>OY037014.1:6758127-7958127 GCA_955831195.1 Pilophorus perplexus | reverse complement strand
CGACATTAACGAAATTTCATCACTCAGTGAAGTTAATGGGATCAAACCCGTCGGCCAGGCCTTCATTACAGACTATTCGGTTCTGGAAGCTGCACTGGTGGGAATGATCCCCACGCATGGTTCCATTGCCCAGGACTTCATTGTTGACATCTCAACTGTGGAAGTTTAGTGACAACTCACTTGAAGTAGCTCCAACCGTTGCGAGCCCAGGGCTAAATAATAAAATATCGTGTTGGGTATTAGCTTCCCCTCGGTTCCCTTCTGAAGATCCAGCGCCGTCACAGTATCCTGACATATCAGGTAAGCCTGGCGAGTGCGAGTCTTCCTGAACTGTGGTTACATCAGGATTCTTCTTCTATGACATAGAAGATGTAGCCACAGTTGAGGAAGACCCGCTCTCGCCAGGATTTCACAGCTGGTACGGCGCTTTTCACATGACTCGAAGTGAGAATACCCGTCTGCATCATTCTGCCGGGAAACTATCGCGTCTACAACGGCCTTTTTAGTCCAGAAAAAGACTGAAATTCCTCGTCGTTACGAAACACCCGTTTTCTAATCGGAAGGTGCAATTTTTGGCACCAGTTCACGGCCAACACAAACAAACAAAACGAACTCCAAACATCCCCACAGGCCGTATTCAGTTCCTCGCCCGTTCTATCGTTTTTTATTAGTGTTGAGGGGAAGAACACTTAGGATTTTTTTCACAATTTCAGGTCTAGTGCGATAATCAACGATTTAGAATCGCGTCCAAGTTACTAATTAAGGAACTTCGTATCAGCGGAAAATCGTCCCCGTGTTTTTTTTAAATTTCATCCCAAAATAGCGTCTTCCGCTGGCCTTGCGCTTTATAGCGAGGCTAACATTTTTTTCTTTTTGAGATAGAGTGAAAAAGAAAACGGGATTTACGGGAGAGGGCACCACAAATTTTATTCGGACGTAAATAAACGATGTTGACCAGGTAATTCATTCAGGCGTGGGACGCTGAGGTTTGCCAAGTTCCAATGACACACTGTAGGGAATGGAATGGTAGACGTACGCCGCTAATTAGTCTGTGACGTTTCACCGATATTTGGGGATGAGTTGAGGGAAAATTCAATAAGCTGCAATTTGTGTGTTTGATGGGTTACGTGCGTCGTTCATGCATGTCGTTGCGGTTCCGTTGCTTAAAAAAAGGCAAAAGGGACCATAGAGGTAGAGGGGAGGACAAGTTGTGCCAGATGTGGCTCAATGCGTCATCGCGAGAAAGCCAGCAGACGGGAAATCGCCGTTACACCGTGGAGGATCTATGGACTAATAGTCTGTATTAAACCTCCAGACTATTCTAAGCAGGTCCCTGTCACTTTCATGGTGTTGTACTTGGCGTGGAGTGACACAGAGGATTGTACGGAAGATCTGCTCGATTATTGCTGAAGACAACCCTGAACCACCTCCTGCAGCATCCAATCTCAGAGAGGATACTCCTCGTGGGGAGGGGGGGGGGGGGGGATGGAAGCCACCTCCAGCTAAAGCTGCTGTTTTTTCTTGTGTTGTATTCGCGTTCTGTATGTACGTAAACCTATTTTTATTAATAAATTTCGTGACATAAACATTTGGTCGGTATCTAGTATTTAGGCCGTGAGAGCCTAGTACATACATTTTTTTTTTTTGGTTTTCTTAAATAAACTCATTTAGAGAATGAATTTGTACCTATACAATAATAGTCTTGAATTATTCATCAAGAAATAAGCCAGTGTGTAAATTTGTCGCGTTTTTTTAACCGTCGTTTTAATATTCCAAGCCGGTCCCGAGGACGTTGTTCGGCTCCCTAGTAATCGCTTTTCCTCGAGCTACCACACGTTTTCTCAAGGATGTTCTCAATTATTACGTTTTGAACTCGGCGTCAAGTACCATTCGAAGCGGCCTATTTATCATTATAATCGTGGTGAATATTGGCGATTGGCTGCGTTGCAGAAAGGTGTGGTAGATTGCATTCGTCATTTTGTTGGCATTCGTCGATGAAGAGTGCAATTTAAAAAAAAATGTAAACAGGGTGGTTCAAAGTCTTCCAGCCAAGGAGTCACAGTGGGATTCCCAGTTCAGTCTTGAATCCACGGTCACACCAAGAAACTTGAGGGCGTGTCCTCCAGAGATGGGCGAAGGCCCAGATCGATGACTGTTGTTTTGGCATGATTCAAGCAGAGCCTATTGCAGTTCAACCAGTCAGTTACCCTTGCTTGGGACTCCCTCTCGAGCTGGGACATCTCTTTGACGGTTCGCCCTCGAACCAAAGAGGTCTTGTCATCGGCAAAACGAACATAGTGGATGCCATCGTCGCTGTGGAGGTCATTGACATAAATTAGAAAAAGAAACAGGCCCCAGATCGACCCCTGAGAAACCCCAGTTCTCACAACCACGTCTGCCGAATACTTATTCCATTTGACCAGGACATTTGATGAGGTAGCTGCCAACCAGGTCCAATGCGTCCTGATGACAACCATAATTGCCCACCTTCCCCATGAGAAAGTCATGTGAGACAAAGTCAAAGGCCTTTGGCTCTGGCGTAGAGGCCATTTTCAAAACAGTCCAACGTATAGTTGACAAAGTCCATAATCGCATCCGTGGTGCCCATACCCGTACGGAAGCCGTACTGGTTAATATTCAAGATACCACTCGATTCAAAGAAAACCCTCATCGCTGAATTGAGTGTACTCTCAAAAACCTTGGACAGAGTCGGTAGCAGCGGAATAGGTAGATAATTTGACACGTCCGCCAAATCGCCCTTCTTAAGAATTGGGACTATCGCCGCCCTCTCCTAACGGAGGGTAAGGTCTTCCAAACAATCGCTTATGAAATGAATTAATTTGATTCAGTTCTCGCCCAACCAGGTGCCTCTCGTCAAACTGTGTCGATTGTTGTGCCGATCTGTTGTGCCGACTGTTTGGTGCCGACTGTTTGGTGCCGATCATATTTGTTCTGCCTTATCGAGGACCTTGAAATCGTGAAGAGATACAGTTTGCGGCCAACGTTACGGAATGAGCAAAATATCGTTCCAGCTTCCCTCCTCTCACCACATCCGATCTTTGACCGACTTGGTCGAGTGCCAGGATGTACTAAAGATACTTGGTTGTATAACTCGAATGCGGGCGACGCGTAGCCACGTGGGACGTGGGATCGCGAAATGATTTCGTGGAAATATATATTTGATTTTTTTTCTAGGTCTGGAGAAAGGGGACTACAAGCCTTTCATCGTCAGCGGGGAACAGGTGGGCCTCATCAGCCCCGACGTCGCCAAAGAGTTGTCCACTTTCCCGGACGTCTTCGTCGTCAACCCGTCCTCGGTCAGCCTCAACCCGGCGTTTCGTGACTACACTGAGCGTTCGCAGAGGGTCGAAGACGTCCTGAAGGAGTGGAGGCGGACGGGGCGGTTCGTCGCTCTGAACGGTTGGCGAGACGAAGTGAGTTTTCATTTGAGATGTTGTGGGGCAACACTGATGGCAAGTGCGGAAACTGCATCGTTTCCAATCGCAACTATCTACATCGTTTTTCATTACTCCGAAATAGGAAAATTAAGAAGTGATAAACCATTGAAACAAACAAATAGTTGCATATTGCTTTTAGGTGAGACGGGAACCCTCGTATATCCGGGGACCCAAAAAATTACTTTCACCGCATTTGGGAACGCTCGTGCCGTCACCCGATGTTAGGTTACCTTTTGATGGTGCGCAGGAGGGCTCCGCATTTTGAAGAGGGAGGACCATGCTTTTGAGAGTGGGTTACTAATGTGCAGAAAAGATGAAATATTGGCGGTACAGCTTTTTAATGGCATTCCGAACTTTCTATGACCAATTTCATCAAAATAATTTGAATATTAAGCGAGGAAATGAGTAAAATGGTAGAACGTTTCATTTTCCAGATTTTACTCGCAAAGGGAAATTTAATGTACAGGAAGCAGCCTGCAAGAGGCCCAAGAAGCTGTAGGTCCAATATTTGGCCTTTTACCAGTATTGCGGAAAAAAACACGTGAAAAACTGTTAGATGTCAACCATTTTAATCGCAAAAGCGACGGATTTGGCACCAAAGTTGGGGTGGTAAAAATCAGTTTTGAGAGAGCTAATTAGGGGAGGAGAAACCAGTTTTGAGGAAGCAGACATAAAATTTAGGGTAGCAGAAACCAGTTTCGAGGAAGCACACACCGGATTCAGGGGAACAGGAACCGGTTTTGACGAAGCTGACACAAGGTTTAGGGGAGCAGAAACCGGTTTTTGAGGAAGCATAAACCAGATTTAGGTGAGTAGAAACGGGTTTTTGAGGTAGCCTACCCCAGATTTAGGGCACCAGTAACCCTCCCTCCTCGCTCTTCAAAATACTAAACCCTCCCTCGCAATTCTGTAATCTCCGCTAGGAACGTTTCAGCTCTCCCCGTTCACACTGCACCTTCAGGCCCGCCACACTCGTACAGTGTTGCCACCACCTCTAAATCAACTGAGTGAGCAGTTGATACTTGGCCTACAAAATATCCATTGATGTGTATTGATTTTTCAGTGTTATGAGATTAAAAGGTTGTTCTCGTCAGAGCCACTACTTAAGATGGATCGCTCTGCAACTTGTGAGTGATTTTTATTCACCCTCGACTCCCTCACAGATCCCGACGCCCCCGCAAAATTGAAATTTTCTTTGGTTTGGTTTCTGCAATATTTTTAACTTTGGTTTCAGGCTTGTTTATTTTGTAGTTTATGAGTTAACGAGTTTCCTGTGTTTTCCCCTTTATTCCAGCTCTTAAGCCTGTATATACTTGATCCTTTGGGGTTTCGGATCAATTTGCTTACACCCTTTTGATGCATGTTTTTAATATATCTTGTGGATACGACCGCTTTTTGCGTGGCCTCGCTTTGCTCTTCGATCTAATTCGAAACGACAAAAAAATGGGAGTTTTCGGAGGTGCCGACACGCATTCACGAAATTTTGATAAAAAATCATTCAATTTTAAACTTGTCACAGGGTTTGCGTCGTGGAATTTGACCGCTTTCATTTCAGCATGTACATTCTTCTCATCCTTCGCGACGATTCCGGTTGATTAATCGATGATTTCCTCTGTTGTAGGTCTGTTTGGTATCTGTAAATACGGTGTGACGATCACAGGGTTCGTCCGGGACCAGAAAACCGGAGGGTTGAACGTTTGGCTACAGAAGCGCTCGCAGACCAAACAGACGTGGCCGGGCAAGTGGGATAACATGGTACTTTTCGTCAATGAAATTTCTAACTTGTGGCAGGCCTGGCCGCTGTTGTTGAGCGTAATAAATTTCAACTTCTGTTTTCTCAGGTTGCTGGCGGTCTCTCCGTCGGTTACGGCGTCTTGGAAACGGCGTACAAAGAAGCCGAAGAAGAAGCGTCCATCCCCCCTCACCTTCTCAGAAACATCGTCTCGGGAGGATGTGTCTCGTAAGCACCACAACGCTCATTCAAATTTGGCGCCCCCACGCCCATTTTTTTCAATCATTTCAACCCGTTTCAGCTTCTACTACGAGTCCGAGAAAGGCATCTTCCCCAACACGGAATTCGTTTATGATCTCGAACTTCCACCAGACTTCGTTCCTACTAACAACGACGGAGAAGTTGAAGGATTTGAACTTCTCTCTTCCAAAGTAACTCAATTCACTAAGCAAACTTCTAATCAGTTACAGTTGCCGCTCAAACGTTTCATTTACCTTTTGCGTCCTTCAGTTTAATAAGTTTCACTTTGCAGGACTTGATCGAGAGGTTATTCACTCCGGAATTCAAAACGACGAGCTGCCCCGTTGTAGTCGACTTCCTCATAAGGCACGGGATCGTCAACCCAGACAGCGGTAAACAAATCACAATTGACACCCAATTTCAATTTCAAACTAAACTTCTATTTGGGGTGTTTAAACCGAAATATACCTACTGACGCTGTTTGCTAGTTCCTGCTCCAAAGTAGTTCCAATTTGACACCGTGAGTTCCTGTTTAAGTGCAACTTTCGCTTTTTTTTTGACAAAGAGAAGGCCATCCTTTCCTGTCCTCTGACAGAGTCCTAGCATGACTCCATTGAAATCCTCTGGATCGCAGGCTATCCTGGACATTTTCTTCCCATGTGCGCCGCCGTCGTCTCCCGATGGATCTTCTGCATGGGAAACGAGCCTCCCAGGCCATACTTGGTACCTATTATCCGACATTCGCACCAACTGGGCATCCTTGGCGTTCACGTGCAGGTTGCTCCGGATTGTTTGGTTTCGTACCCTGTCCCTTCTAGTCGTTCCTTCCACCCTCCAAAGGCATCTTATTTCAGAGGCTTGGATTCTGCTGACCTTTGGTGGTTGTTGTCGCTACATAATTTTTTTTTTTTTTTTTTTTTTTTTTCGTTAAACACTGATTGCGTTCACCTCACTATGTGGGGCGAAAGTAATCACAGGTTTAAAATCGCATAAAATCACTTGTCAATGCTTTCTGGGGCTGAGTTAATATCTGATTTTTGAAAAATTACAGGAGCGTAGTAGGAACAACTTGAGGATCACGCTGTGACTGGAGTACTTAATACTTTCTGCTTCTCACATTTAAGAGTACCAGTTACTTTCTGGTACCTGGGACAAAGTATCAGATTGATGCAGAACAACCCACCTCTAGAAGAGATCATCTCCGGCTACTATCCCCAATTTTTTTGCCCATTGCCGCTTGGAGCTCTTAAGGGGATCAAGTCCCTCAACAGCTAGTTCAGGGTGCTCGGCGACATGGGCTTGTTTCCATTTCCTTTTTTTTTTTTTTTTTTTTTTTAATGAACATCAGAGGGCATTCTTTCTCTTTTTCATGTTCTTTAAAACTTTGTAGAAAAGCTTGTGATTTTTGTTCGTCCATCAATGTCCCAAATTCTTCCCACGCCTTATTCTCGGCCTGCCTGACAGGTCTCTTAACGTCTTCTCTCTTTGCTTTGGGTGCTTCATGGTCTGTGGAGGTAATTGCTTGCAGCTAGGCAGTCTTTCCTTTTCTTGTCTGTATGCTTTGACCTTGTCAGTCCACCAGCGGTTTGCTTTTTACTTTGCCTCCCTCTATTGCAGTTATTGGTGGGTGGAAAATGCCACCCTGCTTCTGGAACGAACCAACCTGGAGCATGAAGGAGACAATTTTGTTCTACGCTTAAGGAGTTAGATTGAATTCCACAACCGGCTCGCTAGCTGCATCTAACCCAAACTCATTTCCTCCTTTTTATTGCAGATCCTCAGTTCCCACTGCTGGTCGAACTCCTCCACGTTCCTCTCCAGTCGCTCTACAAGCCCAGGATCAAATCCGTCATGGCGGCAGACAAACCCATAAAAAATGGGAGCTCCCAACCGGTCGAGGAGCCTCAGCCATAGTCATCGCGACAGATCTAAAATCTTTACAAAAAAGAAAAAAATCTCAACGCCAAAAAAACCACTAGGTACCGTATGTGCTTTCGAAATAATTTATTTACGATGAGAAGTAACGAAAATAACTACAATAAATTTTAGATTTAGGCTTAACGTACTTATGAATTTTTTTTTAGATTAATAATTAATTCAATTATTGAACGACTTAGCCCTAATTTAGTACGCGGTATCAAACGTCTAACTCGTGAATGAAGCCCTACAAATCCCAATCACCAAAGCAGATTTGCCATCGCATATTCCGCACAAAACATGTCAAAAATGTTCTTTCGATCGTTTTTTTTCCGCTTGTAGGGTCATCTTTAGGGACGGCACAATACTCAAAATCAATACTTCTTTCGTTGCGAGATTTTTCAAAAAGTCTCGATGTTTCGTAATCGTAAGTCTCGATATTTCGTAAAGTGCTCGACTATTTCGCAATATGTTTGATGATGGGATATACACAGCTTAATTCCTTACGATTGAGGCTTTGCTGCTCCCATCAACCTTGTGTCGATTACTCGAAGGTTTCAAAAGGAAAAACTTAGCCACAGCCCTACAGGTGTGATGCATTCGCAGTCTACAGTCGAACTTTCAGAATAATAATATTATGCAATCCCATCATCAGCCTTGAGGTTATTTAGGCACGATTATCACCACAGACAGAAATTGTGTCCATGGTTTTATCTCAAATGATGAGTATTGGCCCAGTATTGGGCTTGCAGGTTATAGATAACAATGAAGTACGGATAGCAGCGATCTATGGGAGGGACTTCATTTGAGTCATGTACTTAGTGATATTAAAGTTTTTCTAAAAGGAAGTTGCCTGAGCCGTCGAAAAAATTGACGATGTGTCGGAAAAAGTATCGATTCTGCTATCAAGAAAGTATCCATACTCCAATATGTCGGTGGTATTGTGCCCTCCCTAGTGATCTTTTTCCTTGTGACGTTTGAACCGTTAACGGTAATTTGTAACAACAAAAGCGAGGGTTCCTTTCAGTCCTCCGGGACTATAATCTAGCAGTATTCCAAGCAAGTGTACTTTTTGACTGTCAGATGAATATACACAAGAAATATTGAAAAAAAAAAAAAAAAAAAAAAATCCTTCTAACTTGGTAGGTTTGAAAGTGAAGTTGTTTAGGTGTAATAGAGAAACGTGTATCTGTAAAACTCACTTGTATCCTATTGTATGTATTTGTATTAATGTAATCAAAATTAGAATTCCATTTTGAAGTTTTTCGGGAGCGGAAGAGGCGGAAGGAGATGAAGACTTATAGCGCGGTTTGGAGTCAGCTACGGTTCACTTGAATTCTTTTTGGCCGCTGCAGGAATTTTGGTTTGGACAAAATTCGTACAATGGACATAACGTTGAGAAGATTCGAAGGGAAAATTTGAAGAAAAAAAAGTTTTACTGTGACAAAAAATCGTGTATGTCAATGTTCTACTGCAATGGTTACTTGCAGATTTGCATCGAATTCTGCCCTGTTTGATTTTTCCACTTTCCACACGTTACTTGGTGTCCAAGCCCTCCCGGGGTCATCAGAAAACGCTTAAACGCTCGGTAACTCGGGTGGTGAAATAGGCCCTGAATCAGTGTGATTTGGGCCCCTAAAGTTTCAGAGAGCGAAGGTATGATGCCGATTGCGAAGATTCTTGCTGGGGGAGGATGCAGGGAAATCACCCAGACCCGCCGATGGTCGTGCAGGGAAGGGGAGACACCCCAATGCTCTAGGGATTGGAACCGATAATCTATTTCCGCAAAAAATGGTTACAATCAAAGGCAAAATCGATGGTATGGGTTCGATTTCCCATCTCTACAGTACCCACATTCTGTCAACCATTTTTTGAAGGGGAGGCGCGGCATCTAGCGGAGCATAGTTCAACTAGTTTCGAGCACCTAACATATCTGAGTTATAGGACGAGGACTGTCGAGAGCGAGGGCCATCACGAGCACAGCAGCGCTTATTCAAACAACGATTAACACGGGATTCCACAGTTTCCTCGCCTTCTCGTTGAGTTTGCTGACAAGATGGTTCAAAATTTGAATCATTTAATGATTTCTCGAATATTTGGGTTAAGTATGTAAGCGAGAGGAAACTACGCATGGTACGGATGCATTTTGGATAACTTCGGCAGATTAAAAAAACCTTATTACTACGGATTTATATCCAATTTTGGCACCACTGCTGTAGACTCCGTGGAATTCCGCGATAAAGATAGTTCGATGAAATGCCGCAGCGCGAGGGAGCGCTCGTGATGCCCTCCTAGTGATCTTCTTCTCCCCAGACAGTGATCACAGAGTGACATCACTGATAATCTGGGTTGAAAAATCTCTTTTTTTGCCAATTTATAAAATCCCTCTACAAAGTTGAGGCGTTTTTCCTCAACAGGGCAGAATTTTGTTAACATTTCACAAGGACTTGACAAATGTAGATGCTCACTTGTATACGGAACAGTGTTTTTCTGTTCTTTTTTCACTCTTATTCCACAAATGAATCGTTAAATACTTTTGAATTAAATCTTAGCGGAAAAAAAACTCCATGAAAATTCCCTTTTTCTAGCGACCGATTTGATGTGCGTAGTGTCCTCAACCCAAAACGGACCAAATTCAGAATTCGCCGATGATGAAATTCGATGCACCACGAAAGTAGTAAAACAAAGTACAAATGTGTACAGTTCATCTCACCAACGAAATTTCTAACTGCTCACTTTTCGTCTAAATTTTGGCATGAAATTCGTCCAATTTGCCGTTTTCAGAGCGTAGTGTCGAAATTCACCGAATAGTTTAGGAATAGTTGACTCGCTCAGTAGATGATCAGGTTTGACTGTGCGTGGAAAAAAGGGAAATCACCGATAGGTCAAGATTCGCAAAAAATAAAAAAAAATAAAATCGTTTGATACATTAAAAACACTAGCCTGAAAATGCTTGCAATAACTCGACAAATTGATAATTTTCGTTCATTCGCTGTGTTGTCCAACAACAAAATTTTATGCGAAGCGAAGTTCTGTTTATAAACATGTATGTATTGAAATTGACAATTTTGTGACTTGCAGTTGAAAAGAGGTTTAACAGTCCCGCGTGTGTAAAGGATTCTAGTCGACGAGTTTTTCTTTTCTTTTCGTTTTTACGTCAAAAAATTGTAAACGATGGAATAAAGTAATACGCGTGAATGTGGTGTGTGGTGTCGCTTCCTGGATCCAGGGGGGGGGGGGGGGGGCTTATTCCACTCTACAGGCGACATTCGCTTCTCTTAGGCTCGACAGCCTCATTTAAAAAATATGAGGCGTTCCGCATGAAAATGTGAGCTCAAGAAATTAATTTATGCAGAAACCTTGAAGGAGCAGGCACTTATTTGAAGGGACCAGAAACCGGTTTTGAGGGAGCAGACACTTGTTAGAAGGAAGCAGAAACCACTTTTGAGGAAGTTGTTTAGAACACTTGTTAGAAAAGCAGAAACTAGTTTTAAGGGAGAATAAACTAGTTTGAAGGAAGCAGAAACCGGTTTTAAGGGTGCAGACTCTTGTTTGAAGGAAACCAAAACCGGTTTTAAGGGATAAGACACTTGTTAGAAGGAAGTAGAAACCAGTTTTGAGGAAGTAAACACTTGTTAAAAGAAAGCAGAAACCGGTTTTAAGGGCGCAGACACTTGTGTGAAGGAAGCAGAAACCAGTTTTGAGGGAGAAGAAACTTATTAGAAGGAAGCAGAAACCGGTTTTAAGGGTGCAGACTCTTGTTTGAAGGAAACCGAAACCGGTTTTAAGGGATAAGACGCTTGTTAGAAGGAAGCAGAAACCAGTTTTGAGGAAGTAAACACTTGTTAAAAGAAAGCAGAAACCGGTTTTAAGGGCGCAGACACTTGTGTGAAGGAAGCAGAAACCAGTTTTGAGGAAGTAAACACTTGTTAGAAGAAAGCAGAAACTGGTTGTAAGGGCGCAGACACTTGTTTGAAGGAAACAGATACCGGTTTTGAGGGATAAGACACTTGTTAGAAGGTCGCAGAAACCGGTTTCGATTCAGATACTTACCAGTTTTTGATAAGCAGCTTTCACAGCTTAGAGTGTAATGCCCCATATATACACAACCTAAGGGCCCCTGAGGCCTATGTAAATGTTTACCAATAAAGGTCTTATTATTATATGTATCCAGTCAATAGAGGCCGAAAAGAGGGGTCCACTCTACAAAAGGTGTAGCATCTTTTTTTATAAATTTTTTCGTATTGTTTAGGCCCACAAGGTACCTAGTTATGAATCCAATTTTTCATCATCCCCTCCCCATTGCTTAATCCGCTTTTTTGAACAAAACCGCTGGCACTTTCTTCAGTTTTTGGCTTTTAGTGCATTTTAGAGCTTTAAGACTCCATATAAAAATGTAGACAGCAAAATTTCAAAGAAGTTTGATGTACCTAACAAATTTTTTTGTGGGACCAAGCATGACCAGGGCCTAAACACTAAAAAAAATTTACATTTAATGTAAAAAAAATGATATTTCATCTTTAATTCAACATCAAATAGCACACCGGAACGGAATCACAAAATACGCATATTTTCTGTTTTTATTAAATTTGCCCCCACTCATACCTACCTACTCATTGCTCGTATTTTTTTTTTTTTTTTTCTTTTTTTTTTCTTTTGAAACATGGGGTTTGAAGCCAATGAAATTCTCTACAACATTCATTCAATAAACTTTTCACTGAGATACGATCTTATCATTGTTTTTGATGAGGGCAGTGGAAAAAAAAGAAAGAAAAGTTTGCCGAATCGCCAATTTTCCTTCTTTTCCGCCCTCTCGTAGCTCGGAGGCGGAAACACTGAAGAAAATTCGATTTTTGACGGTTTTTTTTTCAAAATTGTGGATTAAGCAATAGTACTTTTTGGTGGAAAACTCGATTTTAAAACGGTAAATATTCTTGGCACCACAAAAAAAAACAAAAAAAAAACAAAGATGTTGGAAAATTTAATGTTGTTGTCTACATTTTTATGTAAAGACTTGAATCTCAAAAAACGCACAGGAATGGAGCTCGATTTTAAAACGCTTATTTTCAATGGATAGAAAACGTTCAGAGCTGTAACGACTTAATTTTCGGGAAGAAAGAGTTCCTAAAACCCCTCACAAACCGTTAGTCCGAAATTGAAAAATTTGGCGTTTAGTACCTTTTGCGATGCAACCTCCTCAATTATAAAAGCACGTACTGTGTTCTTACATTTTGAACAAATCCGGTCGTCTGGGGTTGCCCTTCAGCACAGGACCACTCACTGGCGTCCACGCATGTTTCTTTCTTCAGACGAAAAGGAAACAAAAAAAACAAAGTCACCAACTTGTGTTTAAAGAACAGAATTTATTTACAAATTGGCACACAGTGAAAACTCAAAAATTCTTGATTGTAACCAAACAGAAAAAACGAAAAAAACAAAATCAGGAAAACACAATGTAAATGTCATGACGTTTTTTGTTAAATTCAAATTTTAAAAAATCGAAAACTAGTCAATTATGCCAACGCCAATTCACTTGGGCGTGTTTTCATTACGTGAATTTACTTTATTGTGAAAGGAAATTGAGAATACCAACAGTTTGCAGAGGTAGGCATTTTACTCATTTTTCCACAGAAAAAAAAAATCGATCTAAAATTTCAGCTTAGGCCTAACTATAGATTAAAATACACCTAACAAAAATTTAGGTTCAGTCGTTGTAAGACGTTCAGGAACCGACTCAATAAAGTGGTAGAAACGATTTCAATTTTTTTTGGGGAGGAAACGGGGGAAGGAAACTGTCCCCGGAAATTCGCCATTTCGGGAGTATTCCGCCTGGCGGATTTCCCCGGAATGACATCAGGATGCACTGACATCACTTCCCCGCCGAACAACGTCGTTTCGCAGAAATTTTTGTGCGGGTTTTTTTGTTTTTAAATAAATATTTTGATTGGGGAGGGGGTATCTACTGTTGGTGATGGGGGATCTGGAGGCGGCGGATGGCGGGACGGCGGCGGGCCAAATGGGGCGGGACGGGCGCCGGCGGTTCCGTCGAGGGTTCGGCGGGCGCTTCCGTTTGAGCGGGTGCGGGTTCTGAAAAATCAATAATTTCATTGAAATAAATTCGCAGTCACTATCAAAACTCCGGATTCTCTTTCTTGCATTTCGTGGGCTACAAAGCGGTGAACATCTCTAACGTGGTTGGGAATTGAGATTTCTTACTCAAGTCG
Source organism: Pilophorus perplexus (assembly GCA_955831195.1). Classification (NCBI taxonomy): domain Eukaryota; kingdom Metazoa; phylum Arthropoda; class Insecta; order Hemiptera; family Miridae; genus Pilophorus; species Pilophorus perplexus. The sequence goes on along the minus strand of OY037014.1, from coordinate 7,944,556 downwards.
ACTTCAAGAAAAACATTTTTTGCGTTGGTTTACGGCATTGTGACGAAAACCCTGCTGTCCGGCGTTTCAACGTCAAAAGTACTGTTCAACTCTAAAATTCAAAATGCTAATAAGTTCGATTGAAGTTAATTTTGATTTAGTTGGGGTTTGGGGGAAAAAAAGGAAAAATTCCTACCTCGTTGGGGAAGACCTTCGGAATGTCGTCCTGCGGTTGCGTTAAAATTACAAAATATTTACAATTACAAAAATTTACAACCAGTTTTACCAGCATGCAACCTTGCGGGATCAAGACGCAAGAGCTGCTGTCTGAGAGCGGAGCTCCATCAAACTTGGGGCCAAAGGCTATCGAATCTTCGAAAAACCACCACTTTTGCACGATTGATTTTAACACTGGCCGCGGGTAACAAGACAGTGAAAGGCCGTCTAAAGTAGCGCTACAATCGCAATGGCAGTTTTTCAGCGCGGCAACCTCTTTGTTAAGTGTTACACTGTGATCCTTTTGTAGCACCTCAAAATGACGAAGTGAAGAAGTCAGGCCTACTTTATCAACTAAGCTCCTCCTCCACATCGAACATTCCTCGCTTGCGACCACGCGCAAATACAGAAATACATCGTCGGCGCCAACAAGGCGAAAAATATCGACTGACGTGGGAAGAACAACGTCTGGCTCAAGGGGACAATATGAGAACCTTTTCCAGCTCAGGCGAAATCAGAAGACCAAGAAACTGAGCAATGCCCCAGAGACGTAAAAAAAAAAAAAACCTTCCCACAGCAGAACTTCTACGAAGGCACGAGGGCTTAGCAAGAGTTAAGCAAGATCGGCACTCCGTCGAAGCGGACCCTCAGCAGTGGAATCCGCTAAGGCAGGACGTCAGCAAACCTCGGGTGACCCTGGGCCGTCCTTTCTAAGAAGGTGCACAAGTCATCCATCCAATAAAAATCAAGACACTCCCCTCAGACAGCAAGAAAATGGAGATTTGCCTCCAATCGGCAAGATGGTCCGCTGCACCCCCACTTGACACAAGCCTATATAAACCAAGACCGAACTTACTGGTGTTCCAGGACATTGTCTTGGAAGGCTTCCAGTCTGGTCATCATCTTTTGTCACTGCTACACTCCTTGGGCATTCATAGTCCCTTCTTGGAATGGATGAGAAGTTATCTGACCGATCGCCAGCTCATCGTCTGTGTAAAGACAGCTCTCTCCCCTCCTTTCATCGCACGGGGCAGCCACCTTGGTCCTCTGTGCTTTTTGCTCATAATTTTCGATTTTGGTAAAGAATTTCGATCCCAGAGTACGTTGCTTGCTCTTTGCTGATTATCTCAAATTTTTCTGCCACGTTGAGTTCATCGGATTGGTGTTCATCAAATCACCTCTTTCTGACTCCTAAAAAATGCTCTGTAATGACGTACCCCCGTAAAATGTACCGTGGTGATGTACCCCCGGGTGGACTCACTTCAGGTACTCAACCACTTACTAACAACATCTCCGCAAAAGGAACAAAACATAAACCCTGAAGCGGTTTGGTTAGGAAATTAAACGTCCATTTGCATAGCGATTCATTCGAGTTGGGAGGAAATGAAAGGAGGACTATCAAAATTGAAAACCAGTAAATTAGCTGAAGTCGAAACGGAGAAAGCTACCCGCCAGAATTCGGCAGATAAGAGGATTTACGAAACGTCATCAAGATAAGTCCAACTGGATATGTTTTTCTCCCATAAAAGGCTGAGCAACGCCCATACCTTTAACCAGCTGAATTGAGCTCATTGACAATGATTAGGTAATCTCCCCAGATACCATAAGGAGTGCAGCATGCGTTGAGATCTTCAACGTTTCAACGGTGACAGTTGATAGAATACACCCACAATAATTATTAGATTTCAAAAGGGTTTGAAGTAATTTGAATGGTAATTTCTATGAACGCACGAATCTTCAAGTGTGTTTGCACAGTTGTATGGCCGTTCAGAACTGTGGGTGCACGCACATTCGAGCGTTTTTCAAGGTTCGATAGTGGGTGTGGCACAGCTTCCAAAAATCAAATTCTGGCTTCTTTTTTTTTCAGAACATCCAGAACTGATTCCGGTTTTCGTCTTGATTGTGAACAAGGGGGAGCATTCGTTTTGGATTGAACACCTCTTGAAACGGATAATGTCAAATTTTGAGGCCGATCTGAATTTTCGACCTTCGTCGCGATTACATACGTGTATTATTCCAAGAATAATAAACCAAAAAGGTCGTTCGCGGAGAGGTCAAAGTTCTGGAATTCCAAACTGGACTGAAATTGAAGGAGAGGGTTTTGATTCCTGGAAGTGTTCAAATTCTTATCCTATTCCCTCCCGGCAGAACTGCTCTGCGAACTTAAGGATGAGGAATGCTCCTTTTTTTAAAGGTAATTTTCATATAGTTGTTCAGCTGTGGCAACGCAAAGAATTGTGTAGTACGTTCGGAAAATTCACCTGTGGGAGCTGGAGCGGGTTCTTCGGGGGCGGCGCTGGTCTGTTGTTGACTCAGAGGCCGTCCTGGCCGTTTGAATCCAACTGGAGGTGGCCTGGGGCCAGGCGCCGTCGGGGATGACCCTCCTGGTTGTCTAGGAGTCACCTTCAGGCGCGGCCTGTTCCTCAGGCGGGACAGGGCGTCGACTGGAGCGACGGGCGAGGGGCTGGCTTCCTCTTCCTGCGTCTAGAACGGCAGAAGTGGAAATGTCGACGTCGAAACGCTACCAAGTTGCGATTTTGTAAAGGGGTCAACTCACGGGTGGGGGCAGGCTTGAGGAAGAGACAGGGACGGGTTCCTCCTCTTCGGGAGCTGCTGAGGGGGCGGCAGTCGTGCTGATACCAGGGCGGCCTCTCAGGTTGATTCTTGGTCCTGGTCGTAAGGGCTTCGTGGCTGCACTCACGTTCAGTCGTGGCCTGTAACAGTTTGAACTGAGCATCCAGCGCTGATTGACAATTAACACAAACCCACAAAACTTACCTCGTTGGCCTGGCTGTCGTTGTTGATGCTGATGTCACTTCAGATGTCGCTTCATCGTCGTTACTTGCTGGAGCTGCTGTCGTCCTGCCACGAGCTCGATACCTGTTGCTGTTGCCTCCGAAACTAGCCCTGGTCCTTGCAGTGCTGGCTTCTTGTTCTGTAAAAAAAAAACACGAATGAAGATTTCATTCTTGAGAAGAACCTCTAAAACGCTTAATGATTTTTTTACCTTGTGCTGGAGCAGACGTAGTAGTGGATGCCCTTGCACCGGTACCTCTTCGCCCATAAGCGGACACTGAACCTGGCGACCGGCCACTGCTTGACGGTGAAAACTTCCTTCGTGGCGCCTCCTCCTCCTGAGGTGCATCTGTCGTCGTCGTTGTCGACGCCCCAAGCCGCAGCCTCGTCCTACCACCAGATGCACCTCCGCGGAACCTCCCCCTTCCCGTAGCTGGCGGAGGCGGAGGCGTCGTCGTCGTGGTCGTAGTTGTCGTCGTTGGCGCCGGCGTCGTAGTTGTCGTCGTGGTCACCGTCGTCGGCTCAGGCGTTGTGATCAGCTCAGTCGGCACAAACGCTTCACTGCCCAACCCCGACACGGAATTTTCCTCTTGCTGTTGCTGCAGGATGGCGTACAAGTCCAAAGCCGCTTTATCGGGCATGCCTATAAGAAAACAATCCGTCAGGTTCTTTTCAACCACACACCGCCAATTGCTTGGTTTACTCACTCTGTTCCTGCTGGTCTGGCAACGGAGCGGGCGAAGGCGGCAACGTCGTTTGAGCCGGGACGAACGTCGTCGGCCTGACAAGCTCCGGCTGGACGTACTCTTCCAAGTCAGACTCCCTCGTGTTGTCCGATGGAGATGCTGAACGAAACAGGCACAATAGATTAAATGCATTGGACAGTGTGGTGTGATCTGTGAGAAAAAACATCAGCCGCTGAAGGATTTCAAGCGCGGTCGCACTTGGCGTCCAATCAAATGATTTTCGACACGCTGAATCGAATGCAACGACTTTTAGACTTACATCTGTAGTAATTCAAATCATAGCCGGCGTCAGGTGCTGGGTCACTAGCGTGAGTCCTGAAGCTCGAACTGTCAACCAAACTGGGCCTCCTGACCGTCGCCCCGCTCCCTACAGTCCCAAACAAAAATGTAAATACTCATTTGACATAACCTCCATCTTAAATAACACTTTGTTTTTGAGCTTAACACGGTAATCATGTCCCCGAGTGAAAGTTCCGTCCACACGTCTTCCTCAACAGGGTGACCTCCCTTTAAATCGTCCCGAAAAAAAAATTCCCCCTTCGCCCCCACAATTTCCTCCTTATTACGTTACAACATTTCATAACTCCGAAGAGATTTGTCATCTTTATTCCTTCCTATGTCTAATAAAAAATAAAATATTCCCGCGGGCTCGCGCCAACCGTACGTTCCTTCGAAAGGAATTTCAACGCTTTCTAGAGACGACGACTCCCACGCCAAGTCCAAAGGTCGAGGTAAAGTTGAAAGACCGGCTGAGGAATTTCTTTTGTTCGAACTTGAACGACTTCTGGGAGGAATTTCGAAGCTCCGGCCAGTAAGTTTAGTCGCTCGGAAACGAGTGAGAAAATATTTATCGATTTACCAAAATATAAAACGTCGCCAAATTTGTTACACGAGGGATTAATAACATTAATAACAAGTGAGTGCGAAGAACATTTTAAAAAGCAAAGGAGGATTTAAAAGCAACATTTAACAACAAAGATTTGAAACAATTTAAATAAAATTTAAAAAATAAATACGTTTAAATAAAATGAACAAATAAATAAAATAAATAATTTAAATAAACCAAAATTAATGATTACAAATAATAATTTAAAAAATCATAGTTCAATTTTTAATAACTTTTTTGTCAACTTCAAAGCACGATTTTTAGCAGCATTTAAAAGCTAATGTATCGCCAATTAATTATTAATCAATCAGAATCATTTTAAAACAGGAGACAATTAACTAATAAATTTAAGAAGGGAAATAATAGATTCCCTATTTTTACTGGTGATTTATATTTTGGGGTATATTCCTGAAGTATTTCCGGTAGGTAAGAATTGGAAATTTTAAAAATAGTAGGTATACTAATGTAAGTAATCAAGTCTCGCATAGTTAGAGAACAGATAGGATACCCCCAAAAATGGTCCATAATTACTACGAAAACGTCACTTCCCGATTTGACCTCCTAGCTAAAGCCCTCCAAAAGCCCTCCAGAAGCTCCACAATGAAATCAGAGTTGTCTGAGACCCCTAAAAATTGATTCTTCGTCCATAATTACTTCGCAAACGACACCTCTTGCGAAGTCAGGGCCAAAGCCCTTCAAACCCCCTTTATATCCCCACAGATCCTCTCAGGGTAGTCGGAAGAGTCTGAGACATGAAAAAATGGATTGTACGTCTAAAAATTCTTTGAAAACGACCCCTCAACTTCCCCCTACTTCAATCCTTTCCAACACCTCATTCAGCTCCACATAGCCCCCCTGTTGAAAACCTTGTGGGCACAAATGCATGGACACCCATGTTAATTCAAGGTATTTCAGATTTTTTTTTTTTTTTTTTTTTTTTTTAACAATTACACTGAATTCCAAACTTTAATTTTTTGGGTACATATCTTTAGTTCACGGTTTACTCAAAAATCGGCTATTGCTCCAACAGAGCTGCAGTGGAGACGTTTGACGCCGAAATGTCTCAGAATAATGCCCAATATGTTTCAAGTTCTCCAACGTTCTCAACTGTCCAGAACAATTAAAAACACAGTTGAAAATGTACCGTAAATATTATATCAGTGCCATCTTAAGTTTAGTAGGTCTCGAAGAGTGGAAATGAGGTGAGGCCAAATCCGGCACCTATTCAGAAGAGACAGGAAGAATCAAAGAGTGTTGCCTAGTGACCCGTGTTCCCCCTACCAACCTCATACGAGATTGATTACGCCACTGCGCCTACAAAAACTCGCCTTCCGGTTTTTGTGGTGGGTTTTCATCGAAACTGGTTGGGAAGTCGGGCGAGTGTTATCGAAATCGTCAACGCGACACCGACATCGATACGACGTCGGGGCGTGGACGAACCGGAGGAAACATTATCGGGGGTTACGTTTGCGAAGATACGTTGAAAGAAAGTTCGAAATGAGGGACGGCAAGCCCTGCGAAGAACGTGGAAGTGTACGCTCTTACTTTTTACCTCAAGGTCGTCCCTCACTCCGGTTTTGGATCCCGGGATGACCCGGGGGAGGGGCCGGTTACATCAGGAAGGCGACCGGTTACCAGGTCGGTGATTACCTCAAGGTAACCCGCGGAGCTCGAGGGAGTGTTACCAAGGTAACGCTAATGCCACTATCGGGAACAATAAGTAAAACTTGTGACTGCAAGGGCTTTTCGGACAATACAAAGCAAACACACCTTGCGTCCTGGACCTCGCAGGCTGTGTCTGGGGTGCTGGCTGTGGTGGGATGGTGGTGGCCACCGAAGATCCTCTTCCTCTCGATGGGAACCTCGTGTTGGCCGGGAGCCTTTCGTCTTCGATGGCAGTCTCCACTTGGCGACCCCTGCTCCTGACAAATCCTCACAGTTAAATAATGCCAGAGCAGTGTTACAAGTACAAAACTAAATAGTTACCTTTGAGCGCCTCTTGATGGAAGTACTTCGTTGACGGAGGGTTCAGCTGTCGTCGCGGCGTCTCCTCGTCCTCGTCCTCCACCAGAGCCCCGTTCAATTGTAGCGTACCTAGCAAATAACTGCTGTAGACCAATGCTTGGTGGCAGTGGCATAGTATGTTATAACCACTTACCTGTTGCTGCTCCTGTCGTCATTCCGTGATTCGGTTCTCCTCCTGGGAACTTCTTCTTCGTCAGTCACTTCAACCACCCTGTGGCCCCCTCTGTGGTCGACGCTGTCTCGAGATCTCGGGGGTTCAGGGCCAGAGTCCACATTCCTGCGAAACAAACCGTTACAGAAGGTGCCGGAAATGAAATTGCAAGGTCAAATATAAAGTCTCACTTTTGTTTGACTAGTTCTCCTCTGACTCGGGGCTCTTCGGAAGCCTCAGACGATGGCCTGCGGGACGTCGTAGGTCGGTCGACTTCGGAGTGCTGGCCTCGAGTTGGGGTTGGAGCTGGCGGCGCATGAGCAGGTGTAGTCGACCCTTCTTCATCTTCGTCATAGTAGTAGTAGACGTACTCGTACTCATACTCCTGCCCGTTGGGTCCCTTTTTCACGTTAACCTAAAAACAACGATTGTAAATAGGGAAAACGCCGTCGTCAGTGTACATTTCCTTGACTCACCCTAGACGACTGCGACGACCCAGCGGGCTTGAGCTTCTTGTCCGACAGCGGCAAATCCTCGTCAAAGTCGATCCCGCCGTCCCACGAAGGCTTGTGATGACCGACGACTTCGTACTTGGGTTCCTCCATGTGTTTCAGCGGCGGAACTCCAATTCCCGACGACTTCTTGACGACGCCGGACAGCCCCTCGTCTTTGACAGTCGCTTTCACCCCGAGATTGTCCTTTTTGGGCGGGTGGTGATCTACCTTCTTCTACAATAATAAAATCGTCAATAAAAATCTAAAATTGCAGTTTACTAAATGGGTGATTCTCACAAAAAAGGTGGGTAACTCCAAATGGCTGTTTCTAACTCCTTTCACAAGATTCTTCTAACTGCTCCTAACAGAACTATATCAAACTACTAATACTTCTCCGAAATATATTTTTTATGGTTTTAAAACACTCAATTCTCAGTTGCCTTCAAGGTAATCTCCTTGCCTTCGTATAAAAAGAATTCATTAATTTGAAAGAAAGCTCAATCATCAATCAGGGCACAGAGAGCTTAGGGAATGGTGTTTCTATGGAAAACTTGGTACTAAGGAACTCAATCAACTATTTGCGTAAGCAATGGAGGTTTATTTCTAAGAATAATAATCCCTGAATCACTTTCTTTTCAAATGTACAATGTGCGTACCTCTGGCCAGTTTTGTGTTTGTACCTCTGGCCACCTGAACAATTCATTTTATTGATGCACGAAGCAATTTCACATTTTTGGGTAATGATAACATCGAATACCTAACAATGAGTTTCCTCGTTTACACTACCAGAATATACTCCTGCAAGTACAAACAGGTCTGGCCAGGGGTACAGACTATGTATGGTTTTACCTCTGGCCGAATTTCACTGTTTTCTAAATTGCTCCTGTGAGAAGAGAATTTGAAAATTATGACTATTCTGTTATCGAAAAGTCAATTTTTCACAAACTGGCCCTACTGTCATTATTTTCAAACTGTCCTGCAAAATGAGTTTGGTTAGGGAGAGAGAACGACTCCTCTGCTGAATACTAAATTGTTTATTCAGGTAAACAATTATAGCGTGGGGACCGGTTTCGAGCAACTAAGCTCATCTACAGCCCAGAGTGACTTGAGGTGGTTGAACGTACAATTAGTTCTGAACTAATTGTACGTTCAACCACCTCAAGTCACTCTGGGCTGTAGATGAGCTTAGTTGCTCGAAACCGGTCCCCACGCTATAATTGTTTACCTGAATAAACAATTTAGTATTCAGCAGAGGAGTCGTTCTCTCTCCCTAACCAAACTCATTGGATTAGACCTCTGCACCATCGGCAAACAACCACTTTGTCCTGCAAAACTTCCAGAGCTGTACAGAAATTTGGTGTTCTCATTACCACCTCCCTAGCAATCTGTAAATTTCAATGCCGTTTCCTTCGTTTCAATTTGATCATTAATTCCAGTTGTTTTCACTCAAAAAATTCCCTAAGCTGAATTTTGAAGTGTGTAAGACCTCAATGTTTTTAAAATACAAACATATTCTGTTGTAACAGGTAAACCTGTCACAAGATTTTATGACGGCGGGTTTACGAACTCATGGTTTAATATTGTCATAGCAAATTCTTTTTCATGATCTCAAAATGTCATGCATTTTTTGAAATGTTTTCAAAATTCTTAAAATTCAGCCCTTGGAAGTTGAGATTTTTAAGAGGGAGAATTACCCCAATAATGGCCGATTTCTTACTTGATAGTGCTTGTGTTGAAAACCGCTGAGACCCTCGTCTTTCACCAGGACTTTGCTCGGGTCAGCTGAAACCAAATTATTCATCATTCATTATCGCCGCTTCCAACCAAAGCGTCCTAAAAGAAACAGCTTTTTCTTTTCCAGTTTCCAAGTGAACGTTCCGACCAACTGGGGGTTTTCACCGCGTCCGGTCCATCCAGAACATCCTCCCAGGTACAGCGTAGGTAGTCCCACTTGGGCTAAACAATGTCTCGTTAAAATTCCTAAGAGATTTCCACTCCCCGAAGGAGATGCGGTCCGCCTCCAATCATCCGAGTTACATCTACCTTTCCATACCAACTTACATGGATACACGGCCGACGACGATCGAGGATTTAGAACACAATAACACGTCAGATTGTAAAAACATTGCGTCAAAGAACACGAATATTTCATGTCAAAGCGCCTAAAAAGAACGGTTTCACTCGCAATCCCACGAGGCACTGAACGATTTTCCAACCCCAATGCGGCCTTTCAATTTGCATCGATTCCCTTTGCCTATTTGAAAGTAAGATTTTTCCGTCAGAGTATACATATTTCCTGAAAAAAGGTCAGTGCGGCTAGAAATGGCTTCAATGACGCGTCCCTCGGACTTGACATTGACGACGGGACACAAGGAGAAATTCCACTTTGACCTTTTTTTAATTGATTAGGCCGTCAAATATGAGACTATTTTAATTTTACGATTTTATAGAATATAGATTACTCACTCGAGTTTGTCCCATCCTGATGCGCCCCTGAAATGCATAGGTAATGATAAAAATGTGATTAATTAGGTATAAGTAAAAAGTATTCACATACAAGTTGTAGGTCTCTGAACAGAACACCCGGTATGAACTGCCTTAATCGTACCTGATATGTGGACGTATTCGTTTCCTGGGGTAGGCGACGTGATGATTTCCACCTCTGCCAGGGCCACAGCAACTGTGGCAAGCAGGGTTACCCACAGCATGGCCTGAAACCAAAAATGAAAATCGGTAAAAGGTCCGCCCCTTCCGGCTCAATCGTACGGAAAGTCTCGTAAGAAATCGCCAATAAAGGTTCCGATTTAACGAGCCGAACGGTGGAAAAGTTGTCGACGACGTGCTCATCGTGTAAGACGGCTTCTTCATAATGACTTGAATAACTCCCAAGTCGATCATGTGGATCTGCGTGGATCTTCCCGGGTTACGAGATTTTCTCGTCCCGGGTTCAGGGAACCCCTTCACAGGCCTATGGTCCCCCGCTAGGTCTATGGTCATGGCTGGTTTGTTGTTTACCCCTGGGAACACTTCGTCAAGGTAGATCGACGTCTTGGATCTTATCTGAGATCATTCAGAGGCACCACTTCACGCCGTTCACGAATTGACACTGAAAAAACAATCCTGCAGTTACCTCAGTATGATCTCTTACTGTGATAAGGGAGGAATCGAAAAATCGATCGCTACCTATCACTAAGAAGAAATACTAGCCAGATTTTTTTTTCGTATGAGAAAATCGCGATTACTCGTCTCCCGCACGTATTTCTTACCACCGCCGAGGTTGAAAAACAAAATATTTTCAGGTTCAGGCTGATACGAAACTATCTAACGACTTCTGTCAAATGTGACACTGAGAAGAGATGTGACGCCCAATTCGCAACTCTTCAACATGATGAAGGAGAAACAAACGAACTAAGTTCGACGACTAAAAACTAAAGTTGCTGGATTTTAATTTTATCGAAAAGAATAATAATTATTATTGTGATATTGGGGAATTGCAAAATCGATCGCCATCACTATGAACAGATACTTGCCGGATTTCTTTTGTTGGTGAAAATTTGTGATCAGTCTGCATACATGATAGATAGACGAGTAGGTATGAAAAAAATCGATATTTTTAGGTTCAAGCTAAACCAAGTCGAATCCCTGACGCAACAAGAAGAGCTTTGTTGATGCCAAATGCGTACCTCTTATACCTACGTGGTAGAAAATTAATTAAACAAAAAATTGATATCTTTCATAGATAATTCCTGGATTTCAGGGTTTAAAAGAGAAAACAAATTGCGATACATCACAACTAGCATGCTATCTCGTGCTGCGATGCAGCACAACTGTAGTTGTTTCTTCTGAATTATATGGGAGGAAAATTGATTAATGTCACTAAAAGAGATATTTGCTGAATTTGTCGATAAATATGCATACAGGCAAACTCTATTCATGCCTTTCTTCTCTGAGTTAAGGAAGGAACAATGGATGAAAAATTTGTTCTAAATTTTATCTACATTTTGAGGTACTTATCTACAGGCTGATACAAAAACATGTTAGATCGAATTCTTGAGGTCTTTTAATATAAGAGTGCCATATTATGACACCCAGATTCTTTTCTACAAGGGGGAGGAATTTAAGGGAGAAACATCATCTTCATCATAGAGAAGAGTTACATGCAGAAGGTTAACGGGTTTTCACCCAAACAGAATTTCTTCTCTGTGGCGATGATTCAAACACCGATATTAGCAAGACTTCTTTACTTAGTACAAGCCGATGCAAAATAAGCTAAATCAAGTTCTTGAAGTCAAATGTGGCACAAGGCCGCTCAAGCGTGTTCGAAATCGCCCACAGGATTTCCAACCCTGGCGCCAAATCGGCACCGCGAGGCACGCCAAATCGAACAAATCGACGATCTAGAAGGCACTCCTTCCCTCCGGAGTGAAAACACAACAGGAAGTGTCTCTCGATTGGGAGGCCAAGGGGGGCTTGTGGCGCTTACTTGAACCTTCACCAAGTCGATTACACCCTCAAATAAGGCATTCCTGACGGAGGTCTGTCCCATCAAAACAAAACACCCCACCCGCGCTTGCGCAATGAATTTCTCTTTTCACAGGCGTGGGCCGATCAAGCTAACATTAATTGATGCCAAGTAGCAGTGCTATATTGGCTTTTTTTGGGGCTGGCGTCAACGCGAAATGACAGGTACCTGGTCAGACGGTCTTGGGTCAGTGTCCGATCCGTGACGGATTCTTCCCCTTGATCCGTGACCAGGCGACAAAAGATCCGCAAGATTGACGGCACTTGAACCTCCCCGGACACAGGACGAACCCCTGCAGTATTTGAGTGCCCAAGTGACAGAGAAGAGATACCTACCGGATTTCTATTTACGTAAGAGATAAAATAGGTACCCTCTGAACCACTGGTACCGCTTCTTGTGATTAATCGAGAAGAAATCCAATTCACAAAGTAGAAATGCCAAATTCAATAATTTTAAAAGAAGGGCACCCCTGTTTTTTATATTTCAGTGGGATCCCATATCCCAGAGGTAGGTATGTCAAATTTAGTTGTCAAAAACATACTCGATGAGGGGTATAATCCATACAACGTGTGGACGGACTATTTACAGAAATCAACGGAGACATGCACAGTTGAGATAACTGCTGTTCCAGGTCACTCGGTCGGCGAACAGTTGCGGTCGCCAGCTGTTCCAGGTCGAGCTGTAGGTTGACAGCAGTTCAACTGAAGTTGGACGGGAAATGACAGCTCAAATGAGTATGGTAGGGAGCTGTTGAAATTGATAACCCTACCCAGTTGAAACCTCTATCATAACCTTCTCATTTTATTTTGGTGCTTAGCGTGTCAAATTGACCACTCATCTCCTCCAGTTGTCCTCCCGAACTCCTCTTAGATACCACCAGACATTAAATGCCCCATTCCCGCCCTTATGAAACTCCTCTCTCGAAAAAGGTTGATTGTTCTGAACACAATAGGGGGCCATACATACCTACACCTGGCGGTTTTTTCGACGCGCCACAGTTTTTTCTTGGAAACCCGCATGGTTGCAGTGTCGGGTTTCTGAGAAAAAACCGTGGCGCGTCGGAAAAACCGGCAGGTGTATGTCCTGCAAATTAACCAAAAAGGAGGTATCCGAATTTATCACTTATGGATTTTTCTGTATGAAATTTACGGTCATGTGAATCACCTTGAAGTGATGCTACAATAGCTGCGTTCGCAGTGTAAGTTCTGACGGGGGGGGGGGGGGGGGGATGCGAGAGCAACTGGAGGAGATGAGCGGACAACTTGTCACGCGGAGCGCCAAAATAAAGTGAGAAGGTTATGAGAGAGGCTTCAACTGGGTAGGGTTATCAATTTCGACAGCTCCCAAACATACTCATTCGAGCTGTCAGTTCCCGTCCGACTGCAGTTGAACTGCTGTCAACCTCCAGATTGACCTGAAACAGCCAACGGCGGTGGCTGTTGGCCGATTGAGCTACCTAGAACAGCAGTTATCTCAACCGTGCATGTCTTTGACGATTTCTGTTGACAGTCGTCAAACCTGGAACAAACCTATACTCAAACATCACAGATTAGAGATACCAGATTTGTTGATTTGTTGGTAGGTTAAGAAAAACCTGCTCGTTGAGCAGTAATTACTACTGTACAGTAGTAAGTACAGTACTAAGTAGTAAGTACAGTACTAAGTACAGTAAGTACTCTCCCATTAGTTTATAACAACTTTTACAAAGAATTTGAGTTGTTTCACACAATTTAAATATATGTACCTATAACTATCTATAAAACAGGCAACTTGATCTAAATTCAATTTTCTCTAAGCGCACTGCAGGCCGCAAGAGACGCAAAAACGGCGGAATGGACGATCGATAATTCGTAATCGATTCGAAGTTTTACCTCTGAAACTGACCAACCGGTTGAAATTCACACGAACGTCACGATAAGTATTTTTTCTTTTTGATGGTGTAAGTATGATGGTGGAAACAAATCATGTCAATCAAAATTTGCCCACAGCTACTTCTGTCGGGTTGCTTTCCAGCACAATTCAGGAAATCGCCGACGGATATCGACACGTACAAAATTTAATGCATAACGGTGGCACGGGCAAGGTCGACCAGGGGAGACGTCAAGGACACAAACAGCCGACCTTAAACCGTAAAAGGGCGGTCATTAGGCCGTCATAACGACCCCACTTCGACTTCACAGCTTTCAAGGCGTTTTTTTTTTTTTCGACAAGAAAAAAAATTGCCCCGCCTAGTAATTACTGAAGAGGAAGGAGTCGATGAAAATAACGAAAAGGAGACTTCCGAGTTGAATAGATATTGAACTGACTTTACCTCGGTCGTTCAGAGGCGTTCAATGTGGCGACCTCGAGATTACCTACTTGAAATATCATTATAATGATAAGAATAACTATGGTTAGCACTCACTTTGCTGCAGGGGAACCGCAGCGGCTGAAACAACAAAAAATTATTTAAAAATTTTGTAGCGACTTGTCACTTTTTGTTGTGAACTATTTTTTTGCCCTCCTCGTTCCAATAAAAGAATTTATCAAACCAGATACAACCGGGTTTTCAGTGGTACCGCTCTTCAGCCAGTAAATGTCAAGAGGGGTACAACAGGTATGATATTCTACCTAATGACAATCCTGTCAAGGCTGTCTGGCTCAACGAGTTCCCCTGCCAAGGACATCACAGGACACTTTTTCCAGATTTTTTGCAGATGAGAAACACGGGCTATTAAATCCCCATTAAATGTGGAATGTGTCGTCAATAAAAAGATTGTTACATTTCTTCCTTAATGGTAATATGTAATAATTAAGAGCGATAAGGAAGGAATTGAGGAAATAAATACGTTGTACAGCTAAATGATTAGTGGCTGTGGCGGGAACACAGTCGCGTGGCAGCCCCTTCGAGTCCTGGCGCCCAAACCCCGTGGCCGCCTTCTTCGAATCGATTATGGAACTGGTGAAAAAAAAAGTTGTGTAATCTGTTAGTGGAGCCCACTCAGCCGGTAATTTCCTGCAACGCGTGGCGACCCCGATGGGGGAGGTTTATCAGTAGATCATCGATCAGCGACGAGCAATTATTGAACGATGAGCGGTTTTAGATCTACTACAGCTACTTAGCTGTCAAAATTGGGGACCGTTAAAGGCATCGTGTCGTCGGGGCAACTGATTTTTGCCATCTGGTGGCAGACAAGGCCAATAAAAGCTGTCCGGGGGATCAAGACTGGTGGGTGCGGCCGTTGGAGGCTTTGTGTCGTTGAGCCGACTGATACTTGCAAACCGGTGGCGACCAACCCAGGAAAAGCGACGAGGCGATCACCAAAACGGTTGGAGGCTTTGTGTATCGATATTTGCAAACTGGTGGCAGACTAGCCTACGAAAAGCTGTCGAGGTGATCGCCAAGAGAGGTGGGTGGGGCCATTGGAGGCTTTGTGTCTTTGGGTCAACGGCTGTTTGCTTTCTGGTAGCAGACTAGCCCAAGAAAAGCATAGGTACAGGGTGACCACCAAAACGGGTGGATCGGCATTGGTGGCGTCGTATCGTCAAGGTTACTGCTATTGTCATCTGGTGGTTGACCAACCCAGGAGAAGCTGTGGGGCGGTGGGAGTAGGATGCTTTGTGTCATAGAGGCAACCGATATGTGCAATCTGGGAGGAGACTAGTCTTGCCCTCTCTTCTTCTTTGAGTGTCATAACCTGCTAACGGGCACCCCCAACCTCTCGCTACTAACTTCTGTTGAGCGTGTTGAACATATATTACAGAAGTAATAGGGACCTACTGTTTAACGCCGGCTCCAAACGGCAAATGCGAGAGGCTTTCCTGGGCAAGATACTCTCAGTAGTTTGCATTGCCTTCCGAGGGGTATCAGGATAAGGAAGATGTCTAGTGGCTGCTGGGATCGAACCAGCAACCTTTGACTCAGCAGTCAAACGCTCAAACCGCGGAGCCACTGATAATCACTTTACTTGGTCCAGGAAGAGCCAATGGGGCGGCCACCACGAGTGGCGAGAGGCTTTGTGTCCACTCTCCAAATTTTCACATTCACGCCAAATGTTTTCCTAAATACACAAGGAAAACCCCCTTGCCAGCAAACCCATTATTTTCCAGTCTTCAACGTGGTTTCCACTCGGGGTGAACGCCCCCTCCAGGCCACGTCCGATTCAGATCCTGATCGTGCATTCAGGACAAGCCACTTCCTCAGCCCCCGCGATCGTTATCTTCCTGTGTGGAAGTTTCTTTTAAACGCCTACGAACTGAAAAAGTGCACGACGAAAATGTGAATCACGTATTTCCTGACATCCCCTCGCGGAGCCTAAAAAATTACTGGTCAGCGGAGCCAGTCTTGACCTTGATTGCTTTTGTACTCAAGAATGTGAAAACGGTGGCGATTGCTTTCAGAGTGTCTCCGATTGGAGCGTGAATGGTTTTTGTCGACAATGGAAAAAAAGGGAAAATCCTTGTCTCGGGAATTCTTCATGATGCATTCAGAACTTCAAGTTGAGGGGGTTTTCTCCGGAGAAAAAAGAATTACACAATTTGTCGACGAAATGGCGCCAAATCCTTTAGCCGTAGCTTAGCTGATGAAAACCCCCAAAAAGCTGTTCGTAAGCAGCTGCTCACCCCCTCTTCTGGATTCGCGGGATTGTCTCTGCTACGATTCCTGTTACGTTGTTTTTTAGGTCTCGCTAATAGCAGTTTCGTTGAGAAAACTCTCCGAGCGAAATGTCAGGCATCAACAAAACCATGCCAAGGGTACGACTGATTACAGTCGTCAACATGGTCCCCTGAACTAGTCCCCCACCGTTGATGAGTGAAAATTATGTGGAGCAGAATCAGAAAAGATCGAAAGTCGATTAAGAACTCGTTTTTCGACAGGCAGGTTCCCCTTCCGCCGGATTTGGCCAGTCCTTTGAAGAAGATTTTGCTCTATGAAGACATCCTCCGTGAATGTCGATCCGAGCAGAAATCCTGCCCCATCACGGAAGTGCACTGCGGATAAGACTCAGTGGAGAAAGTGCACTTCAAGAAAAATGCAATTCAACGGTATTGAACAGACACTTTAAACTGATTAAGAGGTTCTGAAATGATCGTAAATCCTCTTTGTAGCTGTCTCTTGAAAAATGTCGCAAAAGTTTAACGCTCCTGTTCAGAGGATCTTAGCATGATCACACTTACCTACTCGTGGGCTAAAACCGGGGTATGGGCGGGGTCTTGTGAGGATATAGAGTAGGGGGGGGGGGGGGGATCGAGAGTAGTTTCTGAAGTATTATTAAATAATATGGTAGTATTATTAAATTTTGTGGTGGCGGAATCCATATATCACATTAGACCACAAATAACAGTTATTTGTTTATAAGATAATTTTGATTGAAATTTTGTCGAAACGAGATTTATAAAGAGACGTGTGAAGCTATAGCCATAGCTATAAATTAATTGATATTTTCTTTCTAATTATTATTATTATTAATGTGCTGTATTGAAACTAAGATTGTAAAGGCTCTAACATACTCCCCCTTATAACACTAAGTCTTGCTGTAAATAAAAAGTAAATAAAAAAGTCTCCATTGAGGCTAAAAATGTGGCTACAAACAGAGCTCGAATTCTCATTAATGAGGTGTCGTTATGAAGTACCTTTGGACGTAGACTTCATAGACTTCACCTGCAGATATAAGTCATAGATCTCCTATTATCCGATCTCCTATTTTTTGTTAGGTCTCCTATACTTTCTCACCGATTTTCCTGATTATCAATTGGAAGAAATGGTGAATAATTGAGGCACCAATGGTTGCAAGAATAGAAGAGAGCATACTAAAAATTCGCTCTCTTCTTCCATAGTGTTACAACTCCTTGGATAACTAAGTCGTTCGTGTATCTGTGTGTTCTACGAATCAATCTAACTCACACGCTATTTACTGCCCCCCCCCCCCCCCCCCCCCCCAATTAATTACTGCGACCAATTCATGAACATAAATCATCATTACTGGAATGACTTGAGGGAATTTTGAACTGCTTCCCTCGTACAGTGTTTTATTTGGGGGAAGGGAGGATTAAACTAAATTCATACTGAAATTAAATTCTAATTATGAATTTATTTCAAGAAATCAGAAGGGGAAGGCCGAAAAATTTATTGGGCCTCAGGTGGGACTCGAACCCACAACCTCTGCATTACATGTGCAACATGTTACATTTGCACATGTAATGCAGAGGTTGTGGGTTCGAGTCCCACCTGAGGCCCAATAAATTTTTCGGCCTTCCCCTTCTGATTTCTTGAAATAAATTCATAATTAGAATTTAATTTCGGTATGAATTTAGTTTAATCCTCCCTTCCCCCAAATAAATCATCATTGTCACTCTACACTTCATTTTTTTCTAAGTTTGTGTTATTCATGATATGAACATACATAATAGGTTCCCCTTTTGGCATATATTTGACACTTTATTCTAGTTTCGAAATGTAACTACCTATTCTAACACAGCTCATGTGGACTAAATCTGGGTTCATGGATACCCATGTGGACATGCCTTGTGAGCATGAGTTGTTTTTAGGAAAGCCAGCAGCAAACTGCTGAAATTGCTGTTTTCCAGCTTTTTCAGATAATAACCCAATCTTTGGAGCGCTCTACCGGGCGAACAAAAGGGGCTAGGAACAACTCTACTTTCTTCAAGTGTAGGAAATGTTTGTCTATTGTAAGGAGGGGGAAGTGCGGAAACGGGGCAAGTGCGTAAGTGGGATGTAAAAACTGCTTAGTTCGTGGAGATGACAAAGTTGAGATTGAAACCTCACGTAAAGGCTGAATTTAACTTATTAATGTTTAAAACGGATTTATCAAATTTGTTGGTGTTTTTTATGCTATCGATTTGTGTCCCCATTGTCCCCATAACTCTGACAGTATTTGCCCAATTTTAAATTTTCGAACTGCTGAAGGATCATTGGGAGATTTTCAGTTCATCCAAATTACAGAACTAATTTTTACACAATCTATACAAAAGAATAGGTTAAACTTTTGAGTAAAATTCGCAGCCTCGAGGCATGTAGATTACTGTTATACGTCAATGTAAAAATCCAACGGGTGTCTGAGCTTTATCTCACTGAGGTGATTCAACTGCCCTCGTCGACCCCGAAAAGTGGTTTTTTCCAGTCGTGGAAAGGCCGAGAAAACGATAGCGAACACGTTGCGTGTCGCAACGGAAACCGGACAAAAACAAACTCAAGGCTGTCCACAGAGTAAGGTCTATGGTCTCACCTTTGGTATCACCGTTGCGATTTCAGTTGCAACGCAGAGAGTGAGTGTTGGGACCAGCAATTACGTCGGGGTTTGCCGTATGAGTCGGGGGATTTGGCTGCGCGCCCAGAAAAGAGGCGAAATCGGCTGAATGCGCTAATAGGATTGCGCAAGATGTTAGAAAGACATTAGAGCTAATACGAAGATTTGTCGTGCAAAGAGCGTTCGTGCTTCAACACGTGTAATCACGCAATCGAGGCATTTCGTGCATTGTAATGTGCCAAATTGACTATCTCCTGACTTGTGACAGAAGTGCTACAGTCGCGTATTTTGGTTGCAGTAGTAGAACCGCTCAGCATGCGCACTACTAGAGAACCAAGTATGGCGGAATCGGTTATAACCTGCACTTAATCATGTCACTGGCTTTCGGTGCCAAATCCTGAAAAGGTTATGGCATGTCTAATATCCAAGTCATTCGAAGGCCGAAGATGATTGCACGAGATGCGATTGTTACGCGGGGCAGAAATTACACCAGTCCAGGATTAGAGGAGGCGTCAGGTGACCCAGCTGTATGCAAATGGACCCCTGCAAGGAGGACGAAGGGGGGGTGATGTTGCATCACCAGAAATGTCAGCGTTTAGCATTTCACTTTCAGTTTCTTTTTTATTTATAAAGGAGGTGGGAAGAAGCTCATGAGACTAGCACGACTCATGGCATGAAATGTCTTTCTGACTGATCTGTGACGTCCCACGTGGAGGCCATTCTGAAATCAGTCAGGCCAACCTCCAGTTGCCAGGTTCCAATGGGATTCGAATCGCACTTAAAATTGACCGAGCACGACCTTCAGGCCACAATGGGAAAAACTACTCGATCTATCGTAGGAGCTAACGAGGTGCCTAGATCGCAGATCTGTCTAACGGTCGAGATAAAAACCAGTGAGCGCCTAATTGAAACTAGCGAAAAAAAAATCCTTGTCCCCAAAACTTCGACTAAGGAGCTTCCCAATTCTATCCTCGTCTCAGACAAACCGTACTTTTTTTAACCACTTCCGGAACCCCAAATTAGACGTACCTAAGGATGTTTATCCGAAAATTTCGAAACCGGCTATTAGGAACACCTGGGATTGCCCGACACTCAAGGATTGCCAGATATACTCTTGATGGATAGCGATTATGGAGCTCCAAATGAAACGTTGGCCCAGACGTTCTCATCACGCGTACATACGAAGGCCTTGTGAAAATTGTACAGTGCACACACATCTTTTCTACTGTTATTCCAAAATTAGCGTAGGTAGATGATCTTACAGTTTAATACGGGTTTGTCTTGAAATCTTAACCTCGATTTTTTGACGGTTATATGTGAAAGAAGGGCAGGCTAATACCTACCTAATTATTTCCAAAATTATCCATTTTAAAGAAGTCAGGTGTAGGTTAAACAATAATTGTTGATCTATCAACCAATTTATGTTGGTATATCAATTATTGATATATATTATGTATTTTAAATAAACAACATTGAAATTATTACAAAATCTTTTTTTTTTTTTGTTATTACGACCTCAGGCAACCTTTAAAAGCCACGTGATAATTTTATTAGGTAATGAAAAGAGTGAAAATCTACAACAACGAAACCAACAACAGTAACTACGCGAATGAATTACAAAATCATTAATTTTGAGATTGTAACATTGATTTTTGTACATAGGTACCTACACGTTATTTTTAATTGAAAAAAAAAAAAAAAAATGAAATTCAACCTTCGATCGTTGTCTTTTACAAAAAAAGAACACGTTCTAATACAAAAACAGCAGAAATAAATTTATTATAATAAATACCCTTAAGGGTTTTGTTTGTTTACAAAAATCAAACACACCGTTATTACCAACAAAACAATGTTTTATTTATTATAATAATGTCATTATTATATGTATTTAACGTTTTTTGTTTCTTCTAAGATGTTCCAAAAACTGTTACTCGTATTTATATACCTAATGAAAAAACAAATCTTTTTTTTTTTTTTTTTTTAGATAAGTATTGGTGACGATGTCTCCTGTTTGACATCCACGTTTTCTAAAAATGAAAAAATATCCATTGAAATGCAACTTTTTATGGTTCACCCTCGCTTTACAGCGTTAATTGATAATAAATTAGCGTGAAGAAAATCTATGCTTTGTATTGCATTGGTTTATTATGATTTTTTCAGACTCACTGCTTTTTCGGGATTCCTTCTTTTTCAATGTCGGTTTATTTTTTCCTCATTTCTGCTCGCCCAAGCCGCACCTCAGCCTGCACTTTAGATGAGGAATCGTTTTATGAAAGCCCCAGAGTTGTCTGACTACTGTATAAACGATGATCAATCGTTTAGGATATATAACATGAAAAGATTTATTTGTAGAAGCCTACAAGGTGGGTTTGGGATATATAACTCAGGCATAATCGAATTTGCAGATTTTTTTTTTTTTTTTTTTTTTTTTTTTAGATTTTCACACAAGGGCTGAACGCAGTAGGCGTAGAAAGAGCTCTTTTGCAATTTGACCTAAATTTATTCTCGACAGACTAGTTTTTCTGGGTACCACCGTATAGGGAAAGGAGCTTGACAAAACTTTGATGATCTGAAACTCGTAATTCGACCGGCGATCTTTGAAAGTAGTTAGAAGATACTGAAAGTGGTCTCGCAGGATGGTTTAGGGCTATGAAGCTTCGAGTCGAGTCATCCGGAGAAGCGCGTCTTCCAAAATGAACCCGCTCCGTTGGCAAACTTCAAAATCGTGCCGTTCAATAAGAATCCCGCCCTTTTCCTCCTCCCGTAAATGCCGCCAATTGGAAAAAGCGATCGGAATAGATCGGCACCTACGGAGAGGCTGCGACCCGACCTTTGGACCTTCACACGAAAGTTCGTGCCGTGACGCAACGTCTGTCGCCAGACGGGCCGACATCGGGGAGAGATTGCAGGCTGAGGTCCCGGTGAGTCCGTCGAGCACCGAGAAGGGATCCCACGATCGCTGCACTGTGAATCCGCCGGTCGGGATTTGTAACCAAGCAAAAATCGTTCACACTGCGGGTACAGCAAGAAGGGTTTTTTGCTTTTTAACGAGAAACTTGCAATATCTACTACGGGCCATATAAGAAGAGAATCATTTTGAAAACGATAAAGTTTCTAGAAAAAGTAACCTCAAATTTTCGATTTCTGTATCGCCCAGGCCCAACGTCAATAATAATGATACTGAATATTATTCTTATGATTTAATGCATCATAATAATATTACCTATTTGACCTTATATTACAAGAGGTCTGTAATTTTGACAAATGCTTGGTTTACCATCTAGTTGTGCCCGAAAGGTTTTCAGACCGATCGCCCAAACCCGTGGGGCGGTATGGGGCTAAAATGGGCTTACGGGAGAGGTTTTTGGCTGTGGGGTCGAGATAGGTGTCGTTTTCGAAGTATTTTTGGACGTGGAATCCATTTTTGGGGGGTCCCAATTACGTACAAACATTACCTACTTATATTTATCTTTTTCACACATTTTCATGGATGGGTATCGGAGGAAAAAATATCGATATAGAACATTTTGTAACATTCTATCGATATTCCGATATATCGACGTACAAATATTAGTAGGACTGCCATTTGGACTCATGGCAAATTTAAAAAAAAAAACGAGCTTGGGGGGGGGGGGGGGGGGTAACGACGTTTACCAATGCAAGCCCAAACGGAAAACGTCGGAAAACGAACTGAAAGGCAAAACTTGGAAATCCAAAATTTGGACTATACCAACCAAGAAGAAGAACCTGACAACCAAGAAGAAGAAAGGAGATTTCTATTAGTTTTCCAGTTTACATGATTAAATGTACATAAACTGGGAAACTAATGGAAATCTCCTTTCTTCTTCTTCTTGGTTGTCACTAATTTCATTGCTCTTTTCGAGGTTTCTCCTACCTACTACCTACTGTATCAAGGAGTTTAGAAGAGAATAAAGAAGGATCTAACACCAAGGGACTGTGTTTTAGACTAAAAATAAGTAAATACATTTGTAAAACGCTGCAAAATTTGAAACATTTAATGTTACATAAGCGTTTTAAATATTGTAACATTTAATGTTGCATATGCGTTTATTATACATTGATATAAATTATCCCAAAATTAATTCTACATCAATTTAAAAAAAAAGTTATTCAATTATTTAAAAAAGTTCTTTATTTGTGTGTTTGCGGGTGTGGGACCTAAAGAAATAGAATATGCGTCCAAAATAACTCAGAAAACGACATTTCTTTCGACTTCCAGGCATCCTTCAAAAGCCCCATTTGTTACAAATGATTTGTAGCCCCATAGATCCTCTCGGTGGAATCCGATGGTTCTGAGACCCCATTTTCTACGTCCAAAAATATTTAAAAAAGGACAACCCATTCGATAGACCGAAACCATCCAAAGCCCGTCACGTAGCCCCATAGCGGGTATGGGTGATCGGGCTGAAAACCTTGCGGGAACAATTGTTTTAGGTACATATCTAGTTAACTAGATACCTAGTAGGTATTTTGTCGACATTTCAAATTTAAAAAAAAAAATCCCGCTGCCCAAATGGCTCGGACGGCGGACGGGCATTTCGTTTGAGGAATCTAGACATCTTGAAACGTAGGTATGTATAACGACAAATTTTGAGGCCGATAGAAAGTTTCGACTTCTGACACGAATACAAAGGTGTATCATTCCAAGAGAAATAAACCAAAAACCAACATATCAACATTAAAACATTGATGTACGATATTATCAAGACTTGATACACTTAGTGTAATGGATATCGATAAGGAAAATGTCCATTTAAAACACCTAGGTACATAATATTTCTTCGTAAAATATATTATATTTTACGAAGAAATATCGATATTTCCAATATCTCGATACACATCCCTTCTGAAAACCTTGCGGACAAAACTAGATGAGGACCGAGTACATACAATTGTCAATGTTCACATTAAAAAGAACAAAATCTTAGTAGTTCTTCAGTGATTCCGGTTCTCCACTGCACTTCCAACATTTACGGATGCAAAACTCAGTTCGTTAGTTATGTAAATCCCGCCTAGCTTCTACAGATTCATAATTCATAATCGTCCGGGACCGGGCTGGTATGCGGATCTGTCAAAAGGCGCCCAAGAAAAAACATCCCTCTACGAGAGTGAAAGTTTGAAGGTCAAAAACTTCGTACACCCCTTTCAATTTCCCACTTTGGTACAAGCCTCACGAATGCTCGACGGGGCGTCTGTCGTGTTACGTCGCCCTGCAGTCTTCGGTAATCGAGAAGGAAAAACGATATCCGCGTGCACCGGGTACATCTCCGGCTTCCAAGGGCGTCAAGCTGAAGGAGATATTTTTTCTAGGAAAAAAAAACCAACTATAGGACCTTGAACCGTCCACATTGCGATGACACGGTAATATCACTTTACTGCCCCGCCCTGGTTTTCACACCCCGACCTCCGCCGACCTTTGCGAAACCGATGAATCACGTGGTCATATGGTACAGGGTCAGACTCAGAGTTCTGGAACTGGGGCAAAAGCCCTGGGGGTGAGGTCTCACAAAGGGGGTGCGTCCCCTTCCAGACGACAGGAAAATTTCCCAATCAAATCAGTCACCAAGGTGATCGGCTGTGAGGCAACTTTCCGTTTTTAACTCACCAATCCGAATATAATTAATTTGCTGGTGTACGCCAGTGACTTCTTTTGAATGGTGGAAGGACGCGGCCGAACGAATTCCTCCCCCCCCCCCCCCCCCCCTGGTGGAAGTTCACAGAAAGCCGACAATACCACGTTGAACGAGGGAACTTCTAGTTAACCGATGAAAGGTATTTACAGAGATATTCCAAGGACGGGGGTTGGTAAGGTCGCCTTTTTCTTCCGCGTGGAAAAGACCGCATAATATTCATCTCAAGATACCTAATCAAGATGTTACCTCCTTTAGAGAATGTAATGAGTTCCGAGACAAATAGGTTCGAACGAGTGCAGCTACCGGTAGAAGCTAATAGGGCAAATTGTTTTCGGGGTAGCCCACGTGTGAAACCCACTTAGTTATCTCACCTGATCCGCTGACCAGATGCCACAGATTGAACAGTTCCGGGCAGGTTGGGTTTGTCGATTACATCAAATGCCCATTTTACCCTCAACGTTACGTCGGCCGGGCCGGAATCACCCGTTGACACGCTACAGGTCGAAATTTAACTCAAAGACGAATTTCGAAGGCGTCGAGCGGAAAATGAATCAACTGTCGTTTCAAAGGTCCGGAGATTTGAACGATCGGAGTGGAACGAAGGTGAAAGGTGCGGCATGTGACTTAATACTGAAAATGAAGGGGAACTTACGTGATGTTTCCACAAGGACCGCAGGCCAAATCCAAACAAGAATTAATCAGAATTCGATTTCACGGAGATGGCATTTCAAAGGTTTCCGGAAAGTTTTTATTGGGCAGATTCCCAAACCGAAATTAATTTTTGATAAGAAACATCATTTCACTCGCTCTTCTGATTGAACCCAAAATTAAAAAGAGAAACGCTTAGAAAAATACAATAATAATCATTGTATTTTTCTCAGCGCTCAATTATTGAATTCAATGTTTGAAGTAAAATGAGAGCAGGTACTTGAACTTACGTGATATTAACGACGACGTCCAGGCGACTTCAACACCCGCGATGCAACCGACGGATCAAGAGAAAAACGACGGAAATTCTCTGAATAACGAGTTTCAAATTTTTCTCCCGACTCCGAGACGGTCGAGTATCAAAGAATTTTTTTTTCTCTTCAAATTCAAACTTTGTCCTTGTCCGGAGTCCGAAGAGGCGGAGGACACTCGCGAAGAACCGAGTACGCCACGGGAATGAGAGAGGGCTCCGGAGCTGAGGGGGCTTTCTTTCTGGGGGCGAGTCGTGGGGCTGTTGAGGGGCCCTCTGGAAGGGGCGAAGGTCTTCGGGTGGGCCCCAGGGCGAGGAGGGACTCGACGAAGGTGGGCCCGTTGACGCAGACGACATTTGTGAAGACGCTAAAAACAAGGGGGAAACGCTAAATATTTTACATAAGAGTATATTATTCTTTTGTATAACTTGTTGAAAAATTCGATTCGGTCAGTAAAAAATCACATTAAAAAAAAGGTAATTTTACCGTTTTAAAACACTATTCCCGTTAGAACAGATGAATTGACTCATTCAAGAAGAGACCTGTCCAAAAACCTAATTTCGAGAAAAACGAAAAAAATGTGACAACCTATCAAAATTTGCAGCTTTCGTCTTTTTTTACATGTGAAGGTCAATGTGGCCTCAATCAAAAATTGAATTCACGCCTAAAAAATGCCTACGAATCCTTTCTTGCATGAATCAAGGCTTGAGGGAAAGGAAAACACCCAGAAAAGAGGAAAAACCTGATATTTGGGTACAAACTTTAACGTTCTGTAAACATGGGAATGATGGAAAGGGGGGGGGGGGGGGGGGATCGGATGGGTCTGATACCTCTTTAAATGGATTCTACGTCCAAAATTACCCTGAAAACGATACCTCACCCGACTTCCTGTAAAAAGCCTTTCCAAAGCACCATTTATTGACCCGCTCCACCTCCTAGTAACAGGCCAGTACAGCCACGGAGGATGACCAACATATCGACTATAAAACACCATAGTGTAGCACCATACGAGCCGAAAAATGGGTTTTACGTC
The DNA here is from genome assembly GCA_955831195.1 of Pilophorus perplexus. Taxonomy (NCBI): domain Eukaryota; kingdom Metazoa; phylum Arthropoda; class Insecta; order Hemiptera; family Miridae; genus Pilophorus; species Pilophorus perplexus. Next base: position 7,917,848 of record OY037014.1, on the reverse strand, counting down.
GAAAATGCTTTGAAAACGACACCCCACTATTATAGTTTTAATCCTGTAGTAAGCCCAATGGGTCGAATTGCTAGTGTTATTCGTTATTCTCCAAAACCCCTCATACAGCCCCGTTCTATCTCCACACAGGCCAGAAGACACCATGTGGTACAAGTCTTGTACCGAAAAAAGTGTTGACCCCCTTCGCGAATACAACACTTGTATTCGTTTAGTTACTTGATTTGGTTTATTTAATAAACTGAAAAACATCATCACATTACTATTTCTTCTCCATGTAGATCGTTCAAGGAGGTAAAAACTTGACCCTCCTTTCAATCGAAATGAAACCAAATTTTGAAACAAATCTCTTCTTCATGAACTTACTTGACCATTACTTCTCCATGTAGATTGTTGTTGGTTGCCTTTAACACGAGATTTCCACGAAGATGTTTCAGGGAGGTGAAAACGTTGGAACTGCTGGAACCTGTAAGAGATCACGCTCAACAGAAGTTATATAGTAGCGAGAGGTCGCCAACGCCCAATTATGGGTATGGCTCCCAAAGACGAATAGATCATAGATATCACTGGCAAAAAAAAAGGTGTTGCCTGGTGCAGTGGCGATGAGGGTTGGGGTTTTCCAGTGTGCTGGATCCGAATTTGAAACCCGTTTTTTGCCATCAAGTCTGCTTTCGAGATATAGATGGGCTTAACAAATTAGAGTGCGCTATACCCGCAGGATTTTTGATGCTGAATCTGATTCTGAAACCGTATTTTGCTATAAAGAGGAATCGTCATAGGTAGTTTGGTGATGGAAGGATTTTGAAATATTCAGAACCAAGAAAGGGGAGAGAGAGATTGTCAGTCGATATAGGTAGGGGTTGATTTCATACTTTTTTCCCCCTAACTGACCGTATCGCAAAACCAGAGCTCCAGGCTTTTTTGAGGTGAGAAATCAGCCTTAACCTTTTGGCTGGAGCCGTTTCCCCTCGTAGTGAGCTGGCACAATGAACCGGAATCGTACCCGCAACCCGTTCCTGGAGCCAGAGGACATTTCCGAGTACCCAGGCTAAGTCGAGGAAAGTCCACTCCGCCTTAGAAGCCAGAAGTCAAGGACGAAATGGAATACGTTTGGTGAGTCAACGGAAGGACCAGCCAGGAAACGAAGTTTGTCGTAGGATTTTCCACGGAAACAGCTCGTCGACTTGTGAGCGGGCCCAGTTGGTTCACTGAACTGTTTTTACCCAACTCGGTTAGTTTGTTCGGGGCAGTGCACCTGAGAAATCCGCGTGTCAACATCCCGACCAGAGAAAACGGACGACGAAAGGACCGCTCGCATTGTTGGTCAGTTGACCGTAGCTGTTTAGTAAACAGTGTTACCGCCTTGGGAAATGGATTAGAATGAGAGAGGATCAGGGGGTTGGAGAAGGAGGAATTTTGTCATTTCTGAGCGCAGCATTTTAACAGGGAATGAATTCTGGGGAGCTGAATGATGCAACTGCTGCTTGTTCACCGATAATTCCGTTGTATGTACCCAAGTAGGTAAATCCGTTAACAACAGAAAAAATAAAAAATTTCAATTAAACTTTTAAAATCTTGCTTTATGTTTTGCTTAAACTGTTGCTTTAAATCTATGCCACTCATTAGCTTTTAAATCCTCCTTTGCTTTTTTAAAATCTTCTCCGCACTTAATAATGGTAAAAATCATATTTAACGGGGAAAAAATCCCCGTATAAATTCCCTGAAATTTCCCATCACTGGATGCACCTACCTATATTTTAAAAAAACCTACCTACCAGATTCAATGACCACCAATGGGGTGGATGAAATAAAAGTGATGAATGAATGAAGATGTGAGATGAATGACAGTGTACCTATTGAAACAGTAAAAGTATTCAATGCATGCGTAGGATTGATGACTCTAGACCCGATGTCTGATTTCCACAGCCTGTCAAAGTGCCCTAACAAACTTAGCTCAACTGGCCTCACTGAGATAAGGTGAGAAGTTGAAAGTGATTGGTGGAGTGTGCCTTCCACGAGGGTACAGAGGTGCCCACACATAGTCCAGGCGGTATAGGGATAACAAGGGGGGGGGGGGGATGCTTGCATTAAGTCGGCACAAACGGGAATTTTTATGGGTGCCTAGGGAACGTGTTTTTTAGCATTTTCTATTAGCTTTTCTTTCTACTTAAATTTTGGTGCCCGAAAACCGAGATGTTTTGGCACTTGTTTCAGGTTTTATTAAAACTCGTAAACTACGCATCCAACAGATAGTTTTAATCCTTCCAAAATTAAACAGCATAAAATTTCATGTCGAATGACCATCTCAAACGTTAAGATCGGTTCGGCCGTTAGGCTGCAATCGTTAAAGTTTGCCAGTTTATCTCAAATCGGCTGAAAAATGGGTTACACTCACGTTTCAATCCTTCTATATCAAAAACGGCGTACCAACCCAATCAAAAAATGTCACTAAATCAAACTTGTAGAGAATGCCAAACCAGAGATTTGACCACCGACGACCTCGTTTTTCCGAACATTTTCTTTTTCCGTCCGAAACTATTTCTCCGATCAAAATTGCATTGTCCCCACGCGAAAGATGATTAAATTTACTTTCAGAACTGGTATGAGGATTTTCCCGGAGACACCACACAAGGCACCAAACACAGGTTTGCTCCACCAAAGTTTCACCGTAACGGCCGCTGCGGCAGCTAATCTGACAACTCGGATGATCGGATGTAGAATTTCATGAACTAAAACTTCCATTTCGTGCATTTTTTTGGCTAGGACTTACCATTTCAAAGTTATAACTGCTTGATTGCGTGATATTTTTTGATTGGGTACGCTGTTTTTGATATAGAGGCTTGGAAACGCGTAACCCATTTTTCAGCAGATTTGAGAAAAATTGGCAAACTTTAACGATTGATTGCGGCATAACAGCCGGACGGATCTTAACGTTTGAGATGGTCATTGGACGTGGAATTATATGCTGTTTAATTTTGGAATGATCAAAATTTTCTGTAGGAAGCGTAGTTTACGAGTTATAAGCAGAAAACTAAAACAAGTGCCACAACATTGCGTTTTTTCGGGCACCAAAAGTTAAGCACGAGGAGAATATAGTAGACAAATTTTAATGCTAAAAACACGTTCCCGAGGCACCCATAAAAAGGCCCGTCTATCCTGATTTTATGGAAGCTTAAACCCCTATACCTACCTATCTAGCGACTGGACTTAGAGTAAAAAAGACCATTCTGCGTGAAAGCCTCCAAAGATCCAACAAAATTGAACATAGCATACGACAGGCTCCACTACGTTCCGTGTCGGTCTCAAAACACATCCTGGGTGAACACCCCGCGACGCCTCCATGAATTATTCATCGGAACGCGTCGATGAAATCCCTCTTGTGAGCTCACACGTGATAACGCGATGTTACAATGCGGAGTTGCACTAAGATATTACAATGTGCGGTGTGGGACGGGGGGAAACGTCCTGTCCCTTTCAGCCTCGCATCACTAAAACGATTAGGAAGTCAAATTCGAGTTTCGACACATTGAAAAAACGACACATTCCTGAGCGGTTTTGAGGGTGGATTGAAACATCTCTAGCCTTTTCAAAGGTCGGATATGAGTGCTGGGTGCTGCAAACGTTGGAAATCAAAGGCTGTTTCGGCCTCCCATGCTAGAAGGCAGGCGTCATCTGTGCGAATAGTAGGTACCTTGTTTTTAGACAGTGTCAGTAATCCTTACTTTTGGAATGAACGTGCGTACATGATGGTTCTATCCTTCGGAAACTCCATCACCTTACAGTGAAAGCACACAACTGAACGGAACTGCCTACACTCCACAGAGTAACACTCACAACTCGAATTTTTGACAAAATATTAAATATTTTGACAAGACGACGTAGGTATTTACCGTGAATTAGGGATGGGATAACGATATGATCGAAAAATCGATAATTTGCTCTCAACTTTCGATATTAACATCGAGTTTGCACCCTCGATATCACGTACCCTCAGAATTCGGTCCGATCTCATCGGTAAAAATAATTAAAGGAAATTTCAAGTTTTTAATATTGAAGAAGTGTAAAACTATTGGAAAATTTCCAATTTAATGGAAGTGAGAAGCAAAAGGTAGACCTTTTTGATTAATTTATAAGATCTGGTTCGATATAATATTATCGACGCAGCGCACATTATTCTCTAGATGTCCTATTCCTATTATAAAACTTCCATGAAGGTCCGAAGTCCATTTCGACTTAGGATGTAAATAGGCAATCGATACTATCAGCAATCAGGGATTCGGGGAGCGATATTTTATTTTGTTCTCCGGGTTTTCTGAACTTTTTTTTTTCGCTAAGACAATAAAAACTCAATGTTAAATTTAATTTTTATTTTAATATTTATATGAATTATCTCTCAAATTTTGAGAGATATTTTTTCGATCAAAATAACACTCAACCTCGTAAAAATCCCTTTATTTAGATAGGTATCGAAAATCAAATCTGACCATTCCGTAGGAAAGCCCTTTCAATTTCCTTTCTCCCAAATTAAATTTTTCAGAGAGATAAACAAAAATAATAATAAGAATAAAACTTTTGGGCGATATTTTTTACTCAAAGCTCAACCGCGTTAAAACCCCTAAATAATATTTAGCTATCAAAAATCAAATCAGACCATATTTTCAATTTCTTATCTTTCTTATACCAAATTAAATTTTTCACATAAAAAAAAATATATATCTACCTAGCTCACTGATGGTGGTCCAATCAACGGAAACCTACAACAAGTAGGTAGGTAGGTACTAATAATTCTTAATAGGTACTAAGCATAGAACAATAATAATTATTTATAATAACAATTATTGTTCTTCTCGTGGAAAATGGAATTTGAAAGGGCTTTCCAACGGTATGGCCATATTTGATTTTCGATAGCTAAAAGTTAGCTTTATTTAATAAAGGCATTTTTACGAGGTTGTTTTATTTTGAGCGAAAAAAAAAAAAAAAAAAAAAAACAGCTGAAAAGCTGAATTCTATCTTCTGAGCGAAAAAATATCGCTCAGGAAATGAAACACGATCCGGGGAGCGAAACAACTAGGTAATCTCAGAATCTGATTCTGCGCAGTTCCGAATAACGAAAATAGCTCCTATTCAATCCCTGTCAAAATACAAAATCGATCAGCATCCAGTTCCCTCGTGAGTTGATCACAGGATAATTATTAATTAAATTCAATAATAATTATTGGTACCTATCAGTCTTCTATGAGTGAGGCAAGGCACGAAATTAAGGTTCCTGGTCAGCAGACCCACTGTGGGATGTGGTGGACACAGCTGTGGACAAAAATGATGGTGTGTCTTTCATGGCTCATTCTTCAACAACCAACCATACCGAAGTAGAAGTACGACGCCATCTTGCGTCTGTTGTTGTCCGTTTTCCTCAAACCGTAAAAATGTTGAAGTGAGCGAATTTCTTTTTCCAAGAGTAAATTTTGATTTCATTTTAGCTTAAAGTTGGTGTCATGGAGAAGAAATACAAGAGGAAGGATGAGGGTTTTGAGTTCACGCCCAAACGGGCCAAGCAGGACGGTGGTATGTTTTAATGCAATACTCTATAATATAGATTAGACTCATATTATGATTCTGTGTAAAAACGTAGCACAATGTCATTGTCATAACTCTTCCTTTTGTTTTCAGAATTGGAAGTCACCGGCGTTTCGAGGTCCGGGCGAGTGCGGAAGAAGTCGTCCAAATTGATGGACTTTGAAAACCTGGACGAAATCGACATTCGGGCGAGCGCCAGCAAGAAGAAAGAAAAAGCGGAAGCGTTAGCGTCCGGTGAGAGCGAGTGTAAGCATCAACTAACCCACTAACACGCTTATTTGATTCGTTTGTCGTGTGTGTGCCTAATAGCACCGGCCACTAAGTGTTCGGCTTTGTGTTTAAGTGTTCATTTGGGCTTTTGGGGGTGATTGCTGCATCCATACCTGGGGGAGTATTCGAGGCGTATTGGACTTAGGATCCATGAACGGGTCCCAGCCCTCTCACAGACGCTTACAGGGGCTACAGAGTGAGTCTGATGGGCTGCGGGCGGGGTGTCTAGTACGGTGTAGTTTTCGAAGTGATGACGATCGTAAAATCAGATCATAATGCGGACCCCAGAGATGTGTTTGTATTTGGCATGTTGCTTGGGTTTCGGGGTTGTGGGACACACCATACAGTGGGTGATGGGTGTGTACCTACATGTCTTTGTTTCTAAAGTTGAATTTAGACTTAGATAGGGCCTAACATGAAGTGTCATGATCTGCAGACCTGGTGGAAGATGCAGCCGCAGAATGACATAATATATTATAATATAATATAATATTATTAGGCTCACGTACTCCAAGCTTGCCTGATATGTCAGAATGCTGTGGAGATGCTGAGTTTTTGGAAGGGAACCAAGGGGAAGATGATTATGTCGTGGCCAGTATTGTTTCGCCCTGGGCTCGCAGTTTTACCGGGAACAGTTGCTGCATCTACCTTAGACAAAATGTCTCTAAAGGAGTCCTGGGCAACGGACCCGTGCGTCGACATCATTCCCACTGATTCAGCTTCCCTAAATGAATTGTCATTAAGGGAGGCCTGGTCAAAGGGTTTGATCCTTGAAAAAGCACTGCGAATAATACACCATAAAAGGTAATTTGAACAGTGAAATAAGAAGGCCGGAAATACACCCGTCTTCGAACGGAAGGCTGTGTCGCCAGCAGGAGAAAGAGAGGTTTGCACGATCCCGCAGCGCCTCCCGCCGCGTACAAGCTGGCGATCCGCGAGAAGAGTGTGGGGGAAATCAGTCCAGATTCCCCACAGGTGGCTTCGTGTCTGATGGTTAATACTATTTGAACATTTCAGTTGGTCGCCCGAAGAAAGAGCCACAGCAGCGGATGCCCGTCAAAGAAGAGGTTTTTTCCGATGAGGTAGGCCCATTGCTTTTGCTCGATTCAAAATTGCTGTGCTATAGAGATTCTGCCTCTAGAAGGCTCCCAACCTTCAAAAGCTTCCATTTTCATTTGTGCATGCCGTTTATGGTCTTATCATTTGTTTTCCCGCTGGTTTGTTTAGATTTTTGATTCCTTGCTTCAGGACTTGGGGGACACTTCGGCCCCTTATCCGAAACAGGAACGCCTCTCTGATGAAAGCGATCACGATATGGCGTATCCCCCGCAGGAGGAATCGAGTATGGAATCGGGTAAAATCTGTCGTTTCATAGACTACGCCGGGGGGAATGCATCGTGGGTGTGTTTGTGTCCGTCATGGCGGTTGTGGTTTTTGTTTTAAAGCTAACCCACGAAGGGATGACAATTACATTGCAAATCTTTTAATCCAATTTGTCTTTCAGGCAGCGATATGGAGGACATGGATAACCACGGCATGGACCGAGTGGAGACCCAAGGCTTTCAGTCCATCGCTGGAGACGCTGACTACTCCCACACCAACCAGGTGCATAGTTGAAAGTTCCTAAACCACCTCACCCAATGTTATACTGTATCTGTCTTGTCGCATCGAGAGTTGCGGCCTCATGGCCGTTTGCCTCTTAGGCATTCGAAGTGTGGATGGCCCACAATCGCTCGGAATCAAACGTGTTCGATTTTCAGGCGTGCATTCTTTCATTCGAAGCGAGAAGCGGGGACAGCAACGGTGTCATTCTGTTGTTTGCCGTTTCATTAGTGCGTCCATAATAACAATAATTCCTTCAGTTGATAATGTCTGATCCGACGTGATTTCAGGACTGATGCCAAAAACTATGCAGCGCATTAAATGCGAAGTTTTCGGTTAGGTTGAGTTCAATAATTGAAATTATTTCATGCCAAAATATGAAGAAAAAAAAATCTGTACGTTGTTTGTACAGATGTGGGACCTCAAAAAATGGAATATGCGTCAACAACTAAGAGGAAAACGGCACGTTATTTGACTCCTGGGATCTTTCTAAATTCCCATTTTTAGCCTCATGAAAGCCCCATATATCGTCACAGTGAAATCGGAGCGTTCTGGGACCCCCAAAATGGGTTATACGCCCAAAAATACTTCGAAAATGACACCTAACTCGACCCCCAAAGTCGACAACCTTCAAAAACCCCTCCCGTAACCCCATTTTAGCCTCATAGCGCCCCACGGGTTGGGGCGATCAGGTTGAAAGCCTTGCGCGCACAACTTGATTGTAAACCGAGTATTTTGTCAACATTTCAGATTTTTAAAACAATTCCTACTGCCCAAAACGGCTCGGAGGGCGGGCGGACATTTCGTTTTTGGAATCTAGACATCTTGAAACGGATAATATCAAATTTTGTAGCCATTCAGAATTTTCGACCTCCGTCGCGATTACACAGGTGTATTATTCCATGAATAATATACCAAAATTGAGCCAGTAGGTACGTGTCTGAAGTTTACCCCTACACATTTCATGCTTGACCAACATTGGCCCAAAGTATACAAAACGCTGGAGGACTTTGTTGTGCTCTCGGCCGATAAATCCTCGTCGTTAGTTTCGTGCATGCTCGAAACTGGACTAGCGGTCACCGTTGGCTTCTCCGTAACGTTAGAAGCAGCTTAAGCTCGTGAAAATTAAATCTTCAATTGTCACTAATGTCGACTCTCTTGCAGCAACAATCCCTCTACATGATGGAGAAGGCGAGCAGCAAGAAGAAGTTGGTCATCAAGGACGGCAAAATCGTTGGGAGGATGAAAGGTCAAGAAAAGAAGAAAGAGAAAGCGGTACGCATTGTTTGACAAGCTATTTTTTAAATTGTTGAAGTGACTGCTTTAAACGAGATGATTTTTATGTTCCAAATTCAGCAATTACACAGGTCATGAACAACATGTTTTGATAATTTTTGTTTTATTAATTTAGGAACATTACTAGTTTTAATTTTAACCTTTTTTCGTATTAGAAGAACATTAAATTCGTAGGTTCTTACAAATTTGATACAATGTTTTGTTTTTATATTATGCACCTAACTTGTATGAAAAGGGAGTTTCAAGGGACGTCCTTACGCCGTCACTACCTACCTATTATTTTACCACTCGCTTTTCTTCCTTTTTTTTCTCGACAATGCCTCCTCGTCTATTGCATTAACCGTTGTTTTGTTTCCATGATAGAATGTGAAGTTGTCAGCATACATGCTTTGGGCTAAAGAAATGAGACAGGAGTTGTCGCACAAGAAGCCGCAGCTTGGTAAGTCCCCCCCCAGTAACCCCCGAAAGTTGTCGAACCCGTTGGAAATATCCCGAAAATCCCCGACCGTAACTTGCCGTGTTATTATGGTTGAAATGTCCGTCCATCGTCTATGCTGGGTGTTGTACACACATTGTAGTTGCTCCTGTTTTCATCCTGGTCGCCATAATCTCTGGGGCTTGATAGAGGCTATAGGAAGGGTTTTGAAGGATTTTACTAGTTTGCAGAGCCTCATACCCACCCTATAGTGATGGGTCATCCAAATGCAGAATCGATTGTAGCATTCGATAGTTGAAGTCATTCGTATGTTAGAATGCGACATTTCAAGTATTTTCGCATTTGTTTAGCAGAGAAACTGGCGGTGTCATCTCGTCATCTGAGATATCACTTATTTACCTGCTAACAGCTTTTTCATCCGGATGCCAATCTTGACCTCCCATTGATTGTTCTGCATTCAAATGGAAATAACTGGGAAATAAAAGTAGAAGTACTAGGTTCCAATGCGGATACCATATTGCTTAATTAGCACTTCAAAATGGCGGTAGTTTTACTCCCTCAATCGGATGATCGAAATCATTCGAAAACTAAGCATTCGATTATCTAAATAAATCGTTTTTCCCATCACTACCACCCTGAGAACGACTCGCCTGTAACAATAATTGAAACCCCCTCTAAAAGAAGCCAGTTCTTCTTGTTCAGCCTATCTCTTGTCAAATTCCCCAACTACTTTGATTTTTACGGATTTGTCACTGCATACGATGTTCATTTTTAAAATTTTTTATAGAAAATCTAGAGAAAAATAGAGAATAGAAAAAATTCAAATCAAAATTGGCCACTTGCATATTAATTTAGAAATTGAATTTTTCAAACCCCAAAAAGTCGGTAAGTAAATCGTTCCCCACCGCCTCTGAGAGACTTGTGAGCGTCAGGTGGGAGTAGGTCTAATCATGATTTTTGGACTGTTTATGAAGTTGTTTTGAACATAGCTTTAAATAATGAATCCTTGTGTAGCGCAATTTATAACGTGTTGCAGTTCAATTTAAATTCATTAATGGTTATTGTTTTTCGCGCTTTTATTTTGTTGAATTCATCATCGAATCAACACAGTGTGGTTTTTGTTTCAGATTTCTCCCAAACAAGTAAAAAATTGGGAGAGCTTTGGGCTACTGTTCCCATGCATGAGAAATATGTGAGTCGATTTTTTCTTTTCGTTCAATTACACCAGATGTAAAATGGCCCCCGTAAACTTTGAGTTGAGTTTTGAGTCCTTTGGTCGATGTCACCTCGTTTTGGGCAGTCACTCGTATTGAAGTTGCGTTACCGTATTTTTTGTCACACTCGAAGCGATGGAACTGTATGGATACTCGAAAGACCTAAGCGGGGAAAGTTTTTGTGTGTCGGCAGATTTGGAAAAGGCGGGCCAAAAGGGCGGCGGAGAGCAACGCGGCGAAAAGCCCCGGCCGGAATCAACAGCCGGAGAAGAAGACGAAGTCGCCGACGGGGAGAAAATTCATCAATAAGGCGCAAAAAGAAATGGTGGCGCCTCCGGCGATGAATAACATGATGTCGATCACGCCTTCGCCGGAAAAGTGCGTTCCATTGGTTTCTGACAAATTTGAAAAAAATGAAGTCCCTTCGTATATATACGAGTATAAACACTCGTTTCGTTGATTTTCAGAGGAACGCCCAAGTCACACGCTGTGGACCAGAACGTCTACAAAGCTGTTGGAACGACGCCTTTGGACGTTGCGGCTCACATCCGCCTCTTAGGGGAATCCCTGACGATAATCGGCGAACGCCTCACAGAACACGAGGTTCGTCTTTCTTTTTTTTTTTCTTCTCAAAAGCCCAACCTTCCACCAAAATCACTCCTGGCAACTCTGTTTTCAGGGACAAATGGTCGTCTCCGGGAGTTTTTCCGTCCTCCTCGACTCCATCCTCTGCGTCCTCGCTCCCCTCATGTGCCTCACCCAGCAGGTCCCCCAAATGAACGTCATCCCCCAGGAGCAGCTGTCCGGCCTCATGGACAATATCGCCTACATTATGCCGGGCCTTTGAACTGTACATTTTTTCTCATTATTTTCCTATGCATAAATGTTTTTTAGCGTTAAGGCCCCACCGAAGACTTGAAGATTATACTTACTTTTAGGCGTGGATTAAAGTGTTTTATAATTTTTGCCCATGCCACCTATTGTAACGAAATGGTTTATTTAAAATAGTCTTCTGGCGTTGACAGGTTGGTCATTACAAGAAGAAAAGTGAAACAAAAATGAGAAGTATGGAGTAGTACGAAAGGATATACAGAGATAAGAAAAGATGTATAGAGATACAAGATAAGGTAAGGTAAAGAAAGATTTTGCTTGATTTACCAACAGGTTCGTAGGTAACCTGTATCTGATAACGGTTACCTATGAACCTGTTGGTTGAGTCTTTCTGTCATCACTGGCTGCGTGGCGTCTCGAATATCTTGAGTGATGAGGTCGATGTCGTCTATTGGCTTTGGTAGCGTCACCATTGATTGCGTTGACATGTGGTTGATAGTTACCCAACTTGGAGGATACTTATCGATAATATAGTTGCTCGGGAAGTGGTTAGGTCGAATACTGCATGGTATAAAGCAATCGGATTTGGCGATCTGGCTAGTTCGCTTGAGTTGGACCATTGCAGGCTAGCGCTATGGAGTCACTTTGGAGGGACCCACTTTACCATCTGCTGAACCTGGGTGCTGTCAAGAATCATCTTCTGTGGGCGCGATAATTGTTCGTTATAGAGAAATAATGAATGCTGTACCTACATTGCATCAGAACTTCACACGTAATTTTACTGGAGTATTGATGAATTTTTTAGACGGTGACTTAGACAGAATAAGGGATTTAGCTTTTGCAACGTTTAAGCATAAGCTTCAAAGCCACTGAAAGTTTCGATTTATATCACTATTCGCAATTTCAATAACTTCATCCTTCGTACCACCCCCACACAAAATTGCCGTGTCGGCAATGAAGTAAGAGGCCCCCTGAAGGTTCAGACCTAGCTGATTAATAAAAAACAAAGCAAAGCCGACGGGTAATGTTTTGGCCAAAATGTGTCTTCCTGGTTTTGCTACAAAATTTAATGCTATGTTTGACTCGAAGGCCCAGAACTCATTCACTACATGTGCGATCTGTCCTCCCTTTTCTCTTTGTGTGTCAATCAACTCGCCAACGTTCTATAATATAATAGGTAATATAATTTTCCTTCGAAATTAGGTGAAGAGACTCCCTTATTTTACCAGAATTTGATTTGGCAACCTTACAGATGACCCAGTTTTCAACAAACTTCCGCACGTAGCGAGACAATCCCTCAAACCAAAAATTTTCATACACCTTTTCAAGTGTCTTTTCGTGCTCATTGTTGATTACCGATCACCAGTATGATCTGGGGATGAGAGGCAGACACGAGTCCTTTCATTCTTCTGAATTTCGTGATGTAGGACCCCAAAACGGATGTCATACGTTTTGTGGAGTGACTCATCAATGGCATCACGGCTTAGTGCTGACACTATCCCAGAAATTTCTTCGTTACAGTGGAGTTTGGCGAGTTGTTATGGTGGGCAATTTGATAGGGTTAGCGAGTTGATGAACACCGTTCTCTTTCGGTGATTTGTTGGCATGCAAGAAAATGTACTCATCAGAAGATTTAATGGTATTAGAACTAGAGCTTTTTCTCTTAATGAAGGTTTTTTATATTGATGTGAATGAGTACGCAGGCCTTGTAATGCCGGATTTTAATTTCATTTCACCTCTGAACAAACAAACATTATTCTTTTATATTGTAAATTTCACATAAAAAATGCATATTTCACAAATGGATGTTCCAAAGCGTCAATTGAGGGGTTCACGAGGTTCTGAAGGCTTCGAGCTTCGGCTTGGCGTCGCCTTTGGGGTCGTATATGGAGAGAATGCGTTCCCAGTCGGCTGGATGAGACGGGATGAATTTGTTCAACGAATACTTAAATATACCCTTCTGTTTGTCGCTGCACTTACCGCAAACAGTCCCCAAAACGTCCGGGATGGCTTCTGGAAACAGAGGGTGAATCAAAATGCCGTCTACGACGTGAGAAAAACAGGTTTCAACGTGGGGTTTCCGTCACCTTTGGCCAATTGTGCGTGCGTGTTGCACGGCCCCTCGTTGTAAAAACACTTGAGGTAGGTTTGTAGTATCCGCTCGTTGTCCAAAATCATGTCCGGGTCGATGTCTTCGAACACCTTGTAGTAGAAATCCGGGTCCTGCTCTTCCGCGCCGCACCTGTTTAGAAAAAAGGTGGTTCCTATAATGCCTGAAATGTTTACTCACTTCTAATTTGTCACTGTTTACGAACCCCGCAATTGCCACAGCGAACAGCCAAACCCAAATCATTTTTCGACTTCGAAGCACACAATGACCCAACTTTTCGTGCCAGGAGGTTTTATACCGACTGTCGCCAAGGGCGGTTGATGACAAATGAGCGGCTAAACTGTTGAATACGTGTGTTTAAGCTTTAATGGATCATGAGCGTGGAACCTGCGCGGACTAATTGCACAGGTTGCGTTCCGGTTCAAGAGCCATGTCGTCGAATCTGTAAAACAGGAGTGATTATGACTGTCTTCTTGTCATGGCAAAAAATTGACCGACAAAATTCATTCGTTATGTTCGCTGGGTGGAGGGGGCTTGCTTTACTCGGCCATTTGGGCACGCTTGCGTCCTATCCAACCCCGCCTTGGCCCGCAGTTGGCATTAGAAGAAACCCCTCACATTCCATGTACATCCCTAAGTGCGCCAGTTCTAAAATACCCAAAATGCAAGAATGTATCGGAAGGAAAGTCTTCTACTTCCGGAAGGCCCCCAGCTAGTCAAAGGATGTCTGAGATTATGCGTATATGACTTAAACATGGACAGGGAGGACTTGCTTACCTGCTTACACGTTCATTTGCGCTCAATCCAACACGGCCTGCCTAATAAAAAATAAAAATAAAAACTCCCAGATTCAACACCCGAGGGGAAGATGTGTAGACCTACCTGTACGTTCGCTTGGTTCTCCTTTTGTGACACCCTTGCTGACCATCCAACCCATTTGGGGGCCATCCAACTCCGCCAGTGAAAGGAGCTTCACACATGTGCCATGGGATTCCTGGATATTTGGATCATTAGATCTCGGGATTTTTGGATTTTCTGGAGCTGGAGCGGATTTTTTGGATCTCTGGATTTTCAGATCTCTATATTCCTAGATTTATGGATTTTTTGGATCCCAGGATCTTTTCTGGATTTTATGGATTTGTGGACTTCTGGTGCTCTAGATATCTGGATTTCTGTATCTCAGAATTTTCTGATCTCTAGATCTCCAAATCTCTGGTTCTTTTTTTCTGGATTTCCTGGATTTCTGGATCTCTGGATTCCTGCATTTCTGGAATTTTGCTATTTCTGTGTCAAAGGTCGACTGAAGTCACCTATGTCGCTCTCCTTCTTCTAGTATACCTACTCCGTATCAATATATTATATTGACCCGATAAAGCATCGCTGGCGGATTTGGGATGTTTTCACTACCTAGTCCAGTGAATTTCAAGTCTAGCAATTAGCTGGACTTTGGTGAAGTTGAATCGCACCCGCTGATCTGAAGTCAGTAGTAGGTACAAGTACTGGCTCCTTTATGGTACTGGGTCTCCCTCGTTTGGACGTCTACGGACCTCCGGCGGTGGACTTTGCCGGCTTGCTTGCATCCGGCGGGAGAGGCATAGCTCTGGTAGTGGGCGAGCCCTCCTTCAACCTATTCATCCTTCAACCTAAGACATTCAATGATCTGAAGTCATTCGCGAAGGTAGTAAGCTAGCTACCCGCAAATATTTAGTAGGTACCTACTAACATTCCATTCGAGTTTATGGTCGAACTTGGATCGATCCAAGCGCTATTTATGATCAAGCTATAATCAACCAAGATGCGCCAGGCAGAAATAATTTGCACTCGATGCATGATGCACTCGACGTAAAATTTGGCAGAAAATCTGAATCTGGCACAAAAATTGTGGGTTCCCATTAGTTCTTTGAGGCCGCCTAGCTACCTTCTCTCACCATCAGGTACGAAAGTACAATACAAACGTATGGAAATCCTACTGAGAATCCAAAATCTATAGATTTTGCTTTCTTTACTCTGTATTTGTAAACCTATGCTTTGTATTTGTCGTATAGATATTGGTATCATTGGACGCAGAATCTCCAGCGCTCCTGTTGGTAATGCGAAGTTCCTCGGATGACCAACGATAGCACTTTAATAGGCTATAGTACCAAAACAGCCTATCAAAATTTAATAATGGTCTGTCAACATGAACTACAATAATTTCATAGCAACAAAGCCTCCATATTATGAATATGGTGTTGCTAATTTTAAAATATTATTTTGAAACCTCGAAAAAATACATCTGAAAACCCTTATGGGCCTCGAAAAATGGTCGCGTACTGTACTGTACCTACGGACCTCCTCAATGATTGGGCTACTAAATCTGACGGAAATGGGAAGTTGGGTGAGTTCTGAATTACCAGCTTCTGATGATGCTTGTTCATGTTCCTTCTGTCCCTAGATCCTGATTGTCGTTCCCACTTGACGTTCATCGGCCTGAGGTCCAGGTGGGGAGATGCTGCGGGAGTTTGCCTTTTCCTCCGGCCAGTCGCGGTTCGACCAGACGGGTACCCGGGTACCTCAAACCCCTCGGCTTCGTTCGGCACCCCCTTCTAGGTAATTTGGAGTCCCACGGCGTCATTTCGCCCGTTAATCGATTTGAACAGTTGACCCTTTCGAGTACGGAAATAGGGAAAGAGAACTCCGAAAAAAATGTGCTTTTAAAAACAATCACCTACTCGGCCACCGGAACACCCCCAAGTGACCTCCTATCCGGCCTGACATCATCCGTAAGTTTGCAAACCACTAAATGACGACAAGTCGTGGTATCTACCCTACTTGTGACGACAACATCTTTGTTTGTTAAGGATGTCTGCAGATGAATACAAATCATACTAAAATACTTGCCTGAATCAGAAACAACAGAACCTGCTGACCAAGGGCCGATTATCAACAACGTCAACGTTCAGTTAAATACCTAGGTACCTAGTAAACCGTGTTGTCGAGTTCAAATCACGAATGAAAACAAACTACCTAACAAAAAACTACAAACCTCAAAATAGAAATAATTTTATGATAAAGAACTTTTTTAAAATTCAAACCATTTTAATTAAATGATTCATTATCAATATTAAAATTAAAAAATCTAAAAAATAATTTAAATGAATAAATTTAGATACAAATTAAAATGAACAATTTATCAAAAAGAACACATAAAAAATAATGAATAATAATAATTATTATTCATTATTATTATCATTAGACTTATTCAATTAAGAAAACAAAATTACAAATGTTTAGGTATACAGGCACCTAATCGAAAACGCTGCAAATTTTACACGAGGGTTTTTTTATTCTATGATATAGGTAACTTGTGCAGAAATTAAATCAGTGTCAATGAAACAATTTTTGAAAAAAAAATTGTTTTCAAATTTATTTTTTTGCTCCGAAAATACGAAAAAAACAAATGTGACGTATTAAAAAAAAAAAAAAATCATTTTTGACCTCCCGGGATCCTTCAAAAATCCCATTTGTAGCCCATGAAAGCCCTGTAGATTCCCACGGTGAAATCGGTGAAATGGGGGTCTCGGATCGTTCCGAGACCCCAAAAAATGGATTAAGAGACCAAAAATACTTCGAAAACGACACCTAACTCGATCCCATAGCCAAAAGCCTTCGAAAAACCCCTCCCGTAGCCCCTAGCGCCCCACGGATTAGGGCGATCGGAATGAAAATCTTGCGGGCACAACTAGATGGTAAACCGAGTATTTTGTCAAAATTTCAGATTAAAAAAAAAAAATCCTACTGCCCAAAACGGCTCGGACGGCGGACGGCGATTTCGGTTTTGGAATCTTAACCTCTTGAAACGGATGATTTTGAGGCCGATCGGAGTCGTCGACCTCCGTCGAGATTACGAAGGTGTATTATTCCAAGAATAATAAACCAAAATTAGGAACAAGAAAAAAAGTTGGTTAAAATCCAAATTTACGTTCAAATTAGCTGTGCATCCCCAAGGTGAAAACATGTAAAACGTCAGGAAAATTTTCATATCAGAAAAAATTGCCATGTACCATTCAATGGTATATTATTTGGAAATTTGGGCACCTTCCACTTCCTTGACTCTTTCACAAGGTCAGAGGACCATTCCTCCTCTCCCTTTACATAAAATGGTCCTTGACTTCTTATCTCCTTCAAGTTTTCTTCATTTTTTATTTTTCTCGAAAACTGACGCTCTTCTTCGGGAAAACCCGTCTAATCGTGACCGTGGTTAGTGAGCTGTGACCCGGCGTGACGCTACGTGACGTCACGTGACGCTGGAACGTGCCGCCGGAGATGACGTTTTTCTCAGGCCCCTCTCAGGCGTGTTGGGTATCGGCTCTGTTGCATCAAAACCGTCTTCACTGTTATCCAATGATCCTCACGATTTCCGGAGACTTTACGAGGGCTGAACTCGTTTCGCGGTTTTGTCACGTTGTTTGGACTTAGATAGAAAACGGGCCGGGGAAGAGTGAGAAAGAAGAAGACAAATTTGCGTTTTGAATTCAATATTTAAAAAACATTTCTTTCTTATCGTCGAAATTTCCCAGTTTCTCTTGTCGAGCACTCTCCCCATACCTTTCACTCCACCACTGTCGGGCTGGGCCTTCCCAACCTTGGTATGGTTCCAAACGGTACTACCCGGAAATCCGTAAATAATATCCCTGGCAAGGGCGACACCGTATACGGCCCGTCTCGGGTTGTCGTGGAAATCGTATAGCCGTATTGTTGGAACCGGGTTGTTACGTCGGGTCACGTACCTGCGGGCCTCTGCGAAATCAGCATAACACCAAAGGAAAAACAGGACTTGTAAGGATATCGGCGGCGTCCGAATGAAAATCACGAGGAATTGCCGTTTGTCGTAATCGCGGAGTTTTTTTTTTCTCGCTTCTAAAACCTCTCATTTCATCGAAACTGTCGACGACGCGGAAACTTGTGTGACGTGGGGATTTTGAAGTGATTTAAAACAGTAGACATGATACAGTTAGCTGGACTTCAAAACTGGGAATGGAGCTAAAAATAGGATTGTGAAATGTTTTTGGGGTTTGTGGGGTGTAATAAAGTAAAGTGGATTTTTTTGTGTTGACAGTTTTTTTTGGTTTTCACAATTGGGGCAGGTGCCGACCCTGCACTGTGCTTAGAAAAACATCAGTAGTTCCTTGCTCCACAGAAATACCGCGACTACACCCCTAGAAAACCCGGGACGCGATCCCCAGTCCCCGAGGCTCGAGTTTTTCTAACCTATGACTCCTTAGCTCACTTCTCAGTCTCTTGGCTAAGAACGAAGTGTTGTATCTGTTCTGGGTTTGTGGGGTGTAAATCAGGTTGATAGGTTGAGGAGGAAACCCCGGACCGAAGCGGAAGACCTGGAGAATACCATCGGAATCAGCTCAGTTTGTGCAGAAAACAGTCAAAACCGCGAAAATGCGCTCCATTTGGCAAATCCGAACGCTTGAAGTCTATTAATGGCGCATAAACCAAATTGTGTACCTGTATGTTACTTGTATGTTACTTCCCAAGTCCGAAACTGTGTATTTCGCGAATTGTACAAGCCTCCGGCCAGGATGATACGAGCATAGACGTATAAGTAAACTTCCTTGGGTAAGAGCAAGGCAGAATGAGAGGCCTGTCAGGCAAGGCAGAACGAGGTCCCATCCAATTCCAACTACTGTCCCAGGGGATAGAACAGTTGGCTCGTCAGGGTGGACTGAGTCGCCCACCAGGACATAACATGCACCAGTCGTTCTGGTTGTCTGGCGAAGGCATCAGGAAGTAGCCCTAAGCTCAACAAGTATTTCAATTGGTTTAAACCGATTTGAATTTCTTCCAACGTGTTCCAAATTTATTGAGGGTTTAGAAGCGTTTTGAATACAGCGCAGGGTATTATAAACGATTGCAACAATCCATGAACAGTATGATTACTGCGATTGCAACAATCCATGAACAGTATCCCCCCTTGGTTTCTCGTGTACAGAAATGGGTCAGCCTTTGGAGTAACGCGAAATGCAGGAGCGGGAGTTTTCTTGTCTGCCTTTCAAGTATCCGCCCCGGTTGGAGCCGTGGCCACAAGCTTTGAAGGCGAGGTGAGAGCTATTGAGCTGGCGGTGGAGGAGTGCTCGAAACTGGGCCACTCAAGAATCGTGCTGTTAGTGGATTCCCAGGCTGCTATTATGGCAGTAGGTTCTAGTTGGTTCTTCTTCCAGCAGTGACAGTATGATTCGCAGCTGTAGAAGGAAAGTAGATGCTTTGCTGCAGAGAGGTACCCCCTAATTGGGTAACCCCTAATTGAGACCCCCCTCCCCCTGCCTACATCGAAAAGATAATTTAAGCGCTGCATTCTTTCTTCCCTGGATCGGGAGCAAGGCACAAAAGCTGCAGGGAACAAGAGGGAAAGCCTGACGAACAGTCGAATAGCAGCAGACCTACCAAGGAATCATGGAGTTGCATGCTTACGACTTACAACTGGACAGGACTTCTTGCAGAAGCACCTGTATCGTAGCGGAGTCAAGGACACCCCTGTGTGTTGCCTTTGTAATGCTGGAGAAATGGACGGTGAAGATCTGGACAACTGCACAGCACTGGAGGATGTGCAACTGCACAGCACTGGAGGATGTGCAACTGCACAGCACTGGAGGATGTGCAACTGCACAGCACTACGACGCTTCTTGGGCACGGAAACAAATCTTTTCCATCGAAGATCATTATTATATCGGGCTGCTCGAGATCGCATGGCTGTAGTCCAAACCAATCTGGCATAATAAAACAACATGACATGTGTTGACGCACGTACGGTTGACTTGATAACAAACCGTTCGCTGAAACGTTATCCCTCCACCCGACTGCACTCCGAGTTTAAACAATGGCCATTTTCGTGGAGTTTGCCGTACGAACTGTCATGTCCACAATGAAACGCGCGTTATCTCCCAGCGAGATGTGTGACCTCAATGACCACTGCTCGAAATCCCCTCGTTGGACGTTACAAAAAGTATTTCTCGTTGGTATTTTGAAACTGTAATATCGGTTGAACTATCGTCGTAAATCGTGTGAATTTTTTAGATGGGTTTTAACGGCCTTAAAGGTCCTTAGGAACCTTTCTTTTTTTTCTTCTTCGCCCAATCGAACCCTCGAGGGTTTTTAACGCCCGGAACCCGACATTGTGAGGTACAGATGCGTACTGTAATGGAAGGGGGGAGTGGCCTGTCGAACGGTACACCATGAACTCCCCTTCCCCTCGTCCCATAGGCGCCAAACCTCGAGCAGCACGGCCCTGCGGTTTGACCGCGATTCTCGTCTTGTTCACAATTCGAGACGAAGTTTCATTAAGGATGTCGTTGAACGGAAAATGGAAAAATTCGAAAGAAAAAATGGTGATAACTACAAGTTTTTTTTTCGCACAGTACGACATCCTGAAATGATTGTATACTTTCTTCATGTCCCAGGGAGAATCTCTAAACGCTCGTCATTTCCTCACGTCTGTCCCCCTGTCATGAGGTAATTGGAAGATTTGGGAGTTTGTAACTGTTTGTACGTAACTGTTTCCTGACCCTCATTTGTTGTTCTCAGGCGGAGTAACGACTCATTTGGTCGCTTTTGTCGGAGGGTTTTCTTTTCCCCTGATGCGAGAAGAAAAACAAACCGCGCGTCAAAACTGTCGATGTGACCGAGTTCGTCAGCTGAAGTCTAACGGCTAAAGATTGAAGAACGAGGGGAACGCGCTTTTACCTCCGGCGTAGGTAAAATTGAGACACATGGTCAGCGGACCCACAATATTCGTCCTGTATACGTTTATAGCCCCCAAGTCATCGCTCAATGATCCAAACCCTCAGATTAGTTTAATTTTCAATTTTTTACAAAGGCCTCCGTTGGGGTCGGCTTGTAGCAGTCTGCAGCGATCACACCCTGCTTACTTCTCTGTCAGCTTGACTTAGCAGAAACTAACAACACGTGTTACCTTAACTTACATGCTGGTTAACTTAACCCTTCGTAGATTAATCCTTCGAAGGGCCACCAATTTTTTTTTTTCATCTGGTGGTTTTATGCCCCCTGAAGCTGGGTGTGCAGTGCACATTATGCCTCTGCCCTTCCTAAGAAGGCCTCTATCCTGTGGAGGCACATCCAGGGAACTAACAACACTTGTTACCTTAACTTAAATGCTGGTTACCTTAAGTGGATTAATCCTTCGAAGGGCCACCAAAATGTTTTTGTTTTTTTCATCTGGTGGTTTTATGCCCCCTGAAGCTGGGTGTGCAGTGCACATTAAGACCTCTGCCCTTCCTAAGAAGGCCTCTATCCTGTGGAGACACATCCAGGGACCTCCGTTTTGGGGCGTCGTTCCCAACAGCCATAATCATTGATTGGACACACGCCCTTAAAGAGGGTCTGGAATTCCAGACCTCCGGATCAGTTTAGTTCGGATCGACGATTAAAGCAATGAACCTGGTAGGTAGGTATGGTAAAGCCCCGTACCTCGCCCCACTTTTCAGATTTTCCTCTCTTGGGAGACCCCTAGGGCTCGGATCGAATCGTTTTTTTTTACAGATCGCTAGGGAAATAAGTTGTCTACAAGAGCCAGGTGTTGAAATGGGTTATTTCAAGTTTTCGAGTTTTCTAGAGCTAAATTTCTAAAACCCTCCAAAGTGGGGCCAGGTACGAACATAGTACCTACCTCGCCCCGGATAGGGTCGTACCTTGCTCCACCATCCCTATTTCTCGAAATTGAGCTCTCAGAAGTATGGAAAATGAATCAAATACGTTTATTTTATATTGAATATAAACGTAAATCCATTAAACAAATTATAATTAGAAAAACATGGCTAGGAATTGGTTGGTAACCACAACTGTATCACAAAATCCTAGAATTATTGTCAAGGACGAATACTTTTCTTGTTAAGCTTAAAGTTGTAAAATTTAAAATTGACTGAAGTTTATAGTGAACAAAAAAATTATAATTAGAAAAATATGGCTAGGAATTGGTTGGTAACCACAATGGTATCACAAAATCCTAGGGGCGAGGTACGCACAAGGAGGTGGGGCAAGGTACGTACATACACACCAATTTTGAAAAACGGTCATGACACCCACAGATCCTATTTTTTTTCAAAAACTTTTTTTTCAGTGCTTAACAGACATATTGGACAACACATTAAACAAACAATTGTACGGAAATACGACTTAACTCAGCCCTGGGACGATCAAATGTACAATTTCCACGATCCCAAACTGGCACCTCAAAAACGTTTTTACCTTCTCCTAAGATAACAGTGCTAGATATCACAAAAAAGTTCACAGCCAATTCAACCATTTTCAGAGAGCTACCGAATCAGTGGCTCAAAGTTGTTATATCCTTTCTCTACCTAGGTAATATCACTGGTGGGGCGAGGTAGGAGCATGGGCGAGGTACGGGGCTTTACCCTACATACTTTTCCCAACTTTCGATCTCATTTTGGTTTATTATTCTTGGAATAATACACCTAATAGGTGTAACATAGGTAGTATGTTTTTGCGACGGGGGTCGACGACTCCGATCTGCCTCAAAATTTCCATTCACATCCCCATAAAGTGTAGATTTTTCGTTTCACTTTCCTTTTAGAATTTCTGTAGAAGCTAACAGTGTTTTTCGAGCTTTCAAATTTTAAGGGCACATAATGGTGGCTTCGAGAATATCTATTGAGCATACAACAGATGCGCATATTATGTATCTAGGTGATTTATAGGTTTATTATCTATAATTACCTATAGCAGGCGCGACTCCTGAGGGAGGCAGCGTCGCAACTGCAACCCCTCGATGCAGAAGGGCGTGAGGGGGGCTACCTATTACCTGCCTAATTAGTTGCCTACCTAAAAATGAATCAAAACTCCTTGGCTCGAATATCTACATAAGGTCTACAACCAAATTATAGACCTTACATGGTTCTCCGAATGTCTGAAAAGCCTGTGTTGATAGTACAATGATAACGGATTCATCCTCCATTTTTAAGAGCACTGCACCTCTTGAGATGATTTTTTTGCATGGACCTTATGGAACAACGAACTAAGTGTGAAGGCAGAAATTACGAAATGAGGTGCAGATTCGGGGACTGCACACCCTTCCTGTGATAGGCCAACTTTTATCACCAGATGATAAATCACCACCACGTTCAGTGTTGGCAGTCTTCGTTCATGTCATGGGCAGGGAATTTTCGTTTGGAATGAGGGACTTATTCAGGATCAAATCTGACCCAAATCATGGGAAAAATAGGGGCTTACTTTTGGAATATTTTGAACACTTTTTGGTGTTGATATATTACTTTGTACGGTATGAAATCATAAAATTTCGATCGACCAAGGTTTCTGATTTTTTCAGTTTTCCCACTTTTGTGTGGATTTTTTGAACGAATAAATACCTGAACGGTAAATAAATACATGAACTGTAGCAAATCTTGATAGTACTTTTTTCAAACTGTATTAGGTGCAATAATATTTTCATAAAATATAATCACGAATCCGTGATTGCACCCCCTTGTTTGGCCATCACCAGTCGCGCCTGACCTATAGGTGATTTTGTCGAACATATCAGTCCGAGCCCTAGTTATCAATAAATAGGCGATCTGCTCAACGGCAAGGCATGGTAGGTGTAAGGTCGCCTCAAATAGCAGTGACTCAGACTTGTGTCATCCAGTTACTTCCTCAGTACCCGAGCGATATAATAAATAAGCGGGTTTCTGAGCTTCCCTCGTGTTGTATTCGGCATTGAGAGTGTTACGGAGGATTTTAGCAGGGAACATATGCTTTAGCCGTGACCCAACTGCCCAAAAACGTTAGGCAGGAAGGGAGATGCGAGAGTGTCACGTTTATATAATATATAATATTATATATATTACTATAGGTACACTTATCGGTGACAATGTCAGCTTGCTTTTGGTCTCGTATAAATATAGGTTCTGGTCATGAAGAATGAAACCTTCCTTCGTAGCAATTGATCGGTCCACTGCCCGGAAAATCGACGCTAACGATAACGTCAAAAACGTCATTTCGGGGAATATTCCCCCTTTTGAAAAATATTTACTCCGCCAGGGGCTCGTGAAGTGAAGGGATCCCCTTCGGTATCGGATCGATGATCGTAAAAACCGTCGAAAAACTGGCCCCGAAGGGAAAAACTGATGAGACCGTGTCTATAAATAAAACTCGAGACCCCAACAAGACCTGCACCGGCACAAGGCCAGGCACCGATCTGATGGAACCGGTTCCTAAATCAAGACCGTCCTTGTATGGTTAGCGACAACCCCAGCCGCCTGGTGGACTTCATTAGCTAAGCGAAATCAAGTTTTTCGGGTTGGAACGGGGTGGCTGCCCTCGTGAAAAGTCATATCATCTGCACTCTTTGCCATTTTTTGTTTTGTTGGCTCGATGAGATTGCATCACCTGTCTCGAGTGGCGCCAGGAATTTTCTTTTCAGACTGTAAATAAGTCTTATTCTTCGGTATAAAATCTTTGAACGAGTTCAAAAACTTACGATTAGAAATGTAGGGATTGGTCTGGATTTTTTTTTTTTTTTTTATGATTTAATAAGGCGTCCAAATAATACCGAAAATGGGGTTAAAACACTAACTGCAAGTTCGTACGAATTTATCAAATTTATTGAAAAATTTCAATTTGAATTTTGGCGGAAACCCTAAGTCAGTTCCTATTGGTCGACGAGTTGGCCACCATTAAAAAAACTAAATATCGAATAAGAATTAATTAATAACGAATAAGTTTATCAATATCACAAATAAGTTGAGTCAATATGCACGATTACATTCACAACAAATTGTTGAGTGCATTGATGCGAACAAGGCCATTTTCGCGTTACTCCAGAGTCACTCCAAACACCAAGAAAATCGACCTGCACTCTGGTGTCTTTGATTGGAAACCGGAACCAGTGTAGGTGACGTCACCTACACCGGTTTTTGAATCGATCAAAACAACTTAAGATGCTTATAAACTACATGAAAGACTTTTTGTCACAAAAATGATGTATTTTTCCCTTTTTGACTTCTAACAACATGGTACAGGACGATTTAACCCGAAATTCGGGTGCATTTCCATTCCTAATTGACAGTAGGATCAGCACTGGTTTGAAGCTGATATGAGCCATCAACTGTTTTTAAAACATGTCGTCAAAAATCTGTGAAATACTTCTAGGGAATCAAATCCACCTTAATACGGTTCGCTACTCTTTGTGGATGTTTAAATCTGTATTAAAGTGTTCCCAAATTACTTCAATTATTGCGACGAAGCCTGCATTACAAATCTCGCTTGTACGAAACGGTTTCAAAATTGGTCTGTAATTAATTTCTCATTAGTTTTTTGGGGTTACCCACCGATTCATTGGGGCTTAAGACAAGTTTGAAGGAATTTAAACTTGAACGGGTGTACCTTTAGAACCGGCTAAAGACTGGTTTGAAACATCTGAGCGATTGTGATGCTTCAAATACCAAATCTACTATAATATTATTAAATTCGTTCTTACTTCAATACCTACGTTCTTACACAAATTATTTCAATCAGTATTATTAAAGCTGTCTACTCTAAATCTACTCATAAACGATGCAATTTACATTTATAGGGAATTTATACGGCTTTCAATGGTTTCATACAGGTTCGTGGAGGTTTAAATCCCGTATTGAAGGTTTTACAGTTTAACTATAACTAACTTTTGAATTCTAAACAAATCTGTGGGGACGAAAACTGGTTGGAAGTGACTTCCAGCTGCTTTGACATCATTCATGAATAGGTTTGGAAATCGAGTTCAACACAAGTTTAAAAGCAGAATAAACAAGGGGTTGGAATGTTTAAAACCAGCTTGAAGAAGTTTGGACCGGTTTAGGGTGTATTTACGGGGTTTAAAACAAGAATGAAGGATCCCGAAGAAGTTTTAATCGGTTGTAGGGGAACCAAATCGGTTTGAAGAAATTTAAAAAGTGTTGAAGGGATTTAAGACCGGTTTGGAGAGCCTTAGCACTAGTTATAAACTAATTTAAAATGACTGCAATTTAAAATACCGTTTTTCATTCAGTCATTTTAAATCACTGAAATTTATCTCAAGCGTTTATACATGTTGCAAAGTGCATCCTTTCAGTAGTAAAATCATTGAGAGTAAAAAAAGTGTGTTCTTGTACAGTGTTATTAGGTAAAAGTAACCCCCAAAAATGGACAGTACATCTAAAATTACTAAGAAAAAGACACCTCGTTCGACCTCCTGGCCACAGTTCTTCGGATTTGGGCGATCTGGTTGAAAATCTTGCCACCAGAATATTGTAAAGACTCAAAATGGAAATGCATACTGTCAAAAGACTCAAAAAAGTGTGGGATTGAAAACGGTGTGTGCGGCGTACGGCGAACAGAAATTTCATTTATCGAATTCAGACTTCATGGAACAAAAGACAAATTTTGAGGCCGATAAAAAATTGGGATACTCTATGCGAATACATAACAAGAATAATAAGTTCAGACTTCTCCACTTTGAACATTGAGTAAGGTGCAAAACTGCTCCATTTCCGCCTTCTTTTTCCTCACTTCTGATTTTTTTTTTCTTCTTTTTTTTCGGCGTGAACAATAACAAACAATACCGGGTTGTGGGAACGCGGTGAACTTACATAACGAGGTGTGCCGTACTCGAGTTATTATTGGAGTGTGATTCCCCCCTTTCGTGACATCATGATGAGGCCAGCGAGCATGAGGGGAAAGCTGCCTTCGGGTCGATCCTGATATGAAATCCCATTGTGAGTACGACGCACAATTGGTCCAGAAACTCCCTAAAACGAGATCGAAACTGCAAGCGCCTTTAATTTTTTTTGCTCCCAGAATGAGTGGGTCTCACGTTTTTTGTGAGAGAGAGAAAATCATGCAAAAATCGTGATTTTTTTATTTATTTTTTTATTCAATTTCGAGACTAAAAAATGTGCGACAAATGAAATTTTTGAATGAAATAGAGAGAAAAAATTAAATTCGTCAAGGAAAAAAGGCATTAGGTGTTTTATAATAGTAGAAAAATCATAAGCAGAATGCACAAAACAAACAAGCAAACGTTGCCTACACATTACATTACTTACCACATGTATAAATTACACTATCCCGCAAATAAGACTTAGTGAGGTCTCCGCTCAGCCAGTTTCGCTGCTCCCTTAATAAATGAGAGAAAAGCCTCTCCGATGGGTCAGATGTGGCTATGGAAGGGAGATATCTGAATGACGGGCTGAAAACGGGCTTTGAGACAAGAAAATTTCTTGTCATTTACGACGTCATTTAAGGACGTTTACCTTAGCAAAAGTCGGAAAACAAACTACGGTAGAACTTGGAACAGTCCAAATGCTACACGCGATAAAAAAATTAAAAAAATAAAATAAAAATCGATATACGATTTTGTGTAGAAATACCCACAGATATTTCCGATAAATCTAAACTCATCCCTACAATGTGCAACGGCCCTATTTTCGGTGGGCCCTGTCGAATGGTCGATCGGATTCGCAGTCGGTCAATGACGGTGCGTGATAAAAATCGCTTAAGTTGCCTCATTACTGCGGACGTTCATGAGTGACGAGGGACACGCGAAAAACACCACCAGACGGAAACTGCACCCCCCCCCCCCCCGGTCAACCCTTCGGCATGTATCACACATCGCACAATCTCTTCCTAGTGGTAAAGGTCGTGGCGAAGGTTACCCACCGGGTTGTGTTTACTTTTGTATTCGACTATTCACTGAAAAATTTCCTCTTTGAAAAGATGCTCTCGTCCGGGCCGTTTTGGGCAGTAGGATTTTTTTTTTTTTTTTTTTTTTTTAAATCTGAAATTTTGACAAAATTCTTGGTTAACCATCTAGTTGTGCCCGCAAGGTTTTCAGTCCGATCGCCCTAACCCGTGGGGCGCTATGGGGCTAAAATGGAGCTACGGGAGGGTTTTTTTGAAGGCTTTTGTCTATGGGATCGAATTAGGTGTCGTTTTGGAAGTATTTGTGGACGTAGAATCCATTTTTGGGGGTCCCGGAACGATCCGATGTCACTGAGGCGATCTATAGAGCTATCATGGGGCTAAAAATGGGATTTTTTAAGGATCCCAGGAGGTTGAATATTTTTCGAGTAAAAATAAAGAATTTTTGAAAAAAAAAAAAAAAAAATTCCAACATTTTTTTCATTGACTCAATTAAATTTCTGCACAAGTAACCTGTATCAAAGAATAATAAACCCTTGTGTACAATTTGCAGCGTTTTTTACTTTTATGGTTAACTCTGACGCTTTCTAGTTAAGGCTTTAGACGAGCTTGGTTGCTCGAAACCGTTCCCCACTCTACAATAATAGTTTATTTAAATTTTGATAGCACAAATCATGGTAATTTACATTAAATAAGGTCAAATTTTGACCGTGGAGCCAAGAATCTACTGCTCCTAGAATTAGTTGCGCGTTCCACGATCTCCGTGTTCAGGGTCTAGGTGGAAACAAAGAGTATCCCAAGAGAATATTAAATATAACAAATTTTGTTCAAGTTCCAGTAATATAAATATAAGTGTGCTCCAGCCGAAGGAGATGTTTAGAGGTTCAAACGATGTAGAACCAAATTTTGTTCAAAATAAGACGTCAATATTGTGTTCCATTCAGTATAATTGAGGCAACTTGGTCTAAAGCCCCGTAAGCGCAAGCTCGTGACGGAGCAAAAATTTAAGCCACACCTGAGTCAACAATCGTGAGATGGGAAGTGATCGTTTTTTTTCTCTAGAAGGTCCTCAAACTAGACGTTCACTCCCGACTTCGAGCTTGAGAACTTTCTTCTTGTTTTCCCGAAGACCTCAGCAGACCTTTTACTTTTAGTGGGATTTACTTCTATTCTGGATGAAATTATCGCGTTTTTACAGATTCCACTAACGGGTGATCACCGCCGGTAACGGATTTTCACGGCATCACTGAGCCAACTCACAATGGCGAGATAGAGCTGTTTACACGGTCTATTGCCTGAACGGCGATCTTCACGGCGTAACACGAATATGCACGGTGTTAAATATCCAATAAAAGTATCTGGACCGTTCTTTTGGATATTGTCCGTGTACGGTTTGCAACGGCAGCGTTTGAGAATATTCGAATTTTGTGTAGAAATGGCCGTATTCATTCGGTTATATTAATTTTGATTAGTGATTTGAGTTTCATCTTTCCCAACCTTACAGGCCCCACAACTCTTATCCTGTGAACTCAATTCGTCCAACGTTCCTCTTCACAATACACCGCTCATTAGAAGGCAGTAGTAACCAACAAACTTGTTTTTATTGTCCGGAGGTCGATCACGACTCATGATGCAACATGTAGACGTGTGTAGTGAACTCTAATGGCCATCTGTTCCTACCAAGGCGTTTCGACGGAGGATTTACGACTGATGTCAAACACGGAGTGAACCCAGAGTCGATTCAGACGTGAACAATTGGCTTGTGTGAAGTTGAGTCTAGTGGTATGGGATTGTTGGGACTTGAATGGTTTCTCCAGATACAATGTAAATCTTACCACTTCCCGCACTCCGTATTCCGTGTGTAGTCCAATCGCCAAAATCTTAATTAATCCTGCACCAGCTCCTGGGCTTTGACGTCACCACCGAGACTGCTTGAGCGAAAGCAGAAAGGGTTTTCTGTTCCTGCTTCCTCCGATGCATCTCATACAACAGTTTTATGAGATGCATCGGAGGAAGTTACTGAGGACGCCAAGATGCACCGCAAAGCCAGCAGATGTCTTTGTGGGAGGAGGACGAGCCTTGCTTCGAGACACGTTGGTTCGCGATGCCTCAATGAACCCCCTGGGTCACTGCTCCATCACCGGCCCCAGATTTGCAGTGACTTTGCCATGACCACTCAGCCGCAGGGAAGCCCTGTGCTTCAGGACCCAAGGCATTTCCAACCTCTGAGCCACTGATGGGAAGAACCCAAGCGTGAGCCTTAGTGGACACGGCAGCCCATTGTTTCTGCCACTGACTGGCAATTTTTTACGACACTGACTGCTTGTACGTTCCTCATCCTCCAGAATGACCCTCTCTTTTGCAAAGCTGAGCAGTAAATTTTTCTTTCTGCTCTTTCTTTATGGACTTGGCTCTTCATATGTTAATATAGGAACTGGGGATAGTGCGGCCTATTGACTGGCGACTTGAACACTCCCCCAGGCGGTACAGCAGTCCCTCATGTCCTGCACCACCTGGACCTGGGGACCACTCGTGTGACCTCCAAATGCTGGGCCACCGATGGAACTCAAAAGTGAGTTTCCTGATGTACTGAGCGGTGCACTCCTCCTTCCACTGGCTGGCAAGGCTTGTGAAGCTTTTGGCATTTCACTTGGATCCTCGATTTTCATGGAGTGATCACATCGACGAACTCCACTCCAAGTTATCGAGCAGCCTCTTTCATCTCCGACAACTGTCACTAGCAGTATCTGAGGAGTTTCTATTACTTGCATACCATGGCCTAGGTATGCGTCTCACATGTCGTACGGACTTATACTATGGGGTGGAACATCCGGAGTGAAGAGAATTTGCATACTTCAGAAGGCAGTGATGATTATCGCAAGGGAATCATTTCATGCTCACGCTCGCCCACTGTTTCAGCAGTATTCAATTCAGACGGTATACAGTAAATACGTTCTGTTGGCTCTCCAACACACCCTGGATTCCGCAGACACCATGAAGAGAAGATAGGACATCCATGGATATAATATG
Source organism: Pilophorus perplexus (assembly GCA_955831195.1). Classification (NCBI taxonomy): domain Eukaryota; kingdom Metazoa; phylum Arthropoda; class Insecta; order Hemiptera; family Miridae; genus Pilophorus; species Pilophorus perplexus. The sequence goes on along the minus strand of OY037014.1, from coordinate 7,886,812 downwards.
CGGAACCGCCACAATTTGGGCATCCCTCAGGTTCGACTCAGCATCGTTGTGACTGTGTTGGGATCGCCATATAATATATGGTATAATAATGGTATATTATAGTAAGCTGCGCTCAAGTCTGACAAGTGAGCCAAGCAGTCATTATGCGATCAGTGAGAACGTTTTTGCTGCAGACACGTTTGCACAGTGTAGAGGAATTCTCCGAACTGGACCAGTCACAATTAGAGAACTTATTACTGCTAGCAGTATTAAATTTTCCTGCTGGTTCCTGATCTTGACTTGGTAATGAATTGTGCTTAATCTTTCTTGACAATAATATCAGAAAAATGATGAATGCAAATAAAGATATCATTATTAGTCTCAAGAAGGCCCAGGTTCAAATCTTCGAACGAGCAGACGGAAGATGCGTCCCTCACGATTCCTGTAGCCTACCGACAGCATTCGTCCCAAACCCAAGGTTACCCGCGATGTACCCCAATACCTGAGATTAAGCCCTCTTTCATTCACGTGACTATTTCTCCCATTAGTCAAAACCGCTCCACTCTCCCACACAACTGTCTCAGCCTCTACGCTCTTACGGTCAACCCGATTTTGTATTCCTCGAGCGAGAGAGCGGCATAAACGATCATTACAGGGTTTCAGGGCATGAGACCTCTCCACACGGCCTTTCGCCTGTTTTAATCATATTAATTAAATTCGAGCTTCATCTGATTAACAAAATAGGCTTTCAGCGATTCCAAAGGTGTCCCTCAGTTCAGGACGTGCATGTTAATTTCACTGAGATGACGCGTTTCGTCACTTGAAGAAATAGGGAAGATTTCAATGAAAAGAGAGGATACTGGACCCCATCGACTACAGGTCTCAAAGCACCAAGTTTGAAGTCATAGCTCAGTCAGATGCGCTCAGCGGTTATAACCAGTTCTGACTAAATGATTCAAAAGGAAAATGACGTTCAGGTTGCGAGTTGACTTTTTGTCGGGCTCGCTAACCGCTAACGTCACTGCCTTCACGAATCAGGTGTAACAACTTCAGGTTGTTGCCCTTCCGTAATAGAGCTATTAAAGATTGGTCGGTTAAGTCAAATTAAATCGATTGCTGCATCATCCAGTTCCGCGTCTGTAATGTGATTTCGCATCTTCGACGTCAGTTCAGGGCCATTCAGTGCGTCCAAGCACTTAAGATATCCAACGTACTTTTCCTAAATCTACGAAAGTCGAGCATCGTTAATATACAGTTTGCCAGTTGAGAGGTTTTCGGTGTCGTACGCGGTTTTGCATTTCCTCAAACGATATTCTACGATCAAGGCTTCTCCGTTAGCATTTTGCCTGCTGAGAGAGAAAGTCGAAATAGAAGGGGACCGTGAGTTGCACGAGTGAGTGGAGCTCTGCAGAATCACACGGGCCTAATCATGAGGACTGCATTTCACATGCAGACTACTTACCTATCACGGAGGATGGCGGAGAGAAGACAAAACCTTTGGAAAAACAAGTCTCGACACAATTTGAAAAGATCAATTTGGCGAAACGGCTGCTTTCGAGAAAAAAAAAAAAAACCTTAAAACTTCTTACACCTTTGAAAATCTTTAAAAAAATCAAACTTGGTCTCGGAGTCAAACTAACATTCGTAACACCTTATTGTACGATCAAGCTCGTTTATCTCGCAAAAAGCGGCTGAATGATCTTTACACTAAAATCAATACTGCGTCCAGATTCGCAAACTATCATAATAATAATAATAACTTTATTGCGCATAGGATACAAATATCCCTCATGGTGTACACGTATGAACAGCAATAGAATAACAATTCCAAAAACAACCAGTTCAATAAAAATAAATAAATAAATAGCTCAATTACATATTGAATAGGGAAAAATAATAAATAAACAAGTTAAATAAATAAACAATACAATTACGCAATGGAAACTTTTTCCTCTGACATTTTTACAAGAGCTTCCAAGGGTTTTATAGAGCGGAGATCGTTTGAGCTTATTTTAAAAGCTTAGAAACCCGGGATTACTCGTTTAAAGAATGATCAATAATTGATCGGTTTTTTAAAAACGCTGCAAATTTTACACAAGGGTTTATTATTCTTTGATATACGTTACTTGTGCAGAAATTTAATTCTGCCAATGAAAAAATTTAAAAAAATAAATAAATTTGTATACATAGGAAAAAATAAATTTTTTTTGGATTTTTATCTCGAAAAAAATTTTTTTTTTTGGATTTTCTTGTTCAAAAATGAAGAGTCCAGGGGAAAAACCCCGTCATTGATACTAAGCTGATTTTGAGAAAAATGAATTTTAAAGTTTACCAACTAACAGAAACTTCAGAAACGATTTTAAAAATACAAAAAATGTTTTATTTGAACCATCAACTATGCAGATTCACAATATGTTTCCCGAATAACCATTTTTCAAACTATTAAATGATATTTTATACATAATTCTGAACTTATAACGCGAATTTTAACCCTCTTTTACTCCTAAACCAAACAATGGAGAGAATAAAGTATTTTTAAGAATGCAAAACGTATGTTAATATCCACAAAATACCAAAAAAAATTGCTTTGTACAATTTGTACACTGTGTATTAGGTTTTACAAAAAATTTACCAAAAAAAAAAAAAACGGTTTTTACGAACGAAAACTACAATTCAAAAACGCTGCAAATTTTACTCAAGGGTTAATTATTCTTTGATATAGGTTACTTGTGCAAAAATTATTTCTGTGTCAATGGAAAAAATTTTGGAAAAAAAAAGTTTTTTGGATTTTCTTTTTTCAAACAAAATTTTTCAAAAATTTTTTTTTACTCGAAAAATATTTAACCTCCTGGGATCCTTCAAAAATCCCATTTTTAGCACCATGAAAGCCCTATAGATCGCCACAGTGAAATCGGATCGTTCCGGGACTTCGAAAACGACACCTAACTCGACCCCATAGCTAAAAGCCTTCAAAAACCCCTCTCATAGCCCCATTTTAGGCCCATAGCGCCCCACGGGTTTGGGCGATCGGACTGAAAACCTTGCGGGCACAACTAGATGGTAAACCGAGTATTTTGACAAAATTTCAGATTTAAACAAAAAATTCCTATTGCCCAAAACGGCAACACACAAGATGATGAGACAAGGAGGGGCGCACGCCGCAGCGTTGGTTGGGGCCTTTTAAACTGCAATGACGGGGTTCTTCCCTGCACGCGCTGTCGATGACGGGGTTTTTCCCCAGTACTGCTAATATTCAACCCAATATTTCGCTGAGATGACGTGGTTATTATCCAAAACCGAGGGCTTCGTCGGATTCTACGCCTCAAAATCCTTTAGAAACCACTTCGTACCTGATTCACCCCAAAATGTCGATGACGGGGTTTTTCCCCTGGACTCTTCAAATGTTTTTTCAAAAATTCTGTATTTTTTAATCGAAAAATATTTAACATCCTGGGATCCTTCAAAAATCCCATTTTTACCCCCATGAAAGCCCTATAGATCGCCACAGTGAAATCGGATCGTTCTGGGACCCCAAAAAATGGATTATACGTCCAAAAATACTTCGAAAACGACACCTAACTCGATCCCACAGCTAAAAGCCTTTAAAAAAACTCCCATAGCCCCATTATAGCCCCATAGCGCCCCACGGGTTTGGGCAATCGGACTGAAAACCTTGCGGGCACAACTAGATGGTAAACCAAGTATTTTGTCAAAATTTCAGATTTTTAAAAAAATTCCTACTGCCCAAAACGGCCTGGACGGCGGACGGCGGACGGACATTTCGGATTTAGAATGTAGACCTCTTGAAACGGATAATGTCAAATTTTGAGCCCGATCGAAGTCGTCGACCCCCGTCGCGAAAACATAGGTGTATTATTCCAAGAATAATAAACCAAAATTCGTACTGTCCAAAAGTGCGCGCAGCGGGGCAAAGCTGAATTATTCAGTAATTAATACTTACGAATTAAATACCTCGAATATTAATTACAAAAAAATATATATATAAAACGATCGACATTAAATATCTTTGAGGCTTCTATGAGACTACCAACGAGCGCATTTGAAGGATCTTACCTAGGAGGTCAAGTGAGGTGTCATTTTCGAAGTAATTTTACGCGAAGAATCCATTTTTATGGGTTCCTTACTAGCAATAGGTATACTGTTTTTAAAGATAATAAAAAAAGCTGCAAATTTTACACAAGGGTTTATTATTCTTTGATATATCAAAGAAAGAAAAATTATAGGTATATATAGCTATTTTGTACTTTTTTCTTCGTAAACCTTTTTTAAAACGTCAAATATTGTCCAAAGTTAAAATTACAGGGCGACATTGCATTTTAGCGTTAAAAAAAGGCACTATCCAAAGTAGGGGACTATCCACATTTCGGGATCTTTTTTTTTTTTTAGGGTTTGTTTTCAATAAATGGGGGTACATCATAGAAATGAATAGCAGATATTCTTTACAGATTCTGTAAAGACCCGTGGGGGGAAGAAAACGAGCCGCCGGGTCTGGGGAACCCCCAGCCGACTTTTTTTTTCAAAAATGCAGTTTGATATATAAAAAAATATATTTATACGAGTTTTAAACCACTCTGTAAAATTTTCATCGTTTCCAATTAGAATTCATCATTTCACTTTTACACCGTGAAACTATTTTGCGGGTTCATTGAATGTTCTTCACGCCTCATGCTGCCCGCGCGTTCACGTCTCCCGAGAGGAAACTTCACTTCTATTCACTTCTATTTTGAAAACCAACAGTTTCTCTCTTCGCTCCCTCCAGGCGCTCGTTGATGAGAAACAAACACGAAAATGCCTTCCGGGCTGAGATTTTTAATCGCCGCATTTCGAAGCGGAATTTTCAGAAGAACTTTCTTCCCTTTTTGAACTTTCGATCCGATTCTAATTCGTCCTTCAGCCGCTTCCAGAGTCCAAATGAAAAGCGGCTGTTTTTCGAGAGGCTTTCTCCATAAATTCCCTGCAAATGCCGTCCATTGTCCTGTCGGATCAATTCGGATCGATTGTTTCCCTATTCCGGCAAACTTTCCCTTTGTAGGCCGCGAACTATGCGATTTGTCTAAATCGAGGATTTAATTGTAGAGAGAAAACGGTGCCAATTTTGCCCATGGGGAGTTCTTTATTTTGTCGTATAAATTTTGGTAAAATCGATTCTTGGTCAAACAAATCAAACGGTAAACAAAACTACGGAACCCTAAACATGTATTCAAATCAAATCAAATCAAAACTTTTATTTGCCAGAAACACAGAATGTATGGGCAATGGTCAAATACATACAGGAAAAAAACAAGAAAAAAAACTGATTAACTTAACCTAGGTATAACAAAACAAAATACAGGCACACTACATGGACCAATTAACGGCGTCAGCAAAGAACTCATCAAAGCTGTAAGGAGCAAGCCTGATGAGGTAACCCTTGATACGGGCCCTGAACGCACCAGCTGGAGCATCCCGGATATCTGCTGGGAGAGCGTTAAAAAATTTGAGCCCCCACCAGGTGCAATTCCGGGAAGTAGTTAGGCGATGAAAGGGGAGTATGAGTCTGCTTTTGCCACGTGTGGAGTATTGATGGTCGGGCCTGAGGAATTTATCAAAGTTCCTCCTCACATAATTTAAGCCTTCAAGGATGTAAATAGCTGGGATAGTGAGAATTCTGAGCTCAACAAATGCTGGTCTACAATCCTCGCGATAGCGAATACCAGCCACGACCCGTACAGCTTTTCTCTGAGATGCAAAAACAATGGAAGCTGCGGGGGAGTGTCCCCAACAGAGAATGGCATAGACAGCTCTGCTATGAAAACAAGCGTGATAAGCTGCGAGGACAGCAGGCTTTGTCAGTCTTTCAGAGAGACGCCTCAATAAAAAGGTGTAGCTGTTGAGAGTTGAAACGAGGCGAGTACAATTGGGACTTCCAGTCAAGCCTTGGGTCAAGGGAGACGCCAAGGAATCTTACGTCAGCCAGATTATTGTCGAGACTCGACAAATCTCTCAACCCAAACCTCATAATGCTGGTCTTATCACAATTTACTGAGAGTTGGTTTACTGAGAACCAATTTGTGACAGCTTCAAGAGAAGCAACTTCGATTTCGCAGAGAGTAGAACATGATTTGCTTCTCATGACCAAAGATGTGTCATCAGCAAAAAGAATGGGAATTGCTGAAGAATTCAGAAGGCATGCCGGGAGATCATTGATAAAAATTAGAAATAAAATTGGGCCGAGGACTGAGCCTTGTGGGACTCCATAGTTGATTGGCAAGAACTGGGATAAACCTCCGCCATGGCGAACAGCCTGTATTCTGCCGGATAGATAACTTTCCACCAAAGACAGGGCGCCACGGGAGAAGTTATACTTGTGGAGCTTTTCGACCAGTATTCTATGGCAAATGCAGTCGAAACATTTTGCGACATCCACCAAAGTCGCGGAAGCGAATTCTCCGTCCTCGAAAGCAGATGCCACAAAATCAGTGAGGCTTTGAATTGCGTCCCTTGTGGATCGACCCTTACGGAAACCAAATTGCGAATCATTAAACAAATTGTGCTTTTCAAAATAATCGTTAAGGTCGGATTTTAGTAATTTTTCGAAAACCTTGGACAAAGCAGGAAGTTTTGAGATGGGTCGATGATTGGAAAGTGAATTTGGTTCACCTTTTTTAAATAATGGGACCACCTCGGCGACCTTGAGAGCTGATGGGAAAACCCGTGCTGAGATCGAGTCATTGATAAGGCGCGTGAGAGGGAACACCAGAGCCAGTGCCCCTTGCTTCAGCATGCTAGTCGAAATCCCATAAACGTCACACCCATTAGACTGCTTAAGATTTGTTATTTCAGTGTAGACATTCTGAGGCTCAACACAAGAAAATGCGAAGGATGGAACTGCTTCTGAAAGCTGGACACTGAAATCCAAAGGGTCGCCAAGATTTGAAGGAAGGCCACTGAGAGCTTCTGCAGGGACATTCACAAAATAAGAATTATAGGCATCAGCTGAAAAAAGGTTCGAGGCTGCTTTAGACCCATACTCCCCTTTCCTGTTCTCATTAATTTCATTCCACATGGCTTTAACAGGATTTTTGGACGAAAAGATAGATTTCTCACGATCTACTTGTTTTGCATGTCTAATCATACTTTTGTATTTGGATTTTAATTGATGGAAAGTATTTCGCAACGCAGGGTTAGCAGTGGTTTTAGATTTAACATATAGTTCATCCAGCTGATCCTTCAGGAGCCTAAGATCATTATTGTACCATCTATTGGGTTTATTATGTTTACTCTTTTTAGTGCACAATTTAACACTTTTACAAGGGAAGGCAATAGTGGCAGCATTAGAAACTGATTCCACGAACGTGGTCCAGCGGACATCGATGTTTATCAGCGGATCGTAAACAAAATTCCAATCAGTCATAAAAAGATGGTATTCAAACGCTGCAAGATTCTTGGGAGAAATTGGGCGGATGATAATATTTCGATTTGAGGATGGGTCAGATTTGGCGTCCAAAACATAAGAACCGAATAAGGCTCTATGGTCAGAAAAGAAAACATCCTCAACAAAATATGATGACTGAGAAGGATGGAAATTTATAAAAATATTATCGATACATCTCCGCAAACGAGTGGGCCTGTAATTTTGGGGTAAAAATCTAAATGTACTAAAAATATACACCCGGGGAGGTATTATACCCCGGTATTATACACCCGGTGGAGAAAATGACTCTTCGAACGACCTCCTGGCCAAAGTCCATTTGTAACACCATCCCACGGTGTAGTCGGAGGGGCCAGTGACCCTCGAGAATGGATTCCACGTCAAAATACTACGAAAACTACACCCCCTCGACGCCATAGCCGAAAACCATTGAAAACCCCTCACGTAGCCACTTTTTAGCCTCACGGAAAACCGGAGATCCCTGATATTTTCAATTTGGCCTTAGCAAACCCCAACTCGATTGAGGTTGCTTCGCGTGGCTCAAACATCACGCCTGGATAACCGTCGGCTAACTCTCATTGTGACCCCCACGAAGTTCATTCATCAATTTGAGAACCTCCCCGTGACGTGAATGGCACTCGAAAAAAAAAAAAAAAAAAAAAAAAAAAAACCTGAGGGCGATCTCCGGATCAGGAAGGTGGTGGGAAAAAGACAGATGATAAATCGTCTCAGAGGGCCCTCAAACAGTTAGAAACAGCCTCTGTCGGTATTGACTTTTTCAGACTTCCCAACCCAGCCCGAGTCGGAACCGGTTCCGAGTGACGTCCCCGGGCAAAGGTGATTGCTCCTACTTAGCGCCCGTGACGTCAGCAAGTCCCTAAAATCGACTCACCAAAAGTACCAATTGTTAAAAAAAAATTTGAATACTATAATATGCTATCGTATTGTATGCTCTCCCACCTTGTTCGCAGGATAACAAATGGAGCGAGCGATTCCCCACATCCGGGACATATTCGGGGAGGAGCTTCCAGACAGTGCGATGGGGACGTCCTGCGAAGAAGAGCCCCCGACGCCGCCGGAGGATACGAGGAAGAAGAAGAAAGCGAAAAAGGGGGAACAGGATCTCAAACATCTCGAGCGGCATCTGTCGATGAAGAAGACCATCAGGTACCTAAGTAATCAATACCTGGTGCCATCTTGGAGCGACATGGTGGCAGTGTATTTAGTAACCTTAGGTTATGGTGACACAAGTGGCTGACTGTTCTGGGAGGGGGGGTCTCAGCTCCTTCTTGTTGGATATGCCTGGATGCCTGGGTATTCTGACCTCCTCTGAGGAGGCAGTTGTGTACAACCTGCAGCTAAGTTGCTCTCTCGCATGGGCTACTGTTGGATACGCCCTGGATCCAAACCCCCATAGCGCAATGGCTGTCGCGCAAGAGGTTCATAAAACTGCAAAGGAGACACAACTGTCTGCCTTGGACCTCTGGCTGGAGGGTATACGGCACGAGTGTCCCCAGAAAAGTGAAAGTGGGTCCCGAGGTCATTAGTGAAATGGTAGGAGTGTCCCTTCCTCAGCGGGAGTCTACACTGCGTGAATGGTACGATTGGCCCCGTATTGAACCTGAACCTAAGGGCACCTGATCGAACTTGAGCTTGATCTGTTATCAATGTTGGCGAATTTGTGTCGACAGTAGTACCCCATCCAGGAAAGGTCCAAGCAGATGGTATGTATCCTCGTATATGCTACGACTGCCCATTTCGTAAGGAGAAAGAACGAACATGTGTGAATTTGACCCCCATGCATGGTCATGATGATCAGCTCCAAGATGAGGGAATTCAGTGGATCATAAGGCAGAAACGAACAGGATGGCCCAAAGCCCAAGAACTCCCTTTGTTCCTCCTACCACTCGAGCACTCTCTTCCCAAAAGTAACGAACACTCATACCACCTGGGCCACTCGTGCGTATCATTCATGGGGATACTCGTTCCTAGGTGAGCTCAGGCTGGGGACCCTCTTATCATTCCCAGTCTAGAGTGGCCTGGACGACGTGGCACTCCCACCTTCCGATACATAAATCCTCGAGAGAGGGTTAGCCATAGCGACCAGAACGGTACACTGCATTACGCGCTTGCCGTCGCTCTCAAATGGCGTTGGATTTGAGATTGATCACCCCTATCTCGACGAGGGGAGCTGGGGTACAGTCATGTGCAAATCAGCAGCATGTTTTGTTAAAAACCCGGGTTGCAGCCTGCTGGCTGGCAGAGTGAGCAAGCTCCTGTGGTTTCTAGGCAATCAAGAATCCCTTTTGTAAAAGGAGGGGTTCCATGGCTGGAATTGTCCTTGCTACTTGTATATCCCTCCCTAACGAAAGAGAGACTCATGCGGAAGAACACTTGCATCACGGAACCTCTCCACTCATCTTATAACGTTTGAGGATGTAACAGCTGGATTCCACCTCAACACAGAAATGTGCACGATTCTCCTATTTTGTATCGTCTTTACTGCTTAAATCACGTTTGGGGTTTGCTTGCGACGAAGGGCCAGCCTCTGCTGCTTGAGTTGGTTTTGCCTTTTTCGTAGAAGACACAGATTCGAGGCTCTCTGAAGGTTGAAGTTGTGTACTTGATTTTTTGTTAGTCTCCGGAGAAGAGTATTTCTTGGGACTTTTTGATAGGGGCCAGAAGAACATCATCAGTTTTTTTCTGAAACCCTTAACGTCGTCTTCTTTCGTTTCTTTCACTTCATTCACTTCTTTTACTTCATTCGCTTCTTTTACTTCATTCGCTTCTGTTACATCTCCTTCTTCTTTCTCTTCTGGCGGCGTTGGACTTCCCTCGTCTGAGTCGTATGTTTTTTCAACAACTTCTTTTTCTTTGGAGTATTTGACTTCAGGACCGCATTTCCCGCCTTTTGTCAAACACACCCAGGCATTCCTCACCATGCAGAGCAAACCAATGACGAGCATCACCACCCATATGAACATCCCTCGTGAACTTGGGGTGACGAAGGGCAAGCAGATGGCGGCCAGTCCGCTCCCCAGGGCCCTTGCACTGTACAAAATGGCAAACCCGAATTCCAGCAGGTGGTTCGGCGTCATTCCTACGACAAAAGCGTGCATCGCCACCAACCCCATGGTGTACGCCAACGAGAACACCCAAATTTGCAACACTATGTACGTTGTATCGATCTGAAAAAACGGTGGATCGATATTGGTGAAGTTGCCCTCATATGGGTCAATCGAGTTGTTGCCCTTTTTTATGTACAAATAGTGTATGGCTCCTTTCCTCACGTTTACGTGCAATTCAAACGGCACGTACTCGCTTTCTTCTCGCAGGTACAGCATGTACCAGCCGACTGTCAGATTTGTCACTTCGTCGTATATAGATTCGTTGCAGACCAGTTGTTCGTGGAAAGTCTCCGTTCTGAGTTCGCGTATGATGAGGTAGTGCATTTTGGGAGATCTGTAAAGATTCGACGAGCACAGCGTAATCAAAGTCCCGTTGAGATAGTCATGTTTGGTTCTCGTCTGAAGCAGCCGATCCAAATTGCGAAGTGCCTTCTTTTGCAGCGTGGTAGCATCATATACCATCAAATAGCATTCGATTTGATTTCTCATGACAAGAAAACTTGGGCTTGATACTAAGCTCAGGCCTACAGAGGATATCCCAGGTAGAGGGGTATTCCCAAATAGAGAGAGTAATTCAGGTCTCAGGAATGGGCCCAGAGAACTCTGCCAGATGTTGGCGGGGTTGAGGACCTGGGTTTCTACGGAGGTGTTGAGGCGGACGTAGTTGATGCTGAAGTTCCCCGAAGGCAGCCACCGTTTTTCGGACCAGTGGACGTCAACCAGGATCGGGTCGAGGGTGCTGGTGAAAATAAAAACTGTGGATTCGTTGGCAATGGAGTAGTGCGTCTGCCATAGCTCGTTGGTGTATTGGAGCGACGCCGTCGTCAACCAGGACAGGCAAAGGGTGAAGTAAGACAAACAGATGATGACGACGTCCGGTACGTGGACGACTCTTTGGACGATCGGGATGGCCACCACGTATACTACAAGGATGTTAAACACGTTGAAGCCGTGGTACACGTCCACCAAGGAAACCGGCCAGCCTTGGAAACCCAAATCAACGAACGCGTCATAGTCTCGGACCCACGTGAAAAAAGTCATTTCCGTTGTAGCAAAATACACCAACAATGGGCAGAGCGTTACAGACAACAATAACATGCAGTTAACACACGTTATGATTTCCATGTCGTACAAATGCGCATACACTTTGTCACCCCTAATGCGACAGCACCTGCACAACTTTCTAAGTATCGTAAAAACAACATTTTCAAACTTCAACACAACACATCGGAAACCGCGTTCGACTATGTTTCTATGAGCCGCAACATCACTGCTGAAAATGAACACAAGCACCGACAGCACTGTGTACACCACGAGGCAAATGATGCATCCCAATAGTTTGCCTCGAGCGCTTTGGACGAAGGCAGAAAAGCACTGAACCCCGAGGGCCGCCCCCACATTGGCCACAAGGAACAACATGGTACAAAGACCTCGGACTCTGCCATCATTTCTGTTTGCGCGGAGGATCTGTACGATGTAGCACAGTCTGGCGGCGTCTCTGACGATGAGCAGGGGTTGGATGCAACAGGAGAAAACCAAAAGGGCATTTTCTTCTGCCGCGTAGACATAGAACGTCATGCAAATGAGGGTAAACGTTAAAAACAATAAGAACAAAACGTACCGCCCGTTCATCACCCGGTCACCGTAATTGGCCAGGGAGATGTTCATAAGGGCGAAACCGGCGAAACTGACGCACCTCCAGCCGAACACGGAGGCCCACTCGAGCTCAGCGTGGCCCAAAATTAAAGAAACCAGCACCGACGTTGTGACCACAGTAGTAAGATACGGCAGCAACTCCAGGGCGACCATCGCCTGAAGCCCATCGGATGTCTTCGGGGACTCCTGTACTGGTGGTGGATCCATCAGCGGGTCGATGCTCAGTCTCGAGTAGGAGATGTTCCTTGCAAAGATTCGCATTTAGGCGTAGTTGAGCCTGCACTGCTTGAAATCCAGCGTCAGGAGTCTTCCATTAGCACGAGGATCTCACTCCTGACAAGAATCCTTGCCCAAATAAACAGTACTTGAATTGAAAAGAAATAAAATCAACCTTATCACTATAGTCATACAGCTCCATAGTGATACTGGTAACACCAGGTAACGTTTCTAAAGCGGGGTGATTAACCGAATGCATCGATTTTTATAAAATAGGCGCGAACAGCCTTCCAATGGAGGCCAGAATAGCCATCGGCGTGAAGCGTTGGCTCATCAGATAAGTTTACTTTTTGTCCGCACCGTAATCCATAATGTTTTTCTCATCCTATCTACCATTCCACTCCTTCAGGGATGTGTTTTCAATAAACAAGAGAAAGCTTTTCATAGAAAAATCGGTTATCAAAATTTGATTTTTATACATTTAATGTATCCATTCTGTTTGGAAAAATAATCATGATTCTTCCTTTAGCTAATCAAATAATTTCTCTAGCTAATCCGACATCCCTACTAGTATACCGATTGGGGGCAGAAGTACCTACTGTATAGAAATCAAGGAAATTGAAAATGAGAAATTAAGTAGGTACCAACTTCGCCTATTCCTTCTGTTTGATGGGTTCCTTCTCTATGCGTTGAAATACATTGAACAATCCCTACTGGATGATATTTTTTCCTTTCACAGCCCGCTAATGTCTTTAAAGGTCGATCCACACATTTCAGTGAATTCTCAGCCATCAGTGCTCCATGCGGCATGTAACGCTGGTGTGTGGACAACAATTAACAATTTTATCAATGATGCAATTGAAGGGCCCGGATGGCCAAGGATTCACTTATATCACTGAAATGTGGGGATCGACCTTCAAGTAGGTATTCACAATATAATTTCTCTCACTAATCAAGAATCCCAACATCTTTGCAGTATAGAAAAAAAAACGCTGCAAATTTTAAACAAGGGTTTATTATTCTTTGATACAGGTTAATTGTGCAAAAATTAATTTTGTGGCATTTAAAAAAATTAATTTAAACATACAAGAAAAATTTTTTCTGATCAATGATTGGACATCTGTGGGACCTCAAACATTATGTACCTATCCAAAATTTTGCGTCCAAAGTCTCCGTTAACTCGAAAAACGACACCTTATTTGCCCTCCTGGGATCCTTCAACAATCCCATTTAACAGCCCCATAGATCCCCACAGTGAAATCTGATCGTTGTGGAAATCCCAAATATGGACTCTAGGTCCAAAAATACTTCGAAAACGTCATCTAACTCGACCCCATAACCGAAAACCTAAAAAAAAAAAAACCTCCCGGAGCCCCATTTTAGCCCCATGGCGCCCCACGGGATTGGACGGTCGGGCTGAAAACCTTGCGGGCACAACTAGATGGTAAACCGAGCATTTTGTCAAAATTCCAGGTTTAAAAAAATTCCTACTGCCCAAAACGGCTCGGCCAGCGAACGGACATTTCGTTTTTGGAATCTAGACCTCTTGAATTGTATTGTGTCAAATTTTAAGACCGATCAGAAGACCTCCATCGCGATTACATAGGTGTATTTTCCAAGAATAATAAACCAAAGGGAAATCGATAATGAAGAATGAGTACCAACTTCGCGTATTCCTTCTGTTTGAAAAGTTCCTTCTCTATGTGTTGAAATCCGTTGAACAATCCCTACTGAATGATATTTCTTTCTTATACCGTGGCCAATGACTTTTACTCACAATATCATTTCTGCGCTGGTTTCAGGAAGAAAATGATGAGGGACTTGCAACAGGCGCTTGTGGCGGACCCCGACGAAGTCAAAGAAGGTGACGTCATCAGCTCTCTCACCTTCACCGGCAAAAAGGTAACCAACCACCACTTGGTAAGAGATAATCACCTTCAAATCCTATTGATTTTTTTTTTCTTCCTATCAGAAACGCCAAGAAGGGTTTTTGGACTTCCTGAGAAACGGCGGAAAAGGGCGGGAAGACGACGAGGACTCGGGGCGGGGATCGCCGTCGAGGGAGGACCGGGACGACGACAAGAGAGGATTCTGGCGGCGGTTCACGATGCGGCGGAACAAACGCTAAAACCTCGAGGTGGATAAAAAGCCAAATTACACTCAATATTAAAATAATTTCAATTATCGATAATTTACTACCTACCAAATAGATTAAGTCAACACTGGTAGCAATCGGGGAGGGAGTCGAGAGGGGTGTTATTTTCGACGTAATTTTGAACGTAGAACGCACTTATGGGAGTATCAGACCCATCGGACTACACCGTGGGGATCTAATGGGGGATCCTAAGGGGCTACAAATCGGGTTTTTGAAAGACTTTGACCAGGAGGTCGAATGAGGATTCGTTGTCGAAGTAGTTTTTGACGTTAAACCCATTTTTGGGGATCACTTGCCGATCCTACACCATAAGTACAGGAAAAAAATTGAGGGCGATTAAAATTTGGGTCCCCGCCGCGAAAACGAGTTGATTTTTGAAAGAATAAGTTCAGGCGAAATAAGTATCAAAGGTGTAATAAATTGAGGGCGGGCCCTCCAATCCTTCAATCCGATTTGCCAACCCCCTCAACTCCTTCTCAGATGAAATTGCGATTCATTCGGCAAACTAGCCGGATCACGTGGGCAGCGGGCTCACGTGGGAGTCGGGGCCGGCTGCCCACGTAAGGAAAAAAACAACTTTAAAACGTAACTTGACCTCAGGGTAAAACCTCGCCAATACCCCACGCTGGAAAAGGCGAACGACGTTGAATTCACCAACTTGTACTTTGCAGGTCCTATTCGATCGCCGGGTGCCACGCAGAACTTCGAACCGGTGCCAGCACGAGCGCACAGGACTCAAATCCAAAATAACCGAGAGTCGTCTTTTTACTACCTACACGACTTAGGAAACCGTGTAAAAACAAATATAATACGTAAATCGAATACAGTATGTATTTCTTTAAGTAGACTGATGTTGTCTAAAACAATTCGCGAACACAAAAAATTTAAAAAATGGCAAATAATATAAGAAATTGTTGCAATAAGTATCAATTTTTTTAAAAGAATTGATTTTTTGTTGATGTGTTTATTTTTTAAGGTAATTTATTGTAGCTGTATCGATGTTTGTGACATGGTGGACATTCCCGTTGCTTCAATGAGACGTGGGATTCTACAAGTTCTTACAAATTCATATCATATACTCTTACACCAATTTTATTTAAAATATCTATATTTTTTTTTTAAATATCTATTGTTACAACTAGGGATGGCACGACACCACCGATATATCGGAGTATCGATACTGGAGAGCGATAAGTCGGTATAGTTAATTTTTAACACGGTAAATGTTTTTATGGGGAGTTAACAGAGATGGTGAGCGTTTGCCTGACCAGTTTGTGCGACACCCCCTTGTGAAGGACTTACCTCGACCGTGTCGGAGAGAGGGTACAAGTCCGCAGTTTTCGGCTTTTGTGATTTCCTGAAGGAATTTCCGAACAGATCCAATTCTATGCTTTCGTTTCAGATAGATTAGGACCATGTAAACTTTCCCTGTGAATTTTATTCAATTAGGATCAAAATTGAAGGGGCCACGATGAATTAAGCAAAGGCTTCTCGCACGGACTCTTACCCCCTGGGGTATTGCTCGTTTTCAGAAGTGCGCACATTAAATGTAAATTTTACAACACGATGCTCCATCCTTAGTAAGGGTTCTGGATTGATAGAAGAACACAAGGTGAAATTTCCTATTGCAACGTGGGAGTAACTGAATGATGCAACTCGGGGCAAACAAGGCTTCAATCGTAAAGGTAAAATTGAACGAAACCCTAAGCCATTGCGACTCACGCAATCTATAGGGTGAATTCCTAAATCATACCTCATATATCACGTGATATCGATCATCATTGCGTATGCCGTCCCTAGTTAGGGTCTGGTGGGGTGATTGTAAACAAAACTGCGATGTTTCATCTTCAACTTCTCCTCTACTTCCAGAGGGACAAAGTTGCGTGTTAATTTCAACCAGAGGATATCTCTAGATTAACAATCACAAAATTTTCGCTCTAACTGCATCTGGGGGTGATTGAGAGCCTGTTTACAATTACCCCATAGCGTTAACATTTACCCCAGAAACATTGGGGTAATTGTAAACAGGTATTTATCAGTCGCATTAAATGCGATAAATTTTATCTGGATGGCCGAAAATCCAAGTATTCTCGTGATAAAAGCATGTTTTTACTCCAACTGGTTTTCTCCCTACTTTACCCAAGATGTTTTTCGCCCTATTTAATATCAAATTAAATTTGCGAGGTATCTGAAACAAATGAAATGTATTACATAACATTCAACATTTAATGTAGTAGGTAAGTTCAATCTCATTTCAGTCCATTCATGAAAAACTTTTACTTTGACAGCTGAAAACCATTGGACACGCAAAAAAACTATCGCCGGATACGTGATGATCAGCTGTTCAGAAAATGCGAGAATCCCCTTGCATCTCTCATTGAGGTTGCATTGATGAGGTTCACTTGAAATTTAGTTTCACAATCTACTACAGGGGCGGTAATGGCTCTTGTTTCCATTTACCCCACCTGACCCTACAGCTGTTCATAAATCACAACCTAACACTCGAGTCACTATTGCAATTCTAACGATTTGGTTTGCTCTTCTAACGATTGCTGCAATTCTAACGATTTGCTAGTCGTCGTCCGTCTTCTGCTTGTCCATTAGGTAACATAAACAAAAACTTTCCAACGCTCCAGGGTGGTGCTTCAACCATTTCCATGTCCACCTCTCTCATATCTCACGCAACTCGCACATTTCCATTTATTGTACATAAATTTAGATTTTACCCGTTTCATTTTAACGAGTAAGGACTAAAGTGTGATCTATTTCCATTCTTATTCAAGTTTCCTTTGAACGTAATATTAAAAATCAAAAAACTACTCGTAAGTTTTAAGGTAAATACGGGGTTTGTACATTTAGGGCTTTTTCAAGTCAAGGGAATTTTGTTATTTGCGTAACTGGCGGATAGGCTAAGATAATTCACACTTTTTTTGGAAAATCCGTAGATTTTCATCGTTTAAATGCTAGTCCGAATATGAACGCTCTTCCGAGTTAGTATTTCCTAAAAGGTTTCCTGCTTTTGTGTAAGTTATAATAGTAAATTTATAAAATAGTAAAAAAACTCTGTAAGTTAATTTTAATTCCGTCCATTTGTAATTAAGGGTTCGGCGTAAGAGCTTGCGTGTGATAATTTGTAGTGTAGACTTTTGTCATGTAACTGAAAACGTGAATAAATTTCGTGTTGAGGAAGATTTGTTTGATTTCTACATCCACAAACTTGGATTGCCCGAGAAAGCGAGAGCTGCCCGTGAGTATTAAGGAGTAAAAACTGAGAAGTATTATGGAATAACAACCACTTCAAAATAAACAAATATATTCGTAATTTTATTACTCTTTTTTTTCTTATCACAAACGTTTTAACATAAAATGTTCCCAATAACATTCAACACCATTTGTCAACAAAATATCTTTTTTTCTTTAAGCGCTAACAAAAATATAAACTACAAGCTTACAATAACGTGTTCAACTTGGAAGAATCTCTTCAGGCAAGACATCATTTCAAGGAATGAGTGAAGTAGTTCACAAAATTGCGGAGAATAAAAACGAACTTGGCAATCACAGAACGGAACGAAAATTTGGATTCGAACCCAAAATTTCAAGTCTTATAACGTTTTGATTGTTATAAAGCGCTGGCTGGGTACAGCATTTTTGAACTGGTAAAAACAACTCGTTTGGTTGAGAAAAAAGAAAAAAGAAAGAAAGTTGCCTCTTGTTGGGAAAGAGTGTCAGCTGGGGAGACGGCAGTCACGGATGAACTGCGGCCTTTAGGGATGTTGCGAAATTAGAAAATATCGATAATTCTTCCGATAGTTACCAAAATCGATATTTTATTTCACTATTATGATTTAATCATAATTGAAATAAAATATCGATAAGCCGATTTTCAAAAGATAAATAAATAAAAAATTAAAAAAAGAGTTAACATGGTTAATATTTAATATTACCCATGCGAAACCTTTCTTTAGCCACAGAAGAGCCTCATTTGGAGTTTTAATGTGAAAAGAGTTTTAAGGGGAAAACAGGAAACGATAGGTTTTGAAACTCTTTTTTTCTTATAAGGCACGACGAGGGCGAGAGAGAAGTTTTTTTATCTTTGATAATTTGAAACTTTCAGCTTAAAATCTAAAGCCTTCATCACCCTAAGTATTATACTGGCAATACCGACCTAACAATAATAATTATTGTAATAATTATTGTAATAATAAATATTGACAATTACTCCGACTGAACAGTCGAAACACTGCCGCCTTATAATTGCTTCAATGATTAAGAAATTCAATAGTCAGTTCCTATCGGTAACAATTAGGAATGGAAGTGCTCCCGAATTTCGGGTTAAATCATCCTGTACCGTGTTGTTAGAAGTCAAAAAGGGAAAAATACATCATTTTTGTGACAAAAAGTCTTTCACGTAGTTTACAATCATCTTAAGTAATTTAGGCCGATTCAAAAACCACTGTGAGTGACGTCACCTACAGGTGTTCCGGTTTCCAATCAAAAGACACCAGAGTGCAGGTCGATTTTTTCTTCTTTTTCGATTTTTTCTTGGTGTTTGGCTCTAGTGACACTGGAGTAAGGAGAAAATGGCCGTGTTCGCTTTGTTTTGAATGTGATCATGCTTATTTACTCAACTTATTTGTGATATAAATTAACTTATTCCAATGACCCATTTTTAGTTTTGTAATGGTGGCCCCAACGTGTCGACCAATAGGAGCTGACCTCGGGTTCCCGCCAAAATTCAAATAGCAATTTTTCCATAAATTTTATAAATTCATACGAGCTTGCAGTTTGTTTCAACCCCATTTTTAGTATTATTTGGACGCCTTCTATCGATAAAAAAAATAATCCAGAAACGCTTCCATTCCTAATTGTGACATGAGACTGAAAGTAGTATAATAGTAATTCATCATTTTACTAAAAATAAGTAGTAGGGTGGATCGAGTTTGGAAAGAAAATGTTTCCCGCTTCAGGAACCAATAAAATTTGTTGTATTTCACCTAAGAAAACAGCCTGCAAAAAGAGAGCCTCTTCAACAGTTTCCTTCACGTTCCATGATCATTTTGAAATTTTTGATTTATCAAAAATTATTTTTAAAACAACTGACGAGTCCTTATTAATGAAAACGAACTGTAGCTGTAATCTCCACACTGCCACTAAGCTAAGTGCATACAACAGCCATACAACAGCTAAGTCGGGATAAGATTAATTACGGGTGAACGTAAATCATTGAAAGATTTATAAAGAGAATTGTGGTGTGTTTGGCGGAATGCCGTTAGGGTCGTATCTCCAATTACACCGCCAGGTATTATGGAGGATGAGGAACCGTTGGAAGCGTTCCAGGGAATTACTGGACCGACACACCACTAAATGGTAGTAATTAGTTGTAAAGCTGAAGGGGTTGCTGGACGACCTGAAGAATCGGTAGTATGGGATTTCCTCTCACGGAACGAATTACAGCGATGAACCCCCAAGAGCAAAAGTGCTAACTATTGGTCCGCTCAGCAGATCTAGAAGCATAGATCTAGAAGCATACCTAATGAGTTGGGCAGGGGAGATTTAAAGGAAAATTATTTCTAGGAGGTTCAATCGTGCCATCTTTGAAGGAGAGGAACCCTACTTAACAGACTCAGGATGCACACACTGTAAACAATGTTTATAATGTTTAGAACGAATTCATGTCTTGAAGTCATTCTAATTTGAATGGCAGTAAGTATGTCCAGCTGGTGCTAAAAGCAAACAGCACAGAATCTGATGACCCAAGAGGTCAATCAGATGGACACGCCCGCTTTTTATAGTGCAGAGTGCAGCGCATCATAGGAGTGTTTAAAAATGAAAACATGTAACACGGAAGTTGGTGTTTTTTAAAACACCAAATTACATCTTTCGATATTGGAAGAATTCGAAATTAAGAATACTAAATTTGAAGAGGTATTATCGAATTCGAAATTAAGAATACACAATTTGAAGAGGTATTATAGATATGAGATAACCAATAATCGGAAAGAAAATATCGATATTTTCGACTATTATTAAACACGCAACGTCCCTACAGCAAAATTGTTGGCAAAGAGAACAATCTATGCCCAACATTGTTTCTTGACCACCCGCTTTGAAAAATGTTTCCCCCGAAGGAAACCCTGTTCTGATATTCAGCGCCAAGGAGTAACCCTGACTACCTTACGAAAAAAAAAGAAAAGTGATAGGTACCTATTTCCGACTGACGAAGCGGAGTGGGACTATGAACCAAATTCTTCCGTTTCTCCGTCGATTTTCTTGAAATCGAATTTTCCTCGGCCGTCCATGTAGAGAACGTACTGCAAAATGAAGCGGTTTGAAAAAAGTCGACAATGTATTCATTTGTGAGAAAACATCGAGTAAAACTAACCTCGTGGTGTTTCCAGAGCGACTTCCTATGTGAAACAGTGAAAAGGGTGATGCCGACTTCCCGGCAGTACTGGTACATCGACCCTTCGACGTCGACGCTCACGGCGCTCGTGCACTCGTCCAAAATGGCGAACTGGGGGCTGTGGTAGAAGAGTCGGGCCATCTACGACAAAATATGACGTTAAGGAGTTGTCCGACGGTTGTACAAAAAAACGTGAGCCTATTTGACTAACCGCTATCCGTTGTTTTTCGCCGCCGGAGAGAACGTCGATCCAGTCGGCTATCGAATCCCAACCGCCTTCCCTTTGGAGGAGGTAACTGAGTTGGACCCGCTCGAGGAAATCGCTGAGGAGCTCGTCCGTCTTGCCGCGTCGTTTCATTTCGTCTTTGGTTTGCGGGTAAATGACCTGCGGCACACGAAAAGTGGGCTTCTGTTACGATATTCAGATTCAAAGTTCTTCAAAAGTCGCTTGTATAAATTTCCAGTTTGAAAACCCCAACTGTTACGAGCAGACTATTAGGGGGTTTCAGGGTCCAGAAGACCTGAAGACGAATCGTCAAAAATTAGGTTAGGAGGACAGATTAGTGCTGTGGAAACCGCTATGGAGCCGTTAGGCTATCAGCGGGCCCCCCGAGGGGAGCTCCACCAGGCGGGGAATTAACTTTCCGCCTGGCTCCACTCTCCAGCGGACGCCACGACCCCCTCGAGTTCAAGGGGGACGACCAATGACCGCGGGCTCCCCTTGCCCAAGGTACTGGATTAGAGGAGCTGCTCCAAGCGTTAGAAAGGCGTTATGGGAGCAGGCCCCTCACTTTAAGGCCACTCCAGTAGGAGGCCCGAAGGGACTAGCCCGTCTACCGCTTTACATGCCCCTGACACCGAGGTATCAGCCTGAACATTACACGGGTGGGGGGGGGGGGGGTGTGTTTCTTATTGTCATGGATCCAAGTGGTGGAGAGGGAGACGCGGGAGTGTCACGTTTATATATGTATTACGAAATATATATACGTTAGGCCACCAGTTCGGCGTCCTCACGCGTCGCCGAACTGGTGAAAAACTGGTGAAAAATCGAACGATAGGCCACTAGTTTGGCACCCTCACTTTTCCTATGTCAGGGCACTAGTTCAGTGGTTAATAAAGCATGTTCCATGATTCTTGAATTTTAGCCGTAGGCTCTGAGCAAAAAGCATTCAGTGGTCCTGGCGAGTCCCAAAGCGCCGAGTTTTTTCAAGTTATAAGAAATTGATATTTCGACACCACTGAAGTGGGGGTTTTCCCAGGTTTTTTGTAGATTGCGAAAAAGCGGCAATTTTTCAGTGCGCTCTAGCAGCCTTATTGTTGATCTGATCTTCAAATTTAATACATGCATTTTGTAGAAAATGTTGTCTACTTTCATTTTGCAAATAGCGTGTATCCACAAAAACCGCTTAGTTTTCGTGTTATAAGCAAAGAACGTTGAAAAAAAAAAAAGATGAGGTTTTTGTGTGTCGATTTTAAGGTGAGGACGTTTTTGTCGAAGGTTAGGGCATTGAATCAAAGAAAAGTATCACTGAGATGACAGCAGCAGATTTACAAAGCTGCGATATCCTCTGATCTTGATGTTATGGTTCAGTCTCACCGGATGTTGCAAGGAGCGCTGCGTGCACTTAGATTTTTAACGTTTTGCAACGCTGCAATTTGAAGATCGGCATTTGGCCTGTGATAAACCTAATCGTGGAGGCTAAAATTTAACATAGGGAGTCACCGTTAAACTAAAATCCAATTAAAGATTATAACCTGATCTCTAAGTGTCCCGAGGCACATATAAGGCCTCTGTGGAATGTAGAACAGTTTGGATTTGGGCGGTTTGGTGAGGGTTCCGCCGAAAAGCGGCCACAACTCGCCGAGCACTCGGAACAACGAGCTCTTTCCGCATCCGTTGGGACCGCAGACGAGGACGTTCATGCCCGACTTGACTTCAAAATTCAACTCTTTCACGAGAAGGTCGCCGTTGGGGGTGACGAGAGGGACTTTGTCGAATTTGATGACGCGGTCGGCGCAGAGGATTTTTCCCGCTCCGGGTTTCAGGTCTTCCAGCTCTGCGGAACAAAATTACACGATAAACCAGGTGCGAAAAAAAAAAAAAAATCAGTTAACGTCACCGATGAATTTCTACCTCGGACGATCATCGTTCGCTGATACGTCCCACTGTTGATTTCGCTGAGAACTGTCGTGAGCTGAGTGACCCGAGCAGTTAGGCCTGCCAACCTATTCAGATCCCTCAGGGCGATGACAATCCGGCCGATGGCCTCTCCGAGTTTGACCATCATCCTGCCCATAGTGTAGTATTCCTAAGGCAACCAACATATTTTAATACTCAAGCCATCCACGGACACTCGTGAGTTTAGCTTAACTTACCGTAAACCTGACGTCCTGGTTAGCTCTGCCCAGAAGAGGATGGTTCGGGTTCATGAATGGGATGCTCACAGCTACAAAACCGATGATAGTTCCAAAATCTGAAACACCAAAAGAGACCCAATGAGTAACGCCTTCACAACACTCCCATACGGTAGATACTTACTGCCCAAGAAACTCACATTTGCCGACCAAATTGTCGATGATGCCCATGATGACTTTAAATTCCAAAAATTTCCTCATGTGAGTGATCTGTAACGCAGAAACAACATTACACATAGCGCCAACCCGCGGAACCTTTTCGACCGGCGCCAACTCACCATTTTCTTGAAGGCCGCCAAAATTGTCAATTTCTCCCGGTTGTTTCCCCCGTAAAAAGCGATCTCTTCCGAATGAGTGATAAGCCGGGAATTAATGTAGCGGTATTCACCTTCGAGCTTCTGTTCCGTTACCGTCAACCGACCCGCGGGTCGTCGGAGGTACGTCATGACTGTCCCGCCAAAAAGGAGATACAGGATCATGATGGAGGGAACCTGAAAAAAGACGTCCTAAGCCGTGAAACTGCGTTTTCCCCAAGTTTTAAAATTTTTTGGTTGCTTATTTTGTTCGAAGTTGTTTTTTTACTATGAAAATTCCAAGTATCTGTGTTTTCCCCTCCCAACCACATCCCACATGTTGAACCACAACAATCAAATCACCGACCCGCGAACCTGCGGAAGCAATAAAAGTTTTTCCCTCAGATCCTACCATAAACTTTTTATTGCCGCATTCTCTAGCTACTAAATCATTTTTACAACTTTTTACATACACAAATTTCCCCTTGATTAAATTGACGAATTCTCTTCAACTCGAGCGTGACAATCTGACGTGAGGTTGTTTTCGTCTCACTAATATTGAGAGGGAAAGTAAGTAATCTACGGACGTTACAGGGTCATGCTACAAAACGCTGCAAATTTTACACAAGGGCTTATTATTCTTTAATGTAGGTTACTTGCCCGAAAATTAATTCTGTCAATAAAAAATTTTTAGAAATTTTTTTTTTGATTGTTTTTTTTTTTAAACTTTTTTTAAACGTTTGTAGCCAAATTTTTTTTTTTTTTTTTCTACTCGGAAAATACTTGACCTCCTGGGATCCTTCAAAAATCCCATTGGTAGGCCCATGAAAGCCCTATAGATCCCCACAGTGAAATCGGATCGTTCCGGGGCCCCCGAAAATGGATTCTACGTCCAAAAATACTTAGAAATCGACACCTAACTCGATCCCATAGCCAAAACCTTCAAAAAATCCTCCCATAGCCTTGCGGGCACAACTAGATGGTAAACCGAGTATTTTTTCAAAATTTCAGGTTTTAAAAAAAAATTCCTACTGCCCAAAACGGCCCGGACGGCGTACGGCGGACGGAAATTTCGTTTTTGGAATCTAAATCTCTTGAAACGAATAATGTCAAATTTTGAGGCCGATCAGAATTTTTGACCCCGTCGCGATTACACAGGTGTATTATTCCAAGAAACCACAAAATTTGTGGAAATTTAATCTTGACGTAAAACTTACTTTTACTTAACTTTACCATAAAACAAGTTGCTGACAAAAATCCCATCTCACCTGCCCGCCTAAATTCGTCGTGAGCCTGTACACGTAAATGAAAATGTCGAGTAGGGGTTTGCAAATGTTCGAATACAAGTCGGTGAACATTTCGCAAAACTTGTCGACGTCCGTCGTCAGGAGCTGGTCCGCGTTGGCTATCCGGGTGTCCAAGTTGCTCATTTGGTAGTACGTGAACCCTCTGGAAAAAATAATAATAAATTAGTTGAAAAATCCTTCCCCTCCGGTTGTAGCTCATCAGAGCCATTAAATTTGATACGTCAATAATAATATTAAACACAATTCGGACACTAACTTCAAGTATTCGTCGTAAAGGTGATGCGATACTCTAGTTTTCAGCCTCAATTTGACCTCTCCTATGCTCCACTAGAAATAATTACAAATCAGGTATTTTCAGAAAACAATTTTTTTCTTCAAAATATAGTTTTTGTTTTAAATCAGTCTCACCTTGAGAACTCCATTGGTCATCGCTATCTGAAAAAGGAAGGCTCTGTTAGATAGGGCTTTTAAAAATCGATTAGTCTACATTTCTAGCAGTTTCCACCATTCAAACTGTTCTAGTGATTCAGTAGAGAGGTGGGAGCTATTTGAACTTACAAACGGAAGCGCCAAGAAGAATTTGAACAAGTCGTTGCGGAATTTCCGTCTGTCCATTGTTACGATGGCACTGAAAAAGATTGTTCCAAGGTGAATACGTGTTTGGTCATTTTCCGTCAGATTGGTCCCCAAATGATCTCCAGGCTTACTTTTCTATTTTGGTCGCGTGGCGGATCATCCAAATGTCCCATATCGTCCTCGCGCCCAAAGAGACGGCGACGAGAGCGAGGAAAGCCGACTCGGCGGAGAAGACGCCGGGGATTCCCACTTTCAGGAGAACCCGAAGCTGCCGCCAGAAATTTCTGTCCACCTGCGCTTTGATTTTGGCGTTTGCGGGCGTTTTCTGAAAACAGAGCAATTTCTTCAACGTAAGCCCCCATCCAAATACAAAGCTCATGGCTACAGTATGAAATATTTTAGCGAAATGTAGATTGAACTCAGAATGGCCTCTTCCGCACTTCCATCGGTGGCCACAAATAGAATGACTATACGGTTCTGGCTTATTTATATTAAAAAGAAAGATTTTGCCACAGTACTGAAATTTACCCCTGGTAGATGGCGTTCGTTTCTCTGGTATATTAAGTTGTAAAATGTAAAATTAATGTTTGAAATAGCACATGTGTCCTGTTCCATCTGCTGTTATGAGATGACCTAGTGGGAGTTCCTTGTTGACGACGATGCTTGTGGCATTGAGATTTATGAATGATGAAGTAAGTGCCTATGAGTACAAGCTTGGTAATAAGTTTTAGGTTTAAATTAGGGATGTAGCCTAATGCCTGGTTTGTAATGTTGCTAGATGCCCTGATGATGGAAGCTGACACGCTTTTGAAACGTCGGGATTTGTAGTAAAGGAGTTGAGGGAAAAAATGCGGCCTTGGAATCGTGAATACGCTAATATGGAGGCCAACGAAGACCAACGTATTAACAAGAAAAAAATAGTTTGCATCGTTGGAGCCATGTGAACAATAATATGGAAATCTGAAATTGACAATCGTAATATCTCCAAGATTATACTCCAAACGTGAAGGCCATACAATCGTCTTGGACGAGGCAACTAATTAGCGAACTGAGATAACATTATAATAATGCAAATTTGAAATCCGCCGTGTTTCTTGGTGGTTGGAGATTACATTGTTTCACCCGATTGAGGATAGACAGAAGATGATAAATCATTAGGGAGCATGTGCATCACACACTGTACAATCCAAACTTCCCGATTCTCCTGATGAAGGGCTCCAGAAAGCCGAAAAATCCCTATTTTTCTTGTCTTTCTGAGTCGCATCGACTCAATGGGCTTCTTGAAAAGGTCAGAATTCAGCATTTCTGACAACATATTCGGATTCAGCACCCTTTAAAACCCATAAACCCCAATTTTTAGTTCGAAAATCCGTATAGGTACGTGCTGAGCTGTTTTCGAAATGTTAGAGATTTTGAAATGAACGCCGGGCATATTTGACGTCACACCTCGCCAGGCTGGGCGTCGAGTAGTTGGGCACTGAGCCGCCAGAGCGCTAAATAATAAATCTGAACAGAATCGGAATAAAAACACTCGGCCCGGGTCGATTTTTGAATAACTTTCTTTGATAATAACCTCGATGCTCAATTTTCGATAATGATTAACCTGATTTTCGATTTTTGGGGTCGACTATTTGCGTAGCAAAGTTGGCTGACTTGCGTAGATGAGAGAGAGAGGGATCTCCCAGCCAATCAAAAGACGACGAAGCAGCCCACGTCATGTACCCTCTCCAGACCTCGGAATTCAAATATCATATTTTTCCTAAGGCCCTATAAATAATTGAAACGGGTTTTCTGCAATATGGACCCGTTTTCGTAACTTTTGAAGCACGACCTTTGCAGGAAAAACATTTTTTTAAATCATTGAAGGAGCTCATTGTGTGCGTGCACACAAAGAAGCCATTTTTTGAATTACGGAAATCTTTTCTATTTCGCCGACAGTATCACGACAACTGTTGTAGGTATTCTTCCATTACAAAGTTTCCCACGTCGTAATGCGAGGCAATTTCAACAGCATAAAAACCTTCTTAAATCTTCTTCATCATTTTGAGACAACGTCTGCTTTTCGATCCAGTTGACCTTGTTTTCCGGTTGTCCGTGCACTTTTTCCGCAAGAGCCAGTTTTTCTCCCGTTAGGGGCCCCCGCCGATGATGACACAATTTCCGGTAGGTAACTCAAGAAGCAAGACGAAATTACACTATAATGGTTCCAAGCAAGCTGAGCACCTTAATGCGCTCCAATTATAACCAGTTAGTAACAACGCATCAGTTGGGCAAAAGGGCTAAGGAGTAGAGTAAATTAACTTTTCACTAAGAAGGCATTCAGAGATGATTCTTACCACCGAGGAGACATCGAGAGAGGGTAATATTAAATTACCTCTCTCGCTGTCTTCTCGGCGGTTTGCAAACGTCCACGCTAAGGTCCGTTCACCGCCGTACAACTCTTTACTTCGAACATGATTCTCCACTAAGCGAAATGGCCCCATTGCGGAAGGTGAAAGTGCAATTCGGAGCCTTGGATTTCGTGTAAAACGTGTGACAGATGTTGGCAACATGATGCCCCATCGGGCTAAGTTATCTACCACTGTTTGTTGTCTTTGGCTACATAATGTTATCTTACCCGGCAACTGTGCGTGTCACTCCTTCAAGTACCACTTGATGACACAGCCTTGCTCGACATGACTACATGAATTCACGCGTACTCAACGCTTCAAAGGTGAATTCTTTTGCTTTATTAACTCACACCCCATAGCGGTTCGTACTCCTCCATTTTTCCAGAAAAACGTCTTGGTTCCAGCGGGGCTTTGACCGAAAAAGAAAACATCCATTTTGAGAGCGATCGTGGTTGCCAAAGCTATTAGAAGGTTGTGGCGGAACCAATCGAGAGGGGGCTGTGTTGATTCGCTGCACTTGTTCCCGGGCAGAGGACGAACCTTCCGCGGCCTTTACATGGAAAATGGGTTTAGTAGGAGTAGGGATGATGTGGTGTTCGATACAACTGACGGAAGAAATCTACCTACCAGGGTAGAAATCATAGATCATAGATAAGCAATCCCGGATGAAATCGGGATGATAACGCTGCCCATTGCACCATCACGCCAAATGAGGCGGAAAGCAGAAACGCTTCCGACGCGCTCTCGTGGATTTTGAATGGTACAGATTGTCTTTTTGGAAGGGAATTAGCCAATAATTTGTGACTGCGACTAATTCCATCGCCAAGACACTTGATTATCGTCGACGACGATACATTAAAAAAACGCTGCAAATTTTACACAAGAGTTTATCGGTATTTGAAATAGGTTACTCGTGCAACAATAATTGTTGCGATTAATTATTAATTCTGTTCATAAAAAAGTTTTGGAAAAAATGTGGGACCTCGAAAAATGGGTTACGCGTCCAAAATTTCTCGGAAAATATTCGACCTCCTGGGATCCTTCGAAAATCCCATTTGTAGCCTCATGAGAGCCCAAAAGATCCCCACGGTGAAATCGAATCGTTCTGCGACCCACAAAAATGGATTCTACGTCCAAAAATACTTGGAAAACGACACCTAACTCGACCCCACAGCCGAAACCTCTCAAAAAGCCCTCCCGTAGCCCCTTTTTAGCCCCACGGGTTTGGTCGATCGGGCTGAAACCCTTGCGGGCACAACTAGACGGTAAACCGAGTATATTGACAAATTTTCAAATTTAAAAAAAAAAATCCTCCTGCCAAAAACGGCTCGGACGGCAGACGGACATTTGGTTTTTGGACTTGGCATCTTGAAACGGATAATGTCAAATTTTGAGACCGATCTGAATTTTCGACCTCCACCACGATTACATAGGTGTATTATTCCTAGAATAATAAGCCAAAAGAGTGAGATCTAAGCTTTTTGTGATTGTTGTGGAGTGGGGCATGGGGATATTGGATCGAATGAGAACTTTCATTTTCAATCCTATGTACTTTCCAGGTGAATAATAATAATAATAATAATACTTTTAACGTTCAATGAAAAACAAATAGAAATAAAAACCGCACATGAACATGTAGAAGCAGGTAATAGCAAATCAATAATTGTTTTTGCTATTACCTGCTTCTAATTATTACAACAAGTTTGAGGTCTCAGCATACAGAACAAACAAAAGTGCGAGAGACTCAACGTACAACCCAGTCAATTTCCCCAAATTCCTCCAGAGAGTACAACTCAGTCCTAATAAGTTTGAGTTTCACCACCCTGAGGAAAGACTTTATAGGGAGCTCTCGTAATACGAGATACTATCTCCTGGGGAAGAGTGTTGAACAGACGAGAGCCCACCAACATTGGGTCACCCTGCTTAGTGGTACTGAGGAGAGTGAAGGGAACGACAAACTCGTCACGGGACCGAGTGTTATGGTCATGAACTCCAGAGGAAGGCTTGCCAAATTGGTCCTTACAAGGTTCAGGACTGCCATGACGTACAAAACCGTGATCGTCAACAGGCCCAGACGAGCAAAAGAACCTCTACAACTTTCGTTCCACGACAGATTGGCCAAGATTCTTATAGCTCGCTTTTGCAGTCTGAAGAAATTGAAAGCATGGCTCGAATTTCCCCAGCTATGACGCAGTAACTTGCTCTTCTCGCGAAGCAGGTATGGTAAAACTTATCGGGCCAACCATTAAGATATAACGGGAAAATAATCTTGAAACTGGAAAAAGCAGTGATGGGGTTAATAGTGTCTTCAGAGCAATAGCTGAGACAAATCATTTTCAAAATTAAAAATCTGGCATGGTGGGGTATAGAAGGCTGGCGAGACACGAGTCATTCTCTCATAATATGGGGCGGGGTCATCTATCACTAGTACAGCTACAATAAAGCATAAGCTTAATATGATTATGCTTTATTGTAGCTATACTAGTGACCCCACCCCCTCAAGGCTAACGTTAACGTCCATTTCAAGAATTTCGCCAAATGTTCATAAATTGAAGCCATTAACCGTGTAAAATCCGTTTCCCCCCAACCTCAAGAAGACCTGCAGGAGCCCGACAAATACAAAGAACTACCCTCACAAGAAATACACACCCACCCCAAAAAGACTGCCCCACGACAACAAATGGACCTAATTGACCCCGGGAAATCGCCAAGTAGCCCACGACGACACGCGAGAGAGTGCAGAGCGGAGAAACCCCATATGTATGACCAGAAATCCCTGAAGATGGTACTGTATTACCGAAAGCTAGGAAAGCATAAGCAGCTACAATAATGCATATGAGAGACTGACTGGTGTCTCGCCAGCCTTCTATACCACACAACTTACCAGGTCGAAACATGCCAAGAAGGTACTCGCAACATATAACATTAAAAACAGAAGAGACAAAAAATTGGATCAGTGACATGAATGATTCACAATTATTGTCCGCCCTCTTAATTCTTTAGTATAATACTATTTTAATTATATTATAATCAGACCCCGATCAGATAAATTAGGAGCATTCATATCATCAGGATCTGATACAGGGATGTTGAAAAATTTCTACCATTGACAATATTTTGCTTCTCGTTGCAGAGTGCATTTCTTCTGGAATTTAATCTCTTCGGTATCAATTTTAAACGCTGATTTAGCATATTTCGTAGGTTCATCACTTTTAGATGGAGAAAATCCAATTAGTGTGAATCAGTCGGAATTCGCATAATTGGGCACATTTCAGTGGTGTGTTGAACACCACTGTGTTCCTTCTGGATGGAATAAAGTGTGGACGGATTCAGACGTTCGCCAGTCTGAGTAAAAAGAATCGGGCAGTTATGTTGAATAGATTTCAAATGTTCTTACCTCACCAATGACGTAAACGACTTCGACCGGTTCGGGTTTCTTCCTGAAAACATTTTCATCGTCTTATTACCGTTTACAAGTGAGTGGCAGTCAAAGCGGCCTAGGGGCCATATTTTGGAAGAAAAAAACCTGAAAACCTTCATACTTGGAAATTTTATGCTGATCACGAATACACCCCATGTCCCTATACCTAAAATTGCTTCTTACCCTCATTTACAGCTGAATGTAAATGTAAATGTTCTGATCTTAGTCCTGCCATATTACTGATTTGGGTCTTACCACTGTCTTGGTCTTGACTTATTACCGATGTTGATCTTGTCTTGGTCCTGGTCTTGGCCTTATTTTATTACTGATCTTGGTCTTATACTGTACCGGTCCAACTATTGTCCTTGACTAATTAATCTTGGATCTTGTCTTGGTCCTGATCTTTGCCATGTCCAGTACTCATCTTAGTACTGAATTTTTCTGATTTGGGCCTTACCACATTCATGGTCCTGGCCTGGTACCAATCTTGATCTTGATTAGGTCGTGATCTTTTCCTCGTATCAGCACTGTCTTCGTCTTTTCTTATTAGTGGAATTGTTCCTGCAGTATTGCTGATTCCGGTGATACCACTCTTGGTATTGACTTATTACTGATGTTGAAGGTCTTGGTGAGGTCCATAACCCAGTTCAAGCGCTAGACCCTTGCCCAGTTCGAATGCCTTCCCCAACCGTGCCCGCCCCCTGTTTCCCCAGATCGATTACCATCGCTAAATCGTTATTTATAACGATTGACGAAGCATCCCTACTCCATTGGATTTTACCCACAGGCTTTAACCATCGCGAAGAAAGTCGAGCAATCGGTATAGGGATGTCCTTAGTTATTCGCTGGACTTGGGGCCTCTGCACCGCATTCCAAAAGGGGGCGCTACGGCAGGGCCCTTCAGTCAAATCCCTCTACAATGGGCTCAGGGATCGAGAAACCTTATGTCATTAACCTCGGACTTCCTCCTCATTTCGAAATTAGCAAAACTCAAAGTAAAGTTTTAACAAATTTTCACTTCAATTTCAATTATTTATTTTATTATTTGTTTTAGACGTTAGGTAAACAAATTGCGAACATGGAATTTTACCAAAATATCGGCAGAATGTGGCATTTTTGTATGGCGCCATGGCAATATGCCATTGAACGGCTCTGGTTATGTGTCATTGTCGGTACATACCGACGGAAGTAGGTAATTTAATTTGGAACGAATGTGGACGTAATAAAGACGGCGTGCTGTAATGCATTTTCCATCTTATGGGCAATTTCCAGCGGATAGAGATGTATCTCTATCCGTAGGGGTATACCCCTACGTGACGGTGCAGATTAGCGAGATTGCAGAGGTTTCGACAGGGTCCAATTAGTCTCTTCAGGGTCGGGCTGGTCCGGGGGAATGAACGGGGAGTTCTAACTACTTTAAGACCTTTGTGGAAAAGAAGACTGTCATTGAGGGTTAACTCTCGCCCGTGAATCAACGCGATGGAATTGTACGCTACAGGCCGCAGTGACCCGCTAGAAATTTGAGTCCGCTGACCAGGCCGACGTTAAAATCGACCCAGACGATGCGTCGACCTGATTAGGGGGCTTTTCGACACATCAACTGGACATTAATTGCGATCCTGATGACAATTTTCTCGCACCCCGAGGGCGCAACCATAAGAGAAATCGGCCAATCGGTTCAAGAAACTTTCACGAGTCTCCCCCAAGTCAGGAGTTTCCAATTCTCTCTCTGAAGATAGAATGAGATCTTTGAGGGTCACCAACCGAGACAATTTCATTCAGCAGGAAATGATGCGCTACATATGCTAATGAACAACCGATAATGCTAAATCATCGTCAACGCCTAGTCTAGGGCTATTTTCAACCTTCAAGCTGACGAAGTAATTTTTTGTTTCTTTTTCAAACCGCGACACAATCATCACAATTGAATAATCGGGCAATTACCTTACGGCTTTATTCTTCGACTTCATCTTATTCCGGATGATCCACAAAAGGACGGCCGCTCCGGCGGCGCCGACGGCGTTCTTCCGGGTGGCGTACTTGCTGAAATTGGCCATTCGGCGGGATTCGGTGACGGTCGTAAATGAGAGTTTACCCCGACAAAAAACGCGATCATAAAACGAGGGGGAGAGAGCCGACAAATAATACCCCTCCGTTCATACCATAACACGAACTCGAAAATACTGCGCTTTGGGATCGCTCGAGAGGTGAGTGGAAGATAACTACTCCCCACCCAACTGGCGACCCTGACCTTGTCAACCCTGTGCGCATGCGTATCACCTCTCGATAACCTCCACAACCCTCAAGTTTTTCTTGTTTTTATGTCCCAAACATTACTACATATGTTGTTGATCTCACAGAAATATTTACTGGTTTCAACACGCGAAAACCATGAATTTAACACAAAACAATTTAACACAAAATCTACTGACGTATAGAATAGAAACGCCGACGAGTTGCGGATAAAAATTCTCACTGAGCGGTAGGTTTAACGAATCGATCGAGAGGCGTAGGTATCGATGTTTGATACAATCGAATTCAAACTTACCACCATTACCTAACCAAACCTAATGGTAAAATTACCTAATTACCTAATTACCATTACCTAACCAAACCTAATGGTAAAATTTACATGGTGGTAAGTTTTCGCAGTTGCCCAACCCCCCTTGTCATTGAACTTTACCCAACTTCATATCAAATAGGCTCAAATTCAAATTTCTCTATTGACCTCAGAATCTGAATAGGCAAAACGAAATATGAAGTTTGAGCCGCGAAATAAAAAAAAACCTCTTTAAAACCATTTAAATTTGAAGATTTTTAAATTAAAAATCTTTCAATTGAAATACCTAGTTATGTACATAGAACAATTACCTACTTTTGAATACCATTTTAATTAAATTTAGAAACCGATATTGGTGATAACAACGTTTGATAAATTTAAAAAGTTGTGATAAATTTAAAAAGATTGTTGATAACAACGTTAAGACCGATTTAACAAATTTTAGTTTAGTTAAAAAATTCATATTAAACCCCTATAAAAATCAGTTAATTTTAAAACGAGTTGAATGTAACTTTAAAACTATTTAAACACTTTCTTAAAACTACCCTTTTATTGAGCTCCTTGAAAATATCGGAATTTCGCATTTCAATACCGGGTGCGGCAGAGAAACTTGCAGATTTGAATTGGTAGCCAATGAGCAGGGCGAGGTCAGAAAGTGGTGGGGAGGGTCTCATTTGAAAGAGGGGGGCGTCATGTTTTGTTACCCCACATGGAGGAAAGTGGTCCTCCTTTCTTCCATGGTTACCCCACAAATCATGCGTTGGACAAAGGAGCTGTGTGCGTTCACCCTCGAGACCTAGGAGGGGTGAGGACACAGAAGAAGGTAGTAAGGTAGGGTGACATGGAAGAAATAGTAATAATAGAAATAGAAATAATTCCTTATTCCATGGTAGGGTGAGGGTGTCGCGCTCCCCCGGCGTTTTTTCTTCTAAAACTTGAAGAAATGGAACTTGGAGACGTATGCTTCCAGACCGGAACTTCCAGTAGGACGGAGCCACTGCTCACGCAACATGAATTCAATGGAACTTTTGAGGGAACATTTCCATGAGCGCCTCATCTCCTTGATGGCCGGCCTACCATGGCAGGAGTGTTCCCCCGATTTGGCTTTGTGCGATTTTTTCGTTTTACTGACTAACCCTGTACACTGGAACACCTGAAGGACAAAATCTGCCAAGCACCCTTACAGAAAAATATCATTGAGAATCATTGAGCGAAAATCATTGGTCAGTGATAAATTGGCGAATGATTTTATCATTGGTAATGATTTTATCATTGACAATGATTTTATCATTGGCAATGATTTTATCATTGGCAATGATTTTATCATTGGCAATGATTAAATTATTGGTGCAATATAATCATTGAATTATTATTGGTCAATGATAAATTGGCGAATGATTTTTTCAGTAAGTGATTATATCATTGGTGATGATATTATTTAATCATCACCAATGATATAATCACTAACTGAAAAGTATTCGCTAATTTATCATTGACCAATAATAATTATTGGTTAGGTACCTACTCAATGATTTATCACTGGTGAAACTGTAATGATAATATCATTAGAACCTCCAACGATAAACCATTGATAGAGGAAGGGTTCAAATTATTAATAACAAGGCAACTTTTATACATTCAAAACTCATCTGTTTATTTAATGAAAACGAACAATACTAAGTAACTACTAGTAGTTACTTCGTCAGCAGAAGAATTCTTAATGCAGTTAAGTACATTTTAATCTATGGACTTTATTTGTAACTTATTATTTGAACATATTTTAACAGTAAGTAACCGTGAATAAGAAGGAAATATAACCTGTTTAATGTAGGGGTGAGTTTGTGGTGGAGAGGGGGGTTGTGGGGGCTTGCACTGGGCTGCGGCAAGTAAGTCAGTACATAACTACTCCTCCCTCCTAAAATGAGTGTGCTGTTGGAACTCTGCTTCTGTAACAGAATAATACTCTTGTTAAAATTAATTTCGTTTTCAATTAAACAATTTTGAATTTCACTATGTAGGAAGTATACTTACGGTTTCTGCAGCTGAGGACCCATTCTTCAGATCATAAATTGTACTGGGCATAGCAGCAGCTTCATCACATGAGTTTGGCTAAAGTAAAAAGAATAATGCACACTTGAGAATACTACTTCTCTCTAATAGAATACCTATGTTATAATTGGAGAGTACATGATACCAACATTGGACTGCAGTCAGTGGTCCGTGAAGAGCCCACTGGCCTGTATGGCATTATAATTAAATTATAAATTAAATTTTAATTTCCATACCTCAGAAGCAGAAGCTTCATTAGCCGATTACTCTCCATTCGAGCTGCTGTTGCTGCTGCTGTCGAGCATGCCGTCCTTCTTCCTCTTCAATTCCCGCCTGGACTTGCGGTCCAAGACGAGGACCCCGTACCTCTCCTTGGTCTAGGACTGCGCATTCATTTCAATTCGCCCTAGAATATATACAATCATATGAAGTTTATTACACAGGTAGTCAACGCCAAAATTCAATTTTAAATTTCATCATAGTGCTAATAAGACTTTACAGGGTTAATATTAGCCTTATGAATTATTAAGTAATAATAAATCAAGACACATAATCAAATATAAGAGGAAAGAAAGAAAATTTGTTCGATAAATGCATTTTAGGGATGGCTTCCCCTGATATTGAATGGGGCGCCAAGAAAGGAACGAAATTATTTTTAAAACGCTGCAAATTTTACACAAGGGTCTATTATTCTTTGATATTGGTTACTTGTGTGAAAATAAGTTTTGTCAATAAAATTTTGTTGTTGAAAACATTGCAAAAAAAAGATTTTCAAAATAGGAAGGTATACCCATGTTTTTACTCGGAAAATATTTGACTTCCTGGGATCCTTCAAAAATCCCATTTGTAACCCCATGAAAGCCCTATAGATCGCCACAGTGAAATCGGATCGTTCCAGGACCCCCTAAAATGGATTCTAGTCCAAAAATACTTCGAAAACGACACCTAACTCGATCCCATAGCCAAAAGCCTTCAAATAACCCCTCCCGTAGCCCCATTTTAGCCACATAGCGCCCCACGGGTTTGGGCGATCGGGCTGAAAACCTTGCGGTCACAACTAGATGGTAAACCAAGTATTTAGTCAAAATTTCAGATAAATCTACAAATTTACAAATTTGTAAAAAAATTCCTACTGGCCAAAACGGCCTGGACGGACGGACCGACATTTTGGTTTTGGAATCTAGACCCTTTGAAACGTAAGTATAAGTCAAATTTTGAGCCCTATCCAATGTGTGTGAAATAGGTAAGCAAGGGATGGCCACCATATTGTTGTGCAATGAGAAAAGGGCGCGCGAAACAAAGGACTTACCTCCAAATGCCAATATTTTCACCACTAAGCCCCCAGGAACCCTGGTCTTCCTTCATTATTTTCTTCATTCGTCTGGCGTCGAACTTCGGCTACCATATCTGGCATTCTTTATTGAGCAGGGCCTTAGTACCCAGGGACAGGTACCCAGACCAGGAAGGCGACACCGGTGGGCTTTCCGTTCTCATTAATAAATTGCACTAACATGCACTCGTTTCATTCACTTTTAAAAGATTCGCGGAATCGAACATGACCACTGGTGGAAGTAATAATTAATTATTAATCACAGGTTACCGCGGCGAATCAACAGCACAGAGTAACAGAGAGCAACAGTAGAGTGAACACAAGGGAAAACCGTTACGAGGCAAGTAGTGGTGGAACATTCGAATGCAGAATCGAATGCGGCATTCGATTATTGAAATCGTTCGGATGTCCGAATGCGAGATTTCAAGTAGGTATTCGAATAATTAAATTATGGGTCCAAATTTTGGATTTTTTGGTAACAGAGAAACTGGCGTCTTAAGACACGAATTCACGAACTTCTCACGATGCCGATCCTGAACTCCAATTATTGGAATAGGTCGATTTTCGTGCGAATTTATTTGGATGATCATTCGATTATCGAAATCATTCGAACACTCAGCATTCGATTACCTAAATCAGTCGTTTTGCCCATCACTAGAGCGATAGGGCGGGAACAGCGGGCCGGTTGGCCAGCTCGGCAAGAAAAATTTTCTGGCCAATAATTTAATTATACCGAGGAAAATTTTTCATCTCTGGTTTTATGGTGTGTGCTAAATGTATTGTGTGTAACTTCACTGTAATAAATGTTTCAATGATATTTAAACATTTTGTGAAACCTATGTTAAGTATATAGGTGTTTAGCTACTAAAACAGTTGCCGATGATTTAGTTAGTTAACATTAATTATTAATGATTAATCACTAATGAGACCAAAACCTGGCCAATAATTATCACTCATGACCAATGATTCACCTTAATGATACCACCATAGCTCAATGATTATTACTTACAGCTCAATGATTCTCCTCAATGATACCGCCAAAGCTCAATGATTATCACTTACAGCTCAATGATTCTCCTCAATGATACCGCCAAAGCTCAATGATTATCACTTACAACTCAATGATTCTCCTCAATGATTTAGTCGCCTCAATGATATTCTACCATAAAATAATCATTAACTTCAATAATATATCATTAGACACTCAATGATATATTATTGACCAACCAATGATTAATCATTCAAAGCCAATGATTTATCATTAGAGTCTCAATGATACTTTTCTGTAAGGGCAATAGCAAATATTCCTGTTGATATGCTCAAAAGAGTGGAGCGAAACTTAAAACTAGAGTAGATCAATGTTTCGCTAATGAGGGCTGCAATTTGCCTGATGTAATTTTCAAAACCACTTGAAACAAAGCTGTAAAGTTAGTACTATATGATTAAAAATAATTAATCAATAAGTGAAGTATGTTTTCTTTTATGGACCTTTCAAACCAGCAAGTTTCTCTGCCGCACTCTGTACCGCCTTACACCGATTTTAAATTCGTATAGTTACGTGCAGAGCTGTTAAATTTTAAGTGTTTTTTGAGATTTGGGATTGAAACGGGAAAATATTCCATCACGCTTCATTGAGCTACCTACTAGATGACATCTAGTAGCTCAATGAAGCGAATGTGATGTTTTTACTAAACAAGCATGACACAGCAACCCTGCTTACATCATTAAATGATGAAATCTTCACGTCTCCAACAACTAAAAGACGCTATGTGAATTCGTAATGTTGACTGAAGAGAATATCAGAACGTTCCTTAAGAATTTGAAGGTTGTTGACAAATCATTTTACATCGGATGGCGCTAAAAACGGACTGACGAGTAGCAAGATCGGCTATCTTGCATTTCCCGGACCAATTAAAAAGAATGAAAATAATTTTCTTATTATTAGAGCGTCCCGTTTGGCTCTCAAGACCCAGAATTCAAATGTTTTCCCCATTTTTATCAAAAATTTTTCGCCAAGGCCCTTTAAATAATGGAGACAGTTTTTCTCAACGTAAAACCTTTCCGGGGAAAAAACGCTGCAAATTTTACACAAGGGTTTATTATTCTGTGATATAGGTTACTTGTACAGACATTTAATTCTGTCAATAAAAAAAATTTAAAAAAAATTTTTTTGGATTTTTATATTTCAAAAAAAATTTTTTGGGGGGATTTTTTTTTTTCAAAAATGTTTTTTCAAAAATTCTTTAATTTTTACTCGAAAAATATTTAACTTCTTGGGCTCCTTCAAAAATCCCATTTTTAGCCCCATGAAAGCCCTATAGAACGCCACAGTGAAATCGGATCGTTCCGGGACCCCCAAAAATGGATTCTACGTCCAAAAATACTTCGAAAACGACACCTAACTCGA
The DNA here is from genome assembly GCA_955831195.1 of Pilophorus perplexus. Classification (NCBI taxonomy): domain Eukaryota; kingdom Metazoa; phylum Arthropoda; class Insecta; order Hemiptera; family Miridae; genus Pilophorus; species Pilophorus perplexus. The sequence goes on along the minus strand of OY037014.1, from coordinate 7,847,095 downwards.
TCCCATAGCTAAAAGCCTTCAAAACACCCCTCCCGTAGCCCCATTTTAGCCCCATAGCGCCCCACGGGTTTGGGCGATCGGACTGAAAACCTTGCGGGCACAACTAGATGGTAAACCAAGTATTTTGCCAAAATTTCAGATTTAAAAAAAAATTCCTACTGCCCAAAACGGCCCGGACGGCGGACGGCGGACGGACATTTCGGATTTTGAATGTAGACCTCTTGAAACGGATGTCAAATGTCAAATTTTGAGGCCGATCGGAGTCGTCGACCCGCGTCGCGAAAACATAGGTGTATTATTCCAAGAATAATAAACCAAAATGGAGAGTAATCATTTAAGAAGCTCATAAAAAATAAAAACAATTGAAAATTGAAAATTATATAGGATTTAAAGAAACGGTTTAAGTAATGACAATAACTTTATACCTAATTAAAAATGCCAAAATTTGACAATATTATTTCATATCCTGTGTAGTAGATGTTAGGATCCCCAAAACTGGATTCTACGTCAAAAATAAGTAATTATTACTTAAGTAATAATTGGTTCGTATACCTATTGGACTTCATTGGACTTCCTGGGAGCAGACCTTTGAAGACATTTGAAGTCCACTATAGTGGATTTGCAGTACCAGAAAAGCCCCAGAAATCCTAAAACTGAAGTCTATTAGGTACCTATCTGGGAAAAACGATTTATTAACGATTAATTATTAATTTTTTTTTTTTTTTTTTTTTTTTTTGTGAGCTCTTAATTTTAATACTCTTAATTTTGCTCGTACAATTACGTCGGGTAAAGATGTTGAGTTGGACAAACAAAGTTATTTAGGTACTCTTCAACTATCCATTTTTCAATCATTGAAAATTATTAGTGCTTCCTAGCCTTTTATTCTTTCAAAAATATTCAAATTTTTTGGATTGTTCTTTCCCGCAGCCCATCAAATTCTACGGATTCTACGACCACAAATATTTTTAACGCGAGACCCCACTCGGTCGCCCTCACCAAAACCCTTCAGAAACCCCGTTTTCAGCCCCATAGAGGCTCACGGAGTAGGCCGATCGGGCTGAAACCCGTGCTGCCTCAACCAGATAAATATTTCAGATTGAATCTGAAAATTTTAATTTAAGTAGGTAGGTAAATTAAATTAAATCTTAAATTTCTTTAAAATAAAATAAAAAGTCTCTGCCTACAAAGTTGTAAGGTGGACGGGAAATTATTTCTTGGAAGCCGATGAAACATCATAATGAAACATCTTGAAACAAAATAGGGTAATTTTTGATCCAAAATGTTTACCCAGGTTGAAAAAACAGGTTGATAAACCAAAGAATATTACCCTTATGGATCGATTAGTACGGGTAGATCGATAGAGGATTCAACTATCGATCAACGTTTGTTTTTCGATTTTCAGTAATGGTGGAAGCTAGCAAAAAAGTACAAAGCGAGTTTATCTGTGTTCTTCCAAGGAAGTATTCCTCGTTACTAGTAAACTCGTGTGTTAACGTTGTTTGATTTCGGTGTAAAATTTTCGTTGAATTTCGATTGTGTTGGTTTCGGTGGTTCGCGTTGAAGTTAATTTCGGGGTTCGGACTTCGAAATCCGTGTTGTTGTTGGACGGCCAGGATGGACGGCGTCGTTCCCGGCGACGGGAAACAGAAAAGGGGTTGCATCGACGACATCATCGACCACATGACGACTGACTTCGGGGGATACGAAGGGCAATACATCCAATTCTTGAACCCCCAGTCGTTGGGGTCCGCGTCGACGTCGGGGGCCGTCTGGGGCCCGTCGTCCGGATCCGTCTACTACCCTCAGCAAGGGGAGCTCGGGATGATGGACGTCGGGGGCGGCAATTTCGTCGTTTACCAGACCAAACCCAATCCGGAATTCAGCGGCCAGCCCGTTGGTTTCATCCACTATCCGACCCCCCAAGTGTCACAACCTCAGAACCTCGTTCAGCCCCATATCATCGATTATTCTCAAAGGTGAGTCACATTGAATGAAACTAGTTGTCGATTTTTTCCTACCGCTGAGCATACTCTTGTCAGTTAAAGGCAACGACGACAAAACTATCCTGACCCTGTTGACCTCAGAATCTGATTCGGCACCGTCCGAAAACCCAACTTTCAGCAGCAAAACCCAAATGGCGGGAGCCTCTAGAAAGAACCGCGTGAGGTCACCGCGCCATAGTCCACCCGCGCAAATTTTCCACATTCAGCACCTTTTGGTTCATTCAGAATAATCAACCTGCTGTCGCAACGGTGGTCATCAATTTTCGATCTCCAAAATTTGTCCTACTTTAAAATTTATACGAGAGGATTGTCATTTTCGAGGTATTTTTTGGACGTAGAATCCATTTATGAGGGGTCTCATACCCATCCGACTACACCGTGGGGATCCATGGCGCTGCAAATGGGGCTTTTGAAGGAATTTTGGATGTAAAATCCGTTCATCGGGGTCACGGACCCATCCAATTAACCGTTGGGCTAAAAAGAAGCTACAGGAGGGGTACCTTATTAGAAGGTTTGCTCATGCGTTCGAGAGGGATGTCGTTTTCGAAGTATTTTGGGGCGTCCATATGTGAGGGTCCCAGAGTCATACCTTACCTTGAATGTAAGGAGCTACATAATAGTATTATGGCGGAGTTACGTCAGGTGATATATTATCATTATTATGATTATTATTGCATAATTTGCCGTCCATTATTGGGGTTTCCTTATCTGAACTCTGCGCGGAAGGAACAAATCTCTAAAGAGTAATAAATCCTAATGTAATATTAACGTAAATATTACACGGGGGTTTGATATTCTTTTGCAGCATTTTTCGTTTCATCTCCGTGTGTCTGGCAGACACTGTCTGTTAGTATGTCTCACGATACAGTCCACAATTTCGCCATTGCTCAATGATGAGTCCTTGCGTAACTTTTGTGGGCCTGCTGACGTGACACCGGTTTTCTTGCTGTTCTAAAACCTGGTTCCTTTCCACATCAATGACGTCACCGTTTGAGTTTATTCTCTTTGATTTTTTTTCGTGAGAGAACAGAAGATAAACTCCCTGGCAAACCTCAACCTTGGCCCAACTTTTGTCTTACCGTATTAGGTCCTCCTTGCTGGACCATCTGGTTTATATCTGTGTGAAGGTCGAAAGTGGCCGTTTACGACGTTCATCTTGTGCCGACTGCGCAGCCTCAATACCTGGGGTTCGCGTACCGGGCAGGTAAATGCATCAGCTCTCCTGTCAAAACGTCACAATTTATTTGTGAGACCCATTCGATGCCCTCAGCACCAGTTACAATAGAAAGTTGGAGGAGAGCTTAACTTTTAGTGGCCTAAAAACTTTTATTTTTTCCACATCGGTGAAATCGCACGGCTATCAGACCCCTTATTGATAGATTTGGCGTCCAAAATTACTTCGAAATGTCACCTCATTCGACCTCTTGGCCCGAATCATTAAAAAAAAAAAAAATTTAGCCATAGGTTGTCGATTTTTGGTTTATTATTTTCAGAATAATACACCTATGTAATCGCGACGGAGGTCGAAAATTCTAATCGGCCTCAACATATGACATTATCCGTTTCAAGATGTCTAGATTCCAAATACGAGATGTCCATCCGCCGTCCGAGCCGTTTTGGGCAATAGGCTTCTTTTTTTTTAATCTGAAAACTTGACAAAATACTCGGTTTACCATCTAGTTGTGCCCGCAAGGTTTTCAGCCCGATCGCGCAAACCCGTGGGCTCTGTGGGGCTAAAAAGGGGCTGCAGGAGGGCTTTTTTTAAAGGGTGTAGGCTATGGGATCGAGTTAAGTGTCGTTTTCTAAGTATTTTTGGACGTACAATCAATTTTTGGGGGTCCCAGAATTCCCAGAATTTGGGGATTCCCACGATTCGATTTCACCGGGGGAATCTCATGGGATTTTGGAAGGATCCCAGGAGGTCAAATATTTTCCGAGTAATTTTGGACGCGTAGTCCATTTTCGAGGTCCCACTTCTGGTCGAACAATGTACAGATTCCCCCCCCCCCCCTTCAAATATATTATTGACTCAATTCTTGATATATTTTTTCATACTAGGCAGGAAGAATTTTTCCTCTGTGTTTATTATGTACCTATTTAGTTATTCTTAATCAAACCTGAAAGGGGTCTTCGTCCCAGTTGCTGACCACTTGTTTCTCATGTTAGCCACCCCCTTTTCCAAGTTTTAATTTCAAATTATTTGCAGTTTTCACGTGGTTTTTTGAGCCGGAGCTTTGTAATCTGTGGAAAATATATTAGAGGTACGGCTTCCTGCGGGTCTCTTTCCGTACATTTACAGCTCAATTTCATCAAAATCGATTAATAATGAGGTAAATAGTTCAGGAAACCGAACAATTCTGCCGTTTTCGTGGATTATCTCTTTAAATATTCAACCGATTTAGATGAAATTGGGTTGTTAAGTTTCCAAAAGAAGACCCCAGGAAGGTCCCACCTCCTGTATTTGAACTTTTCCACATTACGGTGCCTCGGCTCAAACAAGAAGCTCTAACTTCATGAATATAGATAGAAAGAATAGGAACTTCGTAAAAACATTAATAGTAATCAATGTTTCATCAAAACGTGTTTGTTTTATTCAGCTCATGGACATAGTATGTCCATGTACGGACAATTACAATGTAATCATGTAATCTTCTGAACATGTCATGCTCAGAAGTCGACTGAAACAATCACGTTTTCATAAAAAATATAAATTAAATTAAAATAAAATGATGACCAATAATTGTTGTCCAATTGTTGAACAATTATTGGCACGGAGTGAATAAAAAACGCTGCAAATTTTACACAAGGGTTTATTATTCTTTGATATACGTTAATTGTGAAGAAATTTAATTCTGTCAATGAAAAAATTAAAAAAAAAAATTTTTTTGGGTTTTAATCTAAAAAAAATTTTTTTTTTTAATTTTTTTTTTTTTCAAAAATGTTTCTTTTTCAAAAATCCTTTATTATTTACTCGAAAAATATTTAACATCCTGGGATCCTTCAAAAATCCCATTTTTAGCCCCATGAAAGCCCTAAAGATCGTCCCAGTGAAATCGGATCGTTCCGGGACCCCAGAAAATGGATTCTACGTCCAAAAATACTTCGAAAACGACACCTAACTCGATCCCATAGCTCAAAGCCTTCAAAACACCCCTCCCGTAGCCCCATTATAGCCCCTTAGCGCCCCACGGGTTTGGGCGATCGGACTGAAAACCTTGCGGGCACAACTAGATGGTAAACCAAGTATTTTGTCAAAATTTCAGATTTTTAAAAAAATTCCTACTGCCCAAAACGGCCTGGACGGCGGACGGCGGACGGCGTACGGCGGACGGCGGACGGACATTTCGGATTTAGAATGTAGACCTCTTGAAACGGATAATGTCAAATTTTGAGCCCGATCGGAGTCGTCGACCCGCGTCGCGAAAACATAGGTGTATTATTCCAAGAATAATAAACCAAAAGGTAAACCGGATTCAATGAATAAATTTATGGAAATTCCATTTTTCATTAAATAACCTTCAGGTTTTTGAAAATTTCATTAAAATTTGATTAAATGGCATTTTTAAAATAAATAAAGTAATGTTGTAGATAAAGTTGAGAAGGAATAGAGTTAAATGACTTGAAGTGGAAATCAGCGGAGTTATCTACGGTTACAACGGGTGGTCAACTTGCTGAGCCTTCAGCGGTTTTAGGGCTCTTTTAGTTACCACTGTACAGTTGATAACATGGGCGTACGCAGGTCTTCCTTTAGGGGGGGGGGGGGGGGGCTAGGTATAGGTTATTTGTGCGAAAATTAATTCTGTCTTGAAAAAAAAAAAGAGTTTCCTTATAAGAATTATTATTTTTTAAATCATTTGTTTTTACTTTTTTTTACTCGGAAAATATTGAATATTTTTTATAAAGAGATCAATTTTTGATCTCTTGGTCCTTCAAAAATCCCATTTGTAGCCCCATGAAAGCCCTATAGATCGCCACAGTGAAATCCGGTCGTTCCGGGACCCCCAAAACGGGATTCTACGTCCAAAAATACTTCGAAAACGACACCTCACTCGATCCCCCAGCCAAAAGCCTTCAAAAACCCCGTCCCGTATGCCCATTTTAACCCCATAGCGCCCCACGGGTTTGGGCGATCGGGCTGAAAACCTTGCGGGGACAACTAGATGTTAAACCGAGTATTTTGTCAAAATTTCAGATTTCTAAATAAATTCCTACTGCCCACTAAGGCCCGGCCGGCGGACGACGAACGGTGGTGCAAAACGGCCATATTTGGGGGGGGGGGGGGGACTCTGAAAACCCCATACTCTTAGTATTCGTAAATTTGACGCTGATCACGAAAATGGATTCTGAGCCGTTTTTACCCAAAATACCTTTAAAAAAAAAACACGTTTTCAGTACATTTTCCAGTGTGCGAGCCAACTAAGGATTCTCCCGAAGTTTATACAAAAAGAAATGTTGTAGAGCAATAAAATTGGCGTCAATTGAACACCCTAGAATTGAAAATTACTACAACAAGCCATCAATTGAATTGAATAGATGAGCGCAACCTTTTTGTTATTACGAGAGAAACTAAGAAACAGTAGGTATCTAGCGACCAAACTATGCCACACAGCACAACAAAAATATCCACGTGATGCTCATTACGTAAACAACTGCACCCTAACGACCGATGCTTAAGAAAACCTTATGCCGATCAGAGGTAACGAACGGCTCAGGCTGCAAAAATCGTTTTGGAGTCGTTGGAATCAGCCTAAAAAGCTCATTCCATAGACCCTTGTACCAACGAAATCGGACAAAAACTTTCGTCCCCCTATTGAGGCCTCCTTAGTTACACATCAGAGATAAACAACTTTCGTCGTGAAGTACCTCCCGAAAACCGATGAAAGGGATGAGGGAGGAAAAATCAAGGTAGCCTATAACCACCCCACGAACTCGCTGATCACAATGAGACCACCCTCATGAAAATCTGTTGAGCCGCTCGGGCGTGATGCTCTGTACACAAACAAACAAACAAAAACAAAAAAAACATACATGTCGAGGAGGTGAGCGCACCTTTCCATTTTTTGGAAAAAGGTTGCGCTAAAAATGAGGAGGTCGAAGATGATTTCGATCGAACACTCCTATGATTTCTGATGGAACCCCGTAACATTGGTGAATTTCATTGAGCACCCTAGAATTGAAAATTTCCACTTGAAGACGGAAAATTGCTGAGCCTGATTAGTTATTTTCATGACTTTGTAAGGAAAAACAATGTGGTCTTTGAAATATCTCGCTGTAACTTATTATTTTTTATCCACTACAAAGACCCTAATAGGGTATAATATACCCTATGAAATGTGAATCAAACTATGAAAACATACATAATATGAATATATAATATTATTATGTATGTTTTCATAGTTTGTTTTCTCGATTTCACTAAACGAGCGCCGTAACTACCTATCGCAGGTTCTCTGAAAGGTCTATCTAGGTAAGGTCGAGTTTGAAGAAACTTCAAACTCGATCTGATGAAATTTAACGTTATCCAACGGCGAGAATACATATTTTTGAAGTTTGGTACCTATTCAGCGACTTTTCGGCGAAAAAAGGAATTCTCACAATTTCACGCATTTACCTTAAAATCTGTAGAAAAAACGGACGCCATTTGTCGGAGTTGTTCAGTACATAGGGAACTACATAGGGTACTCAGGAAAAATAGTCGCATACCTACCTTAGCTAGCTCAAGCTCAACTTGTGTTGAATCAAATGCACAAAAATCATGGTTTTTTGCTTCAAATTCAGCTAAAAACGTGTTGAAACCTGTGTCTAGATTTTTTCCGCAGAAAGATAAAATTACTTTCTTGTAGCTGAGTAAAAACTGAACAAATTCGATGTCTAACGAATTTTTTCACGTGCAAAATGAGTCGGCTACGATTCTCCGTGATTAGGTCTAATACTGCTCCCGTCAACTAGGGATGTTGAAAAAGTATCGATACTTAAAAGTATCGATACTTTTCAAAAAAAGTATCGATACATATCGATACTTTTTGTCCCCGATACATATCGTAGTATCGATACTTTTTTTCCGGTATCGGCGCCGATACTTTTTTATCCCTCACATTTCATCAGATTCCAAACTTACGGCATATAGGTAGTTGACAGTACCTCTAACTTGACCAGCAATTGAAGAAAGTTGATGTAGGTAGGTACCACCACCTCCTGGAGCTGCACCAGCTCTCATATCAGAAGAATCAGCCGTCCTCGATCAAGGGCGGACCACCAAAATGTTGGCCCAACCAACCAACCCAACTCACTCATCACAGTAGAAATGAGTGTGGCCACAGCTACACCAAACGAGGGAATGTTCCCCTTTTTTGCTACCTTTACCTACCCCCCGAGGCTTGGAGCAAGGTTTTCAGTCCGATCGTCCAAACCCGTGGGGCGCTATGGGGCTAAAATGGGGCAATTGAAAGTTTTTTTTAAGGCGTTTGGCTATGGGATCGAGTTGGTTGTCGTTTTCGAAGTATTTTTGGACGTAGAGTATATTTTTGGGGGTCCCAGAAGGATCCAATTTCACTGTGGGGATGTAAAGGGCTTTCAGGGGGCTACAAAAGGGATTTTTGAAGGATCTCAGGAGGTCAAATATTTTCTGAGTAAAAAATAAAAAATATAAAAAGAAAAACCTTTTTTTCAAAAATTTTTCATTGAGACAGAATTAATTTTTGCACAAGTAACCCATATCAAAGAATAATAAACCCTTGACTAAAAATTTGCAGGCGTTTTTGAAAAGTATCGATACTTCGATACCGATACTTTATTGAAAGTATCGTATCGATACTTTTAGATACTGTCTGGATGTATCGATACGATACTGTATCGATACTTTAGAAGTATCCAACATCCCTACCGTCAACTCACAATTTTCCAAAATCGACAAAGGTATACTGCCCGAGTCAGGTCTACAGTACGAGTCAAGTTGATGACTTTTTGATCCAAAAACTATTCATATCAACCCTCCAACTAATACTGAATGAAATATTGGAATAAGTAGGTACCCAATGTCAAGTTGATTTTTTTCACTTTAAATTTACAACATGAGCCGCCTCGGGTTCTCTGCGAATTTTTCAACCACTACTTCTTCTTTTTCATTATTTTTATCTGCAAGTGTATATATATTTTTCGTTTGTCTGGGGGGGGGGGGGGGGGGGGCCCGGGCCCCCCCTGGCGTACGCCTATGGTTGATAATATCCATACCTAATATTATTGGGATTTTCGCCCAAATTCTCGAATAAATCTTTGTCGTGGTTTTCGACGTGCAAGATCAGCTAAGTCTGACTTTTTCTGTCTGAATTTGGCCCTTTGGCCTTGTTTGTTTGAGGTACACACCTTCTATTTCAGCTCGTATGGCACGTAAAACTTCCCATTAACCACGATTTTGGTCAATCCGTTACGTTTCTCCAATCGGTTCAATTCGGAAGGGCATTCTAATCAGCGGCTATCAACTCCGAGAAGTGTCGAATGATTTTCATTTACAGCGGATCACCAAGGATAATCCAGGTCGGCACTTTGTTTATGAGTGACGAGATAGTCGAAATTGAACTTGGGAGTCACATCAAGATTGACGCCTTTCCGGTTCATAAAATGATATTTTCTTATGGCTCCATGGTCCAAAACGATGTGGTTCAATTAGCTCTAACCCCAGCACAAAGGATCCCTCGACCACCGGAGCTTGAATCCCCCCTTCCAGCATACCAGCTCTTTCACTAAAGACAAGCCACTTTTCTGAAACAAATCGCGATGTTACAGTAAATTCGAGCGGAAAACGAAGAAAAGCGCGACTGGGACGCCGACTTTGTTGGTGTAACGTGGAAAAAGGATTGTGGGCCGATTCAACCGATCGGGCGATTGACGGTTGACAGGGAGTCAAGCTGGTGATTGATTTTGAGTTGCTGGTGTTATACCAGTCTGAATGTTGAAACTAGTTTTGTTCACTTGAGTTGGATTGGTCTTGTTCGGTTCTTCCTTCTCCTGATGAACCGCTGCACTTTGGGATTGTTTCTTCAAATTTTCTGTCAGGTCGTGTCGACGGTAACTCTACACGAGGTGGTGCATTCAAGCGGGTCGGCAGGGCGTCAATTCGATATTGCACTGACCGCAAAGGCCGTCTCAAAGTATCCCAACGTGACCCAGATATTCATTGACGCGACAAGCTAATCAAATACGCTTAACACTTCTCCTCGGATGATAGCGAATTTGGTGGTTTACTATCAGACAAGACCAGGGTGGCCGAATGGAAAGAATCGACACTTGAGAACGGAATCGTAATTGAGTATAACTGTTGACTGCTGTCACACTGGGAAGCCGCATCTCATCAGAGGGTTCAACCCCCAATAAACCTGCTCATTGTAGTGCGGCAGAATACCCTGAATTGTGTTGGTAACAAGTTTTGCAGTCCCAGTCCACCGACAAGAAATTAGTCCCGTATCCTTTCACTGTGAATTCCTCCAAGTATAACTTCTCATTGGGTTCGCAGACATTTATACCCAAAATCGTGGCAGTAACAAGTTTTAGGGATGCTCAAAAAGAATCGATTCTTGAAAAAATCGATTCTTTTTGAAAAAATAATCGATTCTTTTAGATTCTTTATTTTTTTGAAGAATCGGCCCGATTCGATTCTAAATTTCCAGAATCGAAAACCGATTCTTTTCTGCTCTTAACAAGTATTTTTATATTCAGTTGCTCTGTAAAACAGATCCATGTATAAAAGAATCAACATTATTTTTTAAAATGAGTTACTGCAATGACCATAGGTAACAGCTGAAGAGATGGAAAAGTTGCACAACAACCACTGACACAGCTGAAGCTTTCCTACCTACCTTTTCCTAGGTAATAGTGTTGGTTTGCAGTTGGATTTATTAGTAATTGGAATTCAGGTTTCGTAACGTAATAATGCTTCTTCTTCTTCTTCTGATAAATTTGAAATTTAATAAATAATTTGGAAAAAGAATCGATTCTCAGATGTATCGATTCTTTTTGAAAAAATAATCGCGATTATTTTCGATACTTTTCTAAATAATCGATTCGATTTAAATCGATTCATTTTTGAGAATCTGACATCCCTAACAAGTTTTGCCGTCCCAGTCCACAAATAAGGAATTAGACCCATATCTCTTCACTGAGGATTCTCCCACGCCTATCCCGTCTCAATGTCGTTCGCTTTGTTTTTTTTTTGTTTTTCGCTAGAAATGACCGTTTCGTATCCGCTGTGTGAATTTCCAGCTTGTGCGCGTAAATGCGATTTCCGTCATGGCGACGAAGAGTCATGACACGGAAACGTGCCCGCATTGAATCGGTCCACATTGTGCACCGACTTAAGTTTGCTTACTGGGACGAACGTGACGGTTGACGCGATTTTGATGGGAGCGTCTTGGATTGCATCCAATTGTTCGGAATGTTCACGTTCAGAATTAGGACTCATAAAAGTGAACGGAAAAAAAAAAAAAAAAATCAGAACGCCTCGCCAATACAACGGAGAACGTGCTATCTGTAAAAGATTGACGTAACAGGGTTCTTTCCCCGACTGGGGGAAAAAAGGGCGGAAAATATCAGTTGTGGGGTGGAGGGTGTTGAGTGTTGTATAACTGCGTCACGGAGTGGCCTACTGAACGTGCTTTTAGGAAAATCAAACACCGATAAGGTACCAGTGGATTGTTCGTTCCAAGCTGGTAATTGAATTGTCCGCTGTGCGGAGGATAGGGTTCCTCTTTCAGAATATGACCAGCTGACGAGGCAGCTGATAGGAAACGGGGCAGCTGCTCGGCGGAGCACGAGGCTCAAGTTGACTCTCTGTTTAATCTGAATATCTAATGATATGTAGCAACTTCAAGTCAATTAGTGTGTTAGGAAGTCTTGTTTGGTGGGGGGGGGGGGGGGGGGGGGGGTGTATGTAGGCAGGTGTTCGAGTTTTTTCCATTTTTAGAGAATTCTCAAACGTCAGATATTACTGTAGATTATTCTGGAGATCGACCCAAAATTAGTAACTCGTCAGTTGTATCGGGATTAGAGTCATACGAAAATTTCCACTCGAAATTTTCGAAAGCTCGGCGAAAGAGTGGACATTTTCGTATGACCTAATTCAGATATTACTGTTTCAGCAGATTGTTGTACATTTTGATTTAACTTTACTCTTAAAATTCCAGGCCGTTCAATGAGAACATCAGCAACGGTTGCCTCATTGAAAATGTCGTCGGGAATTGGGCTCCGAACCGGAACGGAACCTACAGCCCTTTCGGAGGGTTGGTCCAAGATGACGCTGCCTCTCCGGTCGCTGGCGATCAGCTCCGCCCCCTCCCACAACCCCAGGTGGCCCCCGTCAAGAAACAGAGGATCGTCGCCGAGGTGAGTTTGGGAAAACGCAACCTCCAATACCGTAGGGTATGGCCAGTGCTGCCAACTTAAATGACAACTCACTCTCGTGGTTTTACAGGTGAAGCCTATGCGACCAAGTTACTCGGACGTTTTGGCCAAATCGCCGCCATTGACTCCGCCGCCGACGACCAAAGCGGCTTCCAAGCCGGTGGGACAGGACCCGGTAAAGGTCAAACCCGAGGCGAAGAAACCACTAGGGAAGACACCAGCGAGCTCTGGTGAGTGGCGGAGTAGGCAGCGACACAGCAGAGTCTAGCGGCGTCAGGTGTTGTGAAAATTGTATCGAACGTGCTTTTGCAGGGAAATTGACGAGCACGTTGAAGAGGCAGAATTCCAGCGGGAGCGAAGAGACATTGGTGGAGAAGGTGAAAATCCCAGCTAGGCGGTGGTCGTCAACTGAAGATCTCACGCCAAGCCTGCCAAAGGCATTTCAAGAGCAGAAGAAAGAGAAGAAAAAGAAGCTCACTAAATCTTCCAAATCCGGTAAACACGAACCCTTTGGTGACTTGTTCCACGAATTTCGCCCTAGCTAAATTGTACTTGTCCGTTCGCAGCCGACAAAGAAGATAAAGCAGACGCCGCTAGAGAGCCGGACATCCCCCGTCGGAAGGACTCGTCGCCGAGCATTGGCCCCAATTTGACCAAAGCCGTTGACCGGCCCGTCAAACCCAAAGCGCGCGACGAGCGTAAAGGTGCGTCCCGTCAGTGTTGCCCACACACAAAAAATCTTAATCGCCTCATTCTTATTGACTTTGTTCGCAGGGTCCGCAACAAAAGGGGAACGCGTGTCTTCAACGAGTCGCAAACCAAATGCAAAGCGGACGCAGCGAACTTACCGCAAACGTGACAGTAATTTGGGTACAATTTTGCCATGTTTTACGTATTATTTTTTATGTGTCCAGTATGTCGTTCTAGAAGGGAGGTTGGGGTGGGAGGTGAAGAAAATTTACTAGGAATAATATTAATTAGAAAAGGGTGATGTTAAGGCTCATGTGGATGGAGGTTTGGTGAGATTCTGAGCTAGAACATGGCGTCACCCTCCTCAAAAATGGCCAATTTTACTTCCTCGAAATCCCAGCAACTTGACCAAGCGATTTTTAGCAAGCTTTTAAAGGAGGATACCTATAAACCATTTCGGATGGGCCTTATCCCAAAGATCCAGAATCCGTTAAAAATAAAAACCAAAGCCAAAAATGGATATAAATGAATATAAACCCGCTTGAAAGAAAACTCTTCGATTGATAATTGGAAGGTCATTGAGTTAAATTGCTATTATCACTTTTGAATGGCCTGAGGAATTTTGCAGAATTGAATTTGGACTACTGGTTGATGAAATTTTGTGGAAATACTATTTTTTCTCCTCTATTAAAAGTCACGCTCTCGCAAAATTGTCGTTCACATTAGCATTAAGCTAGATAGAGTGGATTTATTTATATTTCACGACTTCTTGTGTTTGTTTACGTTGGCTACACTGTATTTTTCTGCTTTTCAGGCGCTCGAATGAGAAAATGGAAAGAACAGGGGTCCGTCTATTTCATGTATTTTGCGTCGTGGCTGATAAACCTGCTGTGGGACGTCACCGCCATGTCGACGTCCCTCCTTCTAGTAATGTTCAGCGAAGGTTATGACCGGACCGTTCATTGGTTGGGATCGACCCGGTCGGGGTTGGCGGGTTTCTCCCGGTGGAAATGGTGGGGGAAGAAGGAGGAGAAGAAGAAGTTCCACAAGAAGCCGTCCGTCGAGTCGCACCCGCTTCCGGGCTCTTTGACGCACAACATTACGCTCCCGACGACCGGCGAAGAGGCCATGAAACGGTTGTTGTCGTGCAAAGGGAAAGACCCGTATAGGTTGGTTACTACTCTGAACGTGCTTTAAATTGACCACAATTTGCTTGACATAGACCGTTTCATCACTAATTTTCATTTTTTAATAGTATTTTGGGTGTGACGAGCACGTGCACTGACGAAGAAATAAAAAAATACTACAAAAGTCAAGCCCTACTCGTTCACCCGGACAAAAACTCCCAACCTGGAGCTGAAGAAGCCTTTAAAATACTCGTTCACGCCTTTGATCTCATCGCCGAACCAGTAAGTTCATCCCAACGGCATTTACCGCTTTCGACCCCCCCCCCCCCCCCCTCTAATTTATATTGTCTTGTAGGAAAAGCGAGCCGCATACGACAGGTACGTCGCGGAAACCAACCAAGTCGAACAGGCCTGGAGTGAACTCAGCGACCTTCTGTCTCAACTCCACGAGAAAATGGAATACGCTGCCAACACCATTAGGTGAGAATCCGTAACATCTTCGACGCCCACCAATCGATGACAGGTACATTAACGTTCGTTCCGTTTCAGGTGTAACAACTGCGGGAAAAGGCACAAGCGGCAAATGACTGACAGGCCGAGCTACGCAGCGAGATTTTGCGCGCAGTGCAAAATTCACCACTCAGCGAAAGAGGTGGGTTGATTGTGATGGTTGAAAAAGCACTGTAAATTTTATGCACGGTTTCGGAGTATATTCATGAAAGGGAGGCGGTTGAAGATGAAGGATCACATCTTTTGAGAGGGGGCAATAGCAGTACTTGGTTTAAAGTTTTAAAAGCAGGTTGAAGGAGCAATAACAGGGTTTAAATAGTGTGGGGAGATTAAGAATGGGTTTAAAGAAAGATAACTGGCTTTGTGGGGTTGAAAACCTGTCTCGAGAATTTGAAGGAGCAGTTACCAGTATTGGGAGGAGAAGTACAGGTCGGCAACTGCCATGTAACCCGTGGAGCTTTCAGCAGTCCCCCTAGCAGGAACCAGGGAGCGCCACCAGGCAAGCCTATTTGGCTACTACCTGGCTCCAACTCATACCACTCTTTAAGAGTGGGGGGAGCATCCGCTCAACCGCCCCTTATTAAGGGGAGGAATTTCAAAGCCCCTGGGGATAACTAGTTCCCTACTAGGTCCTATGTAGCCTGTCAGGGCCTCCAGGCTAGCTTGTTTGGCGAGCATGGTACGAGAAAAATCTTAAACCATGTAGCGTATCTGAGCTCCGAAAGTTGGCCAAACGAGAGGCAAAAATAAATTTTACCTTCCAGATGAATCCCACCACTTTAAAACTTAATTTCTTCTGAAGAATAAAACTACATTATTGATTATAATCGATAATTATAATTATCGTTGTTGGGTCAGAGGCCATGGTCGGGGGCTGGCTGGCGTCAGAATATTCCCCTTCATATGCAAAATGTATTTTTTATTTTTTATCGTATTTTTTTTTAACGCTTAATTGAATGCTTTAGTAGAACGAGGATGCAAATTATTTGGGAAACTAGGCAGATTTTCATTTGAGATGAAATTGTTCTTTTTGTTGAATTTTTGTTTTCTTTGAACCTAATGATATTGGGTATTTTTCCTTTCAGGGCGACATGTGGGCCGAATCCCGGGGCTGGGGTTGGTGGGGCGTCCGGTACTTCGCCTGTATGGAAGGAGCCGTTTACGATATCACCCAGTGGGCTAACTGCCAGGGGAACACCATACAGAAAGTGAAACCAGACTCGCACTCGGTTCAATATCGGGTCCTCATGGGACGAGCTCCTCAGCACAACCCGCCGTAAGTCGACGGAGAAAATAACGTCTATAATTCCGTTTGGGGAGTTTCGAAACGTTCCACTTTTTAGCGCAACCTTTTTCCAAAAAATGGAAAGGTGCGCTCACCTCCTCGACATGTGGGTGATTCCACGAAAACTGGAAATTTTAGGTCTTTCAAACACGATGGCTCTCCTATTTGATTTAAAAAAAAAAAAAAAAAAAAATTTGGGCTTAAGGGAGAAGACGATAGCTTTAATTCGAATCAAGTTTCATCCCTTTCCTTGAAAACTTAGGTATGAAATTTCAAATTTGAAGTTCGATATCCTCATTCTCTCACGTGTCCCTTTCTCAGAGTTTCCAACTTCAACAACTACTGACGATGAACCAAGTAGATTTTCGCCAAAATCCAATGTATCGTTATTTTCACCTGCTCTTCACCTTCAACTTTTTAGAGAATACGGATTTTAACAGTGAACCGTGTTGAGTAAGGACAACATCATGTGGCTGTCACGGAGGTAGTCACCTCATTCTCTCACATTATTTTGAGAAAGTCGTGTGTCCGCCATGCCCCCAGTAGGACCGGAAAAATGGGTCAGCAACACTTCCACACATCGCGTCTGCACGTCGAGAAATCGTCATTGTCAAAATATCCTCCCTCTTCAGTCGGTGTCCTGTTTTGTGGGAGAATTTTATCTTTCGGCACTTGAATTCTCATTCTCTCATCTTTCGTAAACTAGTTGCGGTAAGTTTCAGAATTTTGATTATCAGTCACATAGTGAGCGTTGCCAAGTGCTTGTGCCATGTGATTTTTGAAAATTGCAGTAATTACAATGTGTGCAATAGCATCCTATTTTGAAGCCAAAAACCTCATCTCTCATTCTCATTCTCTCACGTTAATCATAGGTAAATGAGAGAATGAGGTTCGGAATGAGAGAATGAGGATGATCCTACATTCTTACGATTTTATTATATTACCTAAATATATTTCCTATTTTTCATTAATTGAGTAGCAATGTACGCTAGAGTCAATTTATTATACATTCAAAATCAATCTGGCGTCTCATTTTATTTGTTTTCCTCATTCTCATACCTACCTCATTCCCTCATCTTACGAATTTACAAAATTTTCTATTCTTGCTAAACGGAGCACTTGTATGATTGAATTCGTTGCTAAACTTCATCTGAACCACCTTCAAAGTAAGCCTAATCAAAAAAATCTATAAACAAAGAAAGAATTTTTCACTCATATTTGGACATCAAAAATTTCCAGTTTTCGTGGAATCACCCATGTTTTTTTTTTTTTTTTTTTTTTTTTGTGTACAGAGCATCACGCCCGAGCGGCTCAACAGATTTTCATGAGGGTGGTCTCATTGTGATCAGCGCGTTCGTGGGGTGGTTATAGGCTACCTTGATTTTTCCTCCCTCATCCCTTTCATCGGTTTTCGGGAGGTACTTCACGACGAAAGTTGTTTATCTCTGATGTGTAACTAAGGAGGCCTCAATAGGGGGACGAAAGTTTTTGTCCGATTTCGTTGGTACAAGGGTCTATGGAATGAGCTTTTTAGGCTGATTCCAACGACTCCAAAACGATTTTTGCAGCCTGAGCCGTTCGTTACCTCTGATCGGCATAAGGTTTTCTTAAGCATCGGTCGTTAGGGTGCAGTTGTTTACATAATTATATCTAATTAAGAAACGCCTCATATCCGTCGTTAGGGTGCAGTTGTTTACGTAATGAGCATCACGTGGATATTTTTGATGTGTTGTGTGGCATAGTTTGGTCGCTAGATACCTACTGTTTCTTAGTTAAATATATCGTAATAACAAAAGGTTGCGCTCATCTATTCAATTCAATTGATGGCTTGTTACTCCACGGCTTCCACTTTTTCACTTTTGGTTTATTATTCTTGGAATAATACACCTATGTTTTCGCGACGGAGGTCGACGACTCCGATCGTCCTCAAAATTTGACAATATCCTTTTCAAGAGGTCTAGATTCCAAAACCGAAATTTCGGTCCGCCGTCCGGGCCGTTTTGGGCAGTAGGAATTTTTTTTAAATCTGAAATTTATAACAAAATACTCGGTTTACCATCCAGTTGTGCCCGCAAGGTTTTCAGCTCGATAGCTCAAACCCGTGGGGCGCTATGGGGCTAAAATGGGGCTACGGGAGGTTTTTTTACTACTTTTGGCTATGGGATCGAGTTAGGTGTCGTTTTCGAAGTATTTTTGGACGTAGAATCGATTTTTTGGGGTCCCGGAACGATCCGATTTCACAGTGGCGATCTATAGGGCTTTCATGGGGCTACAAATGGGAATTTTGAAGGATCCCAGGAGATCAAATATTTTTCAAGTACTTATAAAAACGAAAAATTTTTGAGGAAAAAAAAATTCTAAAAAATTTTTTTTTTCTAAAATTTTTTCATTGACACAGAATTAAATTTCTGCGCAAGTAACCTATATCAAATATCTAAGAATAATAAACCCTAGTGCAAAATAAGCAGCGTTTTATTATTATTATTATTTATTTATTTATTTATTTTTTTTTTCAGGCCAGAGCCTGATATTGAAGATCTCCTCAACTCGCTTTACTCGCAGAACGGAGCGGGTCGAAATAAGAAGAAATCCAAGAAGAACAAGTGAACCTTACCGCCTTCCCGCAGTAAATGTCGAACCGTTGAAACCCCTGTCGAAATCCCATCCGAGGTCCATCCCAGAGTCCGTTCGTTGTAACTTACCCCCGCTAAGCTTTGTTGAATATAACAAATTTCCTCGCTGGGTTTTGATTGCTTGACGGCCCACACTTTTTCCACTTTGTCATCCGCCTGGAAAAATCTTAGATCTCATCCACCTGAGTGAATTTCCCCTACTGGGTCCTGCACCTTGGCGAACATACCTTTTTTTGACTTTCGCGGTGCAGAGCCCGGTAGGTGACTCACGTCCATCCCCTCACGTTGTTTTTACACGAGGATTTTAACGCAGTCCGTGTCCGCACGGATCGACATTGTACTTGTTCACGTCGGGTTCATTCGATTGTCAAGTTACGAGCCTTGAAATATACTTTTTCGCTTCACTTGAGACTTTTTTTCCTTTCAGCCTCGACCGGCAGGAAGTGTGAGTAGTCACAAGGGAAAACTACGAACAAGCAGATTCTCTAAAATGAATCGATTTTTTAAACACAGAATGTGTCCTGGGCGTAAGGTAAGTAAGAAAGATCCCCCAGCCACCCACCATTTTTAGATTTACGCCAAATTAGACGTTTTTATATCTGCTGACCCAGGGGCTGCGATCAATATACAACGATAAATTTGTCAGGTATCGGGAAGAGGGCAGAACTGAGTATTACAACTTTTCGCCGAGCTTTCGATTAATATATAATCTTCATCAGGGCCTAAAACAACAAAAGTTCGTCACAGCAGGAAACATAATATGTACAAAATATGTACAATTAATAGTGTGGGTCCGCTGACAATCTCCAACCAGGCGTTTTTATGTCTGATGACTCAGAGGATGCGATTAAAATAAAACTAATAGCGTGAGTTCCGCTGACAAAGTGTCGTCTTTTCAAATTAGGCCTTTTTTGGGTCAGCTAACCCAGGGGCAGTGATGTAAACGAATAGGGTGAGTCTGCTGACCATGTGCCGCCTTTTCAAAATAGGCGTTTTTGTGTGTGCTGACCCAGGGGCGGCCAGGGGTGAGTCTGCTGACCATGAGTTGTCTTTTCAAATTCGGCGTTTTTTGGTCAGCTGACCCAGGGGCTGTGATTTAAATAAAACGAATAGCGTGAGTTCCGGTGACAATGTGTCGTCTTCTGAAATTAGGTGCTTTTGAGCCTGCTGACCCAGGAGCTATGATGTAAACAAATAGGATGTGTCTGCTGACCATGTGTCGTGTTTTAAAATTAGGCGTTTTTGGGTCTGCTGACCCAGGTGGTGCGATTTAATAGTGTGAGTCCGCTGTCCATTTCTCTTTTTTTTTTAATTAGGCGTACCAGAAGCGTTGCGGGAGTGTTCAAATACGGCTGAATGACTGATTACTTTCAGGCCCATTCAGTGTTTTCGTAGGTTTGATCCTCGATCATTACATTAATTATTATAATCCGGGGGTCTGGGGGTGTCCCCCAGTACAACGTTAAACATAAAGATAACTAGATAATCACAGGCGGCATCTTTCTTTTCTAATTATCCATAAGAATTGATTGAATTCATGATTTGTGGCATTCCGAGCGGATCATAAGAAGTCAAGGCAGGTTGCACGAAAAACAAACACAATAAGCATGGTACTTAAAGTATATTTCAGAAAATGAAAAACGAAAGAAAAAAAATATACGTGTATGTAATCTTGTCTACAGTAGCCTTCCGTCGTCTGCAAAAACCAAACGGCTTCATACACAAAACGAATTCTGCTCCTCAGCTCTGAACGTCACTTTTGATTCGTAAAACGCTTTTCGCCGTTTTGACTAGCCTATCGGATTGCAAATACAGCAGTCGCCACTGCGCTTAAAATTGAATAAATACGTCAAATGCAAGAGAGCTCCACTTTGTCTTTGAAAAAAAAAAAACGGGCTTTCACAACAAATACAAAAACATTCCCAAATCACAAAACAAAATTTCAAAACAAACAATACTGAGCATAAAGATTCTGAATCTCGGTGAGATAATACGTTAACTAAACTGGGCCAACGTGGGACGTACACTTCGGTCTGGATTAACACGTCCTTCATATATTGAAACATTCCAAATTCCTTATCACATTTTTTAGTTGACAAAAATATCTTCTTTTTTTTCGCAATGAAATGTTATCGAAGCGAAATTGGCTCCTGCATCGTTGGTGTGTTTTCGCTTATGCAAGAGCGTGTTTGGAGGAGTGAAACAATTCTAAATGGAAGCAAAGCCAACTCATCCAATTGGAACGAAGCAAATTTGACAGTTTTCGTTTGCGGTTCAAAACACGTCAAGACAGTGCGTAAATTTTACACATTTGAAAAACAAAACGGTTTTTTAAAAACATGTTTACGATATGTAACAGCCAAACGTTTTGTTCGCATTATGACGTGTCGCAAGACCGAATTTACCAAGATTTGGTAAACTAATGACAACATTATGGAACATTATATTAGCAGTAGCGGATTTACTGGGTAGTCAGATTCAAAAAATAATACAAAAACTAAATTAATTTGAAAGAAATTCAAACTGCATGTTTTATTAGACTCAAAGGGTTTTAAAAATATCTGGGTGACCAATTCCAAGCTGATTGAGTCGATGGGTCTTGGGGGGATTAGCGACTGATAAGAGACCGAATTTTCACTGGCTCATCAGTCAATGCGCAACACTACATAACACGTTTCGGGCTCTAACACAGAAGGCGTAAAACCGAGACTAACGTTAAAACGGCTGTTTTAAGTCAGAATGTGTTTTTACGGAGGTTATTTAGTTTGAAGTTGAAGGAGGAATCTGGAGGACAAGTTGGCGTCTCTTAGCTTTTGTTTGGGTGACAGCTTGGAGAATAATATCAGACAGGAATTGTTAAGTAATAACATTTTAGAAAAAACTTGTACAATTTTTTTTAAATCGTATTTAAAAAAAGGATATTATTTAAGCAAATTTCTGACGGTGCCTCCCAGTAGATCCACAACTGTTACATTGCGACCACAGAGTAACAGAGAACGAGATTGCGACGCATATGGACGGAGCGCTCGATACAAAAGGCACATCTCACGTCAGTTTAACCAACACAACAACAAACGTAATTAACCTGATTGCGCTTCGTTTTTTTTCTCCCAATTTTTCTGCTTTTATCGATCAAAAACAAAAACTTCTTTCTTCATTGAAAAAGTTCTTAAAAAATAACTGTATTGTCTACGAGTTCACTATAAAGCTAATTCCTTACATTGTAATTTTTTCATCGTCAGAAGTCACGGTTTTTTAAAAAAAGCAATAAAATATTAAGCAAACGTCAACAATGGAAGCCCAAATTATACAGAAAAGCTTCTTTTTTTTTTCTTTTTTTTTTTTTGTTTCTCCCGAATTTCAAACTGTTGGTGCTAGCCGATTCACAAGAAAATTGCACATATAAAATTAACAGGTACATATCAACCAACTTTCGTATACATCGCACCAAAAACAGAACAAATTTAGCAAGAAGAACGAAAGGAAAAAAATCTAATAGAAAATTCCCTCGCAATAAAAAATTTCTCAGTTTACTTCTACGTCATGCACTATTTACAACTATAAACTTTCCATGCATTTTTCTTGTTAAAATTATCAGCTAAATTGTTTCTCAGTTATTGATTAGATAGTAAAATGTCTAGATAAATTCTAACTTTACTTTTTTTCTCATTTTTATTAAATATTAAATCACTACAGCACTTAATATTATCTTGTCTCACTAGAAACTATCAAGGCAATACTACTACGATGAGTATTTTTGTTCAATATAGGCCAATAAATTGTCACTGCTTTGTGGATTTGCGTCATGAACCAGGTTCACGTTTACCTTAAGAAAAACAAATTGTATAAGAAAAATCTAAATAAGTTTGTCATGAGGTACATAATGGCGCGTGAGTATGTGAGGTGGTTAAACGAAATTGTCAGTTTACACGGCTGGCTGCCAGGGCGATTACTGAAACTGAACTCGGAGGGCGGCGGGCTGGAATAATACTGAAGATGGCGCCCTTCGAACGGGGCAGGGGGAATAAACCGCTTGTTGGTATCGAAGGAGTTGGGGCGCAATGTTGCCAACATGACAAAATAGAACGAAAGTGAAGGGGGAGGTGAAAAGGGTGACATCGCATGGTGGGAAGGGGGTTTTAAGTGGCGCAGATCATTTATAACATAGAGAGACTCAGTAACAGTAAATGGTGCCATAGAGAGCTATTGTCACTGTGATGTGACACAGAGAGCTTACTTACCAGTAATATGCGCCACTGATTGCATCTAACCCAGAGAGAGAGAGATACAATGACTGTAATTTGTGCCATGGGCAATGTCTAAACGTGTGGTGCCATAGAGAGCTTCTGTAACGAATTGGCGCCATAGATTCTGAAACTGATATTGGTGGCACAGAGAGCTTTTTAAATAATAATGTATGGCACTGAGTGTAAGCATACCAAATAGGTGCTGTAGAGAGCATAACTTCTGTAAATGTAATTGTAATACCGTAAGACAGGGCTTTGTGTGTCACAAATTGTGACAGGTGGGGCAACAACGTGATAATGCAGGATTTCAAGTTATTAGACCTATAAGTTATTTACATGAGGTCTCCGACAGTTTTACCTTCCATGAGGGGTGTAGAGCGATCGACTCCCGTCATACGAGAAAAGTGATGGCCCCAAGGCTTGTCAGGATGCCATTCACGCTTTCCAGATTTTTCCAAGGCTTGCAAAGCTGGTCCCAAGCTGTCTAGGGTTTTAAAGGCTTGCCATGATGGTCACAAGCTTTATAGAGCCATCCAATGTTTGCTAAGCTGGTCCCAAGCTGGCGAGGGAGTTCCGAGGCTTGTCAGGAAGGCATACACGCTTTCCAGAGCTGTCCAAGGCTTGCAAAGCTGGTCCCAGGCTGGCTAAGGGTTCACAAGGCTTGCCAAGGTGGTCCCAAGCTGGCTAGAGGGTTCCAAGGCTTGTCAGGCTAGCTTACACGCTTTGCAGTCCAATCAATGGCTTGCAAAGCTGGTCCCAAGCCGGCTGGTTTTAAAGGCTTGCCAAGATAGCCACAAGCTCTACAGAACCATCCAAGGTTTACTAACTTGATCTCAAGCGTGCTAAGATTCTCCAAGGCTTGCTAAGATCGTACCAAGCTTTCCAGAGCTGTCCATGGCTTGCAAAGCTGTTCCCAAGGCGCTTCCAAGGCTTGCCAGGATGGCCTCCATGCCTTCCAGGCCAGCAAAGCTCGTCCCACTTAACATGCTGGCAGCAATTTTGTGCTCGAGAGACCAATGTTTTAACTTTGTCTGGAAAGGGAGGAAAAACTTTGGAAAAACCTCAAAACCTGTCACAAAGTAGCCCGTCTTACCTATGGGAAGTCTATATAACGGCCTATAAAGCACCTATACTTAAAATAAGGGGACATGGTACGTCTGAAATGGCAACTAGTGACAACTAGTATCACATGCTGTCAGCCCCACTATTCCCCCTTCCCATCTTCATCCGTCAAAAAAAGCGAAACAATGAACACCACTTCGATTAATTGACATAACTGGTGAAAACACAGCCACGCACTTCGGAGTCAACGCTGTGAGTCACATAAGGCCTATTTGTCCAGTTCAACTGACTTTTTCATAAGGCAGCGGGTTCAAACCCCTCGTACATTTACAATCCACTTAAAACATTTTTATAGACATTCAAAATGTCTCCGGTTAAACCAATACAACACGAGAACATTCACATAAACCAATTTTACAAAAACAACATCAACAGAGTTTCACAGAGATGCCATCGGGTTTCATTTTTCATCCAGTTATCACAGACAAAATATATGCACGGTCAATTTTTCAAGGGCGAACTCCTCCAGCCCTCAAAATGTTTTAGAAATAATTATTGTTAAATCACTCGATTTTGGTCACTTAAAAAACACACCGGGCAATAAAAAATGTGAAAGAACGAAATGGCAACGATACAAAAATAAAATAGATTAAAAAAGTGATTTTGAAGACTTAATTTAGGATGAAAGGTACGCGATACTTTTGAGTATTAAAGCAAACAGTATAAATTTATAAATAAACATTTAAGGAGTAAATATAACTAATGAAAACTAACTTATAATAGCACCTCGTCGTAATTCATTTTTTAGGACGATAAAAAAGACCGCAACAGATTTTTTGGAGAGAAGTTGAACAAAAACTGAGTGTTCAAAAAGTAGGAAAATAACAGCCGTTGAAAAGACTGAAGCAGTTGCGAAAAGAATGCTCAAGAAGTGGGCATTAAGAATTTCGAGTTGATCTCAGAAAAGCTTGATAATCAATGAAAATTAGGACATATGGCACGTTGACGTGTGGAAGAAGCTTAACGATTGAGAAATTAACATTTCATTAAATAGACGATGAAATAATTTTCTGAGGTTGAAGGGCAGTAAAATTAGGAAACTCAAGAACTTCAACGGAGCGGATAAACTGAAACTGATGTTTCAGCCGGCGAAAATAACCTACTGGCAGAATCGGCTGATTATTCTGCTCTTCAATTGACGAGGGCAGCACTCTTAACAAGAACCCGCCCCCGGGGGCGGCATGTTACAAGACGTCACTTGGCAAGCGAAGGTACCCAGTCAACCAAAGAACAGAATCAGTCTCCTGACGTTTATAACCAGACAGGCTATTGAGCGGATGGCCTGGGCACTTTGAAAGGGCCGAAGAAACGCGGCTATCAACCGAAAACAATACAAAACGATGAACCTGACGAAGACGACTCTATTCACCTATGTGTTTCCTGTAGTGGCGAACCAGCTCCTGTTTGGTGACGAACCTCGCGGCGCAGACGTCACAGATGTAGGGCCGAACGAGGGAGTGCTTCCTTTGGAAATGCTCCATCAAATTCACCTGAGAGAAAAATTGTACGTAAAGGGGGTAAAATGGTGATGAGAGGTTTATGGGGATTGTTTTGTACCTTGTGCCTGAAGGATTTATCACAAGCGGAACACGCGAACGGTCGAACGCCGGTGTGGATTGTCGAATGCACTTCAAGGCTCCCCCGAGTGGCGAACATTTTCTCGCACACCTGTATAATTAAAAATTGTGAGTAGCAAAGATGAAGTTCACGATGACGTCGAACTTCTTCACCGGTTAAAATCCGGTACCTTGCACTGGAACTCAGGTTTCCCTTTGCCGGAGTTCCGCCCCGAAGGTACTTGCCCCGGGTCGGTGGACGACGACTCGGGCAGTGGCTTGACGGTCGTCGACGGCTCGCTAGGCCGGTCCGAAGAGCTCCGTGCCGACGTCGCCAGATCCTGAGCAGCCTGTTGAGCGGCAGCCTGAGCCACACCCCCGTTGTTCATCATCATGCAACCTCCAGCCATCCTGAAGACGACATGATTAAAACCATTGAAACGCCTCCCTCAAAACTAATTGTAAGTTGGCTCACCTGTGTTTCTGATATGCTGCAAAAGATTTGAAAGGTCGCTGACAAAGGTCGCATGCCATGAAGAAGTCCATAGTGTGCGTCTTTTGGTGTCGGAGGAGCTTGTCGTACAGTGTGAAGCCTTTGTTGCAAATCTGAGGGCCAAAATCGCGTTAGGGAACACTGTGAAGAGCATGATGTTGGCAACTGCACACATACCTGACACACGTGAGGCCGAAGCGCGGTGTTGTGGACGGCCTTGTGGCGGCTAAGAGCAGAAGAAAAGGAGTAGGATTTGTTGCATTGTCGACATTTGAAAAGCTTATCGCCTCCTCGACATCTGCGGGACCTGGCGGGTTGAAGGAGCTCTTGCGTCAACGATAACTGCGACTGAGGCGGCGCCTGCGGCTGAAGCTGCTGCTGAAGGGTGAGATGCCGGTCGAACATCTGCCGCCTGTCGGGAAAACTGTCCAGGTTCGAAGCGTGAAGGAGGTTGGGGATGCCGTGGCCCGTCCCGTCGACGAGCATCGACGCCAGCGGGTAAAGCGGGGGCGGTGGCAAGGCCTGGTGGTAGTCGTCCATCTCGGTGTCACCGCTGCCCCCGTAATTGCCGTTCAGAGACTGTAAATTCATCAGTCGAACATGAACAATCACTATCCAACATCAACTCCCAACGAATAAGATATCACAACACTTACATCTTCCGGAAGATCGTTATCCTCTTTAATGATCACTTCAGGAGTGAATTTGGTCATGTCCCACTGCTCTCCTTCTTCCAGCGATTCGTCTTCCGACACCTGCTCCACCTACGCAAACAACGCATCAATCAAAACCCCGATAGATCCGCGTGACGTCACTGCGAACTCGCCACTTACTTTCATGCTACCTCGAAGCGTCACGTCAGACCTCTCACACTGGAGTTTGAACTGATACGACCGATCGACCTGAGCCAAACAGGTGGTGCAAACATTGTCAGGCATCCCATCGCCCTCCGAGAGCTGAAAACATTTACTTCATGAAATAGGGTCACTTGTTTCAATCATTACAAGAATGATGAACATAGAGCGGTTATGAGTACCTACCACAACAAAAGAGATGACTAATTTGCATAAATACACAATGAAAATTCTTCTACATAGTGTAGTTATACGCATTACCCTGCCCGCGGTATGATTAATATAACTACCCAATGACGATTCTACATAGTGTAGTTATATGCATTACCCTGCCCGCGGTATGATTAATATAACTACCCAATGACGATTCTATATAGTGTAGTTATGTCCCAGTGATGCCATACAGCAAAGGACACTCAAAATAGATTATAATTGACCTGTGGGCGTATTTCGCCGCGAAATTTTCCTATAGCTTTCAATTTTGTTCTTGGAGGTACCTGGGATGTTTTTCTTCGCAATTGGCAAGATCAGGCTGAGGAGCGCCCCCTCAAAGCGAGGGCGCTTCCTCGGAGCGGATCCTCAAAAAATGGGGAAAAAGAATGGAAATTGAAAAAAAAAAAAAAAAAAAAAAAAAAAAAAATTGGCAAAAAGGAACTATGAAAAACGCTGCAAATTTTACACAAGGGTTTATTATTCTTTGATATACATTACTTGTGCAGAAATTTAATTCTGTCAATGAAAAAATTTGAAAAATTTTTTTTTTGGATTTTTATCTCAAAAAAATTTTTTTTTTTGGATTTTTTTGTTCAAAAATGTGTTTTTTTCAAAAATTCCGTATTTTTTACTCGAAAAATATTTAACATCCCGGGATCCTTCAAAAATCCCATTTTTAGCCCCATGAGAGATCCCCATAGATCGGCACAGTGAAATTGGATCGTTGCGGGACCCCAAAAAATGGATTCTACGTCCAAAAATACTTCGAAAACGACACCTAACTCGATCCCATAGCTAAAAGCCTTCAAAAAACCCCTCCCGTAGCCCCATTATAGCCCCATAGCGCCCCACGGGTTTGGGCGATCGGACTGAAAACCTTGCGGGCACAACTAGATGGTAAACCAAGTATTTTGCCGAAATTTCAGATTTTTAGAAAAATTTCTACTGCCCAAAACGGCCTGGACGGCGGACGGCGTACGGCGTACGGCGTACGGCGGACGGACATTTCGGATTTAGAATGTAGACCACTTGAAACGGATAATGTCAAATTTTGAGCCCGATCGGAGTCGTCGACCCCCGTCGCGAAAACATAGGTGTATTATTCCAAGAATAATAAACCAAAAGTGTAAAGTGGACTGGAGTCTGTCTCCACCCTTCGAAGGCAACTCCTAAATTTTATGATCATATTACGATTATGATAGTTTGGCAATGTTCATACTGACCTTGATTTGTGCACACGACATGATCCTTAGTGGGAGGGAGGGGGAGCCGTTGGACTGAGCGTTACCGAAAATCGGGCACATCACCTCGCCGCCTTTGAGGCACAGGCGGCACACTTTCGACAGGTCCAGGTCGTCCATTTCTGTGGGAAAAATGACGAAAATCAGTTGAAGGTTCAAGGGTTAAGAGGTTACATCGATCGATTGACGTTGAGAGGCTGCTGAGAGTTTGTGGAGTATTTTAGCGTGATACGTGCTTTTTGCTGGGAAACTGACAAGAGTGAAACGCCTGCAGTATGATGGCATTGCAACGACCCCACTACATGGACATAGAAGAGTAAGCCTGCAAGCTATTTGCCCCACACTGTCCCCCCACCGACGACCCGTCCCCATGCGTTGAATAGATTCCATCGACCTATGCTTTGGACCTTCGGGGTGGGAGAACATTACCCTCCAGGAATCAAACTCTCCCCTCCACTTTTAGAACCTCGGCTGCTTTTTAGTCTCACGAAGTGACCATCATGAGAACAGAGAAGGAACATTTCATTATATACACTGGCCCAAAATTTCACCATTGAGGGGTCAATCAGAATCAGATCGGTAAGTTTTAAAAAACCAGTAGAACTGTCAGAACCGATTCCTAACGATTCTGAAGGAGTTTTGCCCCTTTAAAAAGGACACTGCGCATGCGCTGAACGGTTCTGATACGTCAAAATTGAACGGACCTTTTGACTCTGGTTACGGGTCAATAGTAGTTTCTACAGTTGAGTAGAAATTTGCCGTTCGGAACCGGCGTTAAGCAGTAGGTCCCTACTACTTCTGTATTAGCTGGTCAACACGCTCAACAGATGTTAGTAGCGAGAGGTCGCCAACGCCCGATTACGGGTATGGCACCCAAAGAAGAAGAAGACAGTTGAGTAGGTGATTCTCCTTTAGTAAGAGGAAGAAGTGCGGACTAACAGTGGAGATTGCATTCGGGTTTACATATGATGGCGTTCATAGTTCGTGCGTTTTCTACTGAATCTCTCTCTCTCTCTCTTCGTATGCAAGAGACTTTCCAACCACCCTGCTCCGAATCCAGAGCAGGCTGGGTGGGGGTATAGCAATAATTATTGCACCCTATAGTTCTGAATTATTCATAACTAGTTCCGTGCTACACCGATCCTCGATTGGTTGGAATGAAAAATGAGAGCACAGAGTAACTTAGTCTTCTGCCAGAAAGCGATGGTGATTAGATCCCATCTCTATTGGAAATCACCACCACAGCTTCCATGAGCGTCGAACTATTCTAACCAAAATATTTGTTTCAGTACAATGTTTGGACAGATGTGGGACCTTGAAACAATGGATTTTCGGTAGAAAACGAGACCTTATTTGACCACCTGGGATCCTTCAAAAATCCCATTTGTAGCCCCATGGATCCCCTCGGTGAAATCGGATCGTTCTGGGACCCCCCAATAATGGATTCTACGTCCAAAAATCCCTCGAAAACGACACCGAACTCGTCCCCATAGCTGAAAACCTTCAAAATTTCATTGGCTAATTCCTCGAAATCCAAGTCAGTGGACGATTATGAGGGTGACGACGATGAAGAGGAAAAAAGAAAAACAGCTTCCCTCAGACTCAACCACAGCGTAAAACCTAAGGGCCCCTGAGGCCTATGTAAATGGGTACCAATAAAAGAGACCAAACGTCAACCAAGGTACGGAATGAGAATTGAGGTAGGTTAGACATTCGAGGAGGTTGCGAGTAGGTTTCTTGTTGTGGGCAGAGCCACTGGGCACCTTTCTCAGGCCTCGAGTCGGAGTAGCTCCGAGTAAGCCCGAGAGACGCTTGGAATACAGTGCAAGTTGCTCAGAACTTACACTGGCTCCGGTTGAAATGCGCCCCAATCAACTTCTTCGCTGCGCAAGCGCAATTGCTCGGAGCAAATCAAAGCAGGGTGTTTGGAAAATCCTTACTCTTCATTGCTACATCGCTTCATAGCAAATGATCTTGCAATAAGGTTTTTCTGAGTTAGATGTTCAATATATCGATAAATAAAATGCATCGATATTTCATTTATGATACATCATCAGACCAGTATATCGATATAATATATATATTAATACTCGTCAGCTGAACAGGACAAAAAAGCTGTTGGGGTGCACTAACTGCTTTGCAATAATTCTGAATGATCGCATAGTGGGCTTAAGTAACTCTAAACTGATCTTAAGAGATCTAACATCTAACCTCTAGTGTCATACTTCAACAACAACACTGTCCAGAGTGTAGGTACACAACTAGTCAGCTGTCCAGGAACATGCCACAAAGCTCCATTCCTTCAGGCAAACTCTACTGCCGATATCCTCCCAGCTTCAGGGGATTCCTGGGGTGTGGCGGGTCGACAACCCGGAAATTGCGGCTTGCAGGGCGCTGCAAACTTGGTAAGACAACTCTTTTGGGTAAAACGCCCTTCGTCAGGCCCTCAAAACACACTTCGAACGTGCTTCGTATGATTGTTGATCTCCCAGGCCCTTCAAACACTACCGAGCTCACTTCAAGCTCCACCAATCATCCACAGATTAAGCGCCAGGTGAAACTGCCACCACAGCGGTTATTCTCTTTGTCACAAGCCCCCAGCCAACAGTTTTTTCAACATACGAGGGGCATCCATAAATAACTCGAGTTAACGTCACCCGTTTTTTACGTGTTAGCCAAATTACCTTCAAACGCCATTTTCGTCTAAATAAGCTGATTTCAAACTCACTTCAAGCAGAGGTCATTTTCACTTGTGCATCTCCATCTGCAGCCGGCACACCGTCAATTTCCACTGCAAACACATTAGGACACGAATCAAGAACAAAAAAAAAGGGGGAGGGGGTCCCGCCTTCGACGGGATTCCGGACTTAGTTATGACTGTTTGGGTGAAGAAAAACTCATGTGCAAGGTCATACTGGCTAGCGGGGTAGGAATTGATTTTTTGACAATTATCATACCCCCACAGTCAAACTCTATTTGCATTAACGCCCGCGGCTGCCACTCGGGGATTAATTAGACGGAGAAAAAGGGGAAAGGTTAATGTTGGGTCGTTTTTTCAGTTTTCAGACAAAATCGTGCGGAACCGGGCACCGTTTTATAAGGGTTTTGTCAAAGTTTTGACTTGAGGCCGTCGGAAAGAATTTAAAAATGGCACCGGGGGACACGGAGGGGCAATGAAATCAAGGTCTCACAAATGAACTCGTAGAAGGCCACCAGATGAGAGCCTTAACGAAAAATGATGGACGGTTTCAGTGGAAGGGCGAAGTGGGGTTAATTTTTAAGGTTGAAACAGGGTGTGAAATGAGAAATGTAAAAGTGCACTCACCTGGTCGGCCCCTCGGAAGCGGTGTCGGGGCATAAATGATATAATTGCGATTTAATCGCCCCGAATGTCGAGGGCAAAAGCCCCGAAAGCTCGTTCGGCCGGTTTTCAGTCAGGTTAGGTTCGGGAAAGGGAGCGAGAATTCAAAATCCCAAACGCCGGGAGTTGACCGAGTGCCCGAACGAATTAAAAAAATCACGCACTTTTTATCGCTCAAAAGCGTTTTCCCCGTTCGGGAAAATCCTCTCGTGCCTCTTCCCCTCCCCGGACGGCCTTTTACGTGGGTGACAAAGGGGAATGAGCCATTAGGCAGGACGAGGCGGGTACAAATAAATAGGGAAAAAAGAATGCGAGACAGACATTGCTTCGGGGTTTGTGGACTTGAAGTAAAAAAACCAAAAAAACAAACCCCTCCCCCCTCCCGACGGACTATTCGAGTACGTGACTTCGTGTGGGTCTCCCCCTCCCCCAGACAATCAGGCGCTCCGGATCCGTTCCAAGGAACAGTGACACGCCAGCAGTAGTTAGGAAGGTAACCAACAGTAACTGTTGGTCCCAACGGTTTTGAGCTCATTATTCTCTCTTGAGACTTTGACAATAATATAATTTAAACTATTATACTTGGTTACCCTCCTATGGCACCTATCGGTGATCCTGTCACCAACTTTTCAATGTCACTTGCAAGACATGGCCAGGACTCGTCAGGCTTCATGTTTTCAATCGCATCGGTAGCCCATCCAATGCTTTTCAAGTTAGGCGAACCCGCGGAAAGATGTTTGTCTTTTCACTTCCGTCCAATTTGGCCAGCAATGTCAGACAAAAACTTTGCAAACTACAGCAAGTCTTGCTATAACCGTGAGACTATGAATGGCCTGAGCAGGTGGGCGGGGTTATCTTCCACCACAAATGTACCAGGTTTGTTCCAAGTTTGACGGACTGTTGACAGAAATCGACGGAGACATGCACAGTTGAGGTAACTGCTGTTCCAGGTTGCTCGGTCGGCGAATAGCCGCCATCGCCGGCTGTTCCAGGTCGACCTGTAGGTTGACAGCAGTTCAACTGCTGTCGGACAGGAACCGACAGCTCGAATGAGTGTGGTTGGGAGCTGTCAACTTTGATAACCCTACCCAGTTGAAACCTTTCTCCTAACCTTCTCACTTTATTTTGGTGTTCAGCGTGCCAAGTTGTCATCTGGAAGAGATGTGCGGACGCTCATCAGCTTGTTGCCGGTTTGGCGTTCCAGGTCAGCAGGTGCGCTGTTGAGCAATTCAGAAGGCATTGGGACAGCGGTCTACAGCCGTTAACTTCTGTCGACAGACACTGTCAGACCTGGAACAAACCAACCATCATTCAGGCTAAGAGGTGCAGCAAACAGTTGGCCAACGCAAGCAATCAAAATTTGCTCCAATACGTACTGTACACCACCCCACATACCCCAACCACATTGGATTCCAGAATTGCCCAGCGCTCTTCCACTGGGTGGGTGCAGGCTCAACGAACATACAGCTCGATGCCAGAGTGGACGTGGTGCGCACTGGTAGCTCTGCCTGCACTGGCGTTACACTATGGCAACTGACAAGCTTCTCATGGTGAACCAGCTAAGGTTGGCCATTGCGTAAACAATCCCAACCTGAAAACAATCAGCGCATTAAGTTAACAGCATCCTCAAGCGTGAATCTTGAGCATCAATATGAGGCTGGGAACCAGGCGGCCTCAGGAGCAACCCTATGAAGCCAGGGACCAGGAGGGCTTAGGCGCTTCAAACATGAGGTACCCTACGAGGCCAGGAACCAGGAGAGCTCAGGAGTTTCTAACTTGAGCACCCATACGAGGCTGTGAACCAGGAGAGCACAGTTACTTGAGCAACCAACTGAGGCCATTTCTCCAGGATCCATAATCCAGCCTTATCAGCTGATTGATGCACCAAGGTTTCAGCCAGATCTGAAATAGAGACAGCAAATTGTGCGTACAAGGGTTTCAGCCCTATGGCCTCTGTATGAGGGGGTTGAAAGATAAATTCTAACCATACAGATGTTGATTACGGTTAGATCAGAATTCTGAGCAGTTGTTTTAATCCTCCAGTGATCCTGAGGCGGATCCTTTCTTTTTTAGGATCGCCTGGACCCTCCACGAAACTCCACACATCCCAACTTGTAACAAAACGGAACCGTTACTAGTCACAGTTACTCCACAACAATCGTGGCACCCAGTTCCTTTTTTTCGGTTTATGGATGGAAATGACAGACTGCGCTGTTGAGCCGAGATAATTTCGTGTTACGCATGTCAAAAAAACCTCGCGCGGTCTGGGGCAAGCCGTCGAAAAGCTAACAAGTGAGTGACATCGCGTGGGTGATGTCACTGACGTAGAGAAGGTCATGATAACCCTCGCGAGACTTCGATGACCTCATCAGTGGACCATCAAAAGTTATATTATTATAACATCAAACGTGAGAGGGGTTTATTAGACGGTTTCATGCTTTGTTTTATGGTTTACTGGCTAACATTCACCAGTAACAAAAGGGTGGTCCTGGTCGATTAGTGTTCAGTGACCAGGAGCACCCTTTTGTTTGGAATAACGCGCTGAGATTGTACCTACATAGGTAGGTACTTCTAATGATCGCAGCATACGAAATAATTGCAATGTGAGGTAAAGTGGTGCACGCAGTTTGCTCCCATCTATGACGTCTCTCTGTTCATCTCTTCGGCCATGGATGTTGAGCCCAAAAATTAGTAGATGTATAGAGATTTACCTACACCACCTGTATAGAAATTTGGTGGTTGACAGCAATGAAGTCCAATGCATCTATCCATTCTATGCATCTATTCCATCAAGGAGCAAACCCTCGACCAACATACAGACTTACTAATAATTGGTAAGCAATTATTGCTTGAGCCCATGGACATGGAATAAGGAATTTCTATTTCTTCCATGGCTTGAGCCTAATCCAAGGATCAAGAGAGGGTCAACGGAGACTCAACCCCACCCTCGTTTTTTTTTTGTTTTTTTTTTACATCCCAGAGTTGGGGTCCAGTTGGCATGAGGGGTCGGTTGGAATAGTTAAAACCTTAAAAACATGACTCAGCATTAATTTTTGCGCAATTAACCTATAACAAAGAATAATAAACCCTTGAGTAAAATTTGCAGCGTTTTCTGTAGAACCTCGTATTTCGAAAATACGAAAATATTGGCCTTCCCCCCTCCCCCACCCACAACAACTTAATCTCATCACACTCGAGTAGAAATCAGATTTCTAGCAGAAGAGATTCTCTTCTGCTCTCTACATTCCTACCTAGAATCATAATAACCATCATACTTGTTTTGCCTACACTACGAGGGCCCCCGCCACATTAGGCCAATCTGATTTTCAGTCCTATCTTTGAGCAGAACCGAACCAAAACAGCATCAACGTAACTCACCATCTTGTCCTCTTCGCCACAGGATACGCTCTGTCGTTTTCTCGAAGGTTCTGAACGGACCTTGGGTACCTACCCACTCTGTTGAATCGAATATCCTGCAATAAAATTACAACCATGTTTAAGAATACGAACAAATTCGTATAACAAACACGAGCAAATATCAAATAGGTATTTAATAACGCCCATACCAACCTGAAGTCCAGTTTTGTTTGTTCTGCCCAAAGTAATAATCGTGCACACTGTCGACGGGATCCCTTCCTGCCTGATGATTCCAAACGAAAGCACTCCAAACGTTCCCAACGCAATTCCAATGGATCCCCTGGTCATACTGGTATACCATAACCCCCAACTTGAGTATGTCCTACACCAGCGGTATTCCAAACGCTAACAACTTGATAATTGTTGGTGGCGAATCCACGTTGGGCGTTTTCAATCCGTTTACCGGCCCAATGTGTTAACTGCCATCGTGAAACAAGTCCATTCACCGTCTCAATTTCCTCAAGGTTCACTCAAGAAAACTACGACCTCCGGCATCAACAGCTACCGGTTCAACTAACAAAACGTCATACAAACCGAGTATAACGAAAACTATAATCAAAGGGCCAATCGAAAGATACTTGTAGCAAAAACTAACGAACACAGGATTAGAACGACCTACTAGCCAACATATTCAACCCACACAAACACAACAGATCAACGTTCACATAGGGATGCTCAAAAAATATCGATATATCGAAATATCGATATTTTTCCACCGATATATCGATATTTTTGGCCGATATTTTTCCCACCGATATATCGATACATCGATATTATTTTTGAAATATCGGGAACCGATATTTTTGAGAGAGACCAGACATAAATCCGAACACCAGCTAGAAATAGGGTCAAAGAACGTGTAGGTAACTTTACTGAAAGTACCTATTTCTAATCAAATACTATGTTTAATAGACCTCGGCTTTCAATAATTGAAATGAATTATTCCTTTCCTAATCCCTTTACCGAATTGGTTCACAATCACATGTGTGAAGAGTTAATAATGTACTTAATTAATGTTGGCGAGCAGATCCACGCAATTCATTTTAGTGCAATGTACAGAATGTTTTGTCAGAACATTATAAACTCTATGATTTTACAAATAATTACCTACTCATTACAAATTATTAAATAATCTTCAAATTTAAACAATCTTCAAACAATTTTAATCAAATTTAAAAATCTTTAAACGATTAATCTTTAAATCTTAACAATTAATGAAAAATCTTTAAATCTTTAATCTTCAAATCTTTAAACAATCGTTTTGTTTAAAAACAAATTTAAACCATTTCTTCAAATTTTTAAGAATTTATAACCTTAATTTATTTACTTGTAATCAAAAGTCGTGAAAGGCATGGATTTTTTAAAATTTGGACTAATATCCGATATATCGATATTTTTAAACGATATATCGAATATCGATATTTTTCTACAATATATCGACTTAGTAAAACGATATTTTTTTAAATTATCGATATATCGAATATCGATATTTTTCTTCAGTGTGGACATCCCTACGTTCACATCGCAAGTTCTTTTCACGCGTTGCCATTCAAATTTCCCACATCTTACACAAAAGTTCCCCACAACGGATCCCTTGTGAACCAACAAACTTGGGGTTTTAATATAAAAAGTGTGAACAACGTAAATTCCTGTTCATAATTGGTAAACAATAATGAATTATTTTAATAGGATTCATCACCGGACTGTAGGTAGGTATGTATCAATCCCCCCCTGATTTCCCTCAAAAGCAAGAAGATTTTCCCTTATTGGGAAAACAGGGGCGGTCAACTGAAACAGATGGGTAGTGCTTCCAATAAATCGATTTTTACAACTTTTCGATTTTCAATTACCTATTTAGAACAAAATAATTTTGTTCTATTAATTATTAATAGTTTAAAAATCGTAAATCAAAAAAACGTCTCAATAATTATTTATTTTAAGGCTCATAAAATTTATAATAAATCCTTATTTTTGAAACCTTAACATAAATAATTTAATTAATCATGTTAAGGTTTCAAAAAATAAGGATTTTCAGCCCGACTGGATATTGGTACCATACAAAATCAACGAAGCTGCCTCCTGCCAGACAACGTGGACAAGCTTGTTTTTTTTTTTTTTTTTTTTAATGGTTAGTATAAACATTTTCCTAACCAACCTTAAATAATATCAAAATTTGATTATTTAATAATTATGATTTAATAATTATTATTTAATGATTATTTAAGGTTGGTTAGGAAAATGTTTATACTAACCATTAAAAAAAAAAAAAACAAAAAAAAAAAACAAGCTTGTCCACGTTGTCTGGCAGGAGGCTGCTTCGTTGATTTTGTATGGTACCAATATCCAGTCGGGCTGAAAATCCAAATTTTGATGTTGAATAATTTAATTATTTGATGTTGACGACTGAATTCATATTCGTTAAAATGTTTTCTTCTTCTTGTTTCCGTCTTCTCATAGTTGTCCCTCAAATTGGGAAAATTTTAGCCAAGTGAACCAGGTTTCTCAAGCATCGATGAAGGCAAAGACCTTCGTTATTGATATCAGCTCAGATTAGTATTTCACCTACCTACTTTTAATTGACCGCATGAGCCTTTTTTCTGCGGTGCAAGTAGGTGAAAATGCCTAACAAGGTTCATTAGACCTCTTATCTAATCGCCGCCTCAATTAAAATTAATGGCTGACACATATTTCGGGATTTATAAGAGACAATTTTACGAGCGTTTTTGATCACTTGCCCAACTTCGCCATGAAGCTCCTCTTCACGTTCGTGGTTGTTTTGGTCTGCTCGTTTTTTATTTGTGCAAGTAAGTTCTAAGGTTTTGCCTGTAATAGTTACGAGGGAAACGTTTGAACAAAATAGGACAAGGGGGAACCCTATTGTGTCGTTCAGTGTTAACGTCTCCGTTGTACATTTGCTCTGACTGCTTTCTCTTTCTTATAGTCGAGTGCGAATCATTCTTCGACTCGATCGCATCTTTTGCCCAAAAGATGAGAGGTTTGGAAAAAAGGGCCGGGGAAAGTGAGCGATCCGAGAAAATGAATCCCACCCCGTCCACTCTATAGGTACCCATTTACTTCCCCAGGCACTTGTCATTCTCAAATGTCATATCATAAGCGAACTTTTCTTTTCTTTGACAGACTCTCAAGCTGCTCTTCCGCCGGGGGCGATGAATAAAATGGGTGGCAATTTCGGCAGAATGATGAGCGCCCAACAGAGAACTCAGGGATGACATAATAATATTATGTCAATTATGTCATATTATGTCAATATTATTCAGCCCCATACTAAAACAATACACAATGTAAAGCGCCTTTGAACTCCACTCCTTGTACTCTCTTCGAATGTTCGGAGGTTCGAAAAAAAAAAAAAAAAAACTCGCCCACTGGTATCTTGTGATTTATATTCAAATAAGTTGATGCTTTAAATAAAATATTGTCTATTCATCTTCAATTTATTTTCTATCCCAACTTTACAATCGATCCAAAGTTCAAAATTCGTATATTCAGTCGACCTTGGGCCACATACATTCGCATCCAGAAGCGATTCTGAGGGGCTGAGGCTGCCATTCTGGTTCCACAGTGTCCCATCCAGACAGCTTCTTTCTCTTCATCAAGTTCACAGTTTGATAATGCTGAACACACTCAAACCCCGGAATATTGCACATCTTAAAAAATACAAAACAAAAAGAAGGAATTTACAGTCACTTAAAACCAAATACCTATGTAGTTTTTTTTTTGGAGAAGTACTTGTCTATTTTCTCTTTTTGTCAAGTCCCGACTAGGTGGTCCAGTACGCATGCAGGTAATTTCGGTGTAGTGGGAAGGTTCGTAAATGAAACCCTCTTCATCCAGTTCAATCCGTCTTTCAATTGTGTCACAGAGAGATTTGAATATCTGTAAAAAAAAAAAAAAAAAAAAAATTAAAAAAATGAAATGGTAAAATTTTGGTCTACAGCGAATGTCTCGTAATAACAAAAATAATTACGAGACATTCGGTGCCGGACTATTATTGAATGAGGCTCACCATGTTTTGGGTAGGACCATCTTGGCGGCTCCCCAGGTTCGCAATCAGGCCATACTGATGGAATAGATCTTCCTGATAATCAGAGTTAGAAGTGGTTAGCGTCGGTTGGGGACGTATAGAGATTATTAGGGATGGTTTGATCTTGACTTAATATTCTCATTATTTTTTCCATTGCCTATCGGCATCCATCGAAAAAGATGGATTTTCTAGGCTGGAAGGGCGTTGATGACTTTCCTAGTATTCAGATTCTCAGGAACGCCCCAGCTCGAGCACTTTTTCCACCATATAGGTACGTGGCAGTCCAATTGCCGGATCCTTACAAGGGCTTTCTAATTACTTGGAGGAAGCAAGATCGTACAGACAAGTTCCCCCTTCCTCTAGTGTCATGCTGGTGGACCTCTGAATGGGTTAGCAGCACATCAAGATCGATCAAACCCAGGAAATTGTGCGCTTCAAGTGTACGACCTGGACCCTCGGTTGTGAAAGGGTCCTTGATGGATTGACATTTGAGCAAATAAGCACCACCCTTCCACAAGCTTTCCCCAAGCCGCGATGCCTCCCGTGTAGTTGACCCGTGGTTGCCTGCAGGCCTCTGTAGTCGGGGCTGCGATATGGAATCAGGTATTTGCAAACTTGCTCGAAAGACTGGAACCAAAACCATGGAAAGCATTTGCGTTCGTCGACGACTTGGCCATAGTGGTCACCAGGTCACCTGCAGCAAAAAAGCAGGAGTGGTGGCCCAGGCAGAGGCACTTCCACATGGGCCATCCCAGGCACACCAGAATGATGTGGCTAACGCCGGAGGGGACAAGGCCGCACTACCCTCAGCAGAAATTGGGATAGATAAGACAAGGCTTTGAAGGAAGAGCAGAATGCGAATCTGGCGCCGAAGGATCAGAATAGATTACATTGGTTCATAACTGGCCCCAGACACAATCTATGGCTCCGCACAGCAGGCTTGAGGTGGTTAGGGTTGGTTCGAGATGTTTAGGGAAGGATGGCCTTTTGCAGCTCCGCTTCTCACCTGCTCAACTCGAAAACTAAATCAAGAACATAAGGTCAAGAAACTTACGTCGAGTTGCGACGATTCGATCGAACTGGCGCTCACCAACAAAACGAGAACAGCCGTGATTATCCAATCCCACTGAAAACAAATCAGTCAGTTAAATAGAAGGCAGTAATATGACTGCCTAATCATATGGTTATGAGGCTAACAATCTTTTGCTGCCATTCCGTTACCTATTCCATGTTATTAGCCCCGACTTCATCTTCGGCAGTTTCTTTGATGATGCATTCCATGGAATAGATTGAGGCCCGATTGAGCGAATAGCTCTATAAATATGTAGGTGGATACCATAGAGCTCTTCCCTCACAAAAAGCCAGTCAAAGCTAACTGGGGTCAATTGGCTGAGGTCATTTCGGTCGACTACAAGGGGGGTCTCCCCCTTCAGTTGACGTGCGTGGACAGTGCATACAGCTTCCGCAGGGCCTTGTACCTAATACAACTTACCCTTGATACACCTTTGAAAAAAACCTGTAACGTAAAACAGCTTAAAATGTAACAATTTTGAGGCGTGCCGTTTCCGCCGAGCTTCCCGTCAAATCTCTGAACCACACAGTACACGAAACTGTCAGGTACACCCAGCCGATTTCCATGAAACTCTTAACGAATCCTTCTGCAATGTCTTTGGATAAATTGCAGCTCAAATTGCACCTCAACGGTACGCTTCCATTTCTCATCAGGTACGTTGTTCACTTTGATAATAATTACCATTAATTAATGTTGACAATACTGTTTTATAACTTCAAAAATTCAATGAATAATTTTTGATCACTTATAGAAGCACGTGATTTTTCAATTAATTTATTTGTTCATGATAAAATGTGAAAGCAGGCGAGAATCGACATAACCGATAAGACCCTCTTTGTCCCATCAAGTAGCCAAATTCCATCTTTCTTCGGGCAATTAGGCAAATTAGGTCTTAATTGGGAGATTCTTCGCAACAGTAATTGATACCTTGGACGATGGTAGGTACATTGGGTTTTGACGTGTGGCCATCGAACTTTGGAGGTTTCAATTTGAAGAAATAAGCTTTCCAGGGTTATGGTCTCCCTCCTTAAGCTGGACCTGTACAGGTACTCACTTTGGTAGGTCTACCAAACGTTCGTATTTATCACTGTAGTGCATCAAATCGTAAGCAACATCTTCCAAGCAAGCCACCATGCGCACGCACCCCACGACCGCACTTTGAATACGTTTCTAGCTAGGTTTTTTCTTTCTGAATTAGACAATGAAATCTAATTTTTGATATGCTGGTTCAGGAAAATCAGGGGCTCCACTTATAATGAAGGAAACAATTTTTCGAACGGTAATAATATTAGGGGAATGTTTTCTTATCAGGTTCAGATTTAAAAAAAAATCTACTGCCAAACAGTGTGGACTGCTGACGGAGCTCGTTAGTCCAGAACGTTGATCTATTCAGTCAAAAATCTTAGTGCCATAGTTTTAATTTTGGCTCGCATTGAACAATGGGCTAGGGAACCTCATGTCGACTAATTTTTTGAAAGAACTTCATATTTTGAATATCAGTGCGTTTTGGGCTCCTGCGGTGTAATAGGTACAAATTTCCCGGGCACTTTCGAAATTTTCAACTTTGAATCTGGACGGAAGATTGATTGCCTCAGGACGGGCTCTCTCTTTGGCTGTTCGTTTGGCTTTCAGTTCAAAGGCTGACGAACAACCAATGAGAGAGCCCGTCCTGAGGCACCCAATGTTTCTTCCAGATTCAAAGTTGAAATTTTCAAAAGGGCCCTGGAAATTTGTATTACATGTAATACGTACGGTGCACCGTAGGAGCCCAAAACTCACTGTAGCAGTGCAATGGCAGCTATTGCTTCAAATTATGAACTTCTTTCAGAAAAAAAATATAAGTCGACATGAGGAACCCTAGGCCGTTGAATCATTTTTATTTTGTCCCGTCTTTAGGATTTACTCGCTGATTCGATGGTGAAATCAAACTTAGGGACCTATTGAGCCGTTCAGGAAATATAAGTAGGATAAGGTGCTGTACCGGGCGCCACTTTTTCCTATACCTATGCCCACGTAGAATTGCTCCTGGAAAAACTGAAATGGACCTTTAGATAGAATTTTTCACTACCTACTGGGATAACTTTCAACAAAATTATTCACTTAGTTTTCCATCACCGAGCCAACTTACAAGGACAGAGCTCAAACACTTTGAGACGCTCTGATATATTTTAAGCGAACATGAGAATATTTTCTGGAATTGCAAATAACTGCAGCTGAAATTAACGAAAATAGGTCAAAAGGTCAAACGTTTTTTATTGCCTCCTCTAGCTTCGATGAGCTCTTCGGATGGGCTGTTCTGTTAGTTTGGTTGGATGTCTTGGTTGTTATGAGGAGTGTGAGTAGTGATACGATTATGTCTGAGATGTCTACTTTTGAGTCTTGTCGCAAAACCTGGTGGATCTGCGATTGCCGTGACGCATGGATTCATGTTCCCTTCGGCCTTCTCCACCAGTTTTGTGTATTGTGTAGTGATGGTCTCTTGAATTGTGGATAGTTGGAGGTCTTCCCGGAGCACGTCGTTTCTCACGTACCACGGGGCACCTGTCATGGAACGGACGATCTTGTTTTGTTGTCGCTGAATCTGTTGTATGGAAGTGTAGCAGGCTGTGCCCCAGGTCTCGCAGCCATAAGACCATATAGGTCTCATGAGAGCCGTGTAAAGGAGCTTCTTGTTCTCCAAGCTCAGGTTGGATTTCCAATTCAGCATTGGCCAGCACAGGAAGGTCCTCTTTTTCATAGCGTCTCTGATGTTCTTGATGTGGTACTTCCAAGTTAGTCTACGGTCTAGGGTCAAACCTACGTACCGAACTTGACTTTTCCTTGGAAGTAATCCACCGCCGAGAGCGACGTTGCCGACCGTTCCTGGCCTTAGCGTGAAGGTG
Source organism: Pilophorus perplexus (assembly GCA_955831195.1). Lineage (NCBI taxonomy): Eukaryota > Metazoa > Arthropoda > Insecta > Hemiptera > Miridae > Pilophorus > Pilophorus perplexus. The sequence goes on along the minus strand of OY037014.1, from coordinate 7,803,955 downwards.
ATGAGCGAGAACTTTGTTGGATTGACCTTCACCTTCCATTTGTTGAGCCACACCAGCTTTGGCCAAATGTCTCTTCCTGTGCCATCTTGCCTCCATGACGGTGTCTCCTGAAGCGAGTATTCCCGTGACGTCCGCAAACTGGGCCAGAAGCGTGTCACGCGTACCAGGGAAGTCGTGGCAGTAGTCGTTGTAGAGAAGCCGGCTGAGAGGCGATCCTGGTGGAACTCCTGCGCTGATTGTCTCGCGAAAATAGGTATTCTCTAACATAGGTACTTGTAGTTCATGAGTGTAATATACTATTAAGTAATATAGGCTAATACTATAGTATAGTATATTACACTCATGAACTACAAGTAGCTCATAGCTAAAGAATTAGGTAATGCAGTATTTATTTCCTTCACTTTATCCTTCCTTATTCACAGCAAATCAGGAGAAAAAATCAATATTGACCACACACATGTCATGTTTAATTAAAACTCTAATAAAAGCTCAGATGCGATAAGCGTTAATCAGCTTGCGCCTGGGGTCCTCCTGCATGCACAATAACCAGTATTATCCTCCTTCAATAATTTTATCACATTCTCTCCGTCCTGTTGAGCCGTCAGGGACTCCCGCACTTGGAACTTGTCTATCTATAAATTAAAATGAAGGACCTTGGATTTTTGGCTTTTGACTTGCTAGATTAATCTAGCAAGTCAAAAGCCTAATTAGCGTTTTGAACCGTTGTGCAGCGTTTACCCGTATTATGCACCGGAGGGATGATCGGAGAAATGTTCTCGTTTCGTTTAGAAATTCGTGTACAATGTGTGTATCACCCCTTTGATGTGATCGGACCTCTTTTCTTTGTGAATGAAAATATACAGGGCGTAAAAGCAAACATAAATAGTAACAATCGCCCTGTACCTGCCTTTTCATTTATTAAGTTGGAGGTTTTCCTCTGTCACATCAAATAAATTATGCTCGTGGTTGAGTGTGGACAGGATACCAAACAACTCAAATTGAATCATTTAAAAACACCGCGACCTTTCTCCGATTTGTGGTGTGGTTGGCGGAATGCGTCCAGCACAGCGTCTGAGGTTGCGCCACCAGGTGTTTTGGAGGATGCAGGAGGTAGTACAGATGGAAGCTCATCAGAGGCATAACGCAAGTTGTTGCGATCAGCAGTCTCTGAGGGATTTCCAACTGCAGAAATGGAGGATCTGGGTTCCTTAGGCTCACTCGAAGTGTCGAGATGTTGTACATCCAGCTGCTGGATTCCAGCAGATCCTCAGAAGGGTCAGCAAAGTACCGCCCCACTAGGCACGATGAGTCGTGTTGGGTAAGGTTTCCATTTGCTGCCACAGTAGTACCGAGGGGCGGTTTGCTAGCTTCCAAACTGGAATTGTTGAGGACGGACTCCCGGTTCCCATCCCAGGCCTTAAAAGAACCTGCTTTCCTGGCTTCCATACTTGAATTGTCAAGGATGGACTCCTGGGCAAGGGGTCCTTGAGAAGATGCTATTTCCTCCCCGGAATTTCTGGTCGAAATGTCGACTCGACAGGATCGATAGGATATAGATCGAAAATAACTGCGATTAAACATTTGACTTTAAATGCTGAATAAAAACGGGCTATGACAGCTGAAGGCAGGTTCTCTTGAGGGTCCCTCGAGTCGGCCGCTGTTGAGCCGAGCACGGGGGAAGTAGCGATTGCCAGTGTGCTTGAGCTCCACAGCGCGCTGGTCGTGAGCCCCTCGAAACTGCGTTGGCGGGACAGATATCGATCGGACAAAAATGGGTAGAGTTTTGTACAGTAAAAAATTATTGTGAATGAAGAATAAAATTATTTTATTCTTCATCCCACAAGTGAAACTCATTTGTTCAAGCTGATCTAAACCAAGCATCAGATTAACCAGATTCTGGTTAATTGATCGGATTCAGCCAGTGTTCGTCCCTGGCGAGACCTAAAAATGATTCTTTAGGATTAACAAAGAAATAGGATTGAGTTTTAAGAAAGGGTCGTAAGGTAACGCGCAACAAGGTAAATTGCTCTTCACGTAAATGATTAGCGCCGCTCATTAAACGCCAATACTGTTGACCTGTGGATACAGTCCATTTACCTACTTGAGACCAACATCCATCTTTATCTTCGTTCAAACACAAATCGAGATATCCCGCTCAAGTGGTAGCTGCCAGGGAAGCGTGATCTTCCTACAGATGAGCCTGTTAGTACACCATTTGAAACGGTCCCATTTAGTATTCGGTCTTGCGAGCAAGTCTGGCTCCATAGAAAAAGTCTTGATTGCGTCAGAGAAATCTCACGGTTTTTCTTTCACCGGTTGGAAGTCAGTGTTTTGAGCGCCGGCGCAGTGACGTGCAGGATTTTACTACCTACTGTTTAACGACAGCCGTAATAAACCGCTTGATCGTGTCAGTTCGTCGTCGATTTTGATGTTGTTGGTGCTCTAAATTGCCGAGCATGGACGAGGAGTTGGCCGAAGAGCTCAGAAAATGGCGCCCGCCGGACTTCTCGGACGGGACACAAGGCAGTTTCATGAACAACATGCTCCGAAGGTAAAATACTTATTAAGTGAGGGGCCCCCAGTCAGCGGACTTGGGTAATCGGCGGCCGCTGGGATTGGACGCACAATTGGAAATGATTTGCCCTCAATTGACCAACCTTATTGCACCATCGCGAGTTCATTTCAACTCGCCATCCCCTTTCGGACGATCCCAAGTCACAAACAACTTTTCACGAAAACATGTTCCAAAGTGAAAGCCTTCTATTTGGCTAATGGGCCTGTTCGCGCGGTTCAAAAGTTGGTTCCGGTGGCGGCGGATCCGTCTCGAGGTGATGTGCGGCGCATCGGACCCGCGCCCGAAAATCAGAAAACAGCGTCTCAGGTTTGATTACGAGTTCCTTTTTGAAAGTCCGCAAAATAGGTGTTCACTACGGTTTTCATCATTATCGGTTACGAATACGACACAACGAAAACATCGAAATCCGACTTATCCCCACAGAGTACCTACTGAGACTTTCTACTGTGTATCCAGTAGTATGGATCCCTAAACAACTTTCAACCCACATTTATTAAAACAGTCAATATCATCATCACCAATTAAAAATTAAAATTAAATTTTTAAATTCTTGCTTTTAATGTTGGCTGTAGGTAGGTAGGTACCTTTGTTTACTATTAAATAGAATAGAATAATAAATTTTATTATTCTTCGCACTATAACTTCGTATAGGTACCTGTTTTATTAAAAATTGTTCTACGAAAATATTCTTAGGTACTTACATTAAAAAATAATTAATCTCAGCAAATTTTTTTATTACCTTTGAATAAACTTCTTAATAAGAATAATAATAATAATAATTATTATTATTTTAACTCTTAATTAATTATTATTTATATAAAGAATTGTACCTACATATGCAAGGTGATAAAAAATTAAAATTATTCTTAATAAGAACATATACGCGTTCACGCGAGATCTAGCGGAATTACCACACTGAAGGGATGCAGGGAAAGAGTTTCTATGGTTCGTCGATCAGCAGGTTCATCCTCTGGTATGGACACAGAGTAGGATTAAGACAAAGTTGAAACTCATGATTTGGGTCGCATCTCTTGATAGTGGTAGAGATCTCCACTATGTAGAGATGCGGCCCAAATCCAGTTTAAAGGTTTTACTAGTTTATTGATTTTGTATCTCTCTTTCCCAGGATACATACTATCTACATTAAGCGGGGTCTACTGTATATTATACAGTAGACACCGCTTAATGTAATCACAAGTGTCCCGAGCCAAAGTTATTACAGTAGGTAGGACTATAATGGAGTTTTGGTTGTAGCCCCCCTCCCCTGAAATAAAGCCTGGATCCGCGCTTGCCCTCTACAAACACCGTAGAAATTAATTTACTTTTTGAAAGTTCTTATAGGCTAATTAGCTTAAGGAACTTTAACTAGCATGTTTTGTCCTTGAAAAAAAAAAGCTGCAAATTTTACACAAGGGTTTAAGTATTATTCTAAAACTGATATAGGTTACCTACTTGTGCAAAAATTAATTCAGTGTCAAAAAAAATTTAAGAAAACAATTTTAATTTTTTTTTTTTTTTTTGCAAATTTACTCGGAAAATAGGTACAACCAAAACAAGCCATCAATTGAATTGAATAGATGAGCGCAATCTTTTTGTTATTACGAGAGAAACTAAGAAACAGTAGGTATCTAGCGACCAAACTATGCCACACAACACATCAAAAATATCCACGTGATGCTCATTACGTAAACAACTGCACCCTAACGACCGATGCTTAAGAAAACCTTATGCCGATCAGAGGTAACGAACGGCTCAGGCTGCAAAAATCGTTTTGGAGTCGTTGGAATCAGCCTAAAAAGCTCATTCCATAGACCCTTGTACCAACGAAATCGGACAAAAACTTTCGTCCCCCTATTGAGGCCTCCTTAGTTACACATCAGAGATAAACAACTTTCGTCGTGAAGTACCTCCCGAAAACCGATGAAAGGGATGAGGGAGGAAAAATCAAGGTAGCCTATAACCACCCCACGAACTCGCTGATCACAATGAGACCACCCTCATGAAAATCTGTTGAGCCGCTCGGGCGTGATGCTCTGTACACAAACAAACAAAAAAAAAAAAAAAAAAAAAAAAAAAACGTACATGTCGAGGAGGTGAGCGCACCTTTCCATTTTTTGGAAAAAGGTTGCGCTAAAAACAAGTTTGACGTCAAACAAAATGCGTAGGTATTTGACCTTCCGGATCCTTCAAAAATCCCATTTGTAGCTCCATGAAAGCCCTATAGATCGCAACGGTGCAATCGTATCTATCCGGGGACCCCCGAAAATAGATTCTGCGTCCAAAAATTCTTCGAAAACGACACCTAACTCGATCCCATAGCCAAAAGCCTTCAAATAACCTCTCCCGTGGCCCCATTTTAGCCCCATAGCGCACGGGTTTGGGCGATCGGGCTGAAAACCTTGCGAGCACAACTAGATGGTAAACCGAGTATTTTGTCAAAATTTCAGGTTAAAAAAAAAAAAAAAAAAAAAAAAATTCCTACTGACCAAAACGCCTCGGACTGCGGACGGACATTGGTTTTGGAATCTAGACCTCTCGAAACAGATAATGTCAAATTTTGAGGCCGATCGGAGTCGTCGACCACCGTCGCGATTACTTTAGTGTACTATTCCAAGAATAATAAACCAAAAAAAAGTTACGAATTGTAGTATGTACACAAGGGATTCTTTGATAGGTACAACAATTAAATCTGTCAATTGAAAAAATATTTGAAAAAAAAAAAAAAAAAATTATTTTTCTTGTACTGTGTTTGGATAGATTTGCGACCCCGAAAAATGGATTACCTACCTATGCGTCCAAAATTACTCGATAAACGACACCTCATTCGACCTCCTGACATCCTTCAAAAGCTCCATTTGTAGGAAACCCTGAGGAAGCGTCATAAATCCCCTCAGTGAAATCGTATGGTTCAGGGACCCCCAAAAATATATTCTGCGAAAACGACACCTCACTTGACCCCATAGCCGTAACCCTTAAATAACCCCTTAAATAAACCCTTAAACAACCCATTAAATAAGAAAACTGCGAGGGTATACCTAGATGAAGCGAAATCTGTCAACCAAGAAGAGATGCAGCCGGTTGGGATTCTTCGAGAGAAATTTACACAAATTGACTTCACTTGACTTGAAAATCGTTTGTTGACCGCTTCGGTAATGAATGTTGCCAATGAGCCCGGTCAGCAGGCCCGCTGCTCTTCCGATCGGCCATCCCCTAAACGCTTCTCGCCTGCTTTCAACAAGTGGTTTCACTTGATACCCCCTGATGATGATTTGTTTTGAAAACCCAAGGGGCCACAAAGATGATCCGCCAGGGATTGTTTTTCAAGACCAGTCGGGGGTTTTCGGCACCATCAAAAGATCCAGGTAACTTTTTTTGTTGCGAAATTTAAAAAAAGGCGACACTTTTAAACCATAATAAAAATCTGCATGCGCATGAGCAGGTTCACATCCAAGTACCCACTTTGATGCCAAGCTACTAAATTAAGATTTGACTAACTTTTGTGCTTCCAGTGTGTTCCATAGTGTGTCTCCCACTTGCCGTAAAATGCCAAATTTTTGCTGTTACTAAGTAACACCGAATGTGCCTTTTGCGGCGAACGATTCGATTTAAAAGGGGTTGTAAGGGGTCGACAGGTTGAAATTCGCTATCTATTTCCTCTTCGCGATCGCCGTTATGTTTTTGAACTTATCTTGACGGTTATTGTCAACGTTGGGAGATAACTGTTTTGATTAAGCTTACAGCGAAAAACCCGTGCCTATTTGTTTTTCCGATAATGTCACTTGTTCAGATTTCGGTTGAAGCTCCAATTTTCGCGGGTTGTTTGTTGGGATTTGACTGAACACTATGATAGCGTTCGACCCAATTTTTGTATCTTTATAGTATTATAATATAATAATGGTGAGCTTTGGAGCGTGACATGCCAATAATATGGCCTGTTTTACACTAGGGTTTATTACTGTTCGATATAGGTTAATAGTGAAAAAATTAATTCCGTGTGACTAGAAAAATGTTTTTGGAAAAGTTAAAAAAAAAAAATCTGTACTACGTTTGGACAGATGTGGGAGTCCCACAGTGGGACCTCGAAAAATGGATTATGCGTCCAAGATTAGGACTACTAAGATTAGGACTACTCGGAAAACGACAGCTTATTTAACCTCCTTCGGATCCCCCAAAAACGGAAAAACAACACCCCACGACGAAATCGGATCGTTCTGGGTCCCCTGAAAATGGATTATACGTCCAAAAACACTTTGAAAACGACACCTAACTCGACCCCATAGCTGATCGGCTATGTTTCGAAACTCTTTTTTTTAAACCTCCCAGCCCCACAGAGGGTTTGGGCGATTGGGCTGAAAACCTTATGGGCACAACTAAATAGTAAACCGAGTAGGTATTTTGTCAAAATTTCAGATTTATAAAAAAAATTCCTACTGCCCAAAACGGCTCGGTCGGCAGACGGACATTGAATTTTTCCAAAAACCAAATTTTTGTTTTTGGAATCTAGACAAGAATTTTAGACCTCCGTCACGATTACATAATATTATATGTTATATTACATATATTATATGTAATCATGATTAATACAACTATAGTTGTATTATTCCGAGAATAATAAGCCAAAAATGCCTAACATTGCTCTAGAATCATAAACAAGGAATAGGTAGGTAGTAATAATTAAAAATGATTTTAAAAAGTTAGGTAATAAAAACAGGGTTTAAAATTGTTTTTATTGAGCATTATTAAATAATAATAAAAATTGTAAATAATTAATAAAAAACAAATATTATTTTTATTTTTGATGATTATTTAATACGTTTTTATTTTTATTACTCTTAAGTATAATTTAATAATGCTGGGTAGGTACCTAATCATTTAAAAAAATCAAAATTGGGAAAATGAAGTTTCATGCTTATCAGAATATGCGTAGATTAAGGTGGTTTGGCTCAATTGGCAATGAAAGAGATTTTGACGGCTTGGTATAATATTATTTACTTTAATTTTACTCTCCTCGCCCCACATTTTTCTCCTTTTTTGAAATTTAGCGGGGCGGGGACATTTTTTGTTGTAACGTTGGCGGCAACGCGTGGGCCAGTCTTGCCAAATTGATAACACTGATAACGGTAGCCGAGCAACAAGAAATTTTAGTTGATTTCACAGCGTTTTCCCCATTAAAATTTTCCCAACGGTTCCGCTCGGGCGAAACCGCAGCATTTTTTGAAATGACAGGGCGTTTGCTCGTGTTGCCACCGTAGGAAATCGCATGCCGAGTCCGGAGCGCCGTCGGGAAGCGGGCAGTACAGGCGGCGGACACCATCCTTGTCCTCAGTCACTTTCCTAACCCCCGTGAGCGCTTTCCTGTCGTCGGACCACAACGAACGTCGGCGATCGACGATGGCTCAGGCAGGGCACGTCCCCTGGTCAAACACCAAAGACGACTATGAGCTGAGGGAAGTCATCGGTGAGTGGAAAACCATAAAATTTAATGTATCTTTTTCTGACAGCTCCACGTCGATAACTCTTATCAGTGTGACCCTTGAGGGCCCTTCACTCTTCGGTTGAACCAGCAGAATACCGTCCACGACACATCTCATAACAGTACGACTCAGGGTTACATGTCTAATTTTACACACTTCCCGCACCGGGGTAGAATAGCTCTCTCATTACAGCAATATTGTCAACGTTGCACTTGATAGGAAACCTACCAAACGTCGCCACATACTTAATGTGACACTTGTTTAGTTTCGACTGTATCTTGTCAACTTCTCAAACTGGGCAGATTCCTGAAAGAAGACTGAAATTCTTCAAACTGCTGCTCAAATCTAAGTTTCACTTTCCACACAGTTGGGGTCCCTTCTTCTGACTCGAATCACCTTTCAAAAAACTCCTAAGTAGCTTTTAGCAGCCACGCCAGGATCCATACGATTTAATATTTTTCTAAATATTCAAATCAAACCGTAAATTGCTGAAAAATTGGCTGATTATTCTCACAGAGCGCAGTTTTTTGGTGGGGGCTCCCACATCGATTTTACGTCCTACCTACTTAGAAAACGACACCTTAATCCACGGCTTCCCAAACGGTCCGCCGACCCTCACTAGGGGATCCGCGGCGCACTTCGATGAATACATTCTCACCTGGTTATTGGCCATGTATTATTTGTTCAAGAAAACATGGGGCTCCCGAGAAAACGGATGCCATTTTCGGATTCGGTACCTCAAAAAACATAGAGTCAAGTGGTTTTTAGCAATGAACCAATGGACCTAAAAGTCGACTTTTGATCTTCAGAATAATTTAATTATTTACAAAATAAAAACTTCTCATGTAGGTATATTTTCGTCCTCCCATATAACCTAATTTTCCACATCTGGTTGTCCAACCAGATTTACAGAATGCCACCACTGTTTCTGTATTCTCTTAATAACTAACCAACACTTTCCTTGAATGGGAACAAAAACATTGATTGGCCTGACGATAGTTATGAAATAATTTGCCATTTTGCGTTTCTTTCTTTGTATAAAAATATACAAATCAGTATCAAAGTTGATACTCGTAAAATCCATCCCCAGACCACTCCATTTATGGCAGGAATTTTTATTATGTGGAGTAAACTAGCCTAAAGAGTCGGGCGCCTGCAGTGAAATGTAACGACACCACTTCATAGACATAGACGAGTAGCATCAAGGTATTTGCTCCACACCATCCCCCAAATGGCGGTCCGTCATCCCATCCCCATTGTGGCCCATCTTGAAGGAGCCTGGAAGGTCAAGACCAGGGAGAGCAATCTCCAAGCTCTGTGAGTGAGATATAATATATCTCACGAGATATATTATATGTCTTTGGTGAGTTAACGAGACAGGAGCAGTTTAAGGCACAATTTATAAGGTCAAAAGTCGAAATAACCTCAATTTTATACTTTTTCTGTATTTGCTTATATTTTTAAAAGTAAGGGTTTCTCGTGGAAACACACCAGGGGCGGATAGGCGGGTTTTATGTGATGCATTTTGCACATTTCTTCAGTTACATTATCAACGATAAAAAAAAGATTTTTTAGTTCCGCAGAGTCCCTCGGGTTTGTGCGATCGGGCTGAAAACCTCGCAAGTACAGCTAGAAGAAGAACCAAGTATTTTGCCAATAATTTCAGATTGGTTACTAAAATTTATTCAATAAATTCCTACTCCCCAAAATGGCGTGGATGGCACACAGAAATTTCAGTTTTGGAATCTGCACATCTTGAAAAGAATTGACTAATTACGTGGACGATCAAAATTTTTGACCCCCGTTGCTAATACCAAAGTGTATTATTCCAAGAATATTTATCCAAAACGCTCACACACAAAATGCTCGCAGATGGGGAAGAAGGGACCAAGCGGTAGGTGATGGTGAGGAGGGCTGGAGACGATTGAAGCCACTCGGCTCAGTGCTACGGCCAGACGCTCCTGCTCGCAGCTCAACATGAGATCCTACAGATTGTTGTCACTCAGAGTTAGCCTCAGTCTTGTTTTGATGATTTTAAATTTTGAAAAACTCCTCTAACACCTGACTTGGGTCGTAGAATGCGTTACTAAAAATTGTTAAATCAAAAAGAGACTTGCATAAGATGAGCCCATGAGGTTGTACTACGATTGTGTTTTAAAACCTTGTGCAACAAGTTACGCATTTATTGCACTTGCCGTGCACTACTAAGAGGAACAAAACCGACCAGAATCTGGTTACCAGATCGCCTTCTTTTGAGTTAAAATTTTCATTTGGTCTCCAGTAGGTTTTTAGATAGGATACAATTTTTTATCCACCATCGACCGGCCCCTCAGGACCTTCGTCCCCTCGGGCGTCGCCCGACCTGCCTATCCAGGGTTAAAACACTATTAGCAAAATTCGGGACAATAATAAGGCCGCTGGAGTACGCTGAAAAAGGCCACTTTTTCGCTATTTGCCCAAAACTAGACAAACCCCAGTTCCAATTTTTTCTATGCCAAACATATAGGTCACATTAGCCGAGTTGCCGAACGTCAGTGAAGCTCATAGGCGACGCTATAAACTTTTATTTACCTTCCATGCCTTAATCGAATGTCCAAATCCCTCTCGAAAACCCCCTTTTGTCTCACGAAATGGTACCCTCTCGTGAGGTCGGACTGGCTGCAATACTTCTACATCAATTCTACACCCAAAATTGTCGAAAAGTACACTGAATTGACCCGTTGAATTTGTAGATTTGAGATCCTATACCGATCAAAAAATTTCATTATCCAGGTGTTGGAGCTACTGCTGTGGTCCACGCGGCATTTTGCAAGCCCCGGCAAGAGAAATGCGCCATCAAGAGGATAAACCTGGAGAAATGGAATACCAGCGTGGACGAACTGTTGGTAAGTAACGTAACACGTCGTGATTTAATATAGTAGATTGCGTAAAGGCTGAGTTGATTCTAAGTTGCCGTCGGATTCACAGAAAGAAATCCAAGCCATGTCCTCCTGCAACCATGAAAACGTCGTCACCTATTACACGTCATTCGTGGTCAAAGAGGAGCTCTGGTTGGTTCTCCGGCTCCTCGAAGGGGGATCCCTCCTGGACATCATCAAACATCGCATGCGAACTACCAACTGCAAACATGGGGTTTTCGACGAGGCGACCATCGCTACCGTCCTCAAGGAGGTCCTCAGGGGCCTCGAGTACTTCCATTCCAACGGTCAAATCCACAGGTCAGTTTTCTACTTATTCCTTATGTTGCTTGATCTTGTGTTGTGTGGCAGTCTAATGATTTGCAAAAATCTATTGATTTTTATTAGACAATCAAAATTGTCTAATAATTTGATTACGTCTAAATCTGTACGAACGTTTGGCCGGAAAGCGTGAAATGCGGACAGCCAAGCAGAAAGAATGTGACATGTGGACAAAGGATTATCCACCGGTTCATCAGTCCTCTCCTCAATTCTTCCATTTGCTCACCGAGAAATGCTTCCTTGTCAACAGCCGTTTTGACAGTCCTTTTCTGCTTAGCTCGGAATTTTACATAGTTGTCCGCTTGAAACCCGTGAAGAGTGTCGGCAAGACAGTTGGAGTGTCTGATAACACTGGCCACTCAATTTGACGTGAAATGATTCATAACTGATAGTCGTGCGGTTGATTGTGGGTGAATGTTCGACCCAGGGTCCCGCAGTGGACGAAATCGCAAAAGCGCCTGACCAAAACGCTGGAAGTCCCGTACCTATTACATGCTTTTTGATATGCTGGACACGGGAAAATTGCCAAAAAAATATCTGAACTGGTACACACCTAGACCACATTTTTTGCTCTGGAAGTATTGAAAATCACTAATGAATTATAACAGTAGTAACAACTAAGTAACCCTGTTCGGACAATATCCATATAAATTTCTTGTCCAAAAATGGGAATAGAACACGAAAGAAAGTTAACATTGCGCTTCTATTGAAAAAACGCTGCAAAATTTACACAAGGGTTTAATATTTTTATCGAAATTTTCGTTTTTCATTCGGAAAATATTTGTACTCCTGGGATCCTTCAAAAATCCCATTTGTAGCTCCATGAAAGCTCTATAGATCCCCACAGTGCAATCTGATCGTTCAGGGACCCCCAAAAATGGGTTCTACGTCCAAAAATACTTCAAAAACGACACCCTACTCGACCCCATGGGTGAAAACCTTCGACCTTCTGTAGACCCATAGCGCTCCGCGGGGTTTGGCGATCGGGCTGAAAACGTTGCGGGCACAACTAGATGGTAAACCAAGTATTTCAAAAGTTGTCTCCTATTGGAGTGCGATCTCTCGTCTCAATCTCATCGCACCTGTCCTCTTTTGCCTAAAGACTACGACGTTCGGATTTCTCATATAAAACCCCCTTATAGGTACAATCTCTGGGATGCCTTCAGCAACATCGTATTGCTTCCGAGTCTGCGAAGCAGCGGAAGCCTTGTGTTCACTTTCGGGAGAAAAAAAATTTTTGTTGTCCGAATTCAAAATTTCCACTCGCATTTTGCGTTTCATAGCCTACTGAACAAATTTGGTTCCGTGTCTGTCGGTCTGTGGGTCTGTCCGCATTTCCTTGTTACAGCCATAATTTCCACAATTTTGAATGAATTTAGCTCAAATTTTGAGGGATTATGCGGATCAGGCTCCTTGAGGTCCCATACGAATTTCATCACAATTGAATCAGCGGTACGCTCTGCGCATGCGCTAACGTGAAATTCTTGAAACAGGCATAACTTTCTCAATTTTGATCGGATTTCAATCAAATTTTCAGGTGTGCGTATAGCTCTAGATGGTACCCTGTCAGTTTCATCACGATTGAATCAGCGGTACGCTCAGCGCATGCGCGAACGTAATTTTCTTGCCACAGCCATAACTCCTACAATTTTGATCGGATTTCAATCAAATTTTCAGAAATTGTGTGGGTATAGCCCTAGATGGTTCCCTATCAGTTTCATCACGATTGAATCAGTGGTACTCCCTGCGCATGCGCGAACGTAATTTTCTTGTTACAGTTGTTACGTTCATTTTGAACTTGGCACGAGGAAGCTCATGTGCCTTGGCAGTGTATTTTTTTTTTTTTTTTTTTTTTTTTTCGTGTCTCTTTTCATTAAAACGCCCAACATTTTTATCTCAGCGGGTCTTTGGGAGGCAGGAAATGTTCCGGTTCATTTGGTGGGACCTTCACCCGCCGCGAGGTCGCCCTGTAGAAGTTGACTGAGTTTGCGGTTGAGGGGTTTTGACGCTCTAAAAAAAAATTGATGAAAAAGTTGTCTCTCCAGAGCATTTTTGAACATGATCGAGAATAAAAAAAAAAAAAAAAAAAAAAAATAGGCATTCCAAGAGCATCGTCTTTTTGTTGACACGTTCTGAAAGGATTTTTTCTTCTTAAAACACGTCTGTCAAAGAACGTTACATAATCAATTTTACGAGTTTCGTTTCCTTGGAGGAAATCCAATTAAACCGTTCTGCGTATGGATAGTTACAGATAAACGTTAGGGGGAGTTCAAAGACCCAAAACAAGTTGTGATTCATCGGCGTGGGGAAGGTGTGGCGCCCGCGTGGTGAAAAAGTGTCGAATCACAACAAAAATTGAAAGGTTTTTATCACGGTCTATTGAACGGGAGTGAGACATCGGCGGATATCGTGATTTTGGAAGGTTGAGCGTGAATTGTTATTTGGATAGTATGATTATGTTTCACTCTTATACTCCTTGTATTGGGAGCGCCCTGCTGTGGTCGGACGGGTCGGGGACCCCCCATAAATCGATTCTAGGTCGACAACGACGCCTCACTCGACCCCCAGCGCCAAACCCCTTCAAAATCCGAGCGTGGTGCCGCTGAAAACGCCAGGCGTTCCCAAAGTATGGTCTGCTGGCTCATCCCGGTTGGTCCAAAATCCTTTCGAAATCGGACGCTTACCGAAAGGGACCATCAATAGTAGGTCTGATCTTTTCAGAAAAATCGGTACTTACGTAGACTACTAGACTAATAGACCGCAACAGGTCAGCAGATAAAATTCTTGGTGTGTACAGTTTATCTGATGAAGTGAAATGGAACTTAGTGGTCCAGTTGGATCCAACGTGGGTAGGAGAAACTACAACAATCGGAGAGCTCGCATGGAGTGGAAGCATCAAACTCGTTTGATTTAAAACAGGAACAGAATGGTCATTCAGGGGTGGGTTCATCAAGAAGTAAAACCAAGAATAACATTAAATTGGTGGGATTAGTTGTCTTTGCCTTCGCACACTTGACAGAGGACGGCTTTCTCATATCTGTAAAATAAAAAACGCTGCAAATTTTACACTAGGGTTTATTATTTTTTTATATAAGTTACTTGTGCAGAAATTAAATTCTGTCAATGAAAAAATTAACAACATTTTTTTTGGATTTTTATCTCAAAAAAAGTTTTTTGGATTTTTTTTTTTAGTTTCAAAACTTATTTAGGTTTTACTCGAAAAATATTTAACCTCCTGGGATCCTTCAAAAATCCCCTTTTTAGCCCCATGAAAGCCCTATAGATCGCCACAGTGAAATCGGATCGTTTCGGGACCCCAAAAAATGGATTCTACGTCCAAAAATACTTTGAAAACGACACCTAACTCGATCCCATAGCCAAAAGCCTTCAAAAAACCCTTCCCATAGCCGCATTTTAGCACCATAGCGCCCCACGGATTTGGGAGATCGGACTGAAAACCTTGCGGGCACAACTAGATGGTAAACCAAGTATTCTTTCAAAATTTCAGATTTTAAAAAAAATTTTGATACATATTTCGGATTTAGAATGTAGACCTCTTGAAACGGATAATGTCAAATTTTGAGGCCGATCGAAGTCGTCAACCTCCGTCGCGATTACATAGGTGTATTATTCCAAGAATAATAAACCAAAAGAAGGAGAGCAGAATGGAAAGAAGGGAACCTTTCTTGAATAGGAAATAATTATTTTAAAAAAAGAATTTTTGAGAATAGACTTTTTAGATCCGATATAAAATCGTTTTTATTATAATTATACCCATTGCTACCTCTGGACTTCCGTCCTAACGAAATTTCAGAATCTCGACCCCCCCCCCCCCCCCACTATATAAAGACGATTTCAATACTATTATTTAAACCTCAATAATTTTCTCTGTTTCTCTAACGAGAAATTCTTTGTGAACAGAATCCACCTCCGACACGCCGAGAACCCTCGGTTAAAAAAAATGAGGTGTGATTAACTTCGGACACGGGGGATTTGGATGGGAGAAAGAAACAGTTTTTTTTTTTTTTTTTTTTCTGTCGTTAAAAGAACGTAATAATTACCGGTCCCCGCTCGACCCACAACGATAGTTACAAGTTGTTTTGTGATTCACCGTCCAAACAACAAATAAACTTACTATTCCTACAGCGGCCGGAGAACCTGCCTGAAATCCCGAACACGAATTAACACCTGGAAACCTACCCAAAAGATGTACCTATAAAACTCATGAATAGTGTTGTGTGGACAGTAATTTTGAGAAAACAACTATGGAATAGTGTGAGGAAGGAGTCACGTTTTAATAAAATAATAAATCCCATTCACGAGAAATTATCTGACAAGGAGCGTACTAGCGCCATTTGTCCCAAGCGTCGAGTGCATCGAAAAGTCAACTCCCGAGAATGTGATGGATGTCCCAAGGGAGTCATCAATTACGGTCAACAATACTGTCGTGGGCGGCGGAATATCCTCTCCAGCTTCATTGGGTGAAGGTCAGAGAGAATAAATGATCGCATGGATTTTCCGTCTCCCTTCCGCCGGGTTTTGAACTCTTTTTTGACAGGGTTTGTCGAACCCGAACGGTAAAGAACTTTTTGAATGGGCTATCAAGAACTTGTCAGTAGTGACAAAAAGCTAATCGTCGAATAGCAGCGGGTTTAAACATTTTTTAAGTAGCCTGCATCGAAGCGTCACTAATACCTTCGAATCGCACAGTTAATCAGTCATCAGTTACAACAATCGACATCGTAATCTATTAATAGATTTTTCCCAAAACATCAAAACATCGATTTGTTTTCCATTAAAATCGGACACAAAAAACTTCGACTCTTGCAAAGGAGGAAAAGTGAAATGTGACCTGTTGCTCAGGAAGGAGGTTCGAGGTGCCCCAGCACGGAATCCTATGGGTTTATAATAAGCACAATTATTATTGTCCTTTGCCTGAGCTAGCTGGTTCTAGTCCAGGATATATATTCCTCTGATAAGGATTTACGCACGGAATGTCCTCACACAACCTGCATAAGGTTGATGATTGTGTTACCCCTATGCGATTCAAGTGAAACTGCAGGGTGGCAAAGCCGGTTATTAGTGATGGGGAGCGATTCTTTTCTGGGAGTTCCCTTAGGGGAGTGGTAGTTCAGGGAATGACTCCTGGTTCAATGAACCTGGTCTCTTTTACTCTGGGGGTTCGTCATACCGCAACAGGTAATAAACTTTGAGGGCCGAGCTCTGTCCCCAGCTCTCACAATGGAGGGTAAATAATGAGTATATACTATCCCCCCCCCCCCCCCCGCCCCAGTGGGGAAGTAGCATCGATGGAGACCTTCAAACCCCTACATCAACGTCAACTGCACCTTCAACATCAACACCCACCACGTACTTGGGGAACGCCAATTAGGCGATGCCAAATCCCGAAATACATAGATACATGTAATTGAATAATGGTACATAATACGTACTATCATCTCTCAATCTCTAATGGTAGAGGATGCACTGGTCACTTCGGACGATCTGGGACAGCTCAAACCCCATTTTCTACATATTTCGCCCGTCGTTTGCCCATGGAATTCACACTCTCCGGACGGGTAGATACAATTTCTCGACTCGAGTCGAACAGGGAGCCACTTTCGCGGGCAGGAGGGGCTCGGTTTGCTCGCCCATTTATGCACACGTGCACCTGAGAGAAAACCCGTCGGGATTGTTATTAATGATGACATTTCCTTCTTACCCCCAACCTTCTTAACCCTCCTCCCTTTTGGTCGTAAAAACTCGAAACCGTGAAAAAGCACTACCACGCATCAAGTCTGACTTAAGTACGTATCAAGAAATCGGGCTAGCGAAAACCAATCCACGTGGACATTAAGAATCGAGAAGTTGCGCTCAATTGCGCATGTTTGCGCTCTGCGCGGAGAACGCGAAACGGATGTTTCGGACGAAAAATGGGGGTTATACGTGAAAAAATCACAGTTGCGCGCGCCGCGCGGGATTTTAATATAGGTCGATGTTGTGCGCAATCGCACCCAAGATCATTTAAAAAAATCCCCGTCGAAATCTGTTAAGCCGTTTGGCGCCTATAAGGCACGACACACACCCGCACTCACACAGACACCCAATTTTATAGAAGTACAGATATGTAGATTATAACGCTTGACCCTTTCTTGCGTGCTGCTCGGCTGATAATGAAGGAGCGAGTGAGTCAAAAGGAGTCGCTCTTTCTCGGGAGTGAGCGAATCCAGTCCCATTCCTTTTACGGAGCGACTTCTCCCATCAATACCAGTTATCAAGCCTAATTCACAACTATAATAAGGAGGCCTTGGAAGGAAGGAGCTATTAGTGATTGCAAGAATTTGAAGTGTACTGGAGGAACTGGCCTTTATATAGTTTACCAACCCCCCACTGCGGCTCACCCCAGGTAGAGCGGGCTCAGTCTTTTAGGTGGTGGCCATCCCCTTGGTAAATAGCTGGGATAGTGATAGCATCACCTGGTGGGGGCTCAAATTTTTTAACGCTCTCCCAGCAGATATCCGGGATGCTCCAGCTGGAGGGTTCAGGGCCCATATCAAGGGTTTCCTCATCAGGCTTGCTCCTTACAGCTTTGATGAGTTCTTTGCTGACGCCGTGAATTGGTCCATGTAGTGTGCCTGTATTTTGTTTTGTTATACCTAGGTTAAGTTAATCAGTTTTTTCTTGTTTTTTTTCCTTTATGTATTTTTTGACCATTGCCCATACATTCTGTGTTTCTGGCTAATAAAAGTTTTGATTTGATTTGGAAATGCCCCGAGGGGGTGCCCTCTTCGAGCGTCTCCGTGCGCGATACCGATGTCTGCTCATTCTTACTTGCTTAACTGCTTTATTTCGTAGTTAGTTATTGACCATAATATGTATGTGGGGGACACCACTCACTATCTTAATTTTATGTAGTATACACTGAAGGTTTATGATGTCATACAACGGACTCCTTCCTTTTTTCTGCCGTGTGAAATGAATTGGCAACCTGCTAACCAACTACAGAAGTTTTAGGGTTGTTTTTTCTACCGTGTGTAACTTTTTGTGTTTTCTTTTAAACCGTCAACGTGAGTAGATTTTTTTAAACCAATTTTCATGTTTTCAGGGATATAAAAGCCGGTAACATCCTCCTCGGGGAAGACGGCGCCGTGCAAATCGCCGACTTCGGCGTCAGCGCCTGGCTGGCCACCGGGCGGGACCTCAGCCGTCAAAAAGTGCGGCACACCTTCGTCGGAACCCCTTGCTGGATGGCGCCGGAGGTCATGGAGCAGGTGAGCGCCGCTGCCGCAAAATGGTGACGTAGTTTGACCGAATCTCACCTCGCGGGTTTTTGTTGTCCAGGATCATGGCTACGATTTTAAGGCTGACATCTGGTCTTTCGGGATCACCGCCATAGAAATGGCGACGGGAACCGCCCCGTACCACAAATACCCGCCCATGAAAGTTCTCATGCTCACACTCCAGAACGATCCGCCTACCTTGGACACTGGAGCAGAGGTATATAATAATAATTTAAAACCTTTATTGTATCAAGACATATATACATAACCAACAACACACACAACATCTTCGACATTTTACGAGTCCTTGCTATAGACATTTTGACGTCATTCTAGGTGAGAGATCAGTACCGAGCTTATGGAAAAACCTTCAGGAAAATGATTGTCGACTGCCTTCAGAAGGATCCCGCTAAAAGGTGAGTTTCGATCTACGAAAGGCCCCAAAACAGTTTTGTTTTGAGTTTGACTATAAATCTAAATTTTCAGGCCCACCGCTACCGAACTCTTGAAACATCAATTTTTCAAGAAAGCGAAAGATAGGAAATATTTACAACAGACGTTGGTCGCCATTGGGCCCAGTCTGGAAACCCGAGTTCAGAAGGTTGGTACGCTGAGAGTAATTTGACCATATTTTGTATAGCTTCTCGCTAACTGCCCTGTCTGTTTTTAGGCCTCCAAGCGTCAACCTGGCACGTCTGGGCGGTTACATCGGACTGTGACTGGCGAATGGGTATGGTCTTCGGAGGAAGAAGGGGGATTTTCGAGCGACGAAGAGGTAATAAAGGAAACGATTGCCGCACTCGTTCACTAGCGCTGAACCACTAAGTCGCAATGTTTTCCGTTTCAGGGCGAAAAACCCATGAACCACATCAAGGAAGGTTCTTCAGGGAGCGAACAGGACTTGACAGAATCTGACGGAACCCCTCTCTATCTCGTCCTCAGGATGAGGTAAATGTCCACCCTTGACATTTTACATGGCTAGACGAAGTCAAACGCCAATTAACATTTCACCGTTGTAGGAACGACAAACGAGAACTGCACGACATCCGATTCGAATTCGTCATCGGCAAAGACTCTTCGGACGGCATCGCCTCCGAACTCGTCGGCGCCGGTTTGGTCGACCCTCGGGACCAACTTCCGATATCGTCGAACCTTCAAAAGCTCATCGAAAACCCCGCTATGCAATCGGTCACGTTCCCTCTGGTAAGCCCTATCTCCGTCATGGTGGGTCTACTGAAGATGCCAACTCATAACTGTTGTACCTTATTTTCATGAATGACTTGCCTCAAGTCACAAACAATATGCGGACGATGTTGCTGCAGTGTTGGAAAGCCCACTAGCAGCACTTCAAATATCCTCTGGTCGGTCCGCTATGAACAGGCTTGTGATTCCTGATATTATGAGCAAGCGCGTAGACAAAAGTCAGATTCCCTGATGCTTGTCCCCAAACTATATTGGTTGGTTCATTGTTCCCAGCTGGAATCAAACCTTGACGGACTTGTTTCTGCTGGCCTATGTCAATGGCAGTCAATAGTCCGGCTGGCCGTTTTACATGCCTATTTCCTTAGTTGGGCTGTCTATCCCATTAACCAGCCTCCTAAATCTTCGCCTGCCCACGGACAGCCGCGTTGTAGCTGGTATGGGGGTAACATGAAGGAAGGGTGGGGTAATTGTGGCCTATTTGCCATTCACCTGCGAATTTTTATGTAAAATTACATATTCAATTTTGAATTATCTTACTCTGGCGGTAGTTGGAATGATAAAATAGATGAAATCAAATGTGTGAATTTAAAAAAAAAAAAAAAACTAACCTCAGAATTCGTCGTCCGAAGTACATAATATGAGGTTGTTGAGGACTGAAGTTGAAAACACTGGGGTTTGTTGCGGTGTAATATGACCCCGTTATATTATAACTGGCCAATAATTGCAATGATGAGGTTATGTATTCGCTGTTCATTGACCCACACAGGATGTGGTCATCTTAACACTGGCAGCGAGCATGGCCGGCCGGTCTGAGGTGGCCTCATCAGCGGACTTTAATTGTGAGAAACCTATGTTTATCTTCACTATTCTGTCTCTTGTTTCCACGTTATTGTTATTGTAACTATGATTTCAACAAACTAAGAGAAATATTTCAATCTGTTCGCCTTTCCAACTTTTTATTTCATCCATTTTATCATTACAACTACCGTCAGAGTAAGATATTTCAATTACAGCAATCGCAGGTGAATGACAAACAGCACACAATTACCAAGGCTCGCTCTCAGAGACATCGGGATTTTAACCATCTCCGCAGCCAAAATTGAATGAGTTTGCCATGTGAGAAGAATCCGGTTCCTGCTATTTTAAAAATTGGGTCTGCAGGCCGAGAACCCTAAAAAAAGAGGAACAAAGGAATGGGATTTTAGAAAGAAAAGAACAAAGGAGACACGAATAATTCAGAATCTGAATTAAGTCATTATCTGATAAGCCATAATAACCTTTAATTATTGAAGGTCGAAAAACATTCGGTAACTCAGTAATATAACAACACTTTGATTTTTTGAATTAGGGAAGGAGAACAATTTACCTATTTTTCAAAACATTAAATTAGAATCGTTTTCTGAATTGGACGGCATTAACCAGAAACGAAATCCTTGTTTAGAGCAGAGTTGGGCACATTTTTATTTATAAATAAGGTTGTGAATTAATTCACATCATGCTTTGTTTGTGAATGTGAATTGATTCATACCTTACCTATTTGTAAATGTGAATGTGAATTAATTCACATTCACAACTTTTTCTATAAATTAAATTCACCCCAAAAATTGTAAATTATTCACAAAAATGTAAATAATTACAAAAAAAAGAAAAGCCTGTGAATTTTCTTTTGATTCACAAATAAGTTGTGATTTTTTTTTTTTTAGATTTACAAATAATTTTTTAATTCACAACTAAATATGTGAATTTTTTTACATTTACAGTGAATTAAGACCAAATTCGCGGTAATTACAGTTCTCATGGGTCTGCTGATATTGTCATACACTGAGAAAAGCCGATGAATACAATTTTTCTGGCCATTACTACCACTTAATCCTACTACCACAATAATATCACTGAATAATATACTACAATTAAGTGGTAGGAAATTGCCCAGAAAAATTGTATTCATCGGCTTTTCTCAGTGTATTACAATATCAGCAGACCCATGAGAACTGTAATTACCGCGAATTTGGTCTTAATTCACTGTAAATGTAAAAAAAATTCACATATTTAGTTGTGAATTAAAAAAATTCACATATTTAATTGTGAATTTAAAAAAAATTCACAAATTATTTTTAAATTTTAAAAAAATTCACAGGCTTTTTGTAATTATTTACATTTTTGTGAATAATTGACAATTTTTGGTGTGAATTTAATTTAATTTACAGAAAAAGTTGTGAATGTGAATTAATTAGCATTTACAGTAACTGTAAATTCACAACTGTTGTGAATGTGAATTAATTCACATTCACATTTACAAATAGGTAAAGTATGAATTAATTCACATTCACAAACAAAGCATGATGTGAATTAATTCACAACCTTATTTATAAATAAAAATGTGCCCAACTCTGGTTTTGAGTAATCGGGCTCCAAAGTTGGTTGAAGTTGATAAATCAGGCGATCACCTACTGTGGTTTCTTTTTTCCTATCGATATACATACACTATTGTGTATGTACTACTATTGTAGTCGATTGTTAAATAATAATCAATTACTATTATGTATATCGATATCTGAAATTTTCAGAGGTTCCTTTCTGAGAAACCAATTGGGCCATAACGGATTCAATATTTTCTTCTAGTTTAAATTTGAGAGGAAAAGCGTTTTCAACTCACTGGGCCCTTTTTGTAGAAACGTAGACTGACTTAGCCCATCCTATGGCATTATTTGATTTTCTCATTAAATGTTCTCTCAACAATTTTTTTGTGGTTGGTTAAATCTTCAGTTCTTCGAACTCTTTACTCCTCTTTATCAACGTGAATGATTCGCTCTTTTTACTTGTGGTCTCAAATCAAAGGAAACGCTTCGCTCTTTTTACTCATGAACGTGAGGACACTGAGAGAAAGGAATGAAAGTTTAATCTTGAAACATCCAGTATAGTATAGTAGCACACAGTACACAGTAATAATTACAGTGTGGTTGGTACGTAACTAACTGAATTGAGGGTAATTGTTCAAAATAATTTTCTCAATTTTTACGTACTTTTTTTTTGCATCCAGAAAATATGAAAGGAATAAAAAATAGTTTTGGGAGAAAAAGGGGAGTGCTCCTTGGCCTGGGTTTGCCCCCAAGAAACAAGTTTCTGCCGATGGAAACTCCAGTTCCGCAAACTAGAAGCCGTCTCCTACTGATTGAAAACTGGGTTTTGCTACTTAGAACCCAGTTTCTGCCCACTGAAGGATCTCAAAGGTCCGAACGTCTCCTTAAACAGGAGCATCTAGCCCTGGAACGAAAACACTTGCGAGCGCATCCTAGCCTCATTCTTCCCAACCGCCTTTTCAAATTAGGCGTTTTTGAGTCTGCTGACCCAGGGGCCCTTGACCTGCTGTGTCCAC
This sequence comes from Pilophorus perplexus, assembly GCA_955831195.1. Classification (NCBI taxonomy): domain Eukaryota; kingdom Metazoa; phylum Arthropoda; class Insecta; order Hemiptera; family Miridae; genus Pilophorus; species Pilophorus perplexus. The sequence continues at coordinate 7,780,808 of OY037014.1, read as the reverse complement.
TACTTGGCGCCATTCGAAAACTGGACACATGATCAGCAGACCCACTCTTTTTGTTTAAATCGCAGCCCCTGGGTCAGCAGACTCAAAAACTGGCTACACATGGTCAGCGGACCCACACTGGAAAGGGGAGGAGGTTAGGAAGAACGACGCTAGGATGCGCTCGCAAGCGTGATCGTTCCAGGGGCTAGATGCTCCTCTCAAACGTTATCTACATTCAATCCCTCAAATCTGGGACACGCGACTTATGCAATACGTTCTTGTTATACGTAAATGCCATCGCCCTAAGACTCGTTGTGGGGCCTCCTGGTGGAGTAGAATCCCCTTCACTCTTGACAATGTTGCCAACTATTCCTTCTTTTGTTGCAGAACTCTGAAATTGCACCGAACGAAACGCCTAGCGACTCTTCCCTCATAGGATTCGCCGCCATCTCCACCCTGAAGTAATCGGGCCAATAGCTTTATCGTCGTCGTCCCCCCCCCCTTTCACCCCAGTTCCCTTCAACGATTTGCCAACGAGTCGAGACAATAAACAAATTCGCTGGTGCTCCATTTCACATACTCCCCACCCGCCATTGGTTGGAACTCTTCCCGTAACACCTTTGGATTACTGGTCCCTCTAAGCCGAATAGGGAGTTCAATTCAGACCCTTTTCATTTGGTATTTGGGGTTCTAACCTATATTTTACCTAAATGCAACCTCTATTTCTGTATTGCCTCCTAGATCGGCCTACGTATTTCTAACGCCTGACCCGGTGCCATTTCGTCATCCTTCCCCGCGAAGCAAACACGTTTCTTACTCCACGATATTTTTATTAATTGTTATTCATTTTTAGTTTGATTTTAACTTTAATTTATTAAATGAAAATTAGGTGTGCGGTTTTTGGGAGTGATAGTTAAATTGATTAGAAATTGGTTCGTTACGCCGATGGATTTTTTTCTGGAATTTCAGCAATTTTCAAAATAAATTGTGAATTGTATCCGGACTTGGTACGTAAATTGCAAAATTCATTATGACCCGCCTAGTCAGTATTGATTCAATCAATTGAAAAATTTTACTTTAATAAATTTTTTAAAGAGCAAAAACACCTGTTTTGAAATTTTTGTCGATTTGTCAACTATGTACTTAATTGAATAGAAGTGGCAGTGTATATATTCTGCGTAGATGTGAAAACCCGGATCTTAATTTAATTGAAATTATAATTTTAAAAAAGAAGAAAAAAATATAGTTGCCCTTACGCTTTTGTTGGTATAATTACTTCTTCCCTGATGTGCCCTTATCTGGTTGACGGTTCAGAAAACGTGACATGGTTTAGTCTCGGTGTTGACACTAAAGGATTTTTTATCCTGCCGGAACACACAGATTGAGATTTCAATGAAAGAAAAACATTCCGAGCAAACCAAACACGAGATAGCGAGCAGGCTGTTGGGAAGTGAGCTTCGTTGGAGGTGAGTACATTTTGGGGTATTTCGAAGATACATTGTGAATAGTAAAAATTATTATTATAAACTGTGCAAGAGTTCGGTCATTTAAAAAAGTTATTCCCTGAATAATAAACCAAAATAAAATTTGAAAAAGCTGTATAGTTGTACATATATGGGATAGATTAGAGACCCCAAAAAATGAATTAAGCGTCCAAAATAACTTTGAAAATGGCACCTCGTTCCACCTTCGGCCAGTTCTTCAAAAGCCCCATAGAGCAGTGCAGTCGGACGGGTCCCAGAATCGCTCAAATGGATTCTACGTTCACAGATACTTCGAAAACGACACCCCATTCGTTCGCTTACCTTAAATCCTTCTGCAGCCCCATGCATCGTAACAGTGTAGTAACCACATCATTCATACACTGTAGTCGGTTGAGTAAAATTAAGAAGAAAAGATTTACTTATGTCTCTCGGCGATACAAGGTAGGTAATTCACTTCAAAATTAACCTTGATTCCGATGTACAAATTACAAACGCATCATTACCAGAGAAATAGCTGCAATATTCCAAGACATTTGAATGCCCTTGACTATCCCATAAAAAAAGTACCTGAAGGGCACCCCGCATGACGGATGTACAAGGTGTACCTACATGCACAAAATGAGTTCCTAATTGATTGATAGGTTTATCATTAATTGTGATGTGTTTTTGGGGGAATGCCTCTGGAATGTCTTTGGAGGAAGAGGAAGGTACCTGAATATCCCTACCCAGGGCACATGGTTGTTCTCTGTGATGTTAATGACTAATGTTTTTCTTGTTAGGGCTGTAGATGAGTATAACCGGCTCGAAACCGGCCCCCACGCTACAATTTTTTATTTAAATAAACAATTTATTACTCAGAAGAGGAGTCATTTGTCACCCTAACCACCTCATTCCACTGACACCATCTTACGAAAGTATGATCTCACGGCTACCGCAGTCAAATAATTCATTGTCGACAATGGTAACGGTGCCTGGGCAACGGACTCGCGCAAAAATATTGGACCCGCTGACATGGCTTCCCCGGACAAGTGTCGCGAGGGGAGGCCCAGTCCAAAAATGCACTGCAGGGAATCATTCTTATATAGACAACAAGAATAGAGTTCAGTGTATAAAGCCACTGCTGCAGCGGTGAGATTGAGCCAGTCTGAGTAATGAGCGGTGCTTCCGCTCGTGAGAGAAGCTGGACCTCCCAATCACACTGCCGACGGTGGCACTTCCTGTGGCCCGCGACTGGGCTACGAGCGGCAGGCTGGAGAATTTAACTATAGAGTGTGGCCATGCGAAAAGATTGAAGACTTTTGGTTGGCTCCTTCATTGGGTAGGTAACCCTGGGTGAATTGCTCCATCAATCGTTGATGAAGTTAGTCACTCGGCATTAGGGTTGATTCTGGCCAGCTTGCTTAAGCGCTCGCTGTCACGCTGGGCAGTTCTTTTCTTCTACTGAGTGGTTGCAGTTAGCACACTTCCTTTCAATTGGGGCCTGAACATCTTTCAAGGGCAGTTATTATTTGGTTTGAACTATCCAAAATTTGTAACCTGAAATTTTACAAAAGTCACCCGTTCTCTTTTAAGTTGTGCCCGCAAGGTTTTCGGCCCTATGGCGGAGTTAGGATCCGTGTGTAAACAGCTCCTTTGAGACACATTAATGTCACTCGCAGGTAGAAAACTTGGATTTGAAGGCTTTTGGCTATGGGATCGAGTTAGGTGCCGTTTTCGAAGAATTTTTGAACGCAGAATCCATTTCTGGGGGTCCCGGAACGATCCGACTGTGGGGATCTATTATAGATCTATAATAGATATATTATAATAATAGGGCTTTCATGGGGCTGCTAATGGGATTTTTGAAGAATCCCAAGAGGTCAAAATTTGACAAAATATTTAATATTTTCCGAGTAAAAACAAAATGTTTTCATTGACACAGAATTAATTTTCGCACAAGTAACCCATATCAAAGAATAATAAACCTTTGTGTCAAATTTGCAGCGTTTTTCTCTCATCCAAGTACTCCCAACTTATTCACCCCCAACAAGGGGAGGTGCTTGACGAAAAACTTCGGACTTCTTGGCCATGAAAGAAGTTAGGATGAAATCTGGAAAACTTGGCGAGACATTTAGCTTCATGTAGGACCAGTAAATATCAACAATTCGCAGCAGTAGAGGCAATTTTGTAAATTGTATCCTACATTCCCTTACTCGATTTGCTATTCTTCTCTCATCATCAAGTTCCTAGGTATTGTGCCGATTTTGCGGTTGTACAATACGAACACAAAGTGTCTGAAATACAAACGTAGGTCAAGCCTTGAACGTCCTCTGTACAATCGTCGCTTGATTTTGCTGTCATGGTTTCAACCAAAATACCTAAAAAGGGACACCCTTCGGAAGTTCACGTGACCTCGTTTTCAGGCGGCAAATCGACCGGGCTGCAACGCGAGTCTCATGGACGGATATCACGACAGTTTCTAATAAATAATGTAATAATACAACCAACAATCATACTAAACCGAACAAGTGCTCGCGAACACCAATAATTGGCACCCTTATCGAAGTTTAGACTTCGTTAAACCACTTCGGACGATGGAAAGCTCGCAGGACATCGCCGTACCAGGTACCTTTGAAGTTAATTTCCATAAGGGGAACCTTCGAATTAATGATCAGAACGTATTCGCTGAAAGAGAATATTTCCACCGAACACCCCAAAATTTTTCCCTCACGATTGAATTTGATTGATAAAAATTATGAAGACTGAATGGATAACCTTGGAACCAACAGCAACGCGAAGATTATATTTGATGTACGTCGGCAAAGCCCAGTGGCTGACATGGCGGTTTGGGTGGTCCAAAAAAAGTTTCTGTTGGTCAGGATGAAAAAATAGCCCTGGTAAAATTGCAGACATCTTGCAAGCGCATTGTTACCATTAATAATTAATAACAAAAATTATTTTGTGAACATTAAATATTTCGTCAGGTTAAAACTGCATGAGGGCGCGCACAGTGAGAAGTTTCTTGTTACAAATTTTGAGTACCTGAACTTGGTACCTATTTTCGTCAAGGAAACACCTGAACTTGAGTATTTTTTGTCAAGGAACCCGATGGTGTCAATAACTTCTACCAACAATGCTTCGAAGTGCCTTAAAAACGACGGCAATACGCATAAAATCGCACTTTTTTCTCAAAAACGTCTCAAATTGTCGGTACATACTTCCAGCTACTGCTATTAAATTTTATTACTTTCGGATTTGAACTCTCCTATTCTCATTAAAAATAAATAGCTACACATCTTAAAATCGAATTGTAGGTCTGAATTATTGCATCAAATTAACTATTAAAATTAATTAGGTATTAGAAGGTTCCAATTGCTCTGCAAGTCTGTTCGTAAATCAGCAAGAAAATTTATTTTATAACAAAATAAATTTTCTTCTACCTACGTATTATGTAGAATTTTCATGTGGCCCCATCTTGCTGAAGACAAGTTCTTCCGAGGCATACACGTCGACGGCGAAGCTCAGGAAAGATGAATTCGGTCAGCATTTACCATAACGATTGGAATTGAAAGTCACTCCGGTTCAAGTCTGGCGTCTTTTTCGAAAATCATCGGTCGAATGATTTTCGTGGGACCAATTGCACACCAAACGGCGACTTTTGGGCAATGAAGGGGATCTTCATGCAAAATTGCAGGGTTCGTTGGGGACCAAAATCAGGCTAGCAGTGAGAGAAGATTCGAGAGATACGACCGCCAACGCGATTTCTTTTCGAAGATGAACTCTTTTCGGGAGCGCCTGGGTTTCTGAATTGCGGCTCATATGGACGACGTAATCTTCAAAACCAACTTGAATTTTTTACATGTAAAAACTTCACCTATTATAGGTGACCTATAATAGGTCTCAAAATTTAACATTATCCGTTTCAAGAGGTCTACATTCTAAATCCGAAATGTCCGTCCGCCGTCCAGGCCGTTTTGGGCAGTACCTAGGAACTTTTTTAAAAATCTGAAATTTTGACAAAATATATTTTGTTAAAATTTACCATACTTGGTTTAGGTAGGTACCATCTAGTTGTGCCCGCAAGGTTTTTAGTCCGATCGCCCAAACCCGTGGGGCACTATGGGGCTAAAATGGGGCTACGGGAGGGGTTTTTGAAGGCTTTTAGCTATGGGATCGAGTTAGGTGTCGTTTTCGAAGTATTTTTGGACGTAGAATCCATTTTTGGCGGTCCCAGAGTGATCCGATTTCACTGTAGCGATCTATAGGGCTTTCATCGGGCTAAAAATGGGATTTTTGAAGGATCCCAGGAGGTTAAATATTTTTCGAGCAAAAAATAAAGAATTTTTGAAAAAAAAAAAAAATTTCCAAAATAGGCAAATTTTTTTTCCAAATTTTTTTTCCATTAACACAGAAATAATTTTTGCACAAGTACCTAAAATATATCAAAGGATAATAAACCCTTGTGTAAAATTTGCAGCGTTTTTTTTTTTTAAGGGTTTCGGCTGTGGGGTCGAGTGAGGTGTAGTGTTCGAAGTGTTTTTGGACGTAGAATCCATTTTTGGGGGTCCCAGAACGATCCGATTTTGTCGTGGGGACTCTCATGGGTCTACAAACGGAATTTTTAAAGGATCCCAGGACTTCAAATAAGGTGTCGTTTTCCGAGTAATTTTGGACGCATAATCCATTTTTCGAGGTCCCACATCTGTCCAAACTTTGTATAGATTTTTTTTTTTTTTTTCAAAAATGTTTTCTTATTGATACAAAATTTGTGTCAATAAGAAAACATTTTTGAAATTGAATTTGATGTTGAATTTGAACTTTATTTACTATAAGTTAATTGTGTTATTAATAATAAGTTATTATAAACCCTTGTGTAAAATTTGCAGCGTTTTTTCGTGGTTTTTTGTTTTTTGTTTGTTTTTTTAACTGTCTCCCACCTACACTGCCTCTTTCTACGGACTAATGAACACCATTGTGAAATTGCAATAGAGCTTTTAAAAAGTATATACTTGAAAGGTGGAGTTGCTGGTCTGAGAAACCGGTTTATACTCGCATATAGTGGAAATGAGGAGTGAATTAATTTTTTCTCTTTTTTTAAATCCTATACCTAATAATTATAGGATTAATGAAGTGTTTAGTTATGTTGGGTACCTATCATTTCCAATGCATTCAATGGGATTTTTACTTGTCCGCAAATACTGATCTATCTGTCTATGGCGATCCTACAAATGGGAATGTAAAATTTGCATTTTTTTTTGTCGGTGATTTGAAGTAAATATAATTCGCTACAGCTTTTTTCGTTGTAACGGCCAACCAGCAACGGAGGGTCAAACACAGCAAAAATGTTTGAGTAATCACCGTTTTCTGCTGAAGGCTGACTCCGACGTGCTGCTGAGCTCATCCCCCCTACGACCCCATTCGAACTGGATGACCTTCTTGCATATTCCCGGGTGGTAAAACTATACGAGGGTGAAGGACCGTTACGTAAATATCCCCTCTTCGCTCCGATAAGAACGAGCCTAATTTGTTTTGAGTCCTTCGACAGAGAACACAACTCGGCAAGGCACTCCACGCCGGGTTATCTACAGGTGACGACGCAAATCGTCCATCAGAGCGGTAAGAAGCCGAATAGGAAAACTTGTACGCGTACGCTTTACTGTAACAATTTAGAGTTTACAATTCTGTCCCACCCAACGAGTCAATCCCGCCAACCGAATTGTGACCTGTAGCGTGGAAAATACCTTCTAGGTCGAAACTGACGGAACCGAAGATGGCGCCGAGAAGGGGCTGGCGTCAGGTGGGCATCGAGCCCGTCATGTTCCTGTACATGTTCGCCTTCATGATCACGTCCGTCATAGAAGAGGCCTTTTTCGTGTATAAAGCCTGCCGGGTCGACTCAGGCCTTCCCGAAGACGTCTGTCGGAACATTTCACAGCCGGAGTACCGCCAAAACAAAACCCACGTTCAGGTAAGCACTCAACAATCTTGGACGACTAGAGTTTGATTTACCTGATAAAGATCAGTATGTTGTAAATTGCAGAAAATAACGGCCACTTTCTACCAGTGGAACAACATTGCCTACCACATAGTTCCCATCGTCCTGTCGTTCTTTTTGGGCGCCTGGAGCGATCAAGTTGGACGGAAGCTGCCCATCCTCATCGGTATATTCGGCAACTTGTACTATTCGAGTATGATAGTCGTCATTTCATTGATGGGTGAGTATTTTGTTTAGATTGAAAGTGGTTGGTGGGGCCCCAAAGCCATCTAGAGCCCAAATATGGCTTTGAGCCGCCTTACAATGTCAGTTTTCACCAAACTTTGCAGATTCGTGGCCTTTGAGCACGGTGATCTGGCTAGCAAGCTTCCCCTGCGCGCTCACTGGGAGCAGCTTGACGGTTTTCATGGCCGCTTTCAGCTACTTGGCGGACACGACGACTCCGGAGCAGAGAACGCTAAGGCACACCTTAGTTGAAGTGATGTACCTCCTACCAATGCCACTAGGTGTCGCTCTGGGTTCGTACTTGTTTCACAACGTGGTCAACCAATCGTATGCAATCATGTTCGTCATCAGCGCTTCCCTCCACGCTGCTGCCATGATTGCTACGTGGGCTCTCCTCGACTGGAAGACCAACGAGTCCCCGGCTAGGACGGACAGGGTGCTCAGCCTCAACCACGTTAAGAGCTCACTCCGGGCACTTTTCAAGCGCCGCCCCGAACACCGACACCTTCTTCTCTTCTTGTCTCTGTTCGCCATGATGCTCTACACGTTTCAGAGAGGTGAGTGGATCCTGCAGAGTCGGATTCCTCGTAGTTGGTACCCCTGACATCCTTTTCAATATTTCAGATGAACGACCAATGCTCTACCTGTACGCCCAATACGAGTTCAACTGGGACATCAAAACTTTCAGCAATTTTCGGACGTTTCAATCCTCTTTCTTCGTCGGAGGTACAAATTGTTTCAACGTCGATTACGCCTGCACGCAAAACGTTTTTTCATTCAAACTTTGATCCAGGGTTGCTCATTGGTGGTCCGATATTGATGAAGCTGTTCAAACTCAACGACACCTTCATCATAATGATAGGAGCTCTGTCCCACGCAGTAGCCAGGATCTTCTTCCTCTTTGGGAACACGTCGTCTTGGCTGTACGGCGGAGCCGTCGCCGCCTGTTTGGGCCCAATCGTACCCTCAGTCGTGAGGTCTTTCGTGTCCAAACTGGTCCCCTCGTCGGACCGGGGAAAAGTAAGTGTGGAACACAAACTTCTCAGAAACCTCCGACCTGAATTACATTAAGCAATTTTTCAGGTGTTTTCCATGTTGAGCGTGACTGACACTGCAGTGCCGATGGTCAGCGCTCCGATATACAGCCAAGTGTACAATGCTGTCATCGGCACCCGCCCTGAACTCATTTTCTTGGTGACTCTCATCACTCAGATCGGCGTCTTCCTCATTGGACTGTAAGTTTTTACGATCGAACTTTATCATTTCGTTTTTCTTGTACTGGTTGTAACATGTTGGGTGGTTTTAGGACACTGACAATCTCACTGAGGAGTAAGCAGATCACTCAAGCCGTGAATGAGGATCACGAAGACGCCGAAGAAGCCCGTTTGAAATGAGTCAGTCAAAACCAACGTCCCCACTTTGCCGGGTGCAGCGGTTTCAACCAAAAACATTTCCAAAGTTTTGCACCCAAGAGAGAAAAATCCATCTCAAGGCAATTTCTCTTCAACTGGCTGGTCACATTGCCTATAGGTTAACTACTACGCCATACTGCCAAGCTGAACTTCTGTGTTAGGGCCTGAGTAATGGCCGATACAAAGTTTGTCGATTCCTCAACAGTTATACACAGCCAAAGTGAGAATCTCATTTGGCAGAGTGACTATTCAGATGCCCAGACCCCCTCGGTATTACTAATTTGTAATATGGCTGCCTTTTACATTGTAGTTGTAAAAGTTGTGAATATTCGACAAATTCAACCTTTGAGTTGGATTTCGTTGTATAGGTTTAAGTTTTCCTATTTTTCAGTGAGTAGGATGATTATGATTCTAATAAGCTTAGAATAATTCTTATTGGAGTGATGTTATGAGTTAGTGAATGGAGGTCCCTCTGCCTAATGAGACAAATCATCGTTTGTTTTAAGGCTGATATGGTAAAAGGGTGATTCTAGGAGGGGGGGGGGAATGCTACGAAAAGTCCCCTTTTTCAGTCCACCCATCTCTCCCACCTGGCCTGCAACTTCTTCTCGCTTTTTAAAAATGAATAGTTTTTTTTTTCTTAATGAAATAGAGGATGAGGGTTTTTTGAAATTCTAATTTGAATTTGGATTCAGCTTGAAAAAATGTATGGGATACCGTCATCCTGTATCATGGCTCCTGTCTGACATCCCCCCCCCCCCCCTTCAGCATTTTTTCTCCCTATTTTGTGCTCCGCAGTTTCCGCAACTGTGCCCCCTAACGTCGCCCCTAATTGAGGAGCTATGACTCAGCTGAAAAATGGGTAAACTTCTTGTTATAGCCCCCCCCCCCTCCTCCGTAGAGCCCTTCTTTCGTCACCTGACCCCCCCTTCATTCAAACTTTTCCCAACATTCTTGTAAAGTGAGCTTTAAAACACATTTTTGATACCCAGCTGTTTTCAGTCATTCATCTAGTCTCTCATGACCATGCTTGTACACGCCTTTCAAAAGCAGGCATGTGCTGGGGCACGTTTAGCACCTCTGATCTTCAAGATTCAACATTCCTTTGTCGGAGACCCTTAGTTTTCTATTGGGAGGCTTTAAGAGAAGACAGTGTGACAAAACCCTGGCGCGTGATTTTATTCGTCATTCATCTGGTCATGGTACTAACTCATTACTCTCATAGAAAATTATTTTCTTGGTTTTTTTTGGTTAGTGTATAGTTTATGATGGGCTAGTAACTTCCATCCAAATCTTCTTTGTCTTCATTTAAATCATTAGTTTTTGAAAAGTCATTCATCAGGCTAGGCAACTTTCTTGGAGACCAGATGAATGACTAAAGCCGAGCCGTTTTGGGCACTAGGTATTTTTTTAAATCTGAAATCTTGACAAAATACTTGGTCCACCTTCTAGTTGTTTTTAGCCTGATCACCCGAACCCGGGGGGCTAAAAAGGGATTTTTGAGGGATTTTGGCTATGGGTTTGAGTTGGATGTCGTGAGTAATTTTGGTCGCATAACCTATGAGTTGGTTAGGAAGAGAGAACGACTCCTCTGCTGGTTTGAATACTAAATTGTTTTGTTTAGCAGTCAAACCAGCAGAGGAGTCGTTCTCTCTCCCTAACCAACTCATTGGATTAGACCTCTGCACCATCGGCAAACAACCACTTGCGCATATCCTATTTTTCAGGGTCCCACATCTGTCATAACACAGTGGAATATTCTGGACAATGGGTCTCTTCCATTCATAGTAACGTCATCTGGACATCGGACCTAATACATATCATTCATGTGGGTGTTGAAAAAAACAAAAACAATGAAATTCACACATTTTGAAATGGAGAGAAAATTTCACTCAAAATGTGATGCGGACGTTCGAGAAAGGTTTGTGAAAGTTTCTGTAGCGTCAAAGTGACTTCCTGGGAATCAAAGAGCGATTCGGTTTTCTCGGGTAACGGTTAAAAGAATTGTGGGGTGGCTCAGGCCCACTTTCACCACCCGAGATACCGAGAGTTTAAGCGTTAACGCCCAGGTTAAACCCCCGAGGGAGCACCGATTAGCATGGGAATCCGTGCGGAGCTCGGTAAGTTTGCGGAGCTATTAGTTGGTGAAATAGGCCCTCAGAGGCATTATGCACTTGCTAATGTCTGGAAAATTGCTTTTAGCCCCCCTATCAAATTTTAGAAAATGGGCTCATCACCGTTCGTCATACCAGCCTTGAGTTTATATTCAGTGATTGCAGAGTTTGGTTCTGCTCTCCCTCATTCCCCTTCAATCTATAAGTGATAAGATTTAACCCATTCATTATGGCTCATGCATATTGTACCTATAATTATAGTTAGTAGTTATAGTAGTTAACAGACGAACAATTTGATTTTTTTTTTTTTTTTTTTTTTTCAAAATTAAGATGAGTAGGTAGGTTCCTACTGTATACCGCGTAACGGAGTTTTCCGAGGTTTATTCCATTTTGTAGTCGCTTGTAGTTCTTTTTAGATGCTTTTAGGTTAGAATTATAGCTGGGGCTCATCCTAGGTTATGAGATGCCTCAGTTAGAACAGTGTTAAATGTAGGTTGACGGTTTGGTCACCTGCTGATCGTTGTACGTCATAGTGAAATGTTCCTAGTGTACGAATAAATTGCGTTTTTACGAAGACTTTGATTTCCGCAACCTGCAAATCGTATTCAGGGGGTTGATGAAAACGTAGTCACCGAGCAAGGTTTTCTGATTTGAGGAACATGTGAAATCAACGAGGTGAAAAAAATACTTAGGTGCACATTGATTTAGGACACTTTCGGCTCCCTGCAGTATAATTCAGTAAATAAATCTAGGTTCAAAAAACCCGTTTCCAGGAAAAATGTAAAGGCATAAGTTTTTCTGAACGGTTATCCATGTTTTTTTTTTTTTCTTCTTTTTTTGGAGGCTGAATCCGAATTTGAGGTTTGTGAACTTCAGGAAACGTAAAAAACCTCGAAAGTGTCAGACGTTTTATAGTTTCATGCATTTATCTCGGAAACAGTACGTTCTAGCGAAAAGACGACAATGTACAAAATTAAAGTCAACTAAATTTTCTACAGGAATATATTATCACGTTTGTTTCTATCTCTATTAGGACGGCCGTTAGAGCGCTCTGAAGATAAACCGCTGATAGCCCACCTAACTGACCCCCCCGGGACCCTGTGTTCTTGTGGAGTATGAAATTATCTAGTGGCCAGATAAACTTGAAAATATGGTTACTAGATTATTGTGGTTTACTTCAGGTGGTTCGTATTCGCCAGCATGACTGTCTCTTTGACGGGGAAGAATAATATCTCGACCGAGGGGTTACAGGAGGGCATTTTTTAAGGGTTTCGGCTATGGGGTCGTTTTCGAAGTATTTTGGATGTGGAATCCATTTTCGGGGGTCCCTGAACGATTAGATTTTACCGTGGGGATCTATTGCACCAACCTTGCCAGCTTCATGAATGTGCATGAGGCACGTAACTCTGGGTCTGCTGTCCTGGCACCTCTTGATATTGAGAAGGAGAACCAGTTATATCCTGAGTCCAACGAAAATGTTCGACCGTTATGGTAATATCTCCCATCACAACAATCATCATCAAAACCTAATTGGTTTTGTATTACTCTCCAGTCGAACGCACCAGTTGCCTTCATGGTAGACGCCGCGACCCATCCATCAGAGCAGTAAGAAGCAAAACATGAAAACTATTATTTACGTTTATTACTTATTGTCACACACAGCCCAATTATTACCTGCGTGAAAAACTCCTTCCAGGTCCAAACTGACGGGGCCGAGAAGGGGATGGCGTCAGTTTGGCATCGAACTCGTCTTATTCCTGTACATGTTCGCTTTCATGATCACGTCCGTCATAGAAGAGGCCTTTTTCGTGTATAAAGCCTGCCGGGTCGACTCCGGACTTCCCGAAGACATCTGTCGGAACATTTCACAGCCGGAGTACCGCCAAAACAAAACTCACGTTCACGTAAGATTCAAACTTGGACAACCGAATGTTCACTTCTGTTTGAGTTAGGTATAAAAGGAGCAATCGACTGATTCCCGTAACAACTGCGGACTCAGGGCGAACTGGTATAGATGTCAATCAACGCAATACTGGATTCCCCTGAATTCTCTTCCGGCCAACGTATTCCTGGGTCTCTCTATTCTGACTCGATACAGCCTCCCAGGCCAGCAGATCACGACATCTCGTGTTATGCCCTGTAGGGGTATTCAGGTACTCCCTTCCTCTTCCTCCACAGATGACGGGGGCGAAACCCCAGTTACTCTGGAGAGGAATCAATGAGGAACTCAATATTTGCATGTAGGTACACCTTCAACATCCATTCAGCAGGGGGCCCTACACCTATTAAGTAGGTATCGATACTTTTTTCTAATAATAATTGTAGGTATCGAATAATCCGATATTATACGAAAACAAAAACGCGCAGTATATTGGTAGTATTGGAACGTCTTAATGTTTACGCAATTTTGACGAATTAAATTACAGAAAATAACGGCCACTTTCTACCAGTGGAACAAAATCGCCAGCTACACAGTTCCCATCTTCCTTTCGTTCTTTTTGGGCGCCTGGAGCGATCAAGTTGGACGGAAGTTGCCCATCCTCGTCGGTATATTCGGCAACTTGTACTATTCGAGTATGAAAGTCATAATTTCATTGATGGGTGAGTATTTTGTTTATATTGAAAGTGGTTGGTGGGGAAAGGCCCAACGCCATCTAGAGCCAAGATGCCGTTTGGCTGTGAGCTTCTTACGTCAGTTGACTACAATCAAGGACTGGAATGTTTTCACCCACCTTCGCAGATTCGTGGCCTTTGAGCACGGTGATCTGGCTAGCAAGCTTCCCCTGCGCGCTCACTGGGAGCAGCTTGACGGTTTTCATGGCCGCTTTCAGCTACTTGGCGGACACGACGACTCCGGAGCAGAGAACGCTGAGGCACACCTTAGTTGAAGTGATGTACCTCCTACCAATGCCACTAGGAGTCGCTCTGGGTTCGTACTTGTTTCACAACGTGGTCCACCAATCTTATGCAATAATGTTCGTCATCAGCGCTTCCCTCCACGCTGCTGCCATGATTGCTACGTGGGCTCTCCTCGACTGGAAGACCAACGAGTCCCCGGCTAGGACGGACAGGGTGCTCAGCCTCAACCACGTTAAGAGCTCACTCCGGGCACTTTTCAAGCGCCGCCCCGAACACCGACGCCTTCTTCTCTTCTTGTCTCTGTTCGCCATGATGCTCTACACGTTTCAGAGAGGTGAGTGGATCCTTCAGAGTCGGATTCCTCGTAGTTTGTACCCCTGACATCCTTTTTAATATTTCAGATGAACGACCGATGCTCTACCTGTACGCCCAATACGAGTTCAACTGGGACGTCAAAACTTTCAGCACTTTCGTGACGTTTCAATCCTCTTTCTCCGTCGGAGGTACAAATGGTTTCAACGTCGTTTACGCCTGCACACCAAACGCGTTTTCATTCAAACTTTGATCCAGGGTTGCTCATTGGTGGTCCGATATTGGTGAAGCTGTTCAAACTCAAGGACACCTACATCATAATGATAGGAGCTCTGTCCCACGCAGTAGGCAGGATTTTCTTCCTCGTCGGGAACACGTCGTCTTGGCTGTATGGAGGAGCCGTCGCCGCCTGTTTGGGCTCAATCGTCCTCTCAGTCGTGAGGTCTTTCGTGTCCAAACTGGTCCCCTCGTCGGACCGGGGGAAAGTAAGTGTGGAACACAAACTTCTCAGAAACCTCTGACCTGAATTACATTACGCAATTTTTCAGGTGTTTTCCATGTTGAGCGTGACTGACATTGCAGTGCCGATGGTCAGCGTTCCGACATACAGCCAAGTGTACAATGCCGTCATCGGCAGCCGCCCTGAACTCATTTTCTTGGTTACTCTCATCACTCAGATCGGCGTCTTCCTCATTGGACTGTGAGTTTTCATGTTCAAACTTCGTTATTTCGTTTTTTTGTACTGGTGTCAATGTGTTGGGTGTTTTAGAACGTTGAGAGTCACGCTGAAAGGTGAGCAGATCACTCAGGCCTTCGACGACGATCAAGAAACCCCTAGAGCGCCCATTGAAATTAAGGAGTCAAAACAAACGTCCACGGTCGTAGCCACGTAGGTTTTTTGCCGATACGTCCCTTTGTCATTCTGCCGACGCATACTTCAGCTACATATTATTATTTGAACAACAAATTTAAAACATACGTTAGGTCTTCGAGAAATACTACGAGGAAGGTGAACCGTCGAAGTGGTCAGAGCAGATGTTGGTGTTCAGTGTAATGATCCTCGGAGATTGAAATTTACGCTTACACGAAACCATCCACATCTGGCACAGCTTACACACTTCACATTTTTTCACATGTCTTGTCCGCACGGGTCCACTCCATAAAACAATGCCGAAACACAGGACACGATTTTGGAAAGGGGAAAAAATCACTCATCTAAGTCTAGGTAGCGTTTTGACTGAATCTGTACTAGATTCCGATTTTCAGGACGTTGAAGAACCGAATGTAGAAAATGACTAAGTAACGTTTTTATTCAAACCATACCAACAATACAAAATAGATTCAAAACCTATCTGCTTACTTTACATCGAAAACACAAACTGAGCAAAACGACGAAACGCCATAAATAATTCATAAGTAAACGTAAACATAAATGCTCAACTCCGGAAGGTCATAACAGTTTTATTACACGGAAAATGTCCCCTAACTTACGACTGCACTGGAATCATCGATGATTTGTAATCAATACATAACAAAAATCTATTACGAAAAAAAAAGTCGGGAAGCAGAAATGTCTGGAAAGGGCTTAGAAAATTCTTAAATGATGTGGATTTTTGAAAAATAATATTAAAGAATCTGTCCATTAAAAAAATCAATCACATTTTTGTACAAAATTGATTTTGCACTTTCCTCAAGTGTCAAGAAAACTATGTTAATCAATTTTTGATTTTTCGTTTGCAACGGAATAATTCCGTAATTAATTATTCCGTAATTCCGTAAGTAATTATTACTTCCATGCGTAAAACAAAGTGCAAACAGAAGTGACGTCATCATGTTGTGCAATCATAACTTCTTTGTGTGCAGTGGAAATCACTGCTGTCTAGATCTCAAATGATAAACCACCAGTGTTGAACATTGGAGGTTTACGAATCCAACAAACCATCGGGTAGGCTTTCTGATGACTTAGATGAGTGAGAGTCCACATAAGATCCCAAAATAAACCAAGACGAGAAAAAGAAAATGAACCCAAAAATAAATTAAATAACTGGACACATTTTTACAAATGAGTAAGTGTAAATATGTAACTATTTTAGATGTAACTCTGAAAAATAAAGTTGAATGTCATTTTGAAAATACAACAATTCTTAACACACCCCCCTTTTTCCACCTTGAAGGCTTGCAGTCTAAAAAATAATAAAAAGGGGGAAATCCTCAAATTTACCTCGAAGGTGTTCGGTGTATTGTCCCTGGGGTTCGAAGCGTGAGCGTGTGTAGATTTTTCAAGCCCAGTTTCTGCGGGAAGAAAAAGAAAAAATGTCTACCGCCCTGACGAGATTAGAACTTGAGGGATTTGGCGAAGAGAGCGGCCGTCGCGGATTTCTTGTCGCCGTTGAACCGCCTCAGCTCGGAAATGACCTGTCAAAACGGAAGATAGCTTGTGATAAATTGGCACCACTGACAAACCTTGGGGAAGACTGCAAACCTGCGGTGGAATTACCTGTTCTCGAGAAAATCCGAACGCGACGAGCTCCTTCACGTCGATTTCGGTGAATTTGTCCCCAGGGAGTATCGTGAGGGCGTGGTCCATCTCCAAACTGGAAGAGGTGCCTACTGAGAAAAACATCTTACAGTACACAATTCAATAAACGGGCCAAATACAAAATGTCAACTGACAGGTTATTCGGGCAAAAGAAAAATTAAACATAGTGCTTGAGGTGCATTGGCTACCCTGTGATGCATAGCTGTAAAAGCAGGGGGAAAATGGGGCATCCGAGCGGTCTGCAGTGAAGTCCCAGAAGCTATCACTTCATCATGGAAAGCCTCCTTGCTCAAAGGGTTTTCATTTTATTTTTTAAGTCTTTCAGGCGATGCTTCAGTTACTTTCTTCTTGATGAGAAAACTAATTTCAGCCAGACTCAGTCGGAAGTAAATGTAAGGTGGGGGAAGTGCAATAACAGGGCAAGTGCATAAGTGGGATGTAAATGCTTCTTAGAACAATTTCCATGGATGCCATCTTGAGGGTACGTTTGAAACTATTCGCCTGACATCACTTATCCGCCATATGGTGTCAACGCAAACGGTAACCTGGCTGGAAGGTTATGAAGACAAAATGTGCCATTTCACTCAGCTGCCAATTTCATTGCAACGTTTTTACCTTGTTCCATCCTTCAAATTGGTGACTATTTTCAGGCGTCTTAAAGTTTGTGTAAGTTCAGTAGTTGTATTTCTATCAGTGAGTCGGGCCCTACCATGCACTTACCCCATTGGTTTTTCAAGAAGGGGCATGCGTATAGTGATAATCAAGTTTGAGATTGATATCTCATTCATGTACAGACTGAATTCAACGTATTAAAGTTTAGAATAGATTTATCAAAGTTTATTGGTTTTCAATTCTTCTCCCTTTGTCTAGGTGCTGACTTGATCTGTAAAAGTTGATAACTCTGAGGGTTTTTGTCCAATTATAATTTTTAAATCGCTAAAGGATCATTAAGAGATTTCCATTTTTGCACTGTCCCCAGTGAAACCAGAATAAGCGACCCAAAGATTGAACAGGGCGGTTAAACACTTTGATGGCGGCAAGGCAGTCAAACTTGGACAGTATTTTGGCCGTAATGCTCACAATTGACGAGGCCATGAAAAATCAATCGTACATCGAAAAAAACGGATTCAGAGGTATCCAAGGCAAAAATAAAAATTGCCGTCAATGGCTGATTTTCGAGGTTTAGTTGAAGTTGAACTTGACAAACCCATGCACTTCCCCCACCTTACGAGTACAAATTCGACACATTACTATGGTTATTACTCCGCCACATTCCCTATAAGAAAGCCTACTCTTCAAGTGTGTTCATGGAATGACGACACAGATTAAGAACTGTATTAATTATTTAATAACCCAAAGTAGTCCAACAGGATTCGGTACAAGAGAAAAACCGCAACGCGAGAAAAAACAAAGGAAATCCATCTCACCCGTAACTATCCCCCCCCCCCCCCCCAACCATCCTCATTGAGGTCAGATGCTGCTGGAGGGGGTTCATGATTGTCGTCAGCAACGACTGGGTAGAGTCACTCCTCGGCTGGGGCGCAGATCAGCTACCCTGGTGATGCCATCCATTCCTGACTGTGTGTGGTGGAAGGTGGTCATACATGATGACAATGTCCCCGAAATTGGCAGGATTGGCCTGATCCAACCATTTGGTGCATCCAAAATTGTTTCACCAAGAACTGCGCTCGGCTCCACTTGTCCTTCTGCGCCACAGGGGATAAATGCATGTCTAGATGGGTGAGCGGCAGCTAGAGGGCCTGGGAGACTTCGCGGAAGAGGAGTGGGAGACAGCGAATCCGATATTCTTACGGAGTTGTTATTCCAAATAGCCAGTTCCAATGTTGAACATGGTATCGAATTCGAGCGCCTTGAAGGACGAGGAGTGTTGAAACGGTTAAGCATCAAAATTCGATGGTTAAAATCTTGAACGTCAACAGCGCCCTCAAGAGAGAATGAAACATAGCTTAAGCTATTTTGATAATGGTTATTTTCGTCCTCGTCCGAGCAATCGCGGTTTTCCTGCCCAATAAGGGGGAGATTTAAACAAGGCACCTCCCGCAGGTCATGGAGAAACCCACCATTCACTTCAAACTCACATGAGCGAAACTGACTGGTGGGAAACTGCCTTGAGTTCAATTTGATTTGGTATTGAAACGGAGTAAAACAATGGTCTCAACACTCAAATAATTTCAGATCACTAGAAGTTCCCAGCAACTTTAGTTGGTATAATTGACATGTCTCGAACCAAACGGCGTCTCGTAGCTGGGACCCGAAGAAGGTTACCGGCACTTCAATGAACGCCATATAAGCACAGCTCCAAGTGGAAGACGATTCTCCAAGACTGAATACCACTCTTCCTTCAATTAAAACAGATGTTAGGTCTGGATTCGGGAATACACCACCCCAGACGAGCCCGACTTGCTTGGATGCGATGGAAAGTTTTTGTGAAGACTTGAGCGCAGAACCCAAAAATGTTGTCAAGATGGTTCTGGCGTGGAAAATGAGCGCGGGACAAATGGCATTCTTCGTCTCACAGGAAGCATGGGCATGTAGACGGCAAAAGCGATGCTGAAGCTGCTCTTAGGAAAGCATTGTCTTTTCAGCCAGTTCGATTCATTCCTTGACTCCAAGTACAAAGTCATCAACAAAGATACGTGGTGCAACATACTCGAATTTTTTCTCATAATAAACACTGATCTATGACGTGGACGGGGCATGGCCCGTGATGCAGGAAGAATTCGTTGAATGGCTCAAAGCAAACAAAGGCTTCCTCACATTGACTCACACATGAATACCGGAACGCGAGAAAAAACAGAAGAAATCCGTCTAATGAAACATTTATCACAATCAGCTGACTTTAAGTCAACTTTAACGTTCACTGGAGAAGGGTTCAACAAAGTGCTAACAACCGGCCAAAGTGCGCCAATAGAGGCGTCTGGTTTCCATTATAGCAGAGTCCTTGGGCCCCATGGCAGCTTGTGTTTTCAGGGGTAAAACAGCAGAACACAAGGGCTTCCGGCCAAGTGTGTCGTATCGGGATATCTCCAGTGAAAGGCTGGCCTGGGGACTGGGGGCTGGGGGTCTGCCACCAGCTCACACACCACAGGGGAGGGGGGGGACTCTGGATGCCTCCAGTGGAGTAGACATAGAGACTACTGCGATTTCTCGATGCCATCTTGAAAACCCACCCTGGAACACCCAACCTCCACCAAGACGGTGGTAAGAACTAGCATATAACGCCTGCGCCTTCTTGCAAGAAAGCCTGAGTCAGTAGCACACTAGAGGCCACGAGATCCTCTCGGACAGCAATCAAGGCCTTCACGAAATGAAACAGTCACCCTGGAATGGTTCCACTTGAGCAGGATTGGTAAAACTTTTTTTTACAAAAGCCAGACCTTTCTTCTATTAAACTAGCTATGTAGGTTACTATATTTTTACTTTAGTATTAGGGTGGTTATCAGTGTCTCAGAAGTTAGAGCGTCGGACTGCTGAGTCAAAGGTTGCTGGTTCGATCTCAGCAGCCGCTAGACATCTTCCTTATAAGGAAGGTGATTAAGTATAAATGGAAGGCAATGGCGAACCACCAAGAGTATTTCGCCCAGGAAAACCTCTCACATTTGCCGTTCGGAGCCGGCGTTAAGTAGGCCCCTACTACTTCTGTAATAACTGTTCAACACGCTCAACAGAAGTTAGTAGCGAGAGGTAGCCAACGTCTGGTTACAGGTACGGCACCCAGAGAAGATTGGGGGACACCCCCAGTCCCCCGGATTGTTAATGTTAGAGGTCTTATGATTGCGGATCAAAAAAATGAAACACAGTTTTTCGGTAATTCTGCTGAGGGGATCGACTCGGGGCGTGGGGTGGAGTTAGTAGGAGTTGCAGTTCTCGGTGGGGGGACCATTGGGGTGTCGGGTCGGTGTCACCCACTCGGTAGATGGCTAGTGGGATATTTCTGTTGACCTTACCTTACACGCCCAACAACTTCTAACCAAATAACCTCCGTAAAAACTCATTCTGTGTTAAAAGGAAGTCTTTTCCACTCATTCCAAAATTCTTGGACCAGGCCCTTCAGCAAATGCATGACGAGGTTATGATGACGTGCTCTGACGAGCGTTTCGCGTACCTTGCAAAGGAAATTGTTGTAGGTATTAACCACACCCCGAATCTAAGTTAGCTAGCCTTCTCGCTCTTTTGAAAACCACCAAGCTCATCAGGCTTTACCTGTTCCCGTCACTTGCAGTTTCCACCTCGCGCTTTTGATACGAATTGTGGTGGCGCTTTTGAAAATACAAACTGCTCCCAGAGCTCGCGCTTTTGAAAACAAAATGATAGGTAGATTTTACCCTTCTGACGCTTTTGAAACCCACCCAGAGCTTTGGAAGCAGATGAAACTCAATTGTGACGTTACACCTGCTGACAAAGGGCCAACACCGCTACCCAGAATCCCATCACCTTGTGAAATCATCAAGCAGCTACGCTACGAAATGACGTTGATAAAAATAGAAGACAATTTTATTAAACACAAAAAAGTACATAGTAAAGGGTTATTACTTGTGAAACAAGCGGCGTGACGTTAAGCAGACGTGACCTCATAATATTCGACTGTGGTCGGTGTCCAACTTACTCTTTTTGCTCGGAGGTTGAGACGAGGAGGACGAGGGTTGGCTCAGTCGGGCGCAGTCGGGGACTTCGGCTTCGCCGAGGAAACGGGTTTCAGTGCCGGTCGTGCCAATGCGGAGGACGTTGTTTTTCAAGTCGATGCAGCACTGGGGGAAAAAAATAGTAGTCGGTGGTTTGTGGGGGGGGGGGGGGGGATGAGGGGGAAGATATTTACCTGGTGACGCATCAGCATGTCGAGGCCCAAAAGCATGTCCATCGATTGGTCTTCGAGAACGGAAAAGGAAGTCGTGAGGAAGTCGTTTTCTATGGCCACTTGGACCATATGAATCCTGCCAATGATCCGCTGAACACCAACGCCTGGAAATTGGTTTTAAGAGGTGTCAGAATCACCGACATATCTCTTCGCGCGGGGAGGAAGATCAGTGGACGGCACTTCGGATTTCAGTGCTGACTGGTCACTCGGGAAAGCATCGAACATCGTCACTCAGGGATTGATGGATGGGTCTGAATATGGGGACTGAATCAGTCAGTCAGCAGAAATAAGCTGAGCGATGTTGAACTCATGATTGGTTCGGTGGCAACAAATGGTAGATGTGAGGACGCCTCAAATGACAGTGACAACAGTACCAAGGCCAACACCAGAGCGCTCTTGTGTCGCCTTGTGAAATTACCATATTCTCCTCAGGAGTGATCCGTGACTTAACTGCATAATCAATAAATCTATGATACTTCTGGGCTTCATATTTCGTGCTGGCACCCACATTCCCAAATATTGTTTCAACTTTTAATTTTAGTCCAGTAATATACTAAAAGGGGAGTGGGGGTACCGTGACGTAATTCCCGGCAAGCTGGAATCGTTTTAATCCCTTCAGTACGATCTGAAAACAACTATCCCAAGTTGGCCCCATCGCAGGAAATCTGCCAAGTTCTGCAGTTTGTATGGCAATCAAAAAGCCTCGAAATGTTTGCACTTTATTCAGTTTTTTCGATTATAAGTTCTAAACTAAGCAGTTTTTCACAATCACTTCGAGTTAATCGTTGAAAGAACATTAAATTCTACATCGATCGAGCCCCTCACATTTAAAATATGATCAATTTATAAAGCAGTAATCGTCGGCTGAAAACCGGATGCTACAGACCGGTGTCACACAATAAAATGACATTTTATGGTAGATTCGAGCGAAAAGGGAAAATATTTTCGGTTTTCAGCCGACGATTACTAACTTATAAATTGGGCATATTGCAAATGTGAGGGGGGCCAATCGACACAGAACATAATGTTCTTTCGTCCACTAAACAGAAGCGTTTGTGAAATAGTTAAGGGGTTATAAGCGAACAACTGAAAAGTGAAGATTCTTCAGTTTTTTGGCTGCCTTATAAAAAGGAGGGCCTCCAGCGATGGTGCAAGCTCAGGATACTTGTTTTCCAACCTAAGTGGAGAGATAAATCGATTTCCAGGTTGGCGGGCATTACTGCAATCCAGTCCTTATTTTACTGAACTACAAGCCGAATGATATGATACAAGAAACCCGGGATAAGGGTTACCCAAACAGGCGCGAGAGCGCAGGGGCGTTGGCCTCTTTTCTGTCCATATAATATATGACGCCATTTCAATTTTTTGAACAGAAATATCAGCCTAAGTACTAAAACGGTACCAGAACCTCGTGTTGTCGAACGATTTTCAGCCTACCTTTAGCAATGCCAGCCCATCTGGTGTCCACAAGCCTCATGATGTTCACGCGTTCAGCGCACTGGGCGGACATTATGGTTGTTTGAGCTCCTGCAACAAAATGCAACAATCAATCCGAAAAATCCGCAATGGATCACAACTCATTGACTCCTACCTGAATCGATAAACGCCTTGACGGGATGCCCGTTGACAGTACAGTTGATGTATAACATCACGACGGTGCCGAACGTCTCCGGGTTGTACTCCATGGCGGCCTCCATGTTGGCTTCGATGTTCTTCTTTTTGATTTCTTCGGCAATCATCCGTTGAGCTTCGACGTCGAACGGATGAGCCGACATCATCCTCATCTTTTGCATTTCCCTTTGCTCTCGCTCTTCTATCTGTTCGCGGAGCACCTTCGAGAACTCCTCTGCACATAAGGAACATATTCACTGACAGAACTATTCACTTGAAAGGCTGCCACGAAACGGTAATTTACCAAGAGAATTCGTAGCGAAAGCATCAGCCAATCGGGGGTTGTTCTGTTTGAGAAGCGCCAACTGATCCGGGTTCTGGAGGAACAAGTCTCGTAACCTGCCAACGCACAGAAGATTTGAGTATGTAGTAGGGTGGTCCAAAAGTAATTTCTTTGGACCATCCAAGAGTGTAGCTTCGCAAGTCCAAAAATATTAACGGCTTACCTGGCTGGGTCGTCGGCTCGGGACACGCTCGGGTTAGGGCCGGACATGTGGTCGGTGCTGGCGCCGGCTCCGGGGACTTGTATGGTTGAGAAGTCCAAATTGGGGATGCCAGGATGAGCTGGAAGGATATTAGAATATAAAACATCAAAAATGCTAATGCAGCACGTCACTTTTCAAGCAGCCAGACGTAAAATAAAGACCACAGCCAGCTCTGTGGCTAGCTGAAGCTCTCCTGCAGCTTTGGGCAGTAGGATTTTTTTAAATCTCAAATTTTGACAAAATACTCGAATCACCATCTAGTTGCGTCCACAAGGTTTTCAGCCCTATCGCACAAACCCGTGGGGCTCTGTGGGGCTAAAAAAGGGGCTACGGGAGGGGTTTTTGATGTCAAAAAGATGTCTAGAATCCAAAAGAAGAATGTCCGTTCACCGTCCTAGCCGTTTTGTAATCGGTTAACCGTCTAGTTGTGCCCGCAAGGTTTTCATCCCGATCGCCCAAACCCGTGGGGATTTGTGGGGCTAAAAAGAGGCTACAGAAGGGCGTTTTTTGAAGGGTTTCGGCTAAGGGTTAGAATTAGGTGTCGTTTTCGAAGTATTTTTGGACGTAGAAGCCATTTTTGGAGGTCCCAGAACGATTTGATTACACTGTTAGGCTCTCATCGGGCTACAAATGGGATTTGAGGGATCCCAGGAGGAAAAAATTTTCCGAGTAATTATGGACGCATAATTACACCTAATTGAAAAAAATGCAAGGCCTCAAAAAATGGATCTAAAATATTTTCCTCCAGTTTAAAAAAATATTTTTTATTGACACAGAATTAATTTTGCACGAGTAGGTAACCTATAACAAAGAAGAATAATTCCTTGTGTAAAATTTGCAGCGTCTTTTAAAAATAAATATTTAATTATATAATTATTAGTATTATTCTGTCCCTATTACATCATTAGAATTATGATAGATAAAATGTTATATTATATTGTGCAACATAACACAAGCTGTTGCTGCTGTTCCTCATATTATTAATATTAATTTTATGAATAAATTCTTACCTAGTGACAGAATAATTCTAATAACTTTATATACTTAGAAAAGAATTCTGATAATTATATTTCAAGTATTGTTGCACTACTTCAAAGAATAATAAACCCTAGTGTAGGGGAGACCGGGGCAACATGACTCAGGGGCCAGGGACCCTGTAAATTACCCTACAATTTTCGGCGTTTTTACAGTGTCAACATGTTGCAGCTTTTATAGGAGCTGTTCCGATTGTTCGATATTTCTATTTATAAAAAAGTTATGGCCGCTATCTATAGAAAGGGGAGAATGAACTGGTGGGAAAAGGGATATCAGGTCGAAAAACATCGTCGACACACTGGGTTGGTCCCCTGCCAATCGCTGTCAACCGGAGTCACGTTTCAGGAGGGTTTGTGCGCCCGCTGACCAGGCTGGCAGTTTGAGCCAAAACTGGAGCCTCATTGCGTTCGACATGTTCAAGACATGATCGTAAGGCGCCAAGTTGTGAAACTCACTTAACTCTACTAATGAATGGCCCATGTCCTCCCTGAAGATGACTTAGCACTTTCTCAAAAGTAGGGTAACAAGACCAAATATACAAGCCAGCTGTTCGAATTAGGTTCGAATCGTCACCCCGTATGTGAACAGCATAAATAACTTACACTGCTCGGCCTGCTGACTCTGTATGTGCTGCAAAATGACCACGTCCCCGTCTTTGACGCCGTGAGCTTTGAGGGACAGGCCCCCGTCCAAAAGAGGTTTCCCCTCGAAGACGATGAGTATGTCCCTGGCGGACAGGCCGCTCTCGATTTCGCAAAAGGCTTTGAAATTTTCCAACTCCAGGTCTTCAGAGACGTCGAGGACGAAAATCTCGTCGGCCAAAGAGGTGACGGTCACTTTCATGTTGCCAGGAACTTGGAACGCTTAGGAGGGAGAAATTATCATAAATCGGGAAGCTTAAGCCCTGACGCGCACGACACACGATTTAAAAACAACAATTTCGGTTTATTATAAAACGATCCGCGACGGCTGTAGACAGGGACCTAACACAGATTACGCCGAAAAAACATCTTTGTTGTCGTTGTGCAAAACTTACAGTGTTTCCCTACCCAACGAGCCAACTACAGACAAAAATCTGTAGCTAGGCTGTTTCGAGATGAAAGAGCCGAAACACACGGTGACCCACGGTAGGTCAGAAACCATGGAGGAATAGTGTTCCTATTCCTCCATGGTCAGAAACAGAAAGCAGCCTTGAATATCGCAAAACATTTTTTTGCGAATACACCTACCTACACACGAGAAAAACGAATTTTTTCCATACTTTTTAAAATTTTTATGAATATTGTATTGATTAATCATTCGATAAATAAAAGAACACAATTTTGTAAGACCAGGGCACTATTAATTGGTGAGTTGAAAATTCTGATTAATTTTTTTTTTAATCAAAATTTTTAACCCTCGATGCACTCTATTTTTGTAGAATACGAACAGTTACAGTTATAAAGTATAAAATTTGAGTGTCATACTAGCCACATTTATTTCGATTTTGTCAAAGAAAGGTTGTAAAATTTGATGCTCCTTTTGGTTTAAACCATGGAGGAAAGAATTTCTTTCCTCCATGGGTTTAAACTTTAGTAACTAACTTTAGTAACTGTTACTACTAGTAAGATTTCTACAGACAAAACGCTGGTTTCCGATCGTGACTGGATGTTTTTCCGCCGCCACGAAAGGTCCACTGTTTGGATCTTGGACAATAAAATAGGTACAACTAGAATCCTCATATCGGTTCCCGAATATCGATATCAATGTCGATACCAGTAGTTTTACCAGATAATATAATATTATTATCGATATGACAAATACATATTATTAATGCATAAATACAAATATCTCCATTTTTTCCAACCACTTATCCAGTACAGTTAACGGACAAGAACGCATGCGCACTAGCGTGTTATGACAACCAAGTGTATTCCCCCAATCAGTCTACTACATAATATAATATATTATGTAGTACATAGTATAATATTATTATACCTATTGGAGCTTCAGCCCTATAGGAGGAGAACAATCTTTAAGCTAGATGGGGAATGTGGCCAGGTTGGGGAGGTCGGTGGTTGGCTGGCTTTAACCAGCAGGGAGTGAGCCCCGTGAGTCATAGGTATTATTGCCGCAACGCGAGGAAGGGGAGAGTGACCCAAATTTGGCCATCTATTCCTAGAGTTATAGAAAAAAAAGAGCTATAGAAACCAATATTTTTACTTTAGTACTGTGGGTCACCCCAGACCCCTGGATTGTTAATGTTATGATCGAGGATCAAACCAATGAAACACAGAAAACGCAACAAAAATCGAGAGGGGGCGGTATAACGGAAAAGTACCGGTAGGTAAGTATATCATTAAACTTTTGAACAGAATAAAAAATGTTGACCCTAGTCGTGAATCCATTCGAATAATTAGCAAACAAACAAACCTATGTATTTATTTATTAATTTACAAATAAACCTATTTACAATAAAACCTATTTCGACCATTATAATATAATCGATATATTATATCGACCCAAAAATATTGAGACTAAATATCGATGTGTCCGATATATTGATATATGATTTCTATCCCTAGGAACAACAACAAATTTTGTTGTTTACATTTAACGTTCTAACACGCATGATTCGTTTTGGTCAGCGAGTCTTGTGGCTTATTTGCCGGAAATGCTGTGGTCGAGTGATGATACATCTTATGTGGCCGTCGACGCTGTGAGGACAGAAAGGTTTGCATGTGATTATTTAGAATAGAGGAACTGAATGGTCTGAGGGGGGCGATTACGATAGGTTTGTTTTCTGTTCAGGACTGGACGTTGAGTTCCAATTTACCGCTGGGCGACTATGGAGTCTCCTCCAACCTGGGAGTTCATGAAGAAGCTCTCGGTCAGCCCGTGGGCTCCAGTCATGAGGTTGATCGAGGACGCGGACGTTCTGGGTTCTTACAACAGTTTCAGTGAGTCTCTGAGTTAGGAGTTGGAGTTGGAACTTAGGAGTTGGAGTTCAATTAGCACAAACTGACGTTGTTTTGCAGATCTGAGAGAGGAGCTTGAAGACTGCGCTGTTGTCGTGGAAGATGTGCCAGGTATGAACCGTCAGAACTGCCATTTACGTAGGAGACCGTGTGGTTCACACTGTACGAGTCTAGTTATGAGCGTGGTACATGCTTTTTGCCAGGTGTAATTCGTCGTCATTATAACAAGTTCGCAATGCGTCATTTCAGAAATCCTCACATCTCATTTTTTGGAAGGGGGGGGGGGGGATCAAGTGGTTCTCATTGACATCCAGAACAGGTAGGTATTGCTCAGGATACTGCGTGTGATTATAGTTCATCTTGATATTATCCCACCGAAAACGTCTGGCGAAAAAGGCTGTCACTTTCCAGATTGAAAAAAATTATGAGATGTGTGAAGTTTGCGGGTGAGAATCATGGGTTGTGTAGATTTTACAGATTAAAAGATCACAAAGATGTGCGGAGTCATGAGTTGATGCGAATTAATTTTTCTCAGTTTGCTTATTTACACTTCATGCCTGTATCATAGCGTTCAAGGCAGAGCAGTAGGTCGTGAAAAGTGAGAATTATCCTCCAAGCTCTACGCTCCTTATTTATAATTAAAACAAATTGCAAATTTTACACAAGGGTTTATTATTCTTTGGTGTAGGTTCAATGTGCGAAAATTAATTTTACTCGGAATATATTCGACCTCCTGGGATCCTGCAAAAACCCCAATTGTAGCCCCATGAAAGCCCTATTATAGGGATCTATAATAGATCGTCACGGTGAAATCGGATCGTCCTGGGACCCCCAGAAACAGATTGTACATCCAAAAATACTTCGAAAACGACACCTAACTCGACCCCATAGCCAAAAGCCTTCAAAAAACGCCTCCCGTAGCCCCATTTTAGCCCCATAGCGCCCCATCGCGATCGGGCTGAAAACCCTGCAGGCTCAACTAGATGTTAAGCTGAGTATTTTGTCAAAATTACAGATTAAAAAAAAATCCTACTGCCCAAAACGTCCCGGACGGCGGACGGAAACTTCGGATTTGGAATGTAGACCTGTTGAAACGGATAACGTCAAATTTTGAGGCCGATCGGAGTCGTCGACCTCCGTCGCGAAAACATAGACCTGTGTATTATCCCAAGATTAATAAACCAAAATGTGCCAAACTCTGCTGGATGTAATAATGTACCTAATAATATTAGGTAATGTTCATAATATTATTATGAAATATACTAAAACAATTTAGTGGCAATACGCTCACAGGCAACGCATTTTTTTCCAGGACCGATCCCAAAGACTGATTTCTGTGATTCCGACGATTCCGACAGCGCTCCAAGGTACCGCCCTTCGTCTTCGGACAGCGACGATTCATTGATTATACTCGAAGAAATTAAAAGCCGCAAGTTAGTGGAGAGTGTGCAAAATGAGCCACAACTCGCGAAACCATGTGTGAAAAGTGATGTCGTTTTGAGTCGTGGTGACTGGAGGACAAAACCGATTCCTTACAACGGACAACTACTTGAATTGAAAGATTTGCGGATTGTGTTGGTCGATTTAAATAGCATGATGAACTTAGTGAAGTCAGAGCCGGAGCCGACAATACACTCCGAATCATCAGATTCGGAGTGTATTGTCGTAGATGATTCAGACGAGGAAAAGAATAGTGTAACACAAGCCCCCAAACGGCCTCCAGTGAGTTGGGGAGTGAATTCAATACAAGAGCTAAAAAAACGCAAACTTGGCCCTACTCCTAGGCCTCATCAAGGAAGGCCAATACCCAATAGGTTGAAATCACGTACAACAATAGCCCCGAAGACGCCGCAAACTACTTCCAACCCCAGCAACCCCTTTGGACTGAACGCTTGGCGCCTCGCGTTAGCCGACCAAGAGCTCCGTAGGCTCCACGAGCTTTCTCAGAGGCTTCAAAAAGAACATTTGAGCCTGGAAAGCCAGAAGTCCATCGCGTACAAGTTCAAATACGGTCTCAACGAAGTCTCTCGGCTCGTCACGAAGAAATCTCTCAACAGCATCGTCGCCGAGCAGAAACAACTGGGCGCCCCGAGCGGAGAGATTGTCCCCTACCACGCACCCCCTGAAACCGGTCATTCGAAAGAATTCTCCGGCGATGTCAACACGTATTTGCCCACTGTCGTTCAAGGCGTCGCCGCCGGGTTTATGAATGTATTTGATCGTCTGGAAAGATTGGAAGCCAAGTGCAATGAAATTATGGACTCCAAAGCCAAATCGATTGACTTGGACAAAGTAGACTAGTTTTACTTGTGCGATACCGATTTTCAAGACTGATTTTCTGTATACATTTTTCTTTATGAAGAGATTATTTCTCTACATTATGTAACATAATGTATGGCATGGAGCGCTCGTGTGTGGTCAATCATTGATGCCATTGAAGAGCACGGAGCACTGATGGCCGCGGATTCACTGATAATTTAAGACGAAGTACATTTCTACGATAAAAATATAAATATAACTTGTAGACACGTTTTGGTAGATTATACCATCATCAGTATGATACTAATGGGGCGAAGTACATCAAAGAGGCGAAAGTTATATTTATATTTTTATCGTGGAAATACTTCGTCTTAAATCGTCTTTTTATAGGATCCCACTATCTCGCCGCATCCACCTTACATTCACTGATATCACTGAACTGTGTGGATCGACGGGACGGCGCAGTCAACCCCAGAAAAAAAGTCCGACTGGCTCCCGCTAAGTTTGAAACCTTTGCCCACTTCTCCCCGTTAAATCTGGTGCCAGTCGGATATCCCCGGGACCGGCTTTAAATGAGCTCTTCCTTGACTCATGCACACTCTAACTGCCAACGGGAGCTGTGAAGATGAAATACTGGCGTTGATGACAGCTTGAGATTGGTGTCAATTTTTCCTGGTGCTGTAATTTTTAAATGTTAATTTTCTGTTCGTGTTACAATAAAAAAGTGTTCTTCCAAATACCCTTTTCGTGATTTCACACCTTGCAGCAATAGATGGAGAAGAGCAAAATTTCCTCGTTTCTAACACGGATGACCACTAGGGGAGATTGCAAAGTAGTTTTGGTCTTGAATGAAATGGGCGTCATTACTTGTCGCTTTGGATAATGTTAGCATGCCGCTTAGCTTTAATTTTCATTTTTTTAAAACAGGTATAAAATGTTTAGTGGCGTTGGTGGCTGATTTGAGAGTGGAAGGAGTCCGGCGTTCCTCAACAACCACATTATCTCTCTCAGGACTGGTCATAGACAGCTGCAGCTGGAGCAAAAACGAAACACCCGAAATAAGACCAGGCAGCAAAAAATGGGGATCTTTCAACCCGCTTGAGCACGCAGCTGACGGCCGCTACGACCGCCCTGCCAGGACGGAACGACGGGGCTTGGCAGCGTAATTCAGTGAAGCCCCTTGCCAACATCTCGCGCGACGAGTCCACGCGCTCCAGGAGTGTTAAGACCGAGTAGGGAGCGCCTGCTAGGTCAGTATTCCTACTTCACCCGTGAGGTCGAAATCTTGGATCGCTCTGGATATCCAGTCAAGATTAAGGACGAACCTACCTTACAAGAGCGGGTGACGGGATGAAATCAGGAAGCAACTCAACAGTTGAAGACGTTTCCCGCCATTCGTCTTGTGCTGCCTCTTCAAACTCTTTGAGTCTTCCGATTCGTATTCAGTGTCTACATTATCCCTATCGTTTCCTATGGAAGGGCACCATTCCAAGGGACTTCACTCCCACCCCCACAACTACTCAATCTGAGGCACAACTCCTCCTTCACAGATCAAAATTTGGTCTGATTTCCATGAGCTGACCCGGCGAACTTGGTGCCGTCATATTTTCGTGAATATTTTCGATAACTGTTCGATCCGGCTTCACACACAAGTTTCTGGTAAAGTCAGCCGACATTATTTCAATTTCCATCTGTTTTCATGGCATCACGCAAGCAAAACAATGAAACCTCCTGAACGTATTTTTTTCTGGTTTAAAGTACACACGTCTGTTTAAATTTTGTCTATGTCCACGGCGAACTGATGAAATAATCGGCGGCATTTCAAAATGTGGGTATCCTCGATTAGACGAATCATGAAACGGTATGCATAAGAATTCATCGAGCTGCCCTTTCTGTTTGTTTCTTGACCGGAAAAAGAATAGGTACCTGATTTACATTACTGTACTAAATGAAATGAATATACTTATAAATGAAATTTTATGTATAAAAATTAGAATTAGTGTTTTCGTTGATATATACCAAGCAGTATAAATATAAATTGATATAAACCCGGATCTGCCAGACTCTTTCCACATTAAAATCTGCCACCATGGTTGGGCTCCTTTCGGTCCCTTCTCGCTAGAGTGCTACACCTCCCCTGGCCGCCTCAGCCAGGGACGGATAGGCGGTTTTGACCGGCCCTACCCCGCCCCCTCCATCACACCACAGTTACCTATCCAAAGACCTTAAGCAATCATTGCTGACCGGTAATTTTGTGACACAGAAAAAAAAAAAAAAAACGGTGAATATAATTTTTCTCGCAATCCTTTCTTACCACTTAGTAGACCCCAGAGTAGTAGAGCACCCCAAAAAATGCATGTATAAATTATTGGCCAGCACACCCGCGAGAAATCGAATTCCTACGAATTTTGATTTTAATATGCCATAAATTAAAAAAAATCACTTACTTATATATTTGTAAATTTTAAAAAATTTACAAAATGATTACAAAAACCTGTGCTTTTTTGTAATTATTTACATTTTTTGTGAATTTCATTTATTTTCAGAAAAAAGTGTGAATATGAATTAATTCACATTCACAACCTAATTTATAAATAAAAATATACCTAACTCTGGTTGGAATCATGGAGAGATGCCACAGTGTACTTGGAATTAATTCCACCTATCGATAAGTGGGGGAATGGAGGAGGGGGTAACACCTGTACATGATATAGAACTGTTACATAACTCCTTTCATCTGGCATACGAAAGTCCTTGAAAAATGTTATCTGCCTTGACCTGAGAACGACCGATAGAGGTGAATGAGGAAAAAACACAAGTAATGACTCCTGTTGCGTCTTTTAAGAGATCCAGTCAGCCTCCACTTGAATCACAACAGGTAATGTGATTATGTTCTTGTCAGCGGACGGGGGTGGTTTATTTTGCGCCACAGACGAGTAGACGTTCATAGGCCGTGAGTCTGAGCTGGCGATTCTTTTGTTATAAGTCTGTTCTTTTTATTTGTGTGTGGCAGTGTTGGTTCAGAAATGGGCGTTCTTCTCATCAAAAACGGGACGGTCGTCAACGCCGACGGAACAGCCGCAGCGGACGTCCTAATAGTCGACGGGAAGATCGCCTCCGTTGGTCCCAACCTCTCGCAAGGCGACGCCGACGTCATTGACGCCACTGGCAAATTCGTCGTCCCTGGAGGGATCGACCCTCACACTCATCTCGACTTTGAATTCATGGGGACCCGGACCAAAGACGATTTCTACCACGGGACCAAGGCCGGCGTTGCAGGGGGGACAACGATGATCATCGACTTTGTCATCCCCCAGAAGGGTCAGAGCCTTTTGGAAGCGTACAACTACTGGATGCAAAAAGCGGATGGGAAGGCTGTGTGTGACTATGGGTTTCACATGTCTGTGACGTATTGGAATCCGCAGGTGAGGTCATGTTCACGCACTGATTAGATTGTTACCAGAGAGGTTAGGTATGATGGTTGAGTTCCTTAAGTGCTCCCGACCACCTGGGCCTGTCGACCTGAGTTACAGAAGTAATCTTAAACACTTCAGTAGGTAGCTGTAGGAGGTCAATGCCCTGAAAAGGTTCACCAGCCCTCCGAAAAGGTCCTCTTTCGCTATAGCGATACTATAGTATCTCACCTCAGTCCACTGATCCCAGGGTAGGGATGGGATACCGTTATCGATATTGTCGTATTATCAATATTTTGCTTGCGATGTTTTTATTGATATTATCGATGAAAATATGTGCCTGGGAAAAACATCTGGTGTTTTGGGCGACGGCGTAAGTACTCCCAATCCAGGGATTCCAAGCCCCCCAATGACATTAGTAAACCTAGGTACCTATCTAATATCAACGAAGAAATACTCGGTTACTTGAATAAGTACATAATATGTACTTATTTAAAATATTATTTCCTTCACCAGGGCTCGAGGATGGAACCAAGGTGTCATACCCTCAAATGACAATCGCCTCCTCGTTTTGCTGTCAACTTCGTTTACAATAATTAAACAACTCCTATGGGAGCTGTGGTATACCATTCGTAATCAGGAAAACTAAGTGTTTGCGGATTCTTCAAAAAAATTAAAAAAAAAATTGTTTGGGTTCTAAATTGGGAAATTTGAAAAATGGCAATAGACGGCAAAACCAACAAGCATTAAACAATTTTTGTAGAGGGCTCGTCAGTGGTTTGACAGTCTCTTTCCCACAGCCAGATTAAATCACCGTGGGGATCTATGCATAGACCATGGGGCTCTCATGGGCTACAAATGGGATTTTGGAAGGATTCCAGGAGGTCAAATATTTTCCGAGTAATATTGGGCGCATAATCCATTTTTCAATATCCCACTTCTGTGCGAACCATGAGGGTACAGATTTTTTATTTTTACAATTTTTATTGACCAATTACTTTTTAGCGCAACCTTTCCCTCAAAAAATGGAAAGGTGCGCTCATCTCTTCATGTTTTTTTTTTTTTTTTTTTTTTTTTTTGTGTGTGTGAGGGTGAGGGTGTGTGTGTATGTGTTTGTATCACAGCATCACGCCCGAGCGACTCAACAGATTTTCATGAGGGTGGTCTCATTGTGATCAGCGAGTTCGGGGGGTGGTTATAGGCTACCTTGATTTTATAACAAGTAACCTACCTATATCAAAGAATATTAAATCCTTGCGTAAAATTTGCAGCTTTAAAAAAAATTATTTGCTTTTTTCCTCGTTTCGAGAAAACCACTTTCCCAGACATGTAAAGGGGGTAAATACCCAGTGGGTAGGGTATTTACAAACTGGGTATTTACCCGGTATGTACCCAATCGCCGAATAAATACCTTCCCATTAAATACCCAACCAAAAAAATACGGAATTTTTTTTTCATTTTTTTTTTTTTTTTTTTTTTTTTTTAGTTTTGCAAAAAAAAAATCAAGTAAAAGGTCAGTTTTACGACCATTTCTGCACACCCCATGGTCGAAAAAGACCACCATCCCCCCCCCCCCCTGTTATGGTTCCTCCATGACTGTAACAAGGAGTCCAACTTGATAGGAAGAAAAAGGATACTTAGGAAAAAGGATTTGTAGGTTACGTTAATAACCTACAAAATTTGTAGGTTAGAAGTGTAGAAGCCAAGAAGTGTAGTAGGTTAGAAAATAATGTAGCCAAGAAGCGAGTTCACGATGAGTCCAGCTCGGATGAGGATGAAGACTCAGATTCATCTAAAAGCGAACTTTCTTTGAGCTATCAAGCGAACAACTCGAACGTTTGAGCAATTTTTTTAAAATGTGCATGTTTTTTAAAGCTGGAAATAAATAATTTCCAACATTATCATCTTGAGTTTACGATTATTTTTACCCCAAAACATGGTTGATGAAAAGATTTAATTGCATCTTGGTTTTTGGGCACTTAATGACCATGAAAGCAGTCAATTTTACAGCTGTTTAAGTACAGGGGGAAGTGGCATATGATTTTATAGCAGTTTGTTTGTGTGATTTCCATCGAACATGAGTATTTCTTTCAGTAGAGGATGATCCTGAACTCGAAAATTGTTGAAACTTTGGTAGAGGCTGGCTCTCGAGTAGTAAGAACGTTTTACGTGGTTTTTTTTGCGATCCCGATTCATTGAAGATAAAATACCCTATTAAATACCCAAAATGGGTATTTACCCTTAAACAAGAATACCCGGGTATTTTACATCTCTGCACTCTCCTCTTGGGGTCGTGGACTATATTAGTATGACATCGTCCACGTCCAACCCAGGGGATGGCACATCTTCGACACAAGTATTCCCTCCTTTCGCCGCCTTATGACTTGTACGGGCCCCCGGGAACGCGTTTTTTTTCTTTTTTTTTTTAACATTCGAACCACCGATTTCTAAATCTTGGGGCATCTTGCACAAAAGTTATAAACTTGCGGAAAAAAAGTGTTTTCTCATCTGTCTGGACACTTGAGACTTGTTTTTTTAAATCTAAATACCCACAAATTCTCTTCATACTCCACCAGGTTCAACAAGAAATGGAAATCCTCTGCCGGGAAAAAGGGGTCAACTCGTTCAAAATGTTCATGGCCTACAAGGACTCGTTCATGATCGACGATTCCGATTTGTTCCACGCATTTCGAAAGTGCGAGTCCCTCGGAGCTCTGCCGATGGTCCACGCTGAGAACGGACACGTCATCAAAGAGAACAGCATCCTCCTCCTACAGGGCGGCATCTCCGGGCCGGAGGGACACCAGCAGTCACGACCGGAAAACGTCGAAGCGGAAGCCACCAACCGGTAATATAATATAAGGGCTCTTTCAGACATACCCGGGTGGCCCGACAGACCTCACCCGGACGGCCAGGTCTTTCTCACATACACGGTTTACCCGTATTTCAGTTCTTACCTGGTTCCGTCCATGGATAGATCCAAAAAATTGGCTCTCCTCTAAGTGTTGGTGCGAAGGAAGAAAATCAAGAAACGCGAAAGGGTGGGTTCACCCACCCACCTACTCCGAAATCGAAATGAATTTACTTCTTCTTTTTGCTTTTTCCTGAACTAAGGAGCGATGTGAGAATAGTGGAAATTGACCCAATGGAGTGGCGTTCTTGGCCCTAATCCCAATAAAACTCGGACACAAGGAACGATGATGCCAAGTTTTTCAATTACTTTCGAATGTCGAATGTGCTTGCGCAGTTGATGGGGGCACATTTCAGCCGGAGCCAGTGTAAGCTCAAAGCAAATTGCACTGTATTCCAAGCGTCCCTCCGGTTTGTTCGGAGCTACTCCGGCTCGAGGTTGGAGTAAGGTGACCGCAACAAGAAACCTGCTTGCAACCTCCTCGATTGTCGAACCTTTCTCATTTCGTACCTCTGTAGACGTCTACCGTACGGTTGGTCCCTTTTACGCTGTGGTTGAGTCTGATGGAAGTGATTTTTTAAAATTCCTCTTCGTCGTCGTCCTCAGAATCGTCCACGGACTCGGATTTCGAGGAATTAGCTAATTTCTTATTTCTTATTTCTTTATTTCACGGGACGAGCCCAATTACATTTTATAAAATCAGTACGTCATTCTACCCAGGGGAAAAATGAATATGAAATGAATATAAAGTGAATATAAAAATGAATGATAAAGGAAAGATGCAATGGAAATTACAAAGTAAAAAGAAGCAATATAAAGGGGGAAAAAAGCAAAAAAACAGGGAAAACTGTGCTAATAATGAATTAACTCTCGACCGAGTTACTCCGAAAAACAAGGGGTAGGTGTGTCGAAAACGCTTAATGTAGGTATAATTAAAGCATATTATGCATTAAAAACTAATCAAAAGCCACTTCAGGATTGATTTGGATGCAGAGAACATATTTTGAAAAACGGTTGACATTTAAATTTTGACATAGAGCCTGCATGATCGCCGAGAACGTTGGAAGCGCACTTTATGTGGTCCACGTGATGAGCAAATCCGCTTCAGACGTCATTTCCGACCGGAGAAAAAAGGGAAATAGGCGGATCTTTGGTGAAGCGTTAGCCGCCGGATTGGGTACAACATTTCCCAAAGGTAGGACGTTAAGTAAGCTCAAATGTTTCCCCAATTGAGAACTAGAACAAAACACGTGTCTTGTGTAGGTGCGGATTTCGCTACAGCTGCAGCCCACGTTATGGGTCCACCGATAAGGGAAGACCCAGAGACTCCGAAGGCTCTCATGGCGGCTTTGGCGGCTGACGGGTTGTCGACCACTGGCACGGACAACTGCACGTTCGACACTTGCCAGAAGGAAATGGGCAAAGGTGAGTTGTTGATTGAAGAGGGTTGCCAACGTGAAATACAACGTTAACGATGCATTTGAACGGACAGGCGATTTTACTAAGATTCCTAACGGTGTGAACGGCGCTGAAGATCGGATGTCCATAGTTTGGGACCGCGGAGTGTGCAAGGGAGTCTTATCGCCTCAACAGTTTGTCGCCGTCACGAGCACCAACGCTGCCAAAATATTCAACATCTTCCCTCGCAAAGGGGCGATCATGCCAGGTAAGTTTTTTCTCTTTTCTCTGTCCCTACTAGCTCACGTGTCTTCTCACCGCTCTCTGTGTTCTCAAGGGTCCGACGCCGACGTCGTCATATGGGACGGCGAATCTGACCGAGTCATCTCCGCCGACACTCACCACCACAACAACAATTTCAACATTTTTGAAGGGATGCGGGTGACAGGAAATGCAGACACGGTCATCGTCAAGGGCAAAATCTCGTACAGACGTGGGAAACTCACAGTCGAAAAGGGCTGGGGCTGTTTCGTGCCAACACCATGCTACTCCCCTGCCGTTTTCAACTGCACGCCTTAGTCTTGTGTCCTTGTGTATTGGCTCACCTGTCATGTAAGGAGATGAAGAAAATGGCAAGAAGAAAGTGTTTTTTTTTTTTTTTAATTTTGGTTTATTATTCTTGGAATAATACACCTATGTTTTCGCGACAGAGGTCGACGACTCCGATTAGCCTCAAAATTTTACATTATCCGTTTCCAAAAAAAGTCTACATTCTAAATCCGAAATGTCCGTCCGCCGTACGCCGTCCGCCGTCCGGGCCGTTTTGGGCAGTAGGATTTTTTTTAAATCTGAAAAAAAAACTTGGCTTACCATCTAGTTGTGCCCGCTAGGTTTTCAGTCCGATCGCCCAAACCCGTGGGGCGCTATGGGGCTAAAATGGGGCTATGCGAGGTTTTGAAAGTTTTCGGCTGTGGGGTCTAGTTTGGTGTCGTTTTCGAAGTATTTTTAGACGTAAAATCCATATTTGGAGGTCCCAGAACGATCCGAACGATGATTTAAATGGTTTTTTGAAGGGTGCCAGGAGGACAAATGCTCCTACCTAGGTGATCGATCACCTTTGAACGAAATTTGTCCTACTCTAAGGCTTATTATTAATTATTATTGCTGAATTCATACTGATTAAATTGCTTAACAATAAGTGGCAGCAATCGTTGAAGTCACGTCCTGCAGGCAGGAAGGCAGTGAATCAAAATCTTTGCTTTGTCGAATATTCGGGGCGGAAAGACCCCAATCGATTGTTTGGAGCCTGGTTCAAGTCGTAGACGTAGAGAATGGTAGTCCAGATTTCCAAACAGGCAGCGAATCCAAGTTGTTGATAGCAATGATACTCGTGAGGTAGCAAAACCACCTTCGAATGGTAATATCCTAGGTTTATCCAGAAGAAAAGTTTTAGCAACTTTTAGCCGACAATGACGAAAAATAATCCTGCTTTTGCAGAGGAAACGTGTGATACGTACAACTTGAGCGGACAGAATGATGTTTCCGAAGGTAAAACGTGGGGGGGGGGGGGGGGGGGGGCAGCGAAAACCCACCGCGGTCGAGAGCAGCTGTACCTATGAATGACCTTCATTATACTCTCTCCAGCCATGGAATGGATCGCACTCAAGGAATCAGCTATCGATACAGGTTGAAGTTCTCAACAAGAGCCACCACCATCAACGCAGACGAGCCATCCTGCTTCAGCCCATACTTTGTCACAAGTTTCTCATCTTGGAAAAACAAAAAAAATTGAATTCGTTGTCGGGTGGTTAAGGACTGACAACGTTATATTCTTATAAAAAATTGTTTAACGTTTCCTTATTTTCAGACAACACAATTAATTTTGTAAGCGTTAACTCGCAACCTGCACAGGAAGTATTCATCTTGACACTCAGCGAGCGCGGCTGTCCGGTCTGAGGTGGTCCCATCAGCGAACTTTGATTGTGAGAAACCGATGATTAACTTCATTGTAACTACCTTCACAACGATCGCAGGTGCTTCATGAAAATTAATCTTCTTGCCTTTCCGAGTTTTTATTTTATCATGCCAACTACATAAAAATTTCAGGATGACCAAAAGCACACAATTGCTCAATGGCAATCTGTAGCAGCCTCAAGGTTGCCAAGCCACCTTTGCCAGATATCTCCGGGTCTGTCCTCCAAGAGGGGTACCATTCCTAACATATTAAATATGTTTTGAACATATGAAATATGAAATTTTCACTGCTGATGAAACAAGCTAGAGTTCTTCACGTCGCTGCTCCCCTCAATAATGAGGTGTACAGTGTACGAGCAGTGAGGGGGGTCTCCCCTTTCCCATACGACTGCACCAGCGGAGTGACGGAGTGACCTCCTTGGAACTCAATATCTGACAATGAGTTTGCACTGGGAATAGCACCGACTCAGAGGACTCAGTTCTAGTCTAAGACTTAGGTTTTGTGCTTAAATGAGCAGAAACATTGTTTTCGACCAGCAGAAACCGATTTTCAATTCGCCTAACCTCTTCACCCCAAACAGGACTTCATATACCTTGACACTTGGTGAGGATCAACAACCACAAAATCATCACAATCTCTCATTTTTTCAATGTATATTGTAAAAAGATCACAATTAACAAAAAAAAATGTAAATAACAATCACCTCGACTAGAGGAGCAACTTTTACAAGGTACTTAAGCTTCAAACTTACAAAGTATGGTATTGAGTATAGCGAGTTTCGCCATCGAATGTCAGTAAGAAAATGAGGAGCGTTTAAATAAAATAGTAACTAAATTAAGTAACGACAAAAAATATATTTTTTTGATTCAACGACTACACCCAAATACTTAATATCACTCCTCAAAGGGCGAATGGGTGAACCGACTGCAATGAAAACGTGCCAATTTTTAAGTCAGTCGCTTCCCCAACTCTCCATCTCGGTTTCTCACTTTAACGTTAGGAAACTTGACACTGTCGTTTGATGACTGCAGGATTTCTACGCCGTTTCAATAAATATTCGAGGGGTGGGGGGGGGGGGGCTGTCTTTGATGCAAATTTCAGGTAACCAACACGTGATGTTTTCAACAAATGCAAAAAATGGAAAAGTTTTTTTACAATCACTCTCCCAACTTTCAGGTACCACTTGTGATTGTTCTTTTTTCCGGAGCGTTTACATGCGAATGGCACGAAAGGACGTGAAGACGAAAAAGGTAAGTGTTACCACCGCGCGGGGTTGCTTCGACAGTTAAGCAGGTGGAAAAAGCGGTGACCGCAAATTGGGGGAGGTTGGCCACACTTTTGGAAATGGCGGCTTCCGGATTATCCTTCACAGTCGTCTAGGAAGAGCGCCGTCGACCTGGAAGCGATGTCGGCGTATTCTCGGTTACCAGGCGTGCACAGTTTCGACGACACGTCAATACCTCGTTTTCTGTAAATTAAAAATGAATAAAAATAAGAATGTGAAACCAATGAAGAATTATTAAAAGGAGATTTTTAAAGTAGAGATGGTATCAAGAGGGGCGCATGCATGAAGAGTCCCACACCCTTTCTCCAGGGATGCACGAAGAGTCCCACTCCTTCTGCAGGATTGTGCATGAGGAATCCCACACCAGGAATAGGCTGTGGACACTGACACTTCTTGAGTCCTTGCCACCTTGCGATGCAGAGGGAGTCAAGCTGAACCAGGTGCTGGAAATCCAGAAATCACATCTAGCCATCAGCCAGTCTCTGCCAACATCCCTGCCATTTGACAGGAGTTAGCAAAGCTGAACCAGCTCCTGGAAATGCCCAATCTGAGCTTGGTGGTCTTAACCAGTTCCTTCCAACATCCTTGCCGCGTAGCAGCAGTTAGTCAGGCTGAACCAGTGAAGCAACGATTAGAACAGTCGCACAACATTTTGCCAAGGGACTCTACGCAATTAATAAGAGCGGGACTCCTCGGCTCTCTTCCGACTAGCCTGACCCATCCTGCATAGTGCAGATGACTTTCACCGCGGATGGGACTCCCCATGCAGCCAGACACCCATCAAGAGAGGATTTAAATGATTGAGCGTCACTTACGATCGGGCATTGATTTTGCTTTTGGTCACTTTGACGTCCTTGATGTACAAGTGGTCGTTGCACCAGAGGAAGCAGATGCTACGAGGTTGGAGGACGTTCATGTCGTACTCCCAGTAGAACTCGACCCGCTTGACCGGCCCGATGTCTTCCGTATGGCTGACGACGAAGCTTTTCGACGTGCCGTGTTCAAGTTTCTCGTAGCCGCTGAAATAGATGAACCAACCGATCCCGCGAGGGGAGTTCCTAGTCGTTAATGATAAGGCTAAAGGTGGGCTCCAGTGTGCAAAAATAGGACACACATCCGACAACTGGGTGGGCCAGGGCGCAATGGTTGTGCTACAAAAAGTGGGATTAATTGAGCTTGAACTTACTTAGGAGTGAGGTCGAGATTTTTTATTATCCCGTTATCCGAGTGCAGGCTGACCCTCATGAATCCTTGGACCCAAGCCTCAGCCCTCGGGGGTTTGGCCATGTCAATCGTCACTTTGTAGTGGAACCCTGCACCAAACAAGTTTACAATTGGTATCAATTTGAAATCAATGCGAATCCACTTGGGGATGCGTTACTTACGGCAAAAGGGCGTGTCCTTGCCGGTGCTGATGTAGTACTTCCCGCCTGGCATCACCCCCGGCATCTTCTCAGAGTGGAAACCCATCACGGCGCAGTTGGTGCCGTTGACGCCGCAGCTGAAGCACTTCCCCTGGAAATAGAGAGAGTGACATCATGTTCGTGGTGTTTTCGTTTCTGAGGTATGAATAAAATTTATTCTCATTTAATGAGATGGTGCCTACCTGAGTGAAGGCCTGGTAAGAGGAGCACCGATAGCCGAGGTAGGGGCAGTGCGAGTTGATGCTCTCAATGAAGAGTTTGATCGCTCTGATGTGGTTGCACGCCACTAAAACTCGTGAGGCTTCTTCGATGCCTTGAAACATGAAAGAAGTGATATGAAGGTCCTCTGGAGCTCTTGGGTGGTTTAGTCAGTGTGAATTCCAAGCTGTAGTACTTGAGGTGCACTTTAAAGAGATTAAAACCGGTATAACAAGGTCTGAAACTCGGGGATGAGAACCGAATTGAGGGAGTCAAATGGACCATTTCGAGCCAACGTTTTGGTGTTTTCAGACGTTTCTAGTTATCTACTCGTCCAGGTGAATTTTTTCAAGACAAATTTAATATTTTTCGACCTGTAGAAGTACCCTAGAATAAAGATGGTTCTCATTCTCCTCGGGCTGGAGCTCCAATAGGTATAGCAGACTAGGGGGCCACCCCCACCTCTCCCACACGGCCTCACACCCCTTTTACTAGCTTTCCTTTATTGGGAAGGTTTTTCTTAATAATTTTTTCTTTTAAGGGTGGCACTGTTAATGGTATTGTTTTTCTTAATAATTTCAGTATTAAAGAGGGGGGGGGGGGGTTGTGGGGGTAGTGGTTGAGAGGGAGGGGGAGGAGGCAACCACGTCGTACACCCCTCGGCCCACCGCCATCCCAACATCATGTAAACTGCTCCAGCCCATTTTGCACCACTTTTGGAGCAACTGATACGCCTCGAGGAACAACTTTTTGGTGGTTTCAGATTTCTCTCGTCATCTACTCGCCGATTTTTTTTTTTTTTTTTTTTTTTCAAATTAAAAATTAAAAAAGTTTAAAATCCTGTTTTTTACTTAGATGCGCCAAGTGGAGCAACTTTTTGGTGGTTTCAGTTTTCTCGTAGGTACTATGCTCGCAGGTACTATGCTCGCCAAGCTGAATTTTTTGAGACCAATTTCAGATTTTTCAGACTTCTAGAATTGCATTAGAATAAAGGTGATCCTCGTTCTCCTCCTCGGGCTGGAGCTGCAATACAACACTAGGGGGCCACCCCCTACTGGCTACGCCAGCCAACCTCTCCCACCTGGCCTTTGACAACTTCTCGCTTTTCGAAAATGAATAGTATTTATCTTAAAGAAATAGAGGATGAGGGTTTTTTGAAATTCTAATTTGAATTTGGATTCAGCTTGAAAAAAAGTATGGGATTCCTGAATAATATAAAAGAGATGAGAAACTGTAAATTTTGCCGCCACTGATTGAGGAGCTATGACTCCCCTCAACCGAAAAATGGGTTAACTTTTCAGGATAGCCACCCCCTTTGTCTTCCCAACAGCCTCCCACCCCCTCCTTTCGTCCCACCGACACCCCTTCAATCAAACTTTTCCCAACATTCTTGTAAACAGAGCCTTTAAACACATTTTTGAGCCATTACCTACTATGCTCGCCAAGACGAATTTTTTAAGACCAATTTCAAATTTTTGCGACATCTAGAAGTCCCTGAGCATTCTCTCCTCGTGTTGGAGCTCCAATATAATAGATACGACCAGGGGGCGACCCCCTGCTGGCTTCGCCCCCCCCCCCCACGACTTTACCCACCAACCAAAAACTTGCTTCTCGATAGTGCATAGTTTTTTAGGTTTCACGGGCTTAAACCAGTTTTTGAAGGGCTTAAACCAATTGCTCTTCAAAGGTCTATAACTACTTAGGACAATCACCTTGTCTGACTAGGGTGAGTGGAAGAGGGTTTTCCGTGATGTCACAGCCCGGTTGAGCTTTCCCGTTGTTTGGGTAGAAATCCACGTGGCCGACAGGCTCGACCATTCCATAACCTGCAGCACGGTTAGAGATTAGGAAGTGAATCGCATTTACAAAATAACCAAAATCTGCGAGATGTCTCACCCATCAGGAGTATGGAGGTGGCGTCGGTGTGGATGACGTCGACGAGCTCGGCATCGCCCGGATCCAGCCTGACGACGTTGGGCATCCCGTGGAAATAAGGCTCCGCCGGGTCCAACCCCGTGATCCGCCCCATCCCTTGAGTATAAAAAAATACTACTTTAGTTAAGCCACTATGCCACGCAACGTTTAGCATTTAACAAGATAGTCTCACC
Source organism: Pilophorus perplexus (assembly GCA_955831195.1). Taxonomy (NCBI): domain Eukaryota; kingdom Metazoa; phylum Arthropoda; class Insecta; order Hemiptera; family Miridae; genus Pilophorus; species Pilophorus perplexus. Next base: position 7,735,915 of record OY037014.1, on the reverse strand, counting down.
TGGAAATCGTTCACCAGCATATCCCGCCGTATGAGCTCCTAAGCTGTGGCCTATAAGGTGAACTTGTTCGGGCTTCAGTCCGTGATTATCCTGAAACAACGTAACGGGTAACACACGGACGGTTGGCAATACTGCTCTTATATAATGAGGCTTTTTCAATTTCACCTTAAGATAATTGAGGAGTGCGGCGATTTCAAGCCCAACCAGCCTCGTGTTGGCTGTGGCCTGAGTGTACAAAGGTAGAGAACCGCCTGCCCAGTCGACGACGATCACGTTCAGGTCTCTGTGCTTCAGTAGCGCCAACCGCATCTCCTTAACCCAACTGCTGAGCGGCGTGTCGATGAAGCCATGGATGATGAACTTAGTCAGTCTTTTGGAGTCGAAATTTGATCGTTCAATCGTCTTTGGATTCTGCACCTTGAGCACTTGCGCCTGAAAAGTGTCAACAGAGGTTAATTGACCCAGAAACAAAAACGGCCAAGGTAGCGAAAATTGAGTAAGCTGTTTTTTTCTCGTCTGGCTTACGAGTTTTTAATCAGCCAATTAATAACCCCTGGCTAAAGTTGACCCACCGACGGCTCTGACGGGCAAAAATCCTTCGGTTCAGGGTCGAAGATACGTTTTGCATAATTTCGTGACGGCAAACAAGAAGATACCTGAGTCCGCACATTTTTTAAGCTCGCGCAACAGGTCAATTTCGACGATTTAATTACGTAATTAAGGTGGGATTTCCCAACGACGACCATCATGAAGCTGTTAAGTGTCAAGGGTGGGACATAACCCACAAATTCTGAACTGTTTAGCACAGCAACCTGCTGTCAATGTGCTGCGTACAAATTGAGTTTACTAAACCTTTTTTTTTTTCCTTTGCTCGCCTAATTGCATCTACTCGCGTATCTTGAAAGCGTGTGGTAACGTTTGGGGAGTTCCATTTGTAGACGGCCCTCCCGTGTTGTCTCAGAGTTGAGTGGTTTCCGCAACTTAGCGGACAAAAGTTGGATAACCCATTGACACACGAAGGGTGGCAAACCCCTGAACAATATTAAATTGCTGAATGTAGGGAACCCTTTTCTAATGCTAGAGTGAACGCCGCTAGATGTGATAGACATATCGCACACTTGCGTCAATAGTGTAACGAACGTTTCCTGACTCAAAATCTAGTTAATTAGTGCACGAATTCATTCGGGAGCGCTTCCACTCCACCGGTAATCAACTCCGCGGCGGCTGTGGGTAGGAGAAACACATGTTACAAAATATTTATTAAATATTATTATTATGCATTTTTTTCTTCTTTACTCACCTCCAAGGGGTTGGCTCGGGTGTAAAGGAGAAATTTGGTGTCGATGAGATCTCGGCGGAGAGGGAAAACGTTGAAAGGACGGTTGATGATGTGGTACCATTCCTTCGTCAAGTTCAAACATCCCAAATCATCGAAGCACTTCACCTCCACGGATTCTAAAAAAATAAATGAATAAATAGCCAGTTCTCAACTGAACCACGCCCAACAGAGAAAGCGTCAAGAAAACTCTTGTTGTATGCTGACGACATAAGACTAGACGACATTATGTGCAAAGTATAGAATAGCTAGTATGTACTCAAGCGTCCCCAGGTCCCAATCTGCGCTAAATATGTAGTTTTTCTGTCATCAGTACAATGCTATAATGCACAAGTTTGGGGTTTTCAGCTGGGGTTCAAGCTCAAGTTCTTCATCAAGTCTGATACCTCCCACGGACTACAGGAGGTATCTGCAGGTATCTTCAGAGGTAGGGTCTACCCAGTACGCCAACTAGCCGTTATCCAAGAATGTTGGACGTGAAGGCGGGTCGCCTGCTGTTTTGGAATAAGGCGCTTCATAATTTGAGTAACCAGGAGGGATGAGAAATTCTCATTGAGAATTGAGCCTTTCGTTTGGGGATGGGCTGAAGTATTAGCTGGAACTGCTTCAACAAACGGCTAAGGTGATTGGATGACCCTTTCATCAAGAGATTGGATCAACCGCCATCGGGATCATGGATTAGCATAGATCTCTCAGTGGAGACCCCAAGGGCATCGATGTTCGTCCTCAGATAAGATGGGCGTTTTTCTTCTTCGTCACAGCTAAGAAAGCGTGGTCTTTGGCAATGCCTAGTTTTCTGTTTACTGAGGACACCACATTTGAGAACAAAGCAACCTCTGACTCCCCCACTGAAGGGACTTGGGAGGTGAAACCAGAAGAGCCAGGAGCTGCAACTAATGAGCTCGGTAGACTAGTCCACGTTGTATCAGCCCCCTCTGCACCCTCGGCAAACACCCTACACTGAGAAAAAAATGGTCGGCGATTGGTGGGAGTGCATTGGCACAGTCTACCATTCACATAATATGTGTCTGGTGGGAGAACAGAAGGCGATTGGTGGGAGAGCAGTTTTTACAAGTTTTTTGCAGGTTGGAACAAGAGGCGATTGGTGGTAGTGCATTGGCACAGTCTACAAGTCACATATATGTATGTGACATGTACTTATATGTTACTGGTCGATGAACTGCAAGTGAATGGTCGGAGAAATTGTGATTGTTTTCTACAACCATTGAATTAGAAGAGAAAATAGTCGATGACTGGTGGGAGCCGTGGTACAGCAGACCAGTATGTTAGTGGTTGGAGAACTGCAGGTGATTGATCGGTGAAACCAGTTTCCACGACCAATCTCATTATTCTCCCACCGTTTGCTAAACACGAGTATGCAAGTGGTGTGTGAAACTCAGGTTTGTACAACTAAACGCTTGAGCGGTTGGTTGGTGTTTTTTCTACAACCAATCCTTATTGGTTGTAGAAAGATAGTTGTAGAATGATTCACTGACTAATCGCTTTTCGATGTGACCAGTTGTAGGTTTTGGAAATGGTCAAAGAATTAATGTACTACCAACATGAGAATGGTGGTAGAGGTTGGGAAAGGTTGTAGAAAGATTCACTGACTAATCGCTTTTCGATGTGACCAGTTGTAGGTTTTGGAAATGGTCAAAGAATTACTGTACTACCAACATGAGAATGGTGGTAGAGGTTGGGAAAGGTTGTAGAACATTCACTGACTAATCTCTATTTCATGTTACCAGTTGTAGGTTTTGGTAATGGTAACAGAATTAATCTCATACCACACATGAGTCTTAAAGTGAATGGTAGTAGAGGTTGGGAAAGGATGTAGAAAGATTCACTGACTAATTGCTTTTCGATGTGACCAGTTGTAGGTGTTGGAAATGGTCAGAGAGTAAATCTCATACCAACATGAGCCTTGAAGTGAATGGTAGTGGAGGTTGGGGATGGTAGTAGAAACATTCACTGACTAATCGCTTTTCGATGTGAGCAGTTGTAGGTTTTGGAAATGGTCAGAGAATTAATCTCATGCCAACATGAGCCTTCAAGTGAATGGTAGTACAGTTTTGCGAGTGGTTGGTTTTTTCTGCTGCCACCCCAGCATCCTAAGATGTGATTGGTAGTAGAACAATAATACTGGTCGGAGAATTCATGAGTTGTGCAAGTGATTGGGTGTAGAAAGTAAGTGATTTGTAGGTGAATCCTAAAACTGGTAGTAGAAATAGATGTGATTAGTCGTAGATGACACAAACACCCTATGAATATATTCATAAAGATACAGGTGGGACAGGAAAGTCTGGAGCACAACGAGTCAAAGCAGCATATAACTACCGTACACCTGGCACACCACTACCTGTGGGCGACGAAAGGACTCCTCGGACTTCGCGCCCAATCTTCCTCCACACAGTAATCCATCTGGGGGAATCGAAGGGCGGGCACCATTGGAGAAGGCAATCGAACTGGGTTATGCACCTCAATATGCTCACAAAAGTCGACGAAAGTGTTACCAAATTGACACTTTTAAGAAAAACGGAACGTGTTTTCACGGAGGTGATTTGGTTTGAAGGCGTCTGAGGCGTGAGGTACCCCCGGCCACCCCGACCAACAACCGTATGGCTCGGCCGCTCCAAATCACAAAATTTTCATACCATTTAAAAGTGGTGGTATCGAAGAGAGAGACAGGGATGATTTGTAGGTACTTTTTTTATTTCGTCATGGGGCGAGCTTTCAGGGAAGGCTGAGTCCCCTTCTTCATGCTATAAATGTTGTAAAAATGTTGTAAAAATTGTTGTTTTACTAAATTTTAATAGTGTGGGTCTGCTGACCATGTGTCGTCTTTTCAAATTAGGCGTTTTAGGGTCTGCTGACACAGGACCTGGGATTTAAATAAAACTACTTTCGAGTCAGAGCTTTCAATACTTGAAATAGCTACTCCAACCCTGACTATTTTCTATCTTGTTTTTCTTGAACCAGAAGGAAGCCGTTCTATTTTAAGAATTTAAATCTATTTTAAGTTTGAAGGGCTGATAATTTTGTCCGTCGACGCCATTGCGAAAAATGCCGTAGGAATGTGCAATTGGCCGGTTGAGTAATTCCGTCGAGGGTGCACGCATTGACCGGGGATTTATTCGCCCAGGATGGCCCAACAGAGGCATAATGAAGGGATACAGGTTTGTGCAGGTTTATCCCGATAATAGCAACCCCGGCGACGGGATAGTAAACAAGAAAGGTGGAGACGTGGGAAAGGATGTAGGCGTAAATGGATTGGGGAATGTTTGTGACTGGAGTTGTAATATTTTGGTAGTAACAAGTAGTTTTTGAGGAGTAAGATTTTTTTTTTTTAATCTGAAATTTTGTCAAAATACTAGGTTGTAGTTGGGTGAGGTTTTCAGCCCGATCACCCAACCCCGTAGGATTCTGGGGGGCTAAAAAGGGGCTACGGAGAGGTTTTTGCCGGTTTTATATCACATCAATATCATGACACGAGTGGGGAGTCGTCTTCGAAGTATTTTTGGACGTAGAATCCATTTTTTGGGGTCCCAGATACAGATTCTGTCCATTAACTTTTTTAGTTTAAAAAATGTAATAATTAAATTATTTAAGTACCTAAGTTATTTAATAATTAAATAACAATTTTTTATTGATACATAATTAATTTTTGGATAATTAATATCAAAGAACGATAAACCCTTGTGTAAAATTTGCAGAGGTTTTTGTTTCAGTTTTGATGATTTTTGGTACATATTCAATTTGCCTCGCTATTAGAGAGGGTTGCACCAGAGTTGGGCACATTTTTATTCATAAATAAGGTAGTATTCATAAATAAGATAGTTTAACAAAAAGCATTATGTGAATTAATTAATTCACATAATGCTTTGTTTATGAATGTGTGTTCATACTTCACGTATTTTAAATATGAATGTAAATTGATTCACACTCATAACGTTTTCTGTAAATTAAATTAAATTCACCAAAAACATTTATGAATAATAATTATTTAAAAAAAATGCAAAAAATTACACAAAAGCTTGCGATTTTTAAATTCATAGATTTATTTGTAAATTTAAGAAAAACAGTCTTTTTTATTAATTATTTAAATTTTTATTATTTGCAAATTTCTTTGTGAATTTAATTTAATTTACAGAAAAAGTTGTGAATGTGAATTTTATTTATAAATTTATAAAAAAAATTTGTAATTTTTTTCTGATTTGAATGGGATTTTTATAAATAAGTGAAGTATGAATTAATTCACATTCACAAACTAAGCATGATGTGAATTAGTTCACAACCTTATTTATAAGTAAAAAGGTGCTCACTAGGATGCACAATTGGTCCATCTCGACAACGTCCTTGGTGCACTTGCAACGTCGAAGTGGGAGGTGTACCCGGAACGCTTTTAGCCTGTTGCGTCAAGAACCCGCCGCCGGCGTCAAAACCCGAACCCGTCCGCGGCGACTGGCACGTCCTTCGGAGGTCGTCCGGACGGGAAGGGGGAGGGCTCGACAGTTGAACTTTACCCCAAAACTCGGTTTGTCGGAGGGGATTTTTCGGTGCGGCCTGCATCGCGGAATAAACTTACGGGGGAACCAGGGCATGTTGACGTCTATGAGGTTGTTCTTCCATGACTCCCTGTTGTTCTGAGCGGCGGCCGAAGAGGCGGTGAACAGTAATGACGTCACCAGAAGTGTAACTTGTGTCTCTCTCACCATCACACCTGCCAACAAGTTGAACGTCGGTTGATAGTGAATTTAAAAATTTAGAATATGCTACATACCTATCCTCGAAATTGCGTGTAGCGAGCCGATGGCCTCCTCCCGATAATCTTGTTAGGGCAAGTAGCCTGTCGGAACAAGTTCCAACTTCCCGTCCGAAAAGATATCCCGATACGCTCCTCCGAGGTCCGCCTTGGAACATCAGATCCCCATCTCTTTTCTGTGCTAATACGTCACTACCTTCCTAATCCGTGATGTGTTGTCATTAGGAAGATGTTTAGCAGTTAGCACTTCAAAACCCCTTTCGGAACATCTGGGTCTATTATAATAGTGTTACCAGAAATTTTCAACGAAATATAGTAACCTTGTGTCCAAAAACAAAAAATAATATTTTTTACATATATTATATGGTATGTTTAGGAAAAATATAAGTAGTATCTGTCAAGTCTTTTTCAGTTTGTTAGCTTCACCTACCCCCAGGTGTCGAGGATAACCGACAAGAATTTCATCCTGACGACACCACGTGGTCGAAAACAGCAAAATTGTATTGGGCTGCAAGAAGTCTCATGGCGCAAGAGCCTAGACCATCGGCGTAGGAGAAAAAAAAACCCCAGGTATGGTGAGCAAGCCCTTTTGGCCCTGTGCTCTCGGTTTTCTTGTTAAGTTTGTGGATGGATGTGGGACCCCGAAAAATGGATAATGCGTCCAAAATTACTCGGAAAACGACACCTCATTTGACCTACTAGGATCCTCAAAAAATCCCATTTGTAGCCCTATGAAAGCCCCAAAGATTCCCACGGTGAACTCGGATCGTTTTGGGCCCCCAAAAAATGGATTGACCAAACACAGTACATAACAATCAAATATTATTTGCATTTAGGTACCTACAACTTCAACATCCGTTCAGCAGGGTGCCCTACAACCCCATTAAAAACTTTGAAACCCCTTTAAAAAAGTACTTAACCCCCTAAAAACCGACATTAAAACGCTCATACCCCTGAAGCCCCTAAATCCTTTAAAAACGACGTAAGAACCCTCTTAAAAACCGACTTGGAAACTCTTAAAAAACGACTAGCAGGCACCTCTTCTACTAATTATTATTGAATTTCATAGAAATCGCAGCCACATGCAACAAACAATGTCATCAACAGAACCGTCGGGTCAGATAATATCGTGATCTGTGAGCCGGAACACTGACGGTATCTGACGCGCTTGGAGATAGCCGGTTTTGCAACCAAACATTATTTAATATTATTGCCTCGAAATAAAGTATACCTAATACTATATATATAGTCTGGCAACCCTAGGGTCTATGAATATGGATGACTTTCAAGTACTCAAGTTCCTGGTCTGGGCCTCTCCCGCAAATATGTATTTCACCTTTACTAAAATAATGCGATGTAACCCGGTGAACGCCAAGGAGAAAGTTTGGGTAATAAAAAATGCCTGAAGTTCCCCTTGACAGATTTACTGGGGCTCAAATAGAAATTTCCGCTGGATCTGCAACGAACCGCTTTGAATCACTAAATACCTACTGTGCAGTTCTTTCATAATCTGCTCACTGTCGTCACGATTCCAGAAGGGTTCAGATCGTATGGTTCCACCTGAGGCCACAATTCGGCTCTTACGAGATCCTCCTTGAGACCATCATTGTCATTGAACATCGTAAACGTTTTAACGACGGGAAATCAGCAGGGTCATCTTCCGCGACTCCCTTTCACTGGATCGTCTAAAAGGATCAAAACCGACCGTTTCAAAAGTTCGGAAATTTGACCGTAAAAGGGCTTCAGATGAACTTTCACCGTCAACGCGGGTTACCCCCATCATCCCCACCGTTTCGTCGAACCAACTTTCATTTTACACACAACTGGAGCAGCTCAAAAGATACAAACCTAGCACGATGCTAAACGACACCAAGATCAACAACCAGGCGATTCTGGGCATATTGACTATGTGCAACTCACGAAGCACCGAGCAAAGTTGGAATTACGACCTTCCTGAAGACCAATCCATCAATGGAGGGGATGTTAAGATCCAGATGTCTGTAACTCAACACCTTATGGCCAGAGGGTATATTTGATCTCTACCCCCCCCCCCCCCCCCCCCCCCCCCGAACTATACTGACTCGCTTAGTTCGACAGATTCCGGAGTGTGATAATAAAAAGATACTCACTTTCCAGTGCAATGCGGCCTTTGTCCAGGCCACATACAGGCAACGTTTCTGAAAAAAAAGAAGAAAAACGTGAACTCTCACGTGAGCAGAAGATGAAGATGATTTATTTGTGTTAAACAAATTGTTTTTCGCAAGAGTTCGTCGGGAAGAGGAAATAAAACCAAGGAGAAAAATAAAGATACAGCTTGAGCTATTAAAGCAAGAAAATGAAAAAACACTCAAAAATGAATCTTAGTGGATGAGAGTTGCAGATTGATAGAGCATACCTAATATATCTCGGAGATGTGTAGTGCATACTGTCTGGATGAACGAAATAATTATAATCGTCAACTATCTCACCTTCCCCTTCGTCCGACGTGGTGGGATTATTTCACAGTGGGAGCAGTTGAATATTGTTCAGATCTTAATAATTAAGATTAATAATTATTATTAAGATCTGAACAATATTCAACTGCTCCCACTGTGAAATAAGCCTCGCCGGTAAACACTATGGTGTCTCCATACGACTGCTCAAGAAGAATGGAGACGATCGTCGAACACTCAGGTATCCATTCCTCATGTAGGTAGCGCTAGCGGCGTCTTCATTTCGAGGGTGCATTTACTGCCTCAGATACTTGTCCCCGAGATATCTTACAGGTGAACAATTAATAGGTATGTACTACTAGATATTACAATAAGTGATAGATATCAAGTAATGGAGGGCTAGAGAGGTTGACAATGGAGAAAGAGAACGAGCATGCTAAAATTTCCACACTAGAAAGCCTTCGTTCATGACGAATGCTCTCTGGCGGCAGAACAGTCTGCAAGAAACCCACGAGCAATCTGTCGTAAAAAGACTTAATCGAAGGAAGAGGACTCGAAGAACCTGTACTGGTCCTAGTTGTATACTGAACACGTCGATATCAGGTGGAGCAGTGAATCGGGCAGTCCAGCATTGCAGATAGGGCAACTTCTTCCAAACAACTTATACTCAGTGCGGTTGTGGAAATACGCTGAAATGGTTCCGATCCTACCTAGTTGGTCGATCAAAGGGTGCTAGATTAATAATTAATCTAGCACCCTTTGATCGCCAACACAATTATTGTGTTATTTGCCAGTGTGAACACTAACACGAGCCTTTCGCAGGGGACCACAGTCAATGAGCTAGAAAGCAAATAAAAGGGAAATGACTACATTGGTAGTTGGATGTGCAGACAATATGGTAGTGGTAGTTAGGGAAATTACCCCGTGATCAGCGAGTGCATGCAGCTTGCCATGAATATCGTTCAGCAGTGAAAGAAGGGCTGCACCTCTCAGGCTTAAAGAGCGGCTGAATTGATGCGTCCTGAGGCCAAAGAAGCCAAATACCTGGAAATCATTTTTGATCAGAAGCAAACCGGAATGCTCGCATCAAGAAAACAGTGCAGAAAGGAAGAGTAATGACAGTAATGAATCTACTGACACCCATGCAAATGATGGCTCAGCATGTCTTTCAATAAGTCCTGAGTCTGGGGACGACAAAGAGCTTTCTACGCCGGAGCTTTTTCGCAGCCTGGGTAAGACCGTAAGGTTGACTGAGGGTTTTGAAGAAGCTTGACCAGAGCGCCTGCCTGCTGTCCCTCCTGTAGCTCTACTTGGAAAAGCATCTCTCTGTTTGGTCTTGTAACGTTCTTGCAAGACCTAGACTTGCCAAAGGTCGCCTTCTCCCTTGCCTGCGAACTGATGCTGCATAAGGACAGGCTTGTTCGACAGGGTGGCGTTTCAGTGGCTTACCACTGGTCAGTGCCCCACGGCAGCCTACTCAATCTCAACTCTTCCGGGGCTTTGGTCACATAAGGGTTCTTCCCTCCACTACACGGTCAGTTCCCAGGAGTCTGTTTTCTCATTTTTATTGACCAACCCACGAAACTCAATTTTCCTCTTTCTCAACCAGCCGATTTGTACGCCTTGTCTAAACGGTTAAATTGGGAAAAGGAACTTTTTCGCAGCGTTGCTCAACAATTTAGTAAAGTCTACTTTTTTAGTCTATTTTGTGAGGGAGGTGTGAAAGGTGTAGGCTGTGCGTGTCGCATTGTCGCACGGTCACGGTCAGTCGTTACGGCTGACTTGACGCCCGATGGCATGAGCGGGATGAGACTGGCTAGGAAGGAGGCCCAAGTCTAAGGCAATCACTGCTGCCAACGTAATGAGGCTTTTTTGTTGGTATGTGTTCAACAAACTGCTCCCACGAACTAGAAAATAGGTACCCAGTTCTCCCACGACTGCTCCAATTAGCGATTTTTCCCTCGCAGTAATTGCACACTGTGCCCGCAAAAAACCTCTCTTCTGAACCTACTCGAGACCAAAACGACAACTATAATACATGCGAAACCAGAGCGTCTTTTTCTTACCTCGCTGTGGCTGGTTGTTTACAAAATATCTGCACCCAAACTCGAATTCACTGGAACTTGACCGTCCAACGGGTTTTACCGGCATTAATTCAAACTTTGTTACGATAGCAGTCTGGGCAGAAAAAAAAGACGCGTGGAAAAAACCGCCTTCAAAACATCTTTCAAATACCGGTTATCAAGTGGGAAGGTTTGGGGTTTGGACGGCGGTTTTGAAACGTAGTTGTCTGCGGTTTTGGAAGAACTGTGTTACCCGGGCGATCATACTTTTTTCGGTTGTATGGTTTTTGGGTAGTTCGCGAAAACACGTTGGAGGAAAATTTGCCATTTAAGCGCTCTCGGCCATCGCCTGGTTGCATGGAAAACGTCGCAATTAAGAAAGACGACCCTGTTTTGTGTGGCCCCTCGAGGTCGGCCAACTTTGTAAGTGAATCACGTCCAGGAGATTTCTACTAGGCCCTTGGACGCTTGCCATCTTGGGGCAATCTCGAAAGAAGTTGAATTTTCAATTAAATTCCTCGAACTCGTGGCGAAACTGCGGGTTGCTTAGCAAAGTTAATTTTCAAAAATTGTATGTAAATTGTTTTTATGGGGTTCACATTCTTCACTAGTGAATAGTGGAGACGAAGAATTTTTCTGGTGGTGGAGACGAAGAATTTTTCTGGTGGTGGAGAGTACACACCTGTCTCCTCTTCCCAAATTGGATTGCACCTTCGGCAAGCACCCACATAGTTTTCCACATTAGTCCGGTTTTGTCTGTCTGTCATCATGTTGAGTCACCCAACGTTTTGCTACTGTTGCAACCAACGGTAGGAGTCCTCTAAATCCATAAATTTATCGAAACCGGTCAAAACAAGAGAAGCTGTTGCATCGCCTTTTGGGGCAGGACTATTCATCTGGAACTTTTATTGGCGACACTAAATGACTTGATTGTATCAAAGGAGGTTCTCTATCAAATGTTTCAACGAATCAGCCATCTCAATGGGTCACATGCAGTAATACCAGATGGCGGGATTTATTTCACGGCGGAGGGATATTTTAGGCTGGGAGGGGTGGAACCTCCCAAAACGTAGGAATTTTGGATAAGTTCCTACTATTAAAAAAAAAAAAACCACAAAAACAGTCGATGGCGTATCTAAAGTCCGTGCTGTCAATAGTGTTGATAGACAGGAACTGTATAGTAGGTATTAATGTCACAGAACTGTATGGTACCTAGGTATCATAATGATTCACGAAAAAGAAAAAAAAAACGGGAAAAAAGTTCCGAAATAAAACGCTGAAAATATTACACAAGGGTTTATTATTCTTTGATATAGGTTACTTGTGCATAAATTTAATTCTGTGCCAATAAAAAAATTTTAGAAATTTTTTATTTAGGTATTTTTATTTAAAAACTTTTTTAATTTTTTTTTTTCAAAAATTTTTGTTTTTTACTTGAAAAATATGTGACCTCCTGGGATCCTTCAAAAAATCCCTTTTGTAGCCCCATGAAAGCCCCATAGATCGCAACAGTGAAATCGGATCGTTCCGGGACCAAAAATAAGTGCCATATTGTGAAGGGCTCTGGTTATAATATTATATTACATATATTATAATAGTATTTAAATCGCAACACTACAACTGAGAAGGAAGAGAGAGATGATAGTTTAATCAAAAGTCTTCCAAGAAGCACTCCTTCGAATCAGTATAAAATTTGAGATACAGCTAAATGCTGAGTAGACAACACTGTTGACAACTTAACGACTAAGTTTATCAACCGAAACACAAACAACTTCCATGAAGTTCACTATCGAAAATCCGGAATGAGTCCTGCAACACTGTGGACAAACTGTCGTTTCCAGCAAACGACAAGTTAATGTGTGGTCACTCCGTCGTTAGCATTGACCCAGTTTAGCTCAAAACGGGGTGTCTTTTAATCCGCTAAACTTAGCAATCCCACACCTTACGTAACGGTAGAGGGGAACTTGACGCGATATGATGACCCTATTTGTGGAATGCGAGGAATTCAGTTCGTCGGCGGGGTCGGTATCACAGTTGCAACACCCGGCAAGGTGGATGGGCCCACAATCAACCAAGTTGCTCAGTCATCCCTTCAAATCGCCCGGGAGGGACTCCGCCTTTCACAGATTACAGCCTTTCACAACAATCTGACGGCTCCGAAAAAAAAAAGGATCAAATGCCAGACTCACTTTCGTACGCCCCACTAAAGATGCCTTCTGGTTGATGACTCGAGCTGTACACACAGAGAAGGAATGCTATGGGGGCGCCACGGTGAAGGTTTTGCAGATTCATTTGGTTTTTTGGAGGGGTTTTGACCGGGTAGGCGAGTGGGGTTCATTTTAAAAGTAATTTTGTACTTAGAATCGATTAAAAGGGACGCCAGATCTGTGCAATCATTGAAGAACGTTGTTTCATCAAAATCAAAAATAATAATAAACCCTTGTCTAATCCAATTGGCAGTAGGTCGGTCCTCGAAACTTTCCAGCCCGATCGGATCACTTACGGGCTTTTAAAGGGTCAAAAATAGGCTTTTCGAGGATTTTTGTTGTCTTTTACAAGAATAATAATATTATTATTATCTGCAAGTTTGGAAAGGGGTTTACACTTCAATTCGAGGTGCTTTTGGGGAAGAATCTGTTGATGTCGTGCTTTAATTTATTGGTAAAATAAAGGTCAATCATTTGGGTAAAACGTCATGAAATGAGCAAATTTTATGAATAACTGTCATGAAAAAAGGATATAAAAGACATGAAATGAAGGCCATGAAATGAAAAAATAAAAGTCGATATTTCCGATAAATCGGTACATCGAAACCCATTCCTAATAGGAGTGTTTTAAAAAACACGAAATTAAACAAAATTTGGGTGGGTAATTTTATTGTAACTACTCACGCTATACGAGGTTTTTTATTTTTTATTTATTTATTTATTTTTTTTTTTTTTTAAGAATTTAGGGTAGAGGGGCGAATGAAGTCTCGTTTTTGAAGTGTTTGTGGAGGTAGAACCGATTTCCGACCGGTTCGACCTCATAATAATTAATTTTGGACGCCTTTTTTGGAGATATTTGAAGCTTATACATGGCTGCAAACGGGGCTTTTTAACGAATTTGGCCAGGAGGTCAAAAAAGGTATTGTTGTTGAGTTAATTTTGGACGTAAAATTCATTTTTTGGGGATCAGCACTTGAGACGGTACTTGTGAAACGTCTGTGAATTCTGCCCCTTAATATTCCTAATACTGCACAAGTACATAGGTATGCACTACATACTACGCAGTTTTCAATTATCAAAAAAATGAATTTAATTTATTTACAAATTTTTTTTGTTTTTTTTTTTGCACAATTTATACAACAGAATATTACACTCTTGTGTAAAATGTGCTGTTCTCTTTGTGTGAATTTAGCTTTAGTGACCTTGGTGAGTGGTCAAACTTTGTGCTTGACATTCAACCATTTCTTTGAAAACGTAATTTATAAAAGAGCCGACTGTCAAGCGTTTTTAATGATCGTCGACCCTCAATGATGTTCGCACAATCGAACATTAGGGGCCCACGACCTCTACCCACATTGACGTAATGAACATCGGGTCGAAATATGTGCCATTGAACCCGCCACCATGTTGCAGAGGTAATGCCGGAACCCCCGCCGACTGAGGAGGTTGTAAGATGAAGGAGATGCCAGATTCGATAGCTTTGTGTTTGGAAGTGTCTAGCTACCTCACCTACATCCTTGGACGCTTTTGTACGGGAGAAGGGTGAAAAAAAAATTTTCCCCTGTTCGGGAGGGAAAATATCCCCGTCGAGGACTGGGAGATGGACTTCCCCATGCTAGAGGAAGTGTTTTCAAACAACAGGAGAGAAGGTTGGAAGGCCCCCTGGTGGATGAGTGGAGACCCTGACGTAACACTTTCTTCCTCAACTCGGCCTCCGATTACACGCTTGGACTGGCAACACTTGCCACTGGGCCACATGAGTTGAGAGATGCAGTCGATAAAACTTACTCGCGAAAACCGGAACCAAATCGGGTCTACAACTGCCAGAACTAATCTCGACTGTCTTGATCGTAAACTCTGAAGAGTACGAAGATCAATGACAGGGCATTTGGTTAAAGCCCTTCAAAGCCCCCGAATGGGGCCGACGTTTTGATCAGACGGGTCCAGGTGTACCATAAATCGATTCTACGTTCAAAGTCACTTCAAAAACGACTCCTCACTCGACCCCCACGGACCAAGGACTCCCAAAAATCTATTGTACACCCCAAATTAGTTTACATGAACAGCCACTCGACCCCCACGTATCAAGGACTCCCACAAATTTATTGTACACCCCAAATTAGTTTTTCATGAGCAGCCTCACTCCTTCTCACAAACCCGTCAAAAACGCCCACTAGTACCATGTTTGTTGTGATCCCTAATCGCTACCATTTCCGAAAGTTTCACAGCCTTGTGACTTGACGCCTTGTAATTAGATTAACGCCTTCCACCTTCACTTCTCAGTTTTGTGAACTTTCTCCCACCTTAGGCCGTGATATAATCGGGAAACGGTGCCCCGAAACAGTACATATTTCCACTTAGATAACGACGGATAATAATTATCCTAATTATTAGGCCTGAAGGACAATCGTCAGAGATGGCTTGTACCTACTGCTTAGAAAACATTAGTTAGGTGCAAGAGTCTGAGTTCAGGGCCTTAAATTGATAATGATAACTAGGGCTCGGTTTGATATTCTCGTTAAAATCAACATAATATGTATATTATGTACCTATATGCTTACCGTTAAACTCTAAAAAAAAAGTTAAAATCAATAGAGAGAAAGCGACGGGCTTTAAATGGGGGGTTTGAAGGACTTTGGCAGGAAAGTCGAATGAGGTGTCACTGTTGAAGTAGTTTTAGACGTAGAATCAATAATTGATGAATTAATAAATTATTTATTAAAGGGCCTCAAACCCATCCAGTACACTGTGGGGCTCTGTGGAGTTGAAAAAGGGCCACGGGAGAGGGTTTTGAAGGTCTTTGGCCATGGGGTCGAGTGGGGTGTCTTTTTCGAAGAACGTTTGGACATAGAGTACGTATATATAGGGGTCTCAGTAGTTAAATCTGTGGATCCATCGGATGGATGTGTGGGGCTTTTATGGGGCTACGAGGCTTTTGAAGGATGTCATGAGGTTGAATGAAGCGTCGTTTTCAGAGTAATTTTGGGCAAAGAATCCATTTGCCCAATCTGATATCTGCCCCAGACACGTTTTGGGGTGTTCTGTGGGCCCGCATCCGTCCCACCACCCTGTGGACTCCAAAATCACATAGGGACCTCTGACACAACATCTCGCTTTCCAATGTTCATTATGTTTTAACGCAGAATGTGTTTTTTCCGAGGGTCTCCCGGTTTGAAAGTATCCCTGTCCCTGTCCCCGTCCTAGGCCCAAGCATACCTGCTTCTCAGCACTCCTTTGCACGTTCTGGTGCTATCAGACTTTTCCCGTACTATGCTCGCCGAGATGAATTTTTTTAAACATTACTTAAAGAAGTACCCTAAAATAAATATGGTTCTCCTCGTGTTGCAGCTCCAATATAGTAGGAGATGAGAAACGTTCTTGATCTGAAATGTGTTGAGTTCCCAACACCCTTATCTCCACACCTGGTAACATATCGGGGAAAGCTCCAATTTGCATTCCAACAACCTAACAGAAGCACTTTCCAATCGTCAGATCGTCCCCGACTGAGACAATAAGTCAAAAGTGACGTCTACGCGAAGGCAAAAAAAACGACAAAAAACTGATGAGGTGATCTGCCATTTAAAGGCTAATATCTTGCAAATGAGCTTTCTCTTTCACCAAAAAAGGGGTGCGGCCTCCGGCTGACGTCCAGCTAACATTATTGAAATCAGCGTGGGCCAGAAGTTAATGCCGAGGGTGTGTAACAAAAGTGATAGCGAAAGCGGAGGAATTCAGTATTGTTGTGATTGATTGTGTAATGTGGAGTTTGGTTACTGCCGGATTCAAAAAGGTAAGCGGAAAAAACTCCGCAAATTTTATACCAGGATTCATTTTTTTATCCTTTTTAATTCATTTTGGCCAGAAATGGAGAAAAAAACCACACACTGGTATTATACTATAATAGTAGTGGGACAAATAAGAGACTCCCGAAAATGGATTTTACGGCCCAAAATACCTCAAAAGTGATACCCAACTCGACCCGGTCGGTACCCTAAATCCATGTAAACCCACCTGGAGCCGCAAAAAGGGCCATCGGAGGTTCGAGCCGGGCAGGGATCGCCAATAATCGGTTCTACGTCCAAAATTACTTCGAAAACTTCTCCTTATTCTACCTTCGAAGACGTTCAAAAATCCCGTTTGAAGCCTTGAGAAGCGCCACAGATCTCCCCGATGTAGTCGAATGAATATAAGAACCCCAATAATGCATGCTCCCTACATTACCTCGAAAACGATGCCCCACTCGAAACCTTTCCAAAATCCATGCAAATCCCTGCTTGTAGCCCCTTTGAAGCCCCACGGGATGGGACGATCGGGCTGAAACCCAAAGGTAGCGGACGCTACTAGATGTCGAATTGATATGAGTGCAAAACGCTGCAAATTTTACACTAGGGTACATTATTCTTTGGTAAAAAATTTAATTATCCAATTAATATAATAATAATTTAATTATCCAAAAATTACTTGCCAATAAAAAATTAAGTAAATAAATAAAAAATCTGTATTTTTTCAGTGTTTGGACAGTCGTGAAGGATTGTGGACAGAAAATTACTCGGTCCATTTGTAGCTCCATAGATCCCCACGGTGAAATCGGATGCTTCTGAGACACCCGAAAACTTCGGTTAACACTACTTCGGAAACGACACCCAACTCGACATCGTACCCGAAAACCTGAAAAACCTCCCGCAGCCCCTTTTTAGCCCCACAGAGCCTCTCGGGTTTGGGCGATAGGATTGAAAAGCTTATGGGCACAACTAGATGGGGAACCGAGTATTTTGTCAAAATTTCAGATTTCAAAAAAATCCTACTGCCCAAAACGGCCTGGACGGCGTACGGACACTTCATTTTTTGGAATCTACACCTCTTGAAACGTTTAATGACAAAATTTGATGCCAATCAAAATGTTTAACCCACGTCGCAAAAAGGTTGATTATTCTAAGAATAATGAACTAAAAGCGATCAAAAAGCGTTAATAAACAATCAATTTGTCTTTTAGCCTCCAAAGGACTTTCTAGATCCACTCTGAAAATGTCCAAATCCTCACAGAAGCATATTGCAACTGTAATGCCATTTTCTTCATCTCTTGATGAAACCGATCGTTACCACAAATGCACAATCTTCTGTGATCCCTCTTCCCAAGTCTAATTATGAATCCACCCTTGGGAACTGCGGTAATGTTTTTCGAGAAAAAAATCCACTTCCTGGGATTATGCGAAATGTCCGAACGGGTGGAAGTCATTTTTCGGCAAACCTGGATTTCCTCACGTGGTTTGCAGCTTGGGTTGGCAAAGTTCTTGATTGGTCTTGAATTATGAAATGCGAACCTGACTCTTCTCTAGCGTAATGCTCTTGGATAATTCGTCCGCCTTACGGCGGTGTTGACGCAAATTTCATACCACCGGTCTGGAACAATTTTTTGTTTTTTTTCTCTCTCTCTCTCTCTCTCTCCTTTCAGGATGTGCCAATCGCTCCCTTGAACCATCCATGATGAAATGTTTGACTTGAAGATCACAATCGTGCCGGGTAGGGCCGTTCAAGTACCGATTGGTATTCACGCCGTTCCTTCAACTCGGATTCAGTTTCAAGGTGATGACGTCAGCCAGGAGACGAATGTGAAAAAATCTATAGTGCATCGCGAATCCGAGTGTTGACAATGTAAGACAGAATTTTTATACGCAGTTAACTTTTTATTCTTCTTCTTCTTCTTCTTCTTCTCAAAATCTGTCGAGGGCGCCACATCAGTTCCATGGGGCCTGAAAGTGGCAGCGACGGCACCCAGCGTACCTACTTGAGTTGGCTTTCAGATTTTGCAGAAACCAGCAGCAGCTAACCAAGTGGTTGAGGTGGGGCGAAGCTTTTTTTTTTCCTTCCGACGGACAAGGGGGGATGCTATCATCCCCCTGCGTCAGCGCGACCTCGAGTGTGATCTATTATGACTCAAGCTTTGTGCTTGGGCCATCTCGAGCAAAGCTGCACCGGGATGAGCTGGCCACGCTTGCATGAGGAGTTCTTCCCATCGATGGCTCACTGGCAGGAGATGCCGTGAGTGGGCCCTGATCATAGGATAGTTGTTTAGTGGTCATGGGGACTTCCCAGCAAACCTACAGCGACTGGCGTTGGCTGTGCTTGGTGCAGCAGCCCGGAGGGCTCAGCAGTGCCTGCGGTTCAGAGCTGCCCAGCACTTGTGAGGGAGAATGCCGAGGGTTTTCCCGATGGCGTGAGAGAACTGGAGCTGGTATGACTCCTGCCTGTTTAGATAGCAGCGGTTGTCCTTATACTGAAGGGCCTGCCCCCTTCCACCATGATGAATAGGGCTCGGATTGATATGCTAAAAAATGTGCACGAAAATTACGAGTCCACAATTGGTATTTCCTTGTAGGTACCCAAGTCCACCTACCCCTTCAGATCCCTGACTTCAGTAACTGACCCGAATTCCTTCATTCTCTGAGAACCTTAATTTAAAATTGTTCC
Organism: Pilophorus perplexus; assembly: GCA_955831195.1. Classification (NCBI taxonomy): domain Eukaryota; kingdom Metazoa; phylum Arthropoda; class Insecta; order Hemiptera; family Miridae; genus Pilophorus; species Pilophorus perplexus. The sequence continues at coordinate 7,716,647 of OY037014.1, read as the reverse complement.
AGCCCCCCCTTATGGAACCTGGTTATTTCTAGTAGAAATTTTCTACTTCTATTGTCAAATGTTCAACGGCGAGCTTGTGAAACATTTGCGTCTGCTCCATTTCAACCCATTACCTCCCGTCGTTGCAGTTTTCCAAGTTTTTTTTTTTCTAATGGGCCGTTTCGTTCTCTCGATTTCTTAGTCCATTTCACCCGTTTCAACATCCCGTCTCGAAGGCCTCTGGAAGACCTTGTAAGGCCGTTGTTCGCGTCCAAAACACATTATGAGCCGAACCAAATAACCGCGGGGGAACTTCGTTTTTACGAGTAAAAAAGAAAATAACTGGTTTCAAAAGTTCCCAAAGATGTTTTTTTTTGTTTTGAAACGATTAACGAGTTTCGCAAAGTGAGCTTGAAGGGACTGGAGGACCCACCAACCTTGCAGGTACGAGGACTCGAATGTCACACCCTGACCTACTCGAATGATGTCCCTGGGTACTTTTATTGGGGCACATAAGTAATATGAAACGCTCAAACGCGAGCTTCATTACGTTCGACCAACGAAGTCAAAAAATTACTTCTCCCTGGTTGTTTACAAACACCTACGACGGTGAGGGTCGGCGGAGCGGCCCCATTCCGCTCATTAGGAAGAGTTCAAGTTGGGTCCGAAAGTGTGTGACGTAAGTCCCTCCGTCCAGAAGACATTACCGAGTTTTTCGCCCAACTGCAGGCTCGGTGGGTACCCTGCTTGCCCCACGACCCGATTTACCCGTCCGGAGTCCCCGGGGGTTGACCTACATGGCCAATAACTGCACGCCGTATGCAGCCAGAAGACTATTGTGGCAGTCGCAACGAGGCCTAAACGTACTCACGCTAATTGGACTGGACAAACGGAAAACTGCCCTCAGGCGAGACAGATGGATTCTAGACCCATTCAGTGAAAACTGCTCTTTAGCATGCAAGCGACATATTATTAGGTTAATAGGTTATTAACCTGCCCACCAAAGGCGCCAAGGCTGCCAGATCCCAAATAATATTATCCTAATTCTTCTTTGGGCCCCATACCCGTAAACGGGCGTTGGCGATCTAATCTACAACGTGGGAAGTGCTCACTAAATAATGTTTATATATAATGCTCAATATCATTAGGTATAGGGAGGTACCCAGAGGAGGAATGGGTTGAGGGTTTAGGGTACCTACCATTCTACTGAAGATAGAGAAAAGTTTTTTTGGTGCCCACGGAATAGAATTCCGTCTTCTATTCCGTGTTTGGTGCCTCAAGCTTTGTCTTCATGTAGCAAGCTTTGTAACAATGGGTGGTGTCCGGGATGAGTCTCATCCGATGAGGAATACGTACCCAGGGGAATACCTGATTCCAATGAGCTCAAAGGAAACTTACACAGTATTAAGTCCTCCGTTTCCTACTGTTGATGGCCGGTATTTCTTCGTTTTCTTCATCATCGGAACATTCCACACGGTCACCTTCGAATATGAATAGGCCAATGCTTAAAGGCCTACTCAGAGACTGCTTCTATGGAGTACAATGTCTCAAAATAACAGAGAACAGTCTACAATGTCCTACAATCAAATTGCTACAATGTCCTTATGACAACTCAGAAAAGGATCAAACAAGGGAATCCCAAGTTTTCCCTTGAAGGGATGGCAACCGATTATCCATTTTTCTAAATCGATTTTTAGGTTCCGATTTTTTTGTGAATCGATTTTGGTTTATTATTTTTGGAATAATACACCTATGTTTTCGCGACGGGGGTCGACGACTCCGATCGGCCTCAAAATTTGACATTATCCGTTTCAAGTGGTCTAGATTCCAAAAGCGAAATGTCCGTCCGCCGTCCGCCGTCCAGGCCGTTTTGGGCAGTAGGAATTTTTTTTTAAATCTGAAATTTTGACAAAATACTCGGATTACCATCTAGTTGTGCCCGCAAGGTTTTCAGCCCGATCGCCCAAACCCGTGGGGCGCTATGGGGCTAAAATGGGGCTACAGAAGGTGGTTTTTGAAGGCTTTAGGCTATGGGATCGAGTCAGGCCTGACACCGGTGTCGTTTTCGAAGTATTTTTGGACGTAGAATCCATTTTTGGGGTCCCGGAACGATCCGATTTCACTGGGGCGATCTTTAGGGCTTTAATGGGGCTAAAAATGGGATTTCTCAAGGATCCCAGGATGTTAAATATTTTTCGAGTAAAAAATAAAGAATTTTTGAAAAAAGAACATTTTTGAAAAAAAAAATCCAAAAAAAAATTTTTTTGAGATAAAAATCCAAAAAAAAATAATTTTTTTTAAATTTTTCCATTGACAGAATTAAATTTCTGCACAAGTAACGTATATCAAAGAATAATAAACCCTTGTGTAAAATTTGCAGCGTTTTTTACTACCGATTTTCGTTAAAAAATAAAATTAGTTTAGTACTACATACAAGTTTCGACGTTGATTAAAAAAATATATATATATATATATAAATAATAATAGGTAATTACAACGAAATGCACGTGAGAAATTATTTAAAACGACGCCTGTCATGGCTGTTCAGACGAATCCGGTACCTAACTCTTGCTTTTTTACAAAGTTTTGACGATGACATACCTACAACATAATAATTATGTAGCAATTATTGAAGCGATGGGTTGAGGGGTAATAATTAGGTACCAAAAACTCAATTATTGATAAGATTTTTATTTTCTTCTTTTTTTTTCTTCTATTTTTGAATCTATTATTTTTTATATAGGTAACATTAATATTATGACATTATTACTCATTTAAAAGAAATAAAAGTATTTTTTAAGAGACCGATGTTTTAAATTGAGTTTGTAAAAAAATTTCTAAAAATTAATAACGATTCTTTAAATCGATATTTTGAATCCGATTCTGAATCGATTCAAAAATTGATACTTCTGACCGTTTTCCCATCCTTTGATCAAACTTTTGAATCAACTAGCAGCCATATCATCCATCGGGGATATCAATCATACATCGATAGGTAGTATATCGGATTTTTTTTTTTTTTTTTTCTGACTCATAACAATGTTACATACATGTCATACATGTCATGTATTGTACTCAATATTAAATATCTACAAATTTTGTAGGTACGGTACGCACCTGATAGTTGGCACTACTTGACTGATTTTCATACCTTTGTGGTGAAATTTGGTTTATTATTCCTCAAATTTTGAAGATTATTATTTAATAATGAACTATAATATAGTTATAGTTATATTATAATAATGAACCTATGGATTCTCGATGGCGGTCAACATTTGGTTTATTATTCTTGAAAGAATACACTTATGTATTCGCGACAGGGTCGAATCGGCCTCAAAATTTGACGTTATACACGTTCAAGATGACATCTTGAACGTGATTGAACATTGATTGACCTCTAGCTGTGTAAATTCCAAAAATGAATATCTGTTCGCCGCGGCGTCTGTTTTGCGGGCTATTTTGGGCAGTAAGTCGATTTTTTTTTTAATCTGATATTTTGATAAAATATTCCAGTGCCCGCCTCCATGTAGTTGTGCCCTCAAGGTTTTCACCTGGATCGCCCAATCCTGTGGCGCAATGTGGGGCTAGAACACAGAGTAAGGTAGTAAAGGGCTAGAAAGGGGCTACGGGAGTGGTCTTTGAAGCTTTTCGGGTACCTATGATATCGAGTTGGGTGTCGTGTTCAAACGACATCCCACTTTTGTTTTTGGACGTGTGATTCCATTTTTTTGGGGTCCCAGAACCATAAGATTTCACCGTGAGGAATCTATCGGGCTTTCTTGGGGCTACAAATGAAAGCATTCTTCAATGAAAGGAAGTTGAGTAAGTTCGAGTGAGTTTTCCGAGTAATTTTGGCATAATCCATTATTTGTGGTCCCACATCCGTCCAAAAACTTTTCAAGAAAAATTAAAAAACAAATTCAAATAGGTAGGTAGGGACCTAGTTAAATTAATAAAAGGTTGTGAACCCATGAGCTTTTTTACCCTTTTTTTGCTCAGCCGTCGCGTCACTACAGGCAGGTCCTTATTAAATTTTAAAGCGGGAAACACACAAGAAAAACAAACTAAAGCTCAGTTGTGATGGATATGATGGACTATCGTTGATGGTAGAGATAAGAGAATCGATATTACTATCTGATAGTAATCTATACCACGCAACGTGTCTTGTATTGATTATAATACCTACCTACGGTAATTAACGGTAATTATAATGTCTGAAATTATTATTATTATTACATATTGGTATTGATGCGGCTCAAGAAATAGACATTGACATTGGTATCGATTTCTTCCTTTCAATATTCCGAAGATCCCCCGCAGAATTGCCTGGCCCTTCGGCCAGGCAGTTATTTGCAATTATAATTGCACACACAAAAAAACGACAGATATTAGGCTGGTACCGATACTTGCAAGGGTTTTTTTGTAGTTTTTTGCGGATCTACGGGCTTCCGCATGAATGCAGCTCATCCCCGACACCTATCGCATTGCTGCCCAATTGCATCGTCCACAACCCCCTTCGAGGATTTCAAAACTTTGCCCCACATTCGTCGACGTCGAACGTTACACTCCAATGAGAAAAAAAAGAAAAAAAAAGCTCAACAATATGTTCTCATTGGTCGTAACAGAATCCTCTAATGGCATGAATTAATATAAATTAACGTTCTCTCGGAATGACACGATTTCTGATAGGTGAGAATCTCTCAGGTGACCTACATGTGTCCACAGGCATTGCCAAATGCGAGAACCAGGTTGGTAAAAGTTGCATCTGCCGAATGTTGAGGGTGTGAACCTTGAACGCTCCGTTAAGGCCGTTCGAACCGGCCATTCACACGTCATCTCTGACATCATTCCTTTCCTCCATGATCTGACATTATTATAATGTCAGACATGATTATAATAAGAGCCCGATGAGCCCGACTCGTTGAATTTGGACGAAAAAGAAACTCGTTGCTTTGAAGCTGCGTGAAGTGTAAATAAACTGCCTACAGTTTTGGTTCATTATTGCATGAATAATCACATAGGTACTATGTTATCAAAAATGTTATCAGATTTCAAAAGCCTTATTGGGCTGTTTTTTGTTTGTTTTTTTTTTCAGTCGGATCGCCCTAACTCGTTGGTTTTTTTAGGCTAAAAAGTGCTACGGGAGGAGTTTTGAAGGCCATAGGAGGTCGAGGGAGTGTCATTTTGGTACTAATTGTTTACTGTGCCACCTCCAATTCTTTTGGTTTTTAAATAATATTTAATTTATTATATATGGTATATTAATATACCTAATATAATATAAATATTATATTAGGGATATTATAATATATTTTGATAATTAGGAATGGAAACGTGTCTGGATTATTTTTTTATCGATAGAAGGCGTCAAAATAATACTGAAAATGGGGTTAAAACACAAACTGCAAGTTCGAACGAATTTATAAAATTTATGGAAAAATTGCAATTTGAATTTTGGCGGAAACCCGAAGTCAGCTCCTATTGGTCGACGAGTTGGTCACCATTAAAAAACTAAAGACTGAAGGAGATCGGTCACGTCAAATACGTTAATTTATATCACAAATAAGTTGAGTCAATACGCAAGATCACATTCACAACAAAGCGACCACGGCCATTTTCGCGTTACTCCAGTGTCACTAGTGCCAAACACCAAGAAAATCAAGAAAAAATTTTAAAATCGACCTGCACTCTGGTGTCTTTGATTGGAACCGGTGTAGGTGACGTCACCAGGGCTGCCGAGAGAAACACCGGGCCGGGGCAAAAGAGAGCATTGGGCACAGCAGGTGGTTGAGGGCAGTTCACAATAACGAACGTTCAATTTTCATTTCATTCAGGGTACCATTCAATTTAGCCAACCTGGTTTTAAAATGGTTTTATTATGGAGGATCCATTTTGGTTGTTGTCGCCTGTTTTGAGAAGAACTATTCTTCCAATAATCGGAATCATATCATTTTTTCCAATCCCAACTTTTCCCGAATTTCCGAGCTGCTGACCGTTTTCCCTCGAAGGGGTTCCTCCACCTCCGACACCCCGCGTTGCGTGGACGATGACTTAACCGGCATTCAAGTTTTGTTTCGCTGAGCAGGCCGCTCATTTCACTTCCTCGAAACTCAACCGAGTGGGAAATATCACTTTTTCTGGCTTCGGGCTGAAGACGCGTGGATTTTGGGAAACGACTCGAGGGAATAATTATTGCTGACCGTACGTAGAATTACGAATTAATTATTTATCGAACGTTCGAAAGGAAGAACGAAGCTAATCGTCAGATTTTTGAGAAATTCTACGTTGAATCTGTTGAGACTGACCTACGACGAATGCATTCGTCAATTTGACTTAAATCGCCGCAGAGTGGCTAATTTTCTAGGTGGACAAAATTCGCAGATGGGCCTATCCTTTAGGAACTTTAATTCTGATAACGAATATACACGAATATACTTACCATATAGGTATGAGTGGTCTAAAACGACTCCTTCATTTGTTTGTTTGGGAATAAAACGACCGAAAATCGAGGTTTTTCATATTTCTTTCATTCTTTCCCGCATTTCACTGTCGGAAAGTTCACCTCTTATCTCAGAATCAAGAATCACACTAACGTAAAACCGATCAAAAATCACAAATGGACGTTTTTTCCAATAATTGGGAAAAAACGTCCATTATTGTAAAAATACAATTATTGTGACTATACCGATCGGTTGAATTTTGAAGTTTCAGTATTCAATCGACGCAGAATTTAATGGGCTACAATTACCTATGTATACGGCGATATTTTCCTAGTGATGCATGGTTTCAGATATACATGCGAAAAACCAAAAAAAGTCGAAAAATATCGCAAAAATGCGCAAAATACCACTTTATCTTTACCAAAAAGCAGCTCTTAATGGAACTTTTGCCCTCGAGCCAGTTTCTCCCCTCAAAACCGGATTCGACTTTCCAAAAATCTGTCTGCTTCCTAACAACCCTTTTGTGCTTCCCAAAATCCGGTTTCTGCTCCCTCAAACCCGGTTTCTGCTCACTTATTAGTTTTTATCTCCTGAATACTTGAATAACATGGTTTATACCATCGTGGAAGAGTTTTGGAGTGGTATGGTAGGTAGGTACCTAACTTGCAAGTTAGGACATGTCCTCGTAAGGTAGGGTGCGTTGGGGGAAGTGCAGAAATGGGGTAAGTGGGGTGTAGGCCTTTCAAAATCAAACTTTGGGGTTGACATAGATACTCTCTATGGGTGATGTAGGCGACAATGTTACGTTTGTGTGCTCATATCGTTAACAACAATGTTAAGTTTGTGTGCTCATATCGCTCATAAGTTTGTGTGCTCATATCTCATATCATATCGTGCTCATACGTGTAATCTTCTCAGTAAGGTTATAAAGTAGGTACCTTATTTTATTTTTCTCTAGGAGGTAGAAGTGATGAATATTTTAGCATGCACACGCTTTAGCCATGGATTCCCAGCAAAAAAAAAAAAAAAAATTTAAGAAAGTAACAGCAAAACAGCCGACTGAGATCATTGGTACAGGTACCAATGTATCTATTATAGGTCTATTATAGGTCTATAATAGAACTATCTATAGGTCTATAGATAGGTACCAATGATCTCAGTCGGCTGTTTTGCTTTTAGATCTATCAAAGAGGGGAATTGAACCCGTTTTTTTTTTTTAAAGGGGCTATGTGACGTTTTTGGCCGATTCAAAAACTCCGGGAAAATGCAAAAAACTGTCTAATTCTATCATTACTGTCAAAATCTCCAATTATAGTTTGTATTCCTATACAGCTAGCTTTTACACATTTTTACACAAATTTTCAGATTTTTTTTGAGTGGGGAAGTGTATCAAATTGCAATTTGAAAATCGGTTACATAGCCCCTTTTAAAAAAAATCAATTTTTCAGGATTGAAATAATTCCCACAAACAGCTTTGTTTATCGAATGAAAGTATGTCGATTAATAAACTCCTTTTCCGATACTTATGAAAGGTACACCTAATGATAAGAACTTTTTGTTAATGGAAAATCGGGAAAAATGAAAAACTTCCTAAACCGATTTCCTGTACAAGCCTTTCATCAGTCGCTCATGAGCGTTAAATGAATTTAAAAACAAGGTAAAATCCTTCAAAACCTCACCCCCTCCACCCCTTAATCCCTCTAAAAGCCTCGGACAGGTCTGGGACCCCCACAAATCGATTCTACTCCCGAAAACTACAACTCACTCGAGCTCCTGGCCCAAACCTGTCAAAACCCGCACCAGTTGTAGCTCAATAAAAGCCTTACCCGGCATCCAAGGGTGGTCGGACTGGTCTAGAATCCCTCTGAACCGTTTATACCCAAAAAATGCTGCAAAAACGACATCTTACTCGACCCCCTGGGAAATCCATCAAAGTTACTACTGAAGTTGCTTCAACTGTTGATTCCTGGGTTGCCTCATCCAGACTCACTTTTAAGAGTCTTTCAATTTTAATTATTTCAGGCTAAATTTTACCGTCTCCACAACCCTGAAACTCCACGGTGATGACATAGAGAGGCAGCAAGTTGTCATTTGAAAGGGGTTATGTGGCGCACATAGCCCCTTTCAAAGGACATCGGAAATTTCAACCCGGGTTTTCTCTAGGAAGGGTAAATGTTACGAGACTCCTTTCAATAGCAATCGATGTAACCATGTATGAAGACTCAGAAAATGATAAAAAGTGAAAATGGCCAAAAACTGACGTCACATAGCCCCTTTCAAAAAAAAGCGGGTTCAATTGCACTCATGACGCTTGGTTGTGTGATAGATACCAATTTTGACTCCCAAGTAGCGCTTCTATGTCTGTAGTTCCGAGTTAAGAAACACAGAATTCATGAATGCTGCAGCAAATCAGCATTCAGAAAATTAAGCTGGCTAAAGCAATTGTATTTTTAATCCAAGTTCATCCTGCCTCCAGTTGGGTATTTCTGTTGCCTGACAAGGTAATCACACACTTTAAATGTTGTAGCATCATTGTACATAATATGTTTATCATATTATGATGTAATTTTGTTGTAGCTTTGGGTAGTACAGGGTAGAGAACATGGGCAAGAGAGGAGATCCGCACTTCCACCAAAATGGATGAAACCAGGTCAAGTATGGACCCTACATTCAAGCATATACATGCAATAGTATTATTGTTCAGCTATAATACTATGTGACTATTACTATAGTATTAATAAATACTATTGTAGCATAATATTATGCTATAACTATAGTTTCTTAAGTAGATTATTAATCAGTTACCTATTAACTAGGCTCTAGCTATCTATGTACTTGAACTCGAGTTCAAGCATAAGGATATACCATGCAACAAAACTGATGACTTAATGTTTCATGTCTTACGAACAGTTTTTATTAACAAGGATAGAGAGTAGATAGAGTTTTTACATAGGTAGATATTATAAGGATAGAGTTGTTATTAGTTTTTGATTTTGATTTTGATTTTTTTTTTTTTTTTGTGTACCTATGTGTGTGTTCTCTGTACTCACGTTTTCAACTTTTCAAACCTGGTAACTTGATAAATGGTCTGGTTTTGCCCTTTTGAAAGTAAACTCCTCATTTGATTGTCCAATTCGTTTCGGTCGCCCGTTCTAGAGTGACCTCTCAAAAGTCTAACTTGGATACCCGGCCTTGTCGAAGGGAACCTGGGAGACCTTCTGGGTCTGTTTTTGTCGTCAAAACGGTTGCTCAATGAGGCTGTTTGCGACTATTGAAAAGAAGGTTTTTTCCTGAAAGCCTCGTTGACGATCTCGATGACCTTAGGGTCATAAGGTCGAGTTCACGGTTGAGCAATTCCACCCCTCGCCGGCTTTTAACTTTTTTTCAATCTTCACATCGTCACCGAGTCCAGTCTTTGAGCCCAACTTCCTACTCCTGGGGGGAAAAGGACGCTTTCACGAGGGATAAAACTTTTATGTGCGTTTTGCACGCTTTCCACCGGTCGAAACGGAAAGATGCAATTTCTCCCGACAAAAGAGCACCAGGAGGGAGGGAGGTTTTCAAGGCGTATTCTGAATCCTCATTGAGACTCCTAATTGCTACATAGATATATCTATGTAGCAATTAGGAGTCTCAATGAGGACCTACACAAATAGGTACCTACACAATTACAAAAAAAAAAGAAGAATCTTCTGTCTTGAGCCAGAAGGCTAAACATTGCGGAACGTAGAATAAGGTAAAAATTTGACATTTAATGTGATAAGGAAAAATGAAATTTAAATAATTTAAAATGTATAAGCAATTACTGCTTATACGAGTAATGTAGCTCACTCAGCTGAGGAGCCCTTCAAGTCAATAGTCTCGTTCTGTCTGAGGGAGGCTCCCTATCGTATTTCAGCTTTCTAGGGCGAACAGGAGAGAATTTGGCTATATAATTCTATAATTAGCTAAGTGGTATATTTATAATTCTATAATTAGCTAAGTGGTTTAACTAAATATTTTGTAGAAATTTATTTATTTTAATAAATTTAATTAAAATAAATGGTGATTAAAATAATCTTTAAAAATTGTTAAAAGTAAATTTAAATTATTAAATTGAATAATAAATGGTGATTAAAATTACCTTTAAAATAAATGGTTATTAAAATTTATTAGAATTATTTTTTTATAAAAGGGGTGTATTTGAAAAGGAATTTTTCAACTACAGGGTTCTTGAGCTACGTAATACATGGACATTTTCAAGCAATGGTGGTAGAAGTCTTGGGAACATCTTGTTGACCATTTTGGGCCCTTGTTCGTCTTTGGTTTAATATTAAATATATAAACAGTGTCAATGATGCCTCTGTAGTTCTTAATTGTATGATAGGTATATGTGAGATGCAATTTGTCATAATTTTCTTCAATTCGTGTTTTGTTTGTGGTGGAGAAGAGAAAGGTGGCTCAGCAAATGAATGATGAAAGGCAGCCGTGTATAAAAGATACTTACAAGAACTGTTGCTGTAGGTCGTGTCCTCGGGGTTGTGAACACTTGCGGGCAGGAAAGTTGTAGCCAGATGTGAGTGGGTTGGTGAAAAAAAAAGAACGAAAAATGTTCGACGTGACTAAAAAATTATCCCTTCTGCTTAAGCTGATTGGAAATCGACGTTTGGCGCAGCAATAACGCGACCGTTTTTTGCCTTCCGTTTGACACAGTGAACGCGATGGCGAGCGCGGCGATACTGCTTTCCCTCGACTCCTTCGGCGGTCCTGGAAGGCTCCCCTCCTCCCACCGTTACTGTGTCCGAATACCTGAACGACCTCACCTGCAGGCCTTCGGGGGGATACGCGACAGAAAAACAACCGGGTCGATTAAAAGATCCCTTTCGAGAACCAAGAAAAGAGAGTGTTGGAAAATACTTGGAGTGCGCTGCAAAACTGTTGGTTAATTACTCTTTCCAACTGTACCAAGTCAGCCTAGTTGTAAAGATGGACAGGTCTGAGATTCCCAATCGGGTTTGCATCCCACACTGTTTCAAAAACGACACTCTCTGGCAAAACCACCGCCACATCCTATAGTATACCTACCACCAGATTGTTGCTGTTCTCTGCATCCTGGAATGGTCGCCAGGGAGATCGTCAAATGGGAGGAGCTGGATGGCCAGTGCAGCTCGAGGCAGTCTGCCAGTGCTGTTCGTGGGGATGCATTGTGGAGCCCGGAGTTCAAGAAACCAATTTTATCTTCTTCACAGTAAATTACAGTTTTTGACAAGTTTCCGGTGTACACCGCCTCGTCTCACAAGGGGAGTTTGCCGTTTTGTTCCCCGGTCTAGAAAATGAGACCGTTTTGTTCCCGATCTAAATGAAACACTTCTCTTCCAATTGTAGACTTAAGTGGGGTCTTCAAGCATCCGGATTTTCGTGAGGAAGGCTCAGTGAGGAACTGAGTGACACAGTAGTTCACCGATCCATGTTTCCTTTCGTACCATCTTTTGGGGTTGTTAACTAGTCTTGCTGTCCGTCTACCACGAGTCTTGGAAAGCTAGAACTCTTCCTATCTACGGAATGTCTCGTCCCTCTCCTCCTTCTTGATGGCCTGAGTCTGTCCCTCATTCTTACTCAGATAATATGCATTGGCGTTCCACAGCCATCAAGCAGATCGGTATTACTCCAGACACCACTTGAGAGGCCTGGCACAGTTCTGTATGCTCTCTGGACGGCATCCATTCGACTGCTCTTTGCATGCTTCATCGAGTCACCCCATATCTCTGCAACATAGAGCAGGATTGCATCAGTGGTGCTCATTAGGAGCCGTCTTTTCATCGGTGAAGGGTCACCAACATTTGCCATCATGCTCAAGTTGCCGACTACCCTTGCTGCTTTGTCCACTGCCTTACAAAAGTGGCTCCAGAATGAAAGCTTACTATCCAATATCTCTCCCAGGTAGTGTATTGAGTGAGCGGTCTCAATAGTCTGCTCATTCACATTCATTCGGATACAACGGCAAAATTCGCCGATTTGTCAGCAATACAATCTCTGTCTCTGGAACAGCAAGAGGCAGAGCATAGGTCTCCATCCACTCCATTATCCAGTGCATTGCCTGGTTAGGCTTGTCCTGAAGGTGATCAGATGTGATGATCAAGATTAGATCGTCTGCATACCCCCGGCATTCTGTTTGGCACCTTCTCCAGTCCGGTCATTCCACCTGCAGCCAGAGTCCGTGTTTGATGCTGTTGTCTGAGCAATTATCTGCTATGCCGCACAGATATGGTCGTTGAGGAGGAGCGCCCTGTTCATGAAGAAGCTCGGGGCACCCTGGATTACCTTCTCCTCTTTGAGACTGGGTTGAATCCTCTGGTGGTGCACACGCTTCGCGCCTACTCCTAAGCCATCTTGCAATGTCGAGCCTACGGACTGTAGGCTACTATACGGTTGCCAAGAATAATTGCCATTAAGGTGATCAGGGCTGGGGTATTTGGCAAAGAACTCGAGGAACCTTGTGAAGAGGTACGCACTGGAGGATGATAACCTGTTCACATTAGTCATGCGTCTTCTGAGAGCTGATGCTGACTTGTTGGTGACGTCCCTTGCTGAGGAGTAAGGATCCCGTCTGAGACTTTCACCCTATATATAGATATATCTAGATCCAAATGTCAAGTGCGCCAGCGTGAGGGCCTGGCCGCCCCATTTCATTCTGACAGATGAGTGTTCTGGATGAGAAATGAACTGCTGGCTGAATGCTAAGCCATTTACAATGGATAGGAGAGAGGAACGTGAGGATTTGTTCCAATTCTTCTGTGTGACCCATCATGGCCGAGTTCTCGGTGGCGTAGGCACCGGGCAGTCTGCGTTCTGGATTTTTGCTATGCTAAAAATAAACGTTCTTCTTCTTCTTCTTTTTCTTCGTTCCACTTCGTACGCACATCCTGGCCTTCCTGTTGCCAAAGTAGCTCTGCAGGAGTTCGAAGATGTTGCTGGGGATACCCAGCAGCCAATTCGTCTCGGCGAAAACCATATGTACTATATAGTCCACACTTCATTGCTATGAAGTAAAAAAGGAAAACACATCAGCTCTCAAGCTTGGGAATGATCAAATACATCAACGAATTGGCGTGTTACCTACTTCTTTGAATGAGTTCATTCTAAAACAATTACGTTGCAACATTAGTCAGGAATTTTAAACAGCCGTTGGTAATTGGGAAAAAAACAATAGGCCAGCATTACGAAGAAGCGGGTGACTACACCCGTAGCCTCCGTAGACCCAGTAGCCTCGCAACCGGAGCGTGAAGGGGGTTACGTGTAGGATGCCGCTGCCCAGGAGTGCATTTCAATATCGGAGCCTTTTTCTACCCCGCCATGGAAGCCCAAAAGACCTTTTTGCTGAAGCCGTTTTCGGGCGCTTACCGTAACGCGAACCTTCATCCCAAAGGCCTTGTAACTTTGCACAATGCAATGCCGAGTGGATTATGGTAATTGCATACTTAACCTGCCATTTTCACGAGGGACTGCCGTATCCGTCTTCCTTGACACCGAAACGAGCAAGTTGTTTAAAGCCGCTCACCTAAAATGGTGAATACGCCAAAGAGATATTTCCAATTCAAACTTTTTTTTTTTTTTAAATAAAAGCTTCTGTGAGCTTTAGGAAGAGTGTTTATGAGGGTTGAGCTGTGGTTGAGTATTAGGCGTTTCCCAGTAGGGAAAATTTACAAATATGGTACTTCAACCGATGCGAATTGATGATATTTAATGGTCTAAGGCAGTCCTACATGAAGCTACATATAACGACAAGTATCTCCGACTTTTTCAGATTTTACATTTATAAAATAAGTTATAACTGCAGTTGAAATCATGATTTCATGGCCAAAATGGTCCGACGCACAGTGGCGCAAAGGCGGCCGAAACCCCCAAAATCGAGTTGTACCTTTTCCCAGTTTTTATGTCTGGGTTGTACACCTTAATGCCTCCCTTAGAATGAAGCCTCATAATTAGTTTTCTTTAAAAAAAAAATATGGTTCTACAGTCAGATCATTTAATATAATGATTAATTTTACACAAACCCTCTACTTGTAACCAACGCAAAACAACCAATCATGTGATTACAGTTTTCGCGATCATGTTGCGCACAAAATCCCCCGTGACGTGACGAAAACAAATGGAAACGTCCTGTTAATCATTATTAAATGATACAATGATTAAGCGAATTCAAAGCCCTTGAAAGTTGATAATTTTAAATTTGTATTAAAGAAAGTATGTACCAATTAAATATTAATTTTTTACCATTTTTAGCGCAACCTTTTTTCCAAAAAATGGAAAGGTGCGCTCACCTCTTCGACATGTACCTATGTTTGTTTGTTCTTCACAGCATCACGCCCGAGCGCCTCAACAGATTTTCATGAGGGTGGTCTCAGGGTGGTGATCAGCGAGTTCGGGAGGTGGTTATAGGCTACCTTGATTTTTCCTCCCTCATCCCCTTCATCGGTTTTCGGGAGGTCCTTCACGACGAAAGTTGTTTACCTACCTCTGATGTGTAACTAAGGAGGCCTCAAAAGGGGGACGAAAGTTTTTGTCCGATTTTGTTGGTACAAGGGTCTATGGAATGAGCTTTTTAGGCTGATTCCAACGACTCCAAACGATTTTTGCAGCCTGAGCCGTTCGTTACCTCTGATCGGCATAAGCTTTTCTTAAGCATCGGTCGTTAGGGTGCAGTTGTTTACGTAATGAGAATCACGTGGATATTTTTGATGTGTTGTGTGGCATAGTTTGGTCGCTAAATACCTACTGTTTCTCAGTTTCTCTCGCTCATTAAATATATCGTAATAACAGAAAGGTTGCGCTCATCTATTCAATTCAATTGATGGCTTGTTAAACCTATCGTAATGAATAGTATAATTTAAGTAACCACCCATGAACTTTACTAGGCTAATATAGTTTCCAAAAGTGGGTTTAGATCAGGGAAAATTTCACTTTGTACAGTCTGTACCACGATCTTGTAGGGGGGTCTTGTCTTTTGCACCCAGTGGCTCGCGATAAGTCGCTCTTGGTTTGTTGTTATTTGCACCCGAGAACTATTAGAGCTCTTTCATCAGCGTTGGCTTTTGCCCCCGGTATCAATAATTGATATGATACCGATACCCATTGGGAGGTTCGCATTTTTCTATTTTTTTTCTTTTTTTTTTTTTTCTGAAAGTTCTCCCTGAGAATGTAGGGAAAACAGCAGTCAGCCGCCTGAAATCGTTTCCAGAAAATTTAAATAATTTAACGAAAATTACGGCGTTTGAAAAACACGGCCATGGAGGGAGCGTGACGTCACTACCTCATTACAGCTGAAAAGCGTCGTCGATAGTGTTATGTTCTTGAAAGGTGAGGGGATTGTTCCGCCCAGGGTTGCTACTCCACTACTCATCACAGAATGAAATTCAATTTAGCCGTAAATCCTTCTGATAAGGCTTTAAACTTCAAGTATCGTGTATTATAATAATTATATTACCTACACGATACTTATAATTATTATAAGTTAATTATGTTAATTACCTTTTTCAGTGGCGCTTTCGTACCATAAAAACTGACAAGAAATTGGAGGGACTGGCGCATTCGTAATTCACCGGAAAGATAGTGACCCGGGGCCAGGTTGAGATTGTTCATCTCGTAAAAAAAATCAAAAATTAAAAAAAAAAAACAGTTCCACAACCCACTATGTTCAACCTTTCAAGAGGGTTAAAAAAAAAGGCTGAATAACTCCATTCCGAAATACCGTAACAGTTTTCCACGAATATCTCAAAATTGGGTAGTGAAGAAATGGAGGCTTTTGAAACTGGACGACTCATAATATCGTCGCTTAAGAACCCACAATGTCATCTAACATTTAAAATTTTATGTCCAAATGGCAGAAACACGCTTAAGGTTTCTTAACCTTCAAAACCTGTGTTTGTAGCCATAAAAATTTTAATGATACAGCAGGATAAAATTTTATAGTTGCCTATTTACAACTCATGTACCCCATATCCAAAAAAAAACAAGTTTTTTTTAACATTATATTTTATTCATTAATACAATTCTCAAGGATATAATCCCAATCTCCCTTTCAGTCAAGAAATCAACATTTTTCAAAATCTCTTCATCTTGTTTGGGTAACTGAGGGTAACATGCTTTCATCGACAGGGAGAAAACTTGTTATAAATCACAATGGCCAAAGCCTACACCTACACACACTCCAACATCCCCAAACTGCACTTACACCGAAGGTCCTAAAGTATTAAATACTAACGACATTTTCACTATCGATTGTTATTTACAAAGTGCTATCAGTGCCATAATAACAAGTGACAGTGACTAGATTTAAACGTACAACCTAAAACAACAATAACGCTATTATAGCGTATAATACACCTAGTGACTAGAAACAACAAGAAGTAATACAATTTAATCATTTCATGTTTCAACAGTCCTGTACAATACAGCTCATTCAAAGTATTGAAACAATTCAATTCAGTGTTCACTGGAAGTGTTTCCAAATTGTAAAAAACCAGTTGAAAGTCACGAAAATGATTTCTTGTGCCGAAAACCTGGTTTTCACTCACAAAACGTTTATGGTTAAACACCGATTCTGAAACATGAAAACCAGTTTGTGAGGTGATTTCAAGTTCCACAAAACCAGCTCTCACGCACGAAAACAGGTTTTTACACACAGTTGATCTCAAGCTCTACAAAAACCGTATTCGCCCTCCAGAAACGGGATCTTTTCCGCTAAAAACCAGTTCTCACTCATTAAAACCAGTTTATTTTCACAAGAACCGATTTCATGTTCCAAAAAATCAGCAACAATCACATTCTATTTACGAAATCGATCTCTTGCTGCGTAAAAAATGTTTTCTATTCCTCAAACTGGTTTCTTCCTACTATTTTGCCTCTTCACACCGGTGATTCTCAAAAAGAGGCTTCCAAACTGGGCTTAGAGATATCCACACGCAAAACATAATTAACAAAATATATTTTCCTGGGGGAAAACCAAAGGTCAGAAATTTGTCTATCCCAGGATATCCAATTTTGTCAATTTGATTATCATCACTCACAACCAATCGATGCCAAGACACTAAATAACATTTTTGACTAGTAGACTGGCCAGTATTAGACCTTTTGCGACTTCATGGAAGGTTACGTTTGGTTATTGTCGAGGCAGGTTAATGGGCTCCCTGAACTACCAAGCTGAAGCACATTCGTTTTAGGGTGCTGTAGGGAAGAACCCTTTTTTCAATATTTTTTGAGTACCTTTTTTTTCGAGCTATGCCATACTAAAGTTCCTTCGGACTGTGCATAGACGTATTTTGAAGGGTTTGAGCTAGGGTGTCGAGTAATTTGTCGTTTTCCGCGAAATTCTGTACACAGAATCGAATTATGGGGTTTTCAAGTATTTCCGTCCAGTTGGTAGGGCTCAATGATGCTTCTGCGGGTTTATATAGGAAGATTTTGAAGTATTTGAGCCAGGGTGTCGAGTAATTTGAAGTTTTAGACGAACTTTGGTACACAGAATCATTTTATAGATTTTTCAAGTACGTCCGTCCAGTCGATAGGGCTCAATAATCAGAGCAGAATCTTCAGGTTCTTTAGAAAAACAGCGGACTAGCCCTTTAAGGTTCTTTTTTACGAATTGCCAGGAAACTTGATACCCCTTATTTGCAAGAAGCGTTTCAAAGCCATCGCCGAATTGGCACTTGGTTCGGGATGAGGAAGTTTTTCTCCTGGCACATCTTCCTCTGTGAATTGAATTTCACGAAATGGCACTCGCTGGGCCATTTTGGGTATGTATTGTAGACTCCGCACACTTGTTTCTTTTCTTTTGTAAGGAAAATGATCGAGAAAAGTCTGAAAATATTAATAAGTACGACACTACAAACAACTCTCAACTTGACAGCTTCACACAGGGAACCCACTAACCTGACACAGGGAAGGTTGCAAATCCGTAACTAGCGTTCCGACGCTAGCGTCTCGAAAAAGGTCTTGCGTTCTTAAAGATTCAGGAGCCCGGTTCCTAATGCCACCAGCCGGAAGAAAGCTAATTTCGAGAAGTGTACTGTGTTATTTGAAAGTGTTGGTACTCCCTGAACGCAAAATTAGATTCTCCACAACTTTCTTTCTACGAGTTTTTCTATTGGGGAACCCATTTTCAACCTACAGACATTTAAAAAATGTTGTATCCCACTTTTAGGCAAAGTTGAAAAAACGCCATTTTCGACCATGAATTTTAACCACTTTAGCAATTTATGAAGGTGCTCAATCGATGGGGAATTTAATGCTCTTCAATTTCGTATAATATAGTAAGTAACTTTTTCGCTAGGAAGCACCGTATAGATATTACCGAAGAAAAACTAAAACAAATCCCAAAATTTGGAGGGTTTCAGATTGCCCCGACATTTTTCGTGTCACTTTTTTCTTTTTTTTTTAATTCCTAGTACAAATACCAACAAGTACCAAAAATAAAATTTACCACAACACCTTTTGCACAAGTAACACTCCTTTTGTGTCTCTAATGCCTATAGATCTAACAGAGTGAAAAAGTGACTCCTCTTGGGTGGGGCTGGTTTCACCAAGAAGCTAGTATTATTTGAGAATAGTGTAAATGAGTAATCTTCGCTGGTGCGAGATTAGTCTAAGCATCGCTTAAAATCGTCAAAGCTGAGCTGTTATAAAAGCGTCGAAAAGGGGCGGTGATCTTGGAAGGGATAGATGATTACATGAACAGTATAGCAAGTCAGGTGCCATGTTCCAGGCCCTGATTGAAAAAAAGCTTCTTCACCTCACTCTAAAGTTGTACATATTGGGCGAGAGGTATCGTGTATAATGATATAAGCTTCCTCGTTTTGTCCTCACAACAAAACACCAGAGCACCTCCCACTACGTCCATTTAGTTGGTACATTTCAGCCAATAGGTGGTACAACTGTTGCCCAAAGACGCTACGTCAGTTCTGGTCGGCCTAAGGCAA
Source organism: Pilophorus perplexus (assembly GCA_955831195.1). Classification (NCBI taxonomy): domain Eukaryota; kingdom Metazoa; phylum Arthropoda; class Insecta; order Hemiptera; family Miridae; genus Pilophorus; species Pilophorus perplexus. Next base: position 7,697,275 of record OY037014.1, on the reverse strand, counting down.
GCTTGATTTCAATCTTTAGATTTGCTCCAAAAAGTGCCCTTTTTTGCGGTGGAACCCATTTCAGCTCTGGCTACAGTTTCAACGCTAAGATTGGTTTTAATTTAACCGCCTGGACTGTTTGGTAAAAACCAACCCTTAGAATAGATGCCATAAAAACGTGACAGAAGCCCCTCCCGTCAAAAATAATCTTATAAGCTACTCTTTGAATTTCTCGAATTCCACAAGAGAAACTCCCAGAGTAGGATTCTGCCAGAATGCCCCATGGTGAGGGTTCAACTTAAAACCCTCATGTCATAAAACTAATTTGAAAGCAGCGAGTTGAAATTTGATGTAATAAAACGTTGTAATCAAATGGGCGAGGTGCCAACTTAATGCTTCAAATGATCAATGTTGAATACGTTGAAGCCACGACAAAAATTATTAAACGAATCATTAAAAATTAAAATAAACCTGAAGGCGGACCACCAAGTTCATTCGGGGCTGCCGGAGACGACGTGGACATCATTGCAGCACTCGTCCTCCTTTAAAAAAAAAAAATCATTGAGTTTCTTGGAATGTGAATGACCAATGGGTCAAGTGCCAGTTATGAGATAGTTACCGGTCAAATGATGTTGTACAAATGATGTCATTTGGCAGGGGAATCGATTTCGGTCGTGCCCAGGTCGATCATTCGCGGGTACTTGATTTTCTTCTTGGTCAGCTCTTCCTGAGCCCAAAGAATCAACTTGAGGAGGGAGTAGAGCTTCGGTTCGGGACACTCGTGGAACTCGTTCTTCAGTATGGCCGTGTTCACTTCGCTAGCAACCTGGAAATAGCGGGTCGTGAGAGGGTGTTAATTTAGTGTGGGATTTGTCACTGTTAAGATTTTCCCGGTGTGTTAACTACGAGTACAATGCCCCGGTTTCACCTAAGCGCCGCAGTGTTTCGAAACGCCAATTTAGCTCCCACTTAAGGGCTTTGAACAAGGAGAGGCGTTGGGCAGCTCATCTGGGGAAATTCTCCTGGGCTGGATCAAAATCCCATACCTACCTTGAAACGCTGTTTGACGTTGAGAAGGTGCGAAAAGGGGCTGAGCGAAGGCTCTTCAAAAGCGAGCAAAGCGAGGGCCCTTTCCAACTGGGTGAGGATTGACGGTTCGGACTCGCCGGGCTCTGACAGTTGCGTCTGGGCGAAATCCAGCGCCTCTTCCACCTTCCCGTCGCGGATCAGCTCGATGAGATGAAGCTGCTGCTTAAAGAAAATACATCTGGACGTTACCAACGCGTACACCAGGAGGACTAAACTGTTAAACCACATGTATACCTGAAGCCTAAAGTAAAGGTAGCGGTCGTTGTCCAAAAGCTCCGGATACAACTGGTTGATGAGGCAAATGGCTTCCCGGGTTTTCCCTCCTTGTATGGCTTCGCGTATTTTGATTCGGTTGTCCATTTGGTTCAAATCTACTAGAGGAGCAACTCCGCTTTCTTCTTGGAACTTTTCCGCCGCCTCTTTGAATCCTTCTACAATAAATAATACCATCATCGAACTAAACAGAAAACTTTAATGAAACGAATCGATTTTGACAGAAAATCATAGCATAGGTTGTTTTGGTTTATTATTCTCGGAATAATACACCTATGCATTCGCGACGGGGGTCGAAAATTTTGATTGACCTCAAAATTTGACATTAGAATGTAAAGTTTTGAGGGCAAACTGCATAAATACGTTTTACGACGCGTAGATTTCAAAAATCAAATGCTCGTCCGCCGTACGAGCCGTTTTGGGCAGTACGGTTTTTATTTTTTAATCTGAAATTTTGGTAAAGTACTCGGTTTATCATCTATTTGTGCCCGCAAGGTTTTCAACCCGATCGCCCAAACCCGTGGGGCTCTGCCGGGCTAAAAAGGAACTACGGGAGGCTTTTTTGAAGAATTAGGGCTATGGGGTCGAGATAGGTGTCGTTTTCGAAGTAGTTTTGGACGTAGAATCCAACTTGGGGATGTATGGGGCATTCGTGGGGCTACAAATGGAGCTTTTGAAGGATGTCATGAGTTCAAAAAAGGCGTCGTTTTCCGAGTAATTTTGGACGCATAATCCATTCTTCGGGGCTTGAAATCTGTCCAAACATTGTACGGGAAAACTAATTAATTGTTAAATTTTGAATGTTTTTAGGTAGGGTCCTTATGTTTTATTGACATAAAATGAATTATACCCCTAATCGCCTACATATAAGAATAATACCTAAGCCCTAGTGTAAAGTCTGCAGCGTTTTTAAATTTTAGTAGCACAATAGAGCGGTTGATGACAAGGTAATTTAAAGTCCAAGTAGGGCCTCTGATGGGCATGTTGCTGTGTTCTCACCTGTGACGAGATAGTTCATGATCAACTTGTTCATTTCGGACCGCTGAGCGTGCAAACCTTCAACACGCGACATCCACTGCTCTTTCGAGTATTCCGGCAACTTGTCCGAGAAGCTCATAGTCGAGAGGATCAACTGAAACTGAACTTTTGAGTTTAGCAACCCGGAAAACGGCAAGAAAAGCACAAACGGATACTGGGTAGGACGCAGCTCGAGACGGGTCAAGGTAAGTAAATCGCTTACTGGTGGGATCTAATCGGAATCCGATTTTAGAGGCAATTCATCAGAAATTCTGATCCAGAATCGCTCTTCGGGATGTCACTTCCTCTCACAGAGTAACAGAGAACAGAATGATTCTGTCACGATCTGATTGACAATCAGTGATTGTGTCTTTCTTATCTACAGATTCTGTACCACAGAGTAACAGAGAAGAAACTGTTCTGTACCGATTTATCACTAGCTGATCATCAGCTGCTGATAGCTGGCATGTCTGAGCTAGGAATGGAAATCAATTATCGATATTTGATACTATCGATACTGCCGTCGCGGATTATCGATAACTTTTTGTCAATACTTGCTAGACCGATATTATCCATTAACTTTTTATCAATAGAACGATCATGGCCAAAATCAAAAAATCTTCCATGGTAGGTACCTAACTGTTGTGGAAATCAAACGATTTGAGGTTGGTCATGATCAAATAAACCGGTGTTACAAATAAATTATCTGATTTCTTTATTAAAGCAACAACTGTTCTATACCATACGGGGTTTGAAATAACTCTTCCAACGATACCAAGAACTTATTTTGCGATTTTTTTTTTTTTTAGTTTGGCCATAATCGTTTTTAATTAATACATTATAGTATTATTAATGTAGCACGGTGTTTAAACACCTGGTTGCGCTGGACGCGTCTTACAGCAACAACTGCAAAATTTGCTCAAACCACGACTGCCTGGACAATCAGTAGATCTACAACAGCAACAGGCCAACCGCATTAAATGCACATTAAAATTTGTCCGTTGTTTGTGAATTTGAAGCGTTTATTTTTCTATTCCTACTCAGTCCTATTATTGTTATACCGATGTGTGTGACGTGAGTAAAGTAACTCTGTTAGGTACCCAGTTTTACAAATTTGTCGAGATTTTTTTTTTTTTAGGAGTTTTACGAATTTTGTTTTACGAACCAATTTTTTGGGGCGAATAATATAATATTATCACTTATATCACTTTCCCCTATGTATCGGGACTATCGATACTAATCCATTGGTGTATCGATGGTACTGATTGTCGATCGTTTTCTTTCGATATTTCATCCCTAGTCTGAGCGGTGGCTGTTTATTGTTCTTTTTGTCTTATAGAGCAGGGTGGTTAACCGTACGAATAAAACCGTAGATCTACGGACTTGAGGGTTTGATTCCGGATATCGGATTTTTCCATGGAGGAAAAGAATCCTTTCCTCCATGGGATTTTTCCATAATATGGAAGGATATTATCCTTTCCTCCATGGGATTTTTTATCCAAGTCTACGGATTTTTGGATTTAGAAGAAAAAATTAAAATTCCTCAACCTTTTATTTGGGGAAGGGAGGAGTTATTAAATTAAATTCACACTGAAATTGAATTCTAATTATGAATTTATTTAAGTTATTACAAGCGTTGGGGGCAGGGGGACGGTTGAGCCTTCAATCTCAGATGTTCTATCATGACTGCTGGTCTCAGTGGCGTAATTGGTAGAGCATCGCACTAGTAATGCGAAGGTTGTGGGTTCGAGTCCCACCTGAGGCCCAATAAAATTTTTCGGCCTTCCCCTTCTGATTTCTTGTAATAACTTAAATAAATTCATAATTAGAATTAAATTTCAGTGTGAATTTAATTTAATAACTCCTCCCTTCCCCAAATAAAACACTGTATGAGGGAAGCAGTTCAAAATTTCCTCAAGTCATTACCTAAATCAACCTTTTATTACAACCAGAGCACGCTGCTAATGTAATTTGGACGTCTAAGGCCAAGAACAGAAGTCTGGTTTCAAATCCTCGACTGCAACAACCACCAACACTTGAGTGTGAAGATGAAAACGCTTGTCAAGGTTGGAAAATCCTATTCAGCCACCAACACACACTACCTACTAGGTACATTCTTTCGTTTCTTTCGCTTTCGCGTTTGTTTCTCATTCCATTCAATATCTCACAACATCGATTTTCAATAAACCGCATGAATCTTCAACTGGCGGCTATTTTTAGTTTATGGACAAATGCCGTTTATGGACAGATAAATGGAATACTTAACGCATTATTTCGTGTTTTACCTCATGATTTACCCTTTTATTTCTAAATATTTTTTCTACATTTTTAAATTTCAAATTTTTATCATTTTTTATTTTTTAAACTTTCACATTTTTAGTTTTTTAAAATTTTTTTAATCCCTTTTTTTTAATAGGAAAAGGATAATGATATTTCTAGATTCGTAACTGGAGCTTTCTTGAAAATAGATCGGCTAATAAGAAGTTCTTAGGTTCGCTAAGATGTCAGCAGTCGCGGTCCTGCATAAATCAATTATGGCATCAAAGGCCAAATTTTGTCCTCATCAGAGAAAGGGAAAGGTGGCGTATCTAAAATAGACCCTAAAATAAGACACGATCAATCAAGCTTTCAGGGGAAAGAAACATCGACAATCTGCCGTTTCTGACGTCAACCGATGCATTAAATTCAAATTTTGAACCTCGAGACGTTCCTAAAATAACGCATTCAATTGTGGTATTAATCTGGGCTATGATTTGTCAATTTGTGGTCACGTTTACGATGGAGAGTGGAGCTGAGGACGACTCACCTAAGCCCGAGAAGAGAGCAAAGAAAAACCCTCCATAGGTACTAAGTCAAGTCTTGACTCATTTTTGTCGACGTTTTTGAAGTGCCAGCTTCACGTCTACGGATTTTCGGAAAATCATTTTCTCCCCAAATCTCTGACTTTTCAAGGCTTGACTGCGGACAAATGAACCCGGAGAGTTGGCAACTCTGTGCTGGAGGACATCCACATGAGGTAGGAACATCGATATTTGAGTAAGGTTTCCTTCTCGAAAGTCGATCTTGACAATACAGTATATAAATACATAGTATATATTATTGTAAAGTTATCGCTTCTCGGCCTCTTGGCTAAGATCAAAGTGTAGTATCTGTTCTTATCAGCTTAATCTCTGGTACGGTGCTCATCGAGCACCCCTGATGATTAAACTGATTTTTGGAAATAGACGGGTGGCTCGGAGCTTGCTCCACCCCTGTCACGGGTTGCCCTGGCCTTGCAGTACCTCCAGGTGCGGCCCAAACAAATAATACAAAATTCACATTAAGGGGCAATTGTTATTCTAATTGTGAATTCAAGCTGAATTTAATAATTTAATCATGAATAATTAATAATCTAAAACGATAATCTAACTCGTATCGCCATCAACAGTTGATGACAGGAGTTACTCCTACCACGTGTGACAGCGTATTATTGATACGGTATCAACTCGACTTCCGAGTTCGGAGATCAACTTGATGGTCGCCCTAGGGAGTTTTTGTGGGGGCAATTCAACTGACTCCCGGCAGGTCGAAAAGTGAAGGGAACTTCGATCGCCGCTCGAACGTGCAATACAACCGACTCCCCAAACGGTTGAACCTCAGCCGTCGAAGCAATACAACTGACTCCCCACCACAGAGTAACAGAGAGCTGTGAGAGAGCTCCCCACTGTGAACTCGTTTGTTTTCATGAACTGGAAGTCTGATAACATGACTATCGCCTTGCTCGTCAGTTTTGCAATGGAAACCCAGGGTTTGGCCTTCCTTACTGTGACCCCACCGATGTCGGGAAGCATTTTGCTAGTGGGTTGTCCATAAACCAGACGAACTTGACAAGGGACAGGATTTCATGGAGTGCCTTCACGATACCTACGTCGCCGACGATTCTCTCTTTCCTCCCTCCATTTGGGCTTGTGAATCAGCCGAACTCACGAGAACGAGAAATGCGTGTGAGTCGTTCCACTCATTTGTCAATAAAGACTTCAATTCACCTCATCCAAACCTTTACGATTTTTTTGAGGAGCTCGTAGAAGTGAATGTTTTAGCTCCGACCAATCTGGGAGTCAGTTGTATTCATGGGAGTCGGTTGAATGTTTTAGCTAGGAGCAAACCGGGAGTCAGTCGTTGGGAGTCGGTTGAAACGGGAGTCAGTTGAAATGCCTCGGTTTTGGGGGGTTGAACAATATTAATTACCTAATTTAAATTGTTCCAATTCGAAGTCGCTAAAGAGGCAACCACAGAGAGCAAACCCTTAGAGGCAACACCCCTTATCGACCATTTTCGCGAAAATGGGGTTATGGCTGATTTTTATACAAAATCCCCCCATCGGAGAGTGAAAGTTATCAAAATCCCCCGGCTCGGTAGGTATGTCAAAAGTTATCGAAATCCCCCTGGTTCAAAAACTCCAAATTTACGAATGGGCTTCTTGAAAAGGTCAGAATTAAGCATTTCTGACAACATATTCGGATTCAGCACCCTTTAAAACCCATAAACCCCAATTTTTAGTTCGAAAATCCGTATAGGTACGTGCTGAGCTGTTTTCGAAATGTTAGAGATTTTGAAATGAACGCCGGGCATATTTGACGTCACACCTCGCCAGGCTGGGCGTCGAGTAGTTGGGCACTGAGCCGCCAGAGCGCTAAATAATAAATCTGAACAGAATCGGAATAAAAACACTCGGCCCGGGTCGATTTTTGAATCACCTTCTCTTTGATAATAACCTCGATGCTCAATTTTCGAATGACCTTCTATAATGATTAATCCGATTTTCGATTTTTGGGGTCGACTTTTCGCCTAGTAAAGTTGGCTGACTTGCGTAGATGAGAGAGAGAGAGAGGGATCTCCCGGCCAATCAAAAGAAGACGAAGCAGCCCACGTCATGTACCCTCTCCAGACCTCGGAATTCAAATATCATATTTTTCCTAAGGCACTATAAATAATTGAAACGGGTTTTCTGCAATATGGACCCGTTTTCGTAACTTTAGAAGCACGACCTTTGCAGGAAAAACATTTTAAAAAATCATTAAAGGAGCTCATTGTATACATATTATATTAAATATAATGTGTAAATTTTACACGATGTGTACAAGGCGTACATGGCGTACGTTGGTCACGAGACAATTTAATTAAAAGTCAAACGAGTAGGTAGGAACATACTTCATTCATTTTCATTGTTCGTGGTTGGTGCGTCCGTCGGTTTCGGGACGTGGATTCCACTAAACTTGATGCTCACTTTTTTCATGAAATCACGTCGAAATGTCACCTTTTTCGTGCTTCTCAATCAGCCCCACCCATCGAGCTCTCCGCTGCATGCTAGTGGACGGAGTGTTGATGTGACCCTTGCGAACAGCATGTTGACTTTTGCATAACATTTAATGTCGGTTTGCAAACATGCAATCATGTTAGAGCACCAGAGCTTCCAGGAAAACGTATATATTTGGGTGGGGGGCAGGAACGGTTTTCCCAAAATGATAGTGGAAGCTCTCACAAGCGTTCGTTGTTCGGGTAGTGGCGTTGTCCATTGATGCCCATGAGGATGGTGGAAAGGTGGCCTCGTCACGCAAATAGTAATCGTGGAGAATCTGTAGGTGTTGTGCGTGGTTACGTCGTCTTCTGGTCGGTCCAGTATCCACTCGCAGAACATATCCTGGACTGTCTCTGGATTGAGCGATTCGTGTCTGGAAGGGGGGATCGTGATACTCCACGGAACTAACCTGCGGACCCGACGGGTGGATTCTGATGGACCCCCTTTTACACGTTGGGGGATTTTGATTGTCGCCCAACTTTCTCACGTTTTGCAGGCTGGTAACTTCATAATAATTATGAAGTTACCAGCCTGCTCTAACTTAATGGGGTCCGGCCAGTACACTCCCCGGCCCGAAAAAAGCGACCACTACTGTTACAGTACACCCGCCCATTACACTCCCCACCGGTTCATGCTACGGAAATTCGTAATGCCGGTACACTCCCCGCTAGTGCGTGCTAATAAAAATCCTAATGCCGCTATACTCGGGGAGGATGTGAGCGATTAGAGTTATCCAGGGGACACCACGAGGAGGTGCATGTCCATAAAGTTGGGGGAAAGCGAGCGCGGACACGTACTTGTCGTGAAGATATTAAATATACGCCAATTTTTATATTTAGAAATACGCCTATTCATAAGCTTTGGGCAAGTCGTATGGTTTGCCGTATAATTTTCGACGAAAAACACGTCCTTTTGCCACCTGCCACACAAACATCGTACGACTCGGCCATGGCTAATAACCAACTAACGTCTGATTGGGGAGTGTACAGGCAAAGGTCACATCACGAGCCTCGCCCGCTCCGTGAGTGTACCTGGCAAACAATCACAGAGCGGGAGGAGAGAGTGCGACCAGTGGGGAGTGTCACGACCCCCGTAGACCACGAAATAGGAATTGTTCTATTCCGTGGTGTGTGCCCTGGTCAGAGGCAAGCGAGGTTGTTCATTGGATTCTCCAGGTCGAGAGCGCTTGCATGGCTCCGTTTCCTGTCCCTGAGGTGCGTCACTTGTACTTCTTGAGACATATTAAAACAAGGTTGGGAGATCCCCTAGGTTTCATAAAGTCCTGGTGGAGGCTGGTAGATGGACCAAAGTAGAAGTAGAAGCTAAGTTTTAGGTAGGTTGAGGAAAGGGCTGGAGTCCGATCCATTGCTGTTTTTTTAATTATTATATGTCTGGGGTGATTTGGCAAATTTGGTGAAGCTAAGTCGAAAACATGAAAACAAATTTTCCCCGCGCCGCTGACCAGTAATCATCTACCACTGCTGACCAGGAATAACCCATAAAAACGGTACGAAATGTAAATCAGAAACGAATTCTCGGAAGAAAACAAAATCAACAAGCACCGTCAAAATGTATATTTTTCATAATAACCATCCCCAGTTATCAACATACAATAATAATTTCAATACATCGCAAGTACCTACGACGAAAAGAACTGAACAATTATGCTACGAACTCAGTTGCGTTCAAAGAAAACTCTCCAGGGCAGACTTCAACCACTCAAAGCCTAGAATAAGTGATAGCTATTAGAATTTCGAGTAAAAACTATTTTCGTACAATATTTGCCCAAAAGGGTTCGAAACAGGAAACCCAAATCTTAGATTTTGAACGAGTGGGAGAAACTGGAAGCACAAACTCACTTGGCAGGCGAAACCTGCACTTTGAATTCGCAGGTGGGGTCCCCTTCAAAGGGTTTACAATTGTGGCGATTTGCATGAAAGCGGCGTCATCTGGGATTTTGCCCGAATGACGTCATTTCCAACACGAACAAATATAACAAGTCAACGTCTTACTGCTAAATCACTGAAATATCACTGATACGGTTGAGACAGCTTTTCACAGACTGAACAACTGATGAAAACTACACATTTCCCCCAACAACAACCAACGCCATCTTAGTGTTGTTGAAGGAAATTTACAAGTTGCTACCAGTTATTATAATTCTTCGATCAACTGCTTGGCGACTTACCAAAAAAATAATCAAGTTTATATAGTGAATTCTGGAAAACAACAAAACAATTCAGCCTTTGAACAATCACAAAATGAACCTGTTTCGAGATGAGCCCGCTGCACCTTTGGAAGTTAATGGAAAAGGGCTTTTTGATGGATGCTCCGATGCTAATCAAATATTCAAAAAAACTGTTTCCTAACAACGCTATTTATTGAACCGTTTAAATATTTTTTTTCTCTCTTTTTTTTCAATATCAAATTATTAGTTATTTAGAATAAGTGTGTCGTATGTGGCCGTCATGCGTGGGTCCAGGTGTCATTTGAAAGGGTCGTCCGACGTGGAAGCGGGTGTTTTCGGTTTGACGGCCGAGACGAGTTTCGTGCTTTCGCTGAAATAATTTCGGTAAGGAGTTATTTTTGGGGGAAATTCGGTTATGAAAAAAGAAAAGAAAAGTCGCTTCGATGTTGACTTACGTGGCGTTGACGTCTTTCTTCAAGGAGGGCAGGATGGCGGGGACTTTGCGTTGACCCGCTTCCCGAGCGACGACTTCAAGAATGGAATAACTCGGGAGCCAACACTGAAACATGGTGAGACGAGTGTGTGAATTCAAGTTGGCAGCAGAAAACCAGTGAAATTAAGAAAAAAAGAGGAAAGTGTTGAGATAGTCGTAATCTCTACGGTTCTGTATGTTTTCTTGGTGGTGGTGGTGGGGTTACACAATTACGAAGTTTTCTAACAAAACATGTACCCGGAACCTCGTAAAAATTTTAAAAACCTCAAATGTAACCATTTTTCTTTGTTTTTGGGCGTGTAACTCGAAAAGCAAGCGGCTTAGCGCCAAAATGACTATATAATTCAATTCAATTCTCTTTATTTGCAGTCATCTCTTTGTACAGACATTGCAATAATTGTCAGTAAATAATACAACTAATTTTCAAAACATCGTTATAAATGATGAATCATAAATGGACTTTTCGGGCCATAAAAACAGGGAAAGCCCCCGCGAAGCCGGAATAAAAGAATAAACGGAAAACAGTGAGTCGCACCTAGACCGTCGCCAATGTTTGTCAGACTCGAAACCCACTTAACGGCGTTCTCTTCACATACCTCCGCCTGAGGGAGCTTTGGAGAACATTTTGACACGGAAAAATCTCGACTCAAATGCCAAATCTGTTCATGAATAATGTCCACAAAATATGGCTGTCGTTCAATCTCGACTATGAAGGGGCCTCAGAACCTCCTCAAGGACTTCCTCCACTGCAATTGAACCGTCCTCGACTGCCATTTATGAATAACGTTAGTCGCTCCCTTGAGGCCCCTTTTGAGGAGATCCTCAGCCTCCAGGAGGATTATGAAGGTAAGGTAAGGTAAAGGTATTCATGGCCCGCTTAGCACGTCGAAACCTCGTAAATCTGGGCTTGGGGTTTGTGCTGGCGACAATTTTTCATTATAATGACTGACAATTGTACAATGTGACTACTTTACTTTATTGTAAATATTATTGACCATTTTTCATCGATAACTTTTTTGTATTTTTGAATACTTTTGTATTAGGATTAGTTTTTAAAAGTACATAATATGTACTTATTATTATTATATTATAATGCATTACATATTTGTATACCTTCTTATCTTTCTGCTCAGAATGAATACAAATATTTTAGTACAAAAACGAAAAAATCGGTTAAAGAAAAAAAAACTGGGTTTTGAGTATCCCTTGGTGCCTGAGGCGTGAGGGTCCTTCATATCAGATATGAAGATTCTGTATTTTGGAAAATACATATTTGACTTTAGTTTCGCCTCGTCGTACCGCTATTAGTGCGCATATGGACGAGTAGGACTCATGAATATGTTTGCATGAGTTGATAGGAACATCTGGTCAGGCGCGACTGGTGATGGCAGAACAAGGGGGTGCAGTCACGGATCCGTGATAATATTTTATGAAAATATTATTGCACCCAACACAGATAAAAAGTACCTACTATCAAGATTTGCTATAGTTCATTATTTATTTGTTTGTTTAAAAATTCCAATTAACTATTACCAGTTTCCTTTCATTTCCTGGGTACACGCTGCAAACCTGGTAAAGGTGAGGTTGGCCGTCCCATGTCGCGAATGTCACACTTATCACTCACGCCTAAACGGGAAAACTCCCTCAAGATGAAATCAATAGAGTTATCCAACAAACGCTTTATGAAATGAACAATGAAACGATCGAATGAAACGAACGAATAAAAAACTTATAAATGAGACAAACGCAGACCACAGGGTTCTGAAAACACTTCCCTGAAAACATGGAAGCACACTAAACCCCTGATGCCATCCCCTCAGAAGCTGCTTCTGGTAAAAAATACCTTTGTGGGAAAACTGAAAAAATCAGAAACCTTGGTCGATCGAAATTTTATGATTTCATACCGTACAAAGTAATATAGCAACACCAAAAAGTTTTCAAAAATATTTCAAAAGTAAGCCCCTATTTTTTCCATGATTTGAGACAGATTAGATCCTGAAAAAGTCCCTCATTACAAACGAAAATTCCCTGCCCATGAACGAAGACTGCCAACACTGATTGTGGAGGTGATTTAACATCTGGTGAACGCAGAGAAGGAAGGGTGTGCGCAGTGCCCAGAACTGCCCCACATTTCGACATTTCTGGCTTCACACTTAGTTCGTTGTTCCATAAGGTCCATGCAAAAAAATCGTCTCAAGAAGGGCAGTGCTCCCGTTATAATTGCACTATCAACACAGGCTTTTCAGACGTTCCGCGAACTATGTAAGGTCTACAAGAACGTAGATTTTCGAGCCGAGTTTTGATTCATTTTTAGCTAGGTAACTAATTAGGTAGGTAATACGTAGCCCCCCCCCCCCCCTCTCGCAATTCTGCATCGAGGGGGTGCAGTTGCGACGCTGCCTCCCTCACGAGTCGCGCCTGCATCTGGTGCGAACTGCCGAAAATTACCCTTTTCCAGCTTTTTGAGAGTTTAACCCAATCTTTGGGTTGCTCTAGGGGGCAAACGAGAGAGGCACTAGGAAGGCACTAGGAACCTAATCTGTATGAAAAGTGAAGGAAATTTTGTCTACTTTAATTTAGTGCATATATAGAATATAGTATAATATACAAATATTATCTGTAGTGACTTTGACGCTAAACCGCTTACGTTTCGCGTTACATGCCAACATTTTGAGGTTTTAACAAAATTTTGACATGGTTCCGGGCAAACGTTTTACGGAAAACCTCTGAGACGTGTTCAGCGCACGGGGGAAAAAAACGTAGAAATTACGACTATTCCCAAAAACGTTCCTCTATTTTCCTTTCTTCTTCTTAATTTCACCGGACTACAGTGACATTTTGCGTAACTGGGAAGGAAGTTACACACTTTCAAAGCTGAATACTAGGTCGCTACTAATTTTCGAGATAATTTAAGAGCAGGGTAATAGGAATGGACTCATATATAATAACCTAGTGCCACTAACAACCAGATGTACAGCAACCAACCTTGTCTTTGTAAGCAGTGGCGACTATGTTGCGGTTAGGTTCAGGATCGTAAGCAACCGACTCGACTCCGAAGTGCTCGCAGTACTCGTGAATGAACTGCCGCTTTTGGGAGCCCATCGACTGGAAAGAATGCGCCCGACTCTTCTGCTTGCTCTAAAATAAAAACCAGATGAAATATCAGAGACTCCCTGAATGTATTCCGGAACCATCAAAATTTGAGGGCTTACCGTCTTAGCGAGTTGAACGAGCCGAGTCAGCGAGTCGTGGACCATTTCGCAAAACCTCCGGTCCTTCTTCACCCAGGCCTTCATCGTCTCAGAGTACTTCGGGTGGAGTTTGGAGCTGAGGTCCGGATTAGCGATTTGGAGGCCGATCGCCAGCCGGAGGTTCCTCTCCTGGAGTTTGCACTCGTCATTGCACTCCAAACTGTAACGCCCAAATATTTCACTTTTATGCTTCATACCAAAATAAAAATTTCAAACGAATACCCGACCTCTGCCAGCCCACTTACGTTTTCAGGGACATCTTTGACGCAGTCGACGTAACGTCTGACGTGTCGACGGACTTGCCCAAACGAACGTCGGCCATTTTGGCGGCCAGCAGGGACGTGGCGATCCGCTGGTACTCCGAGTGGTTATCGCAACAGTTCCGAGTCACTTTCCTTCGTCCGCACTCGCAGGTAACTTCAACCTGAAGACGACATATCGATTAGTATGGATTAATTTTTGCTTTCCTTTTTTAGAAATTTGTAAAAAATTAAATAAATCAATTAAAACCTCCTTCAAGATGTACCTTGGCCTGGCAGGGGTTGCTCTGCGGGCAGGGCTTTCCAGGGTGGCACGGAGCTGCGCAAGGGTGCGTGCAGGAGCCTTCGCGGGGATCAGTGCAGGGTTGTGCACAGGAGGCGCCAGGAACGAGGCAGGCGTCTGCATGACAGGTTTTGATGCACTTGTGACCACATGGGAGGGACCGACCACAAGTCCGACCGCAGGAGTACTCGCCCATGTGACACGGGACGGTTTTTCTGAGCTGTAAAACGAAACGAATTTTTTTTTTTTAAATAATTTCAGAGTTGTCTACACATTCATGGAGCAGACGGACTCACCTCGTGAGCTCCGTGGCAGTAGCGGGTGACGAAAGTAGTGCACGGGGGGCATTCGGGGGCGGAGTGGCAGGAGTGAAGTGGGGCGTGGCCGCAAGGGTGGTCCCGAGTGCACTTTTGAGTACATTCGGGGACCCTCGTGCCACAAGGGATTGGCGGAAGGAGGACAGACTTGCCACACTCACAGTGAAGCTCTTCAAAACCTGAAAATAACACAGTGATTAAAAACAGAAGATACATTAGTGAATAAGTAAACAATCAATGAGTCAGCTTACTAGCAGCTAAACACGGGTGGCAGTGGCCTTTGTGACACAACCGCTCGCACTTGTGTTGGCCGCAAGACAGCGTTTTGTTGCACACAAGGGGGCAGATGTGTTCAACTTCGATGCAGCACTGTTGGTTGCATTTGTGTTTGCCGCAGTTGCGTTTCTTGGTGCACCGTTTTTGACACTTGGTGTCTTCGGGGTTGCCGGTGAGATCCTTGCAGTCTATGTCTTTGGCCATCGCGTGGCAGCGGCAGAGTACGGAAGTGACGTTGTCACAAGGAGGGCACGCCCCTTCGTGGCACTTGGCTTTGCAGCGATGCCGGTCACCTGAAAAGGCGGTGGTGATGAGTGTGGTAATTGTGGAAATGAAAGCAGAGGGTTGTGGCAAAACTTACCAGCTTGCCCGCACGTGAGCTCTTTCCCGCAGACGTTGCCGCAGAGGATAACTGGGTCAGAACAGGAGGTTCGCGCATCGGGTGGGACGTCTTCCTTGCCGCACTGGCATTTGACGAGTATGGACGGAGACAGGGGACATGGAGGGCAGGGCGGAGGATGGCACGTTGAAGGACACGGGTGGGCACCGCATGAAAGCTGATGGGGGCATGACAAGCCGCAACTGTACGACGTTGGGCCACTGAGTTCCGGAGGCACGATGTGGCCGTCACATGGCAGGTCGCGATCGGCACGGCCACAATGGCAAGCTACACAAAAACATTACAAATGAAAACTCTTTTTGAAAATCCTCGAAAGATAGTGCAGGAACTTGGAATTCCAAATTACAACAGAGCTGACCACACTAAACGAAAACAATCCTTACACTGATGTATTATGTTGCTACAAGGCGAGCAGGGTCCTTGATGACAGGCGACACTGCACGCGTGAAGACCGCAGTTCAATGGGCGGCTGCAAACTGCTTCGCAGTCGAACGTCACCGACGACGAACATGTGACGGTCCTCGACGTCCGGCCGCAACCGCATGTCCGCTCGACGTTGGCGCAGCACGGCGGGCAAGCACCCGGATGACAAAGGAGAGTGCAGCCGTGCGGGCAATCTTTCCGTTTCCCACAGACTTGTCCACAACAGTGGGGCGTCTCTCCACGAACCTAAGCCAACAACTATGATATACTGCCTAAGAATAGTTCCCGTATCTCACGAAAACCGACTTTTGGGAAACAGGGTCAATAGAGAGTTCCTAAAGCCACTTTTTGCCTAACGGTGATGAGTTACGGTCGACGTACATAACTCGAGATTTCGCGCATTCGCAGAAATAACGGTGATAACTTACGTCCTTATGCCTAACGTCGAACGTTATTGCCGTAAAGTTACGGCAATAAACTTACGGTCCCGCCGTTAATTTCGAGCAATAGAACGTAAATAGCGACACTTTAAATTTAGCGTGACTTTTGATAAGACCGTATCTCTGTTACGGTCTTATGTGAAGTTAGCTTTTCTTTGATTCTCCCTAGACAAATCCCTTACGGTGATAAAAATTAACGGTCGACGTAACTCGGATGTTTCTTTAGGAACTCTCTAATACGTGTTTTTTTCATTAGTAAATCCTCAAAAAGTCGTAAACTCGATAATCGTATGTTGTTCTTGAGTCATTTCCTGAGCAGATACGATTTTGAAACTGGCAAAACCGATGGAAACCAACCCTCCCAAAACTGCTAAAAACCAATAACTCAATTCGGCCAAAAATTGAGAAACGAGATCTATTCTTAGGATGGCAGTATAGTCTGCGCGATATTTCTTGTAAGAGTTCCCCCTCCCACAAGCCCAGTCTGGTACCCAGGATTGCCAAACTTATGGCACAAAAACATCAGCCCTTCACTTCTCCGTCATTACCGAGTACATTCCCGTTCAAGCAACTTCTACCTGTTTACCTGCTGTCATTCATTTTGCTGTAAATCGTTTGTTATAGACGCTGTAAATTCTCAACTTAATAAAATCAGCCCGAGCCCGGATGCCCAAGATTTGGGCGAATATTGGCAACTGATTGAATGTTTTCCAAAGGTTAAATGCTCTTTCCCAAAGTAAGAATGGCCTATATACCAGCAGCACTTTATAGGACGATACAGGAATTTATACAAGTGGATCATCCAGGGGAATGACTAAAGACTTTTTCCAACTGTTTCCCCTTTTAGATGACTATGTAAAATACAGCAAAAACATTACTGAAGACTCAGCAACTGATCTAAACAATGGAGCAAGAAGAAGAATTATATCCCAAGAAACAACTAAGTTACGAGCAACAGGGGGGGGGGGGGAATGACAAATAAACATTCTCACCAACAATCTGAACGTTGACCCACTGGTCTCACAACACAAACTAGCCTTGAGTCCATTGGGGTTTTATCATGGAATTTTTTCAATTTTTTTTTTCGAATGTACATCCTACGAGAATAGCAAAAACGACAGTCAGCCGTCTGGAATCGCTTCCAAAAAATTATTATAATTTAGAGAAAGTGGAGACGTTTGAAAATACGCGGGAGTAGAATCGATCAGCTGGGTCAGTGACGTCGTTTAGTCAAGAAGGTGCTACCAACCTCGGCGGGCTGCCGAAGTTGTTACCAGTGTTGCCATCTGACAGCCCATCACAAAGAACGCTATCGAATCACCGTCAATCTGATGTAATAAGATCTTAAACTATAAGTATAATATATTCTGAATTATTTATTCACTATATCAAATGATAAACCTTCGTAAATTCCTTCTAAGAGCTGTAGACACTAGCGCCCCAAGTGAGAGCTTTGCCTTGTTTGTGACGTAGATTGGTCAAGTCAGCATCCCAGACAGACCCGCGAAAATTCGAACTGCACTACTCGTTTTTTGCTCTTCTCTCCTCCAACAATTTAAAAAAACTGATTTCAGTGTTTCTATAACATATGCTTTGGCCCTACAATAAAACGGTAGGGTTAAATTTAAAATCGTAAGTTTATGAAATTTCCCCATTCTTGTGTAACAGTGTTTTCACCTCTGTTTTCAAAATTTCCTCAACATTAATACTTCCCTTTTACTGCAAAGTTAGACAGGGGAATGAGCCAAAACCTGTAAGACACACTTGATATGCATACATTTGCATACTATGGACATAAAATTATGATGGCAAAGGTCCACTTGGTCCATAGCAGACCACTTGATGAGTACTTGAGCCTTTGTAGTTTTCTACACAGGAAATTTCTACCTCAGAATTTTCTCCCTTCTTGGCAACTTTGTGCGCTCGGCCCCTCAGACGTACAGTCCTCCCCACTCATCGCCCTGTTTTCAGAGATTTTCACTCACTACAGCTATCGACTATGTACTCCAAAACTCACCCATTGAGGATCCGTAACTTTCCCGCACATGCACTTGTACTCGGTCGGTATATTCTGCGTGACGTTCTGACAAGCCGGACACCGCCAACCGCTTTCTGTGAAACATAAAACACCATCATTACAAAAAACGCATGTCCCTTCCCCAACTCACCGCTTCAACTTACCTCCTCCGGTCGCCTCCGTCGACGAATTCACCCACTTGACGATACAGTTGAGGTGGAGCACGTGGTGACAGTTGGTGCAGGACCAAACCCGCTCTGCTTGACGAATCCTGTCATAACACACAAGACACTCCAACGTCCCTCGATACAGCTGCTCTGTTAGTCGCTCCCTTTGATCTGCCGTCACTTTTTCGTCACCTGATGTGCACACAAATATTTGTTCATTCACTCAATATTTATTTTCCCGTTTTGTACACACATATTAAAAGGCACTCACTTCTGTAACTGTTGCGAGTTTTCATGTCGTCTCGAGCGCCGGATTTCCAGTTATTGTCTCTCCTGTTTGTAAAAATGGGCGGATTAAATGAAGCAGTGAGATTTTGACTAAGTTCATAGATATTACTTCGCAACGTACGGTTTGTTTTGAAAATTTCCGGCTCCGCCAGCGTTCCGCCTTCCTGGAGGGCCACCCTGGCCGTTGTAGACTTTGCCAGACCCCATTTGAACCAACTTCATCGTTTTGGGCTCGTCGACAGCGTCGCCGACCCCGTTACTGAGATCGGTAGGTTTCCGGTCCATCATCCCCGCAGTGCCTGAGAGCGAGAGAGAGAAATCGAGTAAAATCGTCTTGTGCGAGCTGTGACAGGAAATCGTGATGTTCTTACCGGGAGTGTCGCCCCTCAAGATGGCGGCGGCTTCGCTCAGGAGTTGTTTCCGTCCGAGGCTTTTCGCTTCCCAGCTGCAGGTCGAGCTGAGGCCCGATTTGGGCCCGGAGCGATTGCCGTTCGTTGGTATGCCGTTAGAAGCGTTGCCGGATTGAAAAAAGACACCACCGCCGACGTTGTTTCTGAAAAAACGGCGACATTGTTCAGAACAAACGATCGGCGTCATATTTATTTATCTAGGGGCGAACTTACGGTCTAGTCTGCCGGCCTGGTTGGCGATAGAGGCGGTCTGATCCTCGCTTGACGTTGGCATTCCTGTTGTAGTGCCCGCCAGCCTTCTCCTTCTGCCGGGGATGACCCCCTGACCCGACAGTCCCGAGAGGACCACCAGGCGCTTTTCCAAACGTTTGAGTCGTTGGGCCGCCAACAGCCGATATCTGGTCGGTGAGTCCCCTAGACGGAGAACCCGGCTCCCTTTCGACTCCCCAATCTACAAATCAAAACAACCAATGAAACACTGAAAAAACAACAACTATATTTTTACTGTTGTACTGGGGTCGCCCCCAGATCCCAGGGTTACTTCTGTTATGATCAAGGATCAAACCAATGGAACACAGAATGTGTGTTTCGGTGACTCCACAGAGGGCTGGTGGAATAGGTAGGTATCTAAAGACCTTAAGTCATTCAGCCATACTTAGATTATCACACACACACCCTAAGTTTCAGGTTTTTCAAGGATTTACTTCCTTCCCTCTCCAGCACAAGGAGCGTTTACCTGGAAGGATTTCACTCTGATCGCACAAACCCGCGAGGCTCTGTGGGGCTAAAAAGGGGCTATGGAAGCGTTTTTGAAGGGTTTCAGCTTTGGGGTCGAGTTAAATTGCAGCACCTGGGTCAGCAGACCCAGAAACGCATAATTTGAAAAGGCGATCCAGGGTCCAGCAGACCCTCGGACACAACAAGATGGAGAACTGAGTATTTTGTCAAAAACATATTTTTGAAATCTACAAATCATGAAACGTTTACTGACAACCAACATAATATCATTATGCTGGTGGTGACGCGTCATGAAGGGGGGGGGGGGGGTACCGTCAGGGCGTCGCGACGGGGTTCTGACACTTCCTTACGCCCAACCACAAACCAAATAACCTCCGAAAAAACACATTGTTTTAAAAAAACAGGTCAGTTATTCATTTAACGAATACTAACCTCCAGCCTGGTTGTTGTTGGAGTTTGATGAGTTGTAAACCATTGTGGGCAAGAAGGGTTGAGCTTCTTGGAAACTGTAGTCCGTAGATGGATAACTTATGCCGCCAAAGCCACCGACGTAGTCCGTCTGCAACGGTTGGCTCCGCGAACTGCTCGCACCAGCTCGGAACAAATCAAAAAACTCTTCGGCGTTGCGAGAACGCCCTGGGCCCCCTGAAGATTGGTTATTGCGGTAACCTTGAGGTTGCGACCAGTCGGGAGCGTGCGGTGGCGGACCGTAGTACGTCGTGCCGCCGGACGTCGTCGGCTGGGGGTAATAGACGGCCCCGTTGGACCACACGTCCCTTCCCCGCTGTTGATACGACCCGTTGTTGGACCAATCCCAGTTGGACGCCATCACCGCAACTGCAAGATACATGATGTAGAAAAAGCTCCTGGCAACGCTGCTCCCACAAACGGGTTCGCTCACCTTCGAAACTCTTCTTGGACTTTGCCGAATCCAAATTTGACGTTCACCGGTGACTTTCAACGACGGGGGCAACCCAATTGCGTGCAAGTACCCACCAAAGGACTTGTCCACTTGGAAACGAGCCGGCACACCAGCCGCGTGTGGTATCCTTGTAGGCCTCGCCCCTTTTCGAGAGTATGTACAAAAATAAAACCTGCGGAACAAAAATGTCAATTTATTCTACGTTCATGAACCGTAGAATTACAACTGAGCACAAGTGCTGCCAACCCAGTTTTAACTGTATGCAGATGTGCAGAAATTTTATGATTCACGATTAAATCGTAATGTAAATTTTACAGTTACGGCTGACAGCGCCACGCTGCCCAGCCAGGACAAAAATCCACACAACAACACACTGACAATCGTTTCAAGAACCAAGTAGATGCCAACTTCTTGAAATTCAGCAAGTTGAAGCGGTGAAATTACTCAAGTTGACGTCACGACGGGGTTGACAAGCGTTGACACGATTAGCGCAACGTCCAACTGGCACAGATGGAATGACCCAACAACACCCCGTTTCACCCGAGGTTTAAACCATCTCCGAAACAACCCACGGGGGTTTCCCATTCGTATCCCACACAACCCCGCCTGTCGCTTACGATTTCACCGTCAAATCCACCCGAAATTTCTCTTCTCGCCAAAACCTACATCTCTAACCTTTTTACTTACCAGGTGAGCGGCAGCGATGCCCTTACGGCAGTAAAAACAAACGGTATTTACAAAACCGGGACAACCGAAACACTAGACGTTTGAAATTTAGAAAGGATAATTTACAAAGGGAATCCCTAAAAAGGGAGAATTGGTGGAATTTAGAACCCAAAATACCCGTACGAGTTGAACGATCAACCACTTTCGCGAACGGCTGTAACCTCCGCAATGTTGCCACAAGGTTGGTGGTTTGATGTGAATGTGGGTGAAACATTTTGTTCTTTTTTTTGGAAAATGGGATTTTACGTAAAAATTGATTTATTAAAAATTATTTACAAGGGAGATAATATCTTCCTTATAATGTGGCATATTATCATAGGGTACAATTACGGTAATGTATGGTTTGAGTGACGTCACAACCGTAGGGTAGCCCGTCGTCCGTAGGGTATGCCACAGAAACTTTGCCTACGTTTGGCGCATTCTTCTGGAGAAAATAGAACTAGTTATCTCTTATCATCAAGCAGATTCCCCTGCGTACGATAATTTTTCGGGGATTTCTTCCCTCCCAAGTGGTATGATTTCCCTCCTACTGCAGCTTGAACTTGAGAGCACACGTTCACAGAGCAGCCACTACCCGAACATCGAATTTCTCACAGCTCCCATTTCCGTGTCAAGGTTTAACAATGGAAGGTTGACTCGATCGATAGTTCGCGGATCCGCCACCTAGGGGGCGCCATACGTAGGCAAAGTTTCTGTGGCAGACCTATACCTACCTCTCTATTTTCTCTCTACTGTACAGCTACTGAACCGCATCTAAACTAATCATTTTTTTCGGAAAGAAATTTAATAATTATTATTAAATTATTTGAAGCAGTAGCAGTGAGTTTTGAGCTCCTAAGGTGTAATTCAAATTGGACACTTGACATTTTGAATTAGAGAGGGGGAAATGGGTATCTCAGGACGGGCTATTAAGTAGGTATTATTCTTTTTTAAATTGTTTTATAATATCATTTCCACATCTTCCATAAAAAAATATGGTAATTTAATATATTATTAGTAATAATAATTTATTACCCTCAATGTAGTGTTGCCTTATTGGAATTAGATCCGTTGTTCACCCTGGCCTCACCAACTTGTAAGAACGTCACCCCGCTGCCCGTCCGATGCCATTGCGGGGCATCAACACCTCCGCCTTCACATCAACACCAAAATAGAACTTTCAAGAAAACGGCGTTGAAACTTCCTACAATAAAAAAACCTAGCGAAACGACAACCTGTTGAGGCTAATCAACCTCTCAGAAGGTACATCAAAACGAACGAATTTTGCTCCGAATAGAAAAATGGGGTTTTATCACTGGGATTTCAACCAATGTTTGTTGGTATCCCAGGATTTAAAAAAGGGCATCTAATGATTAGTATCTTGGTCACGAAGGAGATCTATGCAAGAGAAAAACATCGTTGCAATTTCAAAATAATTTCTTTATTACAGTCGACAGATTTAAGTAACAAATAAGGCAAATCCCTACAGGGAAGACATATTATGTACAGAGTACCTACTGCAAAACCACTCACCTGATACCCCTCAGGTTGCACCTCAACACAAAAGCGTTCAAATTATTACACAACTCACACTCGCTTCCTCCACGTTTGGAAGACACCCTGGTGATGTTTCTGCAGAGGCGTTTGGAGTTCCTCCGCGTATCCCATCGTGCCGCCTCAAGCGCATACTCCCTCAGTTTTCCCCCCGACCGTAGCGCTTTCTGGTAACCTAAGTGTGTACTATCCCCCGCTTCTTCTTATCAGATAGTGTATGTCATTAAATGAAAATTTAATTTATTAAAAGGAGAAATTTTCTTCTTTTGACATTTCCGTCATTCATGTACTGCGTTGCGGTTTATGAGATTCCTCGCGATGAACAGTTTTCAGTGAACGGCGTGCCAGAAAACCCTTAAGGATCGTCGCCATCATGCCCAGCAAGCAGATGATTCACCTTCCCGTCAAGAAACTGGAGTGTTAGGCACTACTGCAAGTATCAATCTGTTTACAAACTAAGTCTGCACCCCCTTACCAATAAGAATACATCTACGTAATCACGAAGGAGGTTGAAAATTCTGATCGGCCTTAAAAATTGACAATAATATTACGTATATTATACGTTTCAAGAGGTATAGATTCCAAAAACGAAATGCCCGTCCAACGCCAGTGGGGCGAATCGCCAATCTTGGTTGAAAAAAAAAGGAAGCGAAGCTTTTATCATTTTGCAAAAATCAGCTGCCAGTATAGTGTCCTACTAGATGCTCCGGCTCGCTTTGCTCGCCTACGCACCCAGCTGGGGGTGCGAGCGCAAAATAATTACGGATGTGTGGCGCTCAAGCAGGTACACTCTTCAGGTTAGGACCAGAAGACGGACTCCCGCCTTTGGGCGGGAATGAAATGCCGAGGGACCAGATGGCACACAGGTCGAGGGGATACGCGGAGGAACTCCAGACGCTTCTGATGTCTGCCACGGAAATATCTGGAACCATAAAACATAACCAAACTAGGTTCTGAGGTGGCACATCCCAACCAGAGAAGTGCCACCACCTGTGGATGTCCCTACTCCAAATATTTCGTCTTGATAAATGAAATATTTGGAATGGGCACATCTGACTAAATTTCATCAAAATCGGATCAGTACCAAAGGAGATAATCCGGGAAAATGATATTTTTCAAATTGCCAATTAACCCTGCCATTTTACTTTTAGTAAAAATAGAGATAAAATGATTATTACAAAATGAATAACAAACTTTTGTAAAAAAGTGAGTAAAAAATTTGTTGTTCCTGCAATTTTCCCGACTTATCCCCTTCCAGTTCAACGCATATTTAGTTGCCAATTTCACCGTCCGCGTTTCATCCACGACCGCCAAATTTCGATTCGGGCCTGAACATGTCCCGAACGTCCCATCCATTCGGTGTCACTGGTCTCCGTATTTTTTTGTTTAACTCGGCCTCGTTGCTTGGAGGAAAATTCAAGAAACATGGAACATGCTTCATTAACCGAATACATAAATCTACATAGGTTTTCGGCGTGTGGGATTGAAACCCTGCTTGCTTGTTGGTAATGTAACTGTCCAACGCCGAACTAGTGGCCTGACGGTAAGACAAGTGAAGACGCCAAACTAGAGGCCTAACGGTAATACAGGATCCTATATATAGGATATAAGATCCTATATCCAATATATAGGCCGTATGGCCATGGTATGGTATATTATCCATACCAACATACCATAATACATACATATATATATATATCACCGATCCTGTCGCGATTTCGTGACATAATATGACATGGATATTACCCGCATAGCCCTCCCGCG
This sequence comes from Pilophorus perplexus, assembly GCA_955831195.1. Classification (NCBI taxonomy): domain Eukaryota; kingdom Metazoa; phylum Arthropoda; class Insecta; order Hemiptera; family Miridae; genus Pilophorus; species Pilophorus perplexus. The sequence goes on along the minus strand of OY037014.1, from coordinate 7,672,683 downwards.
TAACCTTTTTTTGGCAGTTAGGTCACGGCTAAAGCATGTTCCATCCTAAAAAAAAAAAAAAACCTCAGCCAAAAGAAATTATTAGTTTGGGATTTTATCATCTTGCCCCGTTAAGTCTCATATTTCAGCTTGGAGCGTTCTGCCGTTCTGTAAAACTGAGATGGCAGCCATAATTTAATATTATTATTATTATTTTTTATTTTTTATTTATTTATTTATTTTTTTTTTCAAGTAAGGTTCAGTAGAAAGTCGATTTCTTTGTCTTTTCTTTGATTTTTAAAATAAACTCTCTTGAATGTATTAATTTAAATAATTCGATTGTTTTGAAGAAAAAGATCTATACATTTTCTCCGAAGAAAATCAAGATTTTTAAAAATCCATTATTTGGTGGTGATGGTTTCAATTTTTCTTAGAGACCCAACAAAAGACAACCACTTAACCAGCAACGCTGACCAGTCAGGTTCACCACTTCAGGGTCGTTAGGGATCAGACTCGAATCGATGGAGCGGAACGGACACTCCCCTCTCGACACACTGTCTGGATCAAATCGGCCGACGGGCAGCGCATTTGCGACAAAGCGGGCGCTATGGAGCCGCAATGCACGGTGGGTGAAGGGACGTGATCACCTCGAGCAGGAACAAGAACGGGTCCCTGGCCGACTCCATCCGCCGTCTCATGAGGAACTCGAGGAGAGAATTTTGGGTGTAGTCTTTTTCCGCGATGAGCCGCTCGAAAAGGGCCCACAACGAGGTGACTAGTGGAGAGTCGCAGTCGGAGCGAAGGTCCGTCTTCAAACCCCAACACTGTAAATTACGAGTTGACGTTAAGAATCTTCCACGCGGAGTACCACCAGAGTGAGTCCCAGTAACGCACTTTTTCCAAATATCTTATCCCATCAGGGGCAATGATGTCTAGTAGAACTTGGTCTTTGGTATGCAGCACCGACCCGTACGCTATTTGATCCACCAAAGCCGTCACGAGGTCGTCCCGGTTCCAATTTTCCGGCAAAACGCGGAAAAACACGTTTTTGAGATTACTCCTTTCAACACCCCCAACCACGTGAAGCCCTGAAACAAAACACTCAATAAAATTTGCTACCCACGTCACAACACTGCCATGCTGGAAAGTTGTCTCACCTGCTTGCGTCTGAAACTGCTCAATTTCGACGACCTCCCCGGGACGCCCAATATTTGATATCTCGTTGTTTATAAACTCTGTCGTTAACTGCTGGCATTTTTTGTACAAAAAGGGTACATAGGAGACTTCCCTGGAACAGAAAATGCTAATTTCAGGTGTTGCTACTGCGGTAGGGATGTCAAGTCAGTACTCAAAACTCGATTTTGGAATCGATTGCGAAGTAGACGGCTCAAAGTCGACTTCTTCGCTACATCGATCTTCAAAAATCGATAATCGCCGATAACCACATAACCAACGGTTTGTTCTACTACCTAAAAAACGATAGGAAACAATAATGAAAGGGAATAAAATATTCAGAAACAGAATGTAGACATTTAATTAATTTTATGTAGCACTAAATAGTGCAATATTGCATGTGTCCTTTACTTTTTAGTTTGGGCACTGACTGCAGGAAGAGTGTATGCCCCTTAAGACGGTTTCTCTTGGGTTAAGGATGTCAAATCTGTACTCAAAAAGGGTTGATAACAATACGATAAGCAATAACGCCAGAAATCGTAGAAATCAGCCACCCACAAGCTGGTGAACTTCGACGCTAGAGTGCGATTTGCCAAGAACAAGCAGTAGCGATGCGTTGGAACTTGGAAAATTCCAAAGATAAAGTAAATGTTTCATACTTTAACACAAAAGGGCCAAGGAGTTTGCATTTACGTCCATAGATTGCGCCAGGTGACACCCGCTGCTGTCTTACCGCCAAATAAAATTTACTATCCATAAAAATACATCTCCAGGATGATCGGGGACGGCAGTTTCAGCCGGGCGCCCAAAGCCGTCTGGAGGGAGCAGGCTTTATTCCCCGAATATTAGCGAACCGCAACTGCCAAAAACTTCAAACCACAAAGCCGGACTCTACCTAGCAGGCACCTGGTAAACTTACTAGTGACAAAGGATACCTGTTCAGAGTGCGTTACTCCCGCCAAAGACTGCAGTCATCGCACATCCTGGAGATGTATATCTATGGATATTAAATTTTATTTAGCGGTAAGACAGCAGTGGGGGTCACCTGGCGCGATCTATGGACGTAAATGCAAACTCCTTGGCCCTTATTAGTACCGAGGATATTCCCAGAGGTGTCGCGAGCAGTCGAATGTGGAAAAATGGGGGGGGGGGGGGGGATTCGTTGAAAAAGAGGGGAGCTGTTGGGCACGACGCAGTGGGCGTTCCTGTTCTTTCTTCCATGCAAAGGCCCCAAAGAAGGATTTAAAAACCCGCAGATCTACAGTAAAACACGTAAGGTTGGTAACGCTGGTAAAAGTCAGCCCCAAAATATCGATTATAAAATATATAAATATATAAATTTTATTATAATATAATAGATTTTATTATAACATAATTAGACGACGTCTAATATTATTATCCATATTTTCGGGTTAGGTATAATATAACCGTCAGTCCCAAAATATCGATAATAAAATATATTAAATATATATATGTTTTATTTTATTATCAATATTTTAGGATTATAATATAACCGTTATATATTATATAACTTCTAAGTTATATCTATTATATATTTGAGTTATTATACCTATAACTACTAATCGACCGTGAATATTGATAGCCATTCCTATACTGCGGATGCATCGCTCACCTGAGGTCCATTTCGTGCTGGCAGAGGTGTTCCGGATAGTTTCTGGCCCAGCAGTACAAAACCTAAAAAAAACTGTGTTAGTGAGATTCTCAATTGTTGGAATGGAAACAACTGTGAATCAACTTACTACGACGACGTCTTTCAACTTAATTGTCCGGACGTCCTCCAGCCATGTGCCTGCAAAAGAAGGAATTTGTATGATGATTTTCTTCCCTTCAAGGTATAATATACCATACATATTATGTTGAAATATGTTTTGGGGCACTGCATTTGCATATCCACATTTTAATGGTTTTCCGTAAAGTGGATAAAATTAGTTTTTGTTTCCACGCTAGAATGAGAAAACCAACCGCTAAAATTATGCCGTGGGTATTGATAATAATTTCTTTAATTTGTAAGATTTGATTAACTAAAACTGTTATAATTGTAACTGAAATTGTTTTTGTACTATTTGTACAAAAATGTTGAGTACCTACAAACATGTTGTACATACTCACATATCGGGAGATACTAACTATTAGAGAATGTAATAAGGTAAGAAGAGTGGTTTTGTGCCGCAGTACGTATATCTCACTCAAACCAAAAACAATCACAAATCGTACACATTAATCCAAATTTATTTTCACTAAAATATTTTCGTTTACTGAATTCAACATCAGCGTATAAATAAAAAATTTTAACAAATTGTTTGTCGCTTTCTGTATTTTCCACCCCTTTTTTCGAAACTTCATCAACCTCTTGACTGTTTTGTGGTTTCAGTTTCAGTTTCAACTTCTGATAATATCGCTTATCTTTGTCTGTAACGCCTCTTTTCCTTTTCTCGTCAATTTTCCTGTGTTGAAAGAAATGGAATTTCTCCTCTCGGAGTTTGTATGGTGATGAAAAAAGGTTGTAGATTTATCGACTTGTTTGAAGGTACTAACTCCGAATTGCTTATCGGTTGTTTGGTTTTTAAAAAATCACTACACAAAGTTTCACCTGAACCCCAGCCCAAAAACGTATTCGTGATAAAATGGCTAAGTGGCAAAACTGTCACACAATCACCTTCTCGGATGCCGCGTGTCGTCGAACAAACGGGACACTTCCATTCGCCACCATCCAGGGCTTCGACAGCGGGTGAAATCAACATTTGGTTTTCGCAGACGCACAATTGATTCGGGGCGATGAGACCCACCTGAAACCAGTTGAAGAATGAGGGATTTCGGTATGAAGCGAGCGGTTGGTAGCACTGGAGAACAAGCTTACGTGTTGGCAGCATTCAATGAACTCCAAGTCAGAATCCAGAGAGCGGAGAAGGAGCATCCTCAGCGTCGTCACTTCACCCAGATCAGAATCCGCTTCGTCGGCTTCTTTAGGGCCCTACGACAACAAACAGTCAAACATCCACGAAATACAACAGCTTTGAGCGACCCTGGCGGGTACTTACGTCATTTTGAGGAGGGTTCGTCGAGGGGGAGTTGGTAGAAATGGCCAGAAGACCCGCTTCGTTGGCTTTGGCCATCACGGCGTCGAACGAAGACTCAGTCATGTTCTCCTGCAAGTTTACCAACCCAAGTGAAAATCAGCAAAAAATCGCAAAAAAGTTGAAAAAATAGAAAAAATAAAGAAATTGCAAAATTTAAAAATAACGGCAAGAAAAAAAACCTGCAAACAAGTTTACAAAAAGCGATAGAAAAAACCAATTCACTCCCGGGTAAAAACAATCTGTAGAAAAAATTATATTCCGCATATTTCGCCCGTTTTGCGAGCCCAACTGGGACCAGCCATTCACATGGGACCACACATTCAGGTTCAGCCATATTCACATTTACACTCACACTAGTGCATAAGGATTTTCCACATTGAGGAGGGGATCGACTCGGGCCGTGGTTAGAAGGAGTTGCGGTTCTTCGTTGGCGAGGGGAGGGGGACCAATGGGGTGTCAGGTAGGTGAGCTGCTCGGTGGGATAATTCTGTTGACTTACCTTACGCCCAACAATTTCAAACCAAATAACTTCCGTAAAAACACATTCTGTGTATTAAAAAAATGGTGGGGGGGGGGGGGGGGGATCAACAAAGAAAAAATTGCATCCTAACCTTAGCGGCTCTGGCTTTGTCGTGAGCTTTCAGAAGTTCGTCGATGGATTTCGGTGGAGGTTGCAGAGCTTGAAGCGGAGGGCGGAGGATCGTCGTGGTCGGCTCGTCATAACCCAGGTTTTTAGACGGGACAAAGTCGGGGTACGCGCATAGGCTGGAGGCTTCACCTGGGGAAGGAGAAACATCCGATGAGTCAACCTAGCGAAAGCGCTCAACACCCACACAAACACACAAAAGGATAATCTCGAAAAGTTGTGATCGCCGCACTGGGGGGTTACACAATTTTTCACCCCGAACGTTCATGTTATAAGGTGGTTCTTTTGGAGGGGGGGGGGGGTGTCAAGAGAAATGTCGTTTTCGGAGAAAATTAGCACCTCCAACCACTCTACAACTTTAAACCCTCGGCAATCCAATTTTCAACGTGATAGTTTTTTTACAGCAAGCGAAAAAGACTAACGTCGTGAAATAGGTACTAATAATTTTTTTTCAACTACGCCATATAATATACCTATACGAGGCTCTGCAGCCATCCGTTCTCGAGCAGCCCAATAAAGTTTGGATTATTACACCAGATGGCGTCGTCGGCTCTAATTTGTTCTCATAATATGAGAACAAATTAGACATATTATGTCCTGCAAGGCAATACTAATAATAATTTCTGGACAAGCTGAATCTCTATCATCAAAAGGGACGTATACTGAGGAAGTATCTGAGGAATAACTTGAGCTGACCCTCAAACGACGGTGTGACGAGCGGAAGCGGTTTGGTACATTAAATTTTGAAACCCACGATTGCTTTGTTGACCGTAACACGATTGTGAATCTCCAGGTATTGCTCAGCTTAGCAGTGTTTAGTTTTGTAGAGAGTTAAGCACAGGTTTTCAGGAGAATGTCACAGTTTGACCTCTTTCGGCACCGCCACCCCAGTTACTCCCAACAGGTACCTGAAACGAAGTGCCGTCCGCAGACCATCGGGTTCTTCGGGAGGCTTTCCCGGTTGATGGCTTCCAACCACAACTGCCTCTGGAGGGCCTTCCTGTAGCTCCAATTCCCTTCGGAATCCTCTTCGGAGGGCAGACCGAAAAACTTGATCGACCTCCCTTGACCCGAACGGCTGGTGCACTTCCGCACGCAACAGATCATCCCCGAAAGGAGTAAAAATCACCGGGCAACACCACTGCCTGATTTGAATCGTGGGAAAACAATCAGAGTAATATTTCGGGGTTGCAACGTCCGTAGGGTAACCGTAATCCCTCTTCGAACAAGCTTCAAACAAATATGGCATCTGCTCTGACGTCATGATCCCTCTCCCCCACCCCTGATGCATCACAACAATCCGCCGAGCGCAAGCCCCAAAATTCAACGACCAATAATTATTTCATCTCTCCCAATTCACCCCCGAAAAACCCCAAACGTACCAAAATGGCACTAGCAGAGCGACACCATCAGGAGCCACACAAAAAATTATGTTTCCCTCCGTTCACCTCCCACAACCAACGCCTCCACCGACACTTCAAAACCTCCCCCGACAACTCAAAAAAAACCAACTCATCCCTCTTCTACAACTAATAAAAACAACCAAAACTCACCAAATCCTCAAAATTAGCTGACTCGTCGCAAAACCGTCCCAACTCCAAAATCACTCCAAACGTCCTCCGAAACAAACTCCGCAAACACTCGCTTTTTTTCACGACCACTCTAAAAGACGAAAATACATTTTTACACCCACTAAAGTCAACAATTTACACAAAATTACGGACTTTTTGCCGCGGTAAAAAAACTAAACCAAAATATAACCTGTTGAGCAGAGCAGCCAACACACCCGAAGACGCGAAAAAAGTCCCCACGTCGCGCGAACTGGAACGAATGATCAAACAACCCTTTTACGCCCGTGACGTCACGATTTTCACAGCACGGAAATTCTTTCGATTTATGTAAAAATCGAAATTATAAACGCGGAAGAGAAAACTACAAAACAAAAGCTTACAAAATGTAAACAAGAGCTTACAAAATGTAGTGTCTGCCCCTCTGTTACTCTCTGTTACTCTGTGGTCTGCCCTGAGTTTTTTGGGATTACTTGTCGATACATCGATATTTTTCATCAATATATCGATGTGTTAGGCCGAAATTTTTTATTTATTATAACATTACCTAATTTATTTTTATATCGCTAATATTTTTAATTTTATTTGCATTGATGTATTTTATTTCCAAAATTGAATTAAATTAAAAATCTTTTTTAAGTTTACTTTATTTTTGTACAAGTTAATTCATCTTGTCGAAACGGGGTCACAATTTCAAAAGCGGGTTTGGCGAAACGCCCTGTTTATTTTGTCAATACGACCTGTGTCACGGGGTGGGTTTTGTCGAACCGCGTTTATAATAATTATTGGTTACGCGAAGGAACGAATTTACGAAGAACGTTAATTTAGTAGGCAACAAAAATTCATTTTGTTAAAGAATGTCCTACATATCGCTATTTTTCTACGATATATCAAATCTAAAACGATATATTTTTCAATATCGATACTTTTCACGATGTGGTCGTCCCTAAACGACAACGGAAAAATTGCTCCAATAAAACGGCCTACCACTAGTGAGTCACGGAGGTGGGTCGTTCCAGGCTAAAAGCCAGGAGTAGTTTAATCAGTAGTTTAATCTGTGTTAAAAGCTAAGATTGTATCAGTGACGAGGAGTTTTGTGGGTCCGCTGTCCAGTTGTCGCAATTTTCCTCCAAGGCGACCTAGACTCTGCAAGGGCCTAAGTTAGTGACTTTCGTTCAGATTCAACATGGGATCCTTTGACGCTGCATTAAACTCACAATACATTTCATCCGAACAAGTACGTAAACTGAACTTTCCACGTGAAGAGAATACACTAAAATTAAAAGCCCATAACATAAAATAGTTCTGTGAAATGAGGTGGTTAGGGTGAGAAATGACTCCTCTGCTGAGTACTAAATTGTTTATTTAAATAAACATATTTTTAAATAAACAATTTAGTACTCAGCAGAGGAGTCATTTCTCACCCTAACCACCTCATTGGATTAGACCTCTGCACCGTCGGCAAACACCACACTGTAGTTCTGTGAAGACAGTTGAACACAAAATGTATGTTCTTATATTAAAATTTAATATATGAATATTTAATATTAATATAATAATAATTATAATTATAGATACAGGCGGCGGTCCGGTATATCAGGCGACTACTGTATAGTTAATATTAATATTTAAATTAATTATTAATTCAATCTTAATATTAAATATACAATGTATATTTAATATTAAGATTGCAACTTGAGGTAAATAGTAACCCTCTTAATAACATAATATGTTAAAATGTAATATGTCATATGTCACATAATATGTTAAAATGTAATATGTCATATGTCACATAATATGTTAAAATGTAATATGTCATATTACATTTTAACATAAGAGGGTTACTATTTACCTCAAGTTGCCCTCATTCATTTTCTCATATCAGATGCAGTTACTTCTTTGGGTGGTGCCCTAAAATCCCACCTGTTGCCCGTAGAAAATCATACTTGGCAGCAATTTAAAACAAAAACCTAATAGTGATACCAGTTTCTTGCCGCTCAATGACATCTTCATATTCCTTCAGCTTGATACTACCTACTTAGGCCTAAATATTTTTGTAAAAATCAATTTTTCTGTTCCTTACGCGAAATATAAATAGCATAAAAGCCTACCATAAAATTTCGCGTATTTAATACCAGTCATTCCAATCAATTTATTGTGGTACCTTAAGGGGCCTTTACACGAGCAATTTTTCCCTGCAATAATTGCGTGCGATAAGACGTGTTGCTCAGATTTAGTGTTGCTCGTGTAAATGTGACATGCAACACAATGCAATTATTCTCGCCCTGAAAAAATTGCAAGCAATAATTGCTGAGTGTTGGCCAACATTTTTGGGTCCACACACGCTCCCGGAAGGTGTTGCGTTGTGTTGGAAGTGAAGTCCAAGGGGTTCGGAAAATTAACTGCAATTTTTTATTGTACAACACAACGCAATTATTGCATCGCTACATGTTGATGCAACACGAGGCGATTTTTCACCGCAATTATTGCCTTGTGTTGCGTACAACTTTTCTAGTGCAATCTTTTCGAATTTATGCAATTATTGCTCGTGTAAAGGCCCCTTTACTGAAGACTGACATACATCTCTCATAAATTGTCCAAAAATTAGTTCTGTCATTAAAAAAAGATATAATATTTTTTAAATATATATATTAGCTGTAGCTTTTAACAAAATATAATATATATTATATTATATTATATATTTTTTAAAAAAGCTACCGAGGTCCGTGTCACACACAGAGTAACAGCGAACACAGCTCGGAGTAGCTGCTCCACTTCGGCTCTTCTCTAGCGTTACTATTAGGTTTGTCGTTCTTGAACGTGAAATTTAGATCAAACTTTGACCTCTCGCATTTCAACCAAATTTATTATTTATTTATTCTCCTATTTGGCAGCTCCTATTATTTATTTATTCTCCTAGTTGCCATCTGGTTAGAAGGAGTGGCTTGTAGAAGATCATTGTTGGCCGTTTCGGCGAGTCTTCGTCGACGATGAGTAACGACGAGGTGGATTCGGGCGATGACGAATCTCTAATGGATCCGGTAAGTGTGAAATGACTGGTTTAACGTACTGTTTGTTTTGGTAATTGCTCGATGATGGGTGTTGTGTATCAACTGTCGGCACCAGTCAAGCATGTGTACCTAAATCATTCTGGTCGGATCTCTTCCTGGGGATGCCGCTGCATTTTCGGTGGGGGATTTCCGGCTTACTCGACCCCAGAAAGCTGAGGTCGAGCGACGGCTTTTGTCAGGGTGACCCGGTCCTCGCTGGGGTTTTCATGTCGAGCTGGAGGCAGCAGGAGGACCCAAGCGCTGAGATGTGCCGGCTAAGTTTGCAGTGGCAGGAGGAGTTGCCCACCGAACTCACTGTTTGATTCACCTTTGGGTTCTTCCCATTGGTATGTAGGTAGCTCAGTTATTGGTCGTGGGGGCCTCCCAGCCAACCGTCAGTGCAGCGACATGGAGGGTTCTTGCCTACCCGGCATTTGCGAGGGAGAGGGCCGTCCTGGAGGCCGAGGTTTTTCTCTCACAGCTTGAGGGAAAACCTGTAGTAGGTATTCAGCCCATCTAGTTACGAGTGTTCGCTGACTTTGTAGCAGCTGCCCAGAAGGCAGGCAACGATAGAACCAGTTAGCTGGTCGATTAACCGCTCCCAATAGAAGTCTACACAGGCCCTGTGGTCCATATATGGGTATAGGTACCCGTACTTAAAGAAGTGGCCGAGCAGTCTGGGAAGTCTTCCCTCCAGCACTCTCGATGGACCCTGCTCACAGCCCTCTAATCAGTAGCCACTCTGAAACTTACTCTTTTGTAACAGGCACTCGCCCCAGACGCCACCGCCATCGGGAAATACGACACCAACGACTTCCCCATCAACGGCCACCAGTATCTCCATAAAGTCATGTGAGTCATAATAATATTATGTTATCGACTGTGCAGGTTTAACAATGCCCAAGTCGATTTTCGGCCATTTTGAGTTAGGGTCATATTCTTATAGAAAATGACGCTATCGATCCAATGGTGTAGTCAGATTTGAATTTAGGGAGAGAGGAATTCGAGAAAAATCGACTATAAAGCAACGACGCTATAACTGGAAAGAAAATCCGCCTGCCCTACCCCCCGTTTTGGGCAGTAGGATTTTTTTTTTAAATCTGAAATTTTGACCAAATACTGGGTTTACCATCTAGTTGTGTCCGCAAGGTTTTCAGCACGATCGCCCAAACCCGTGGGGCGCTATGGGGCTACGGGAGGGGGTTTCGAAGGTTTTCGGCTATGAGGTGGCGTTTTCGAAGTATTTTTTGGGCGTACAATCCATTTTTTGGGGTTCCAGAACGATCTGTGGGGCTCTCATGGGGCTATGAATGGGATTTTTGAAGGATCCAAGGAAGTCAAATAAGTTGTTGGTTGTCGAGTATTTGTCGACGGATAATTCTTTTTTCGAAGTCCCACACCTGTCCATACATTAAAAAATGTTTTTCTTTTCAAATATATTTTCTGAATGACACAGAATTAATTTTTGCTCAATTTTTCTATACCATCAAAGAATAGAAGGTACTAAGTACATCCACATGGTTTGATTTCAAAAACGCTGCAAATTTTACGCAAAGATTTATTATTAGAGAGTTCCTAAAGCCACTTTTTGCCTAACGGTGATGAGTTACGGTCGACGTAACTCGAGATTTCGCGCATGCGCGGAAATAACGGTGATAACTTACGTCCTTATGCCTAACGTCGAACGTTATTGCCGTAAAGTTACGGTAATAAACTTACGGTCTTAAGGATACCGCCGTTAATTTCGAGCAATAGAACGTAAATTATTCTTCGATAGGTAGGTAAATAGGTAAATTGTGCAAAAATTAATTCTCTATCAATAAAAAATATTTTTGAAAAAAAAAAAAAATCGAAATATGGATTAAGTATGTATGCGTCCAATTACTCGGGATACGACACCTTATTAAATGAGGTCAAATTTTGACCTCCTTGGATCCTCCAGAAATCCCATTTGTGAAAGCCCTATAGATCCCCACGGTGAAATCGGATTGTTCTGGGACCCCCAGAAATGGATTCTACGTCCAAAAATGCATCGAAATTTCTTTCCAAATAAAACGACACCTAACTCGACCCCATACCCGAAAACATTAAAAAAAAAAAAAACCTCCCGTAGCCCCACAGAGCCCCCCTGGTTTGGGCGATCGCACTGAAACCCTTGCGGATACAACTGGATGGCAAACAAAGTATTTTGCCAAAATATCAGATTATTAAAAAATTCCTACTGCCCAAAACGGCTTGTACGGCGGACGGACATTTTGTTTTTGGAATCTATAGTCATCTTGAAACGTACCTATGATGTCAAATTTTTAGGCCGATCAGAATTTTCGACCGCCGACACGATTACATAGACCTATGTGTATTATTCATATTAGGTATATATAGACCTGTGTATTATTCAAAAAATAATAAACCAAAAGTACTAAACGCCACGTTTCAATTCAAAACGAAATATATCCAGCAAACCTAATTTTCAAATCTCTTTCCAAATTATTTGAAACTTGGAACTAATTTTACCAAAAATATTTGTCACAATTTAGGAATATGTTAGAAATAACATCATTGGCTTATAACACGTTTTTCAGGTCGTAAAGGTTTTTCGCGCTTTCCTCATATTTAACCAAAACGGATAATATCCGTTCATTATAGTACCTTTTGGAATTATTATATATTACAGTTATTAGTTCAAATTGGTGAGTTGTCGCTGACTGTTGGATTTCATCCAGGAAAGAAGCCGATAAGCTGCCTGACGTCGTTGTGGCAGAAGTGAACGTTACACGCTTCCGGTCGAACCAAAACGTCTACGTTCCCGAGGTGAACACATCAAAATATCTAATTCAAGTTTTGCAATAACAACTTCAAAAGCGACGTTATATTTTAGCTTGTTACGTACGAGGTGCCCAAAGAATACATTCCAACGGAGATATGGCAGGCGTGCCAAGTCGAAGATTTCGACAGGATTCGCAGTCAGGTGTCCCAACTGCGCTCGAGGTTACCCCCGAGGGAGGATGTGGTGGTGAGTGGCTTAAGCCACGTACAATTGTACGTATCGGTTTATGGTGGTAGAAGACTCGATTGTTACGAGCGGGTTGTTGCAGGTTCCCGATTACACGTCGGAGGACGACGAGTGGCTTGCTTTTTGGCGAAACGCCCCGGCCGAACCAACTTTGCAGTTCATGCTCGCTTTCAACCAAGTAAGCCGACTAACCCCCACAATGGGATTATCACATTGTCGGGAAAGACGTGATGACCGACAACTTGCTGGGACGACAAGTGGGGGAAAAAAGGGAAATACTGTGTACGGAGTAGGGAAAATACAACACTGTTGCAGCAGCCATTATAACGTCACATTCTCGACACCCCCTCAATCAATGAAGGCCCAACGTCCGACAAACCGTCGTGTAATCAGAACTGTTCTCACTTCACGATGGTTTTTCAGACGTTGACAAATGAGGACGGAGAGGGTGTCATGATTGTGGCGGCTCCGACAAAATGGCCGCGGTGTCGGCTTGCTGGGTGTTTCCGACAATGTGACAACCCCATAAAACTATGATTATGTCCCTTGACTGTCCTTTAAGTGACGTTTACTTTCCAGTCGTCCCTCGATCTCCTCCTGAAATACGTCAGTTCCTGGATAGAAGACTCCGAAGTCCCTTTCGACTCCAGAACCTGCCTCTGGCTCTATTCGGCACTCGCCTGCCTGGAAATCCCCCTCCTCCCATCGACCTTCAGCTCCCTCAGAACTTTGGCCCAGCTCGCCGTCAAAAAGCGTGCAGAGATGGTAAGTGTGGATTCACCCGTTATAGTCCAGTCGGTATAGTGGTTTCAGCTAGCATAAAATTGGGACAAATTGGAATTTCTATGGGTGCCTAGGGAACGTGTTTTTGGCATTTTCTACTAGATTCTCTTAGTACTTAATCAGTGGTGCCCGAAAAACCGCTATCATTTAGAACTTGTTTCAGTTTTCTGGTTATAACTCGTAAACCACGCATCCTGCAGTAACGTTAACTCATTCCAACATTAAACAGCATAAAATTCCTCGTTGAAAAACCTCCTCAAACGTCAAGATCAGTTCGGCTGTTTGGCCGCAATCGATCGTTAAAGTTGGCAAATATTTCTCAAATCTGCTGAAAAATGGGTTACACTCACGTTTCAAAGCCTCTATATATATATATTTTTTTAAAGGCGTACCTAATCAACAAAATTAATCAAAGGTGATTTTTTTTCATCTTCGAAGATTGAACCGACGCTCTGGATCGTCCCCTTCGTCTGCAGGAGAATTGTGAACAGTGCTTCCTGAGGGCTCAGCACGTTAGCCCTGCTTTTGTACGTCTGCAGCCTTTTGTGCACTTGCAGGACTCGACCGATAGGATTCCCTTGTGGGGAATATCCTACGACCGATAGGATTCCCTTATGGGGAATGTCCCACGTCCGGTCAGTGACCACCTGCTCGTGCATCATTTCCCAGCCACGTCTGAACTTGGAGGTAAGTCCTGCAGGCGAGGTGGGTGGCAGCCTGGCCAACTGACACGATTGTTTAATGACGGATTTCTGACGCCGACTGTCCAGGTTGTATACTTCTGCGTATCCTCCATAAAGAGCCACAGAAAGCGCACACCAGCTTCTGTGATTGGAGCGGCTGGCCTCAAGGTCTAAAACGGCGGCTGCAACGTCTTGAAGGTGTGGGTATTTTTTCACTTTGTACTTTTTTTTCAAAGGGAGTGGACGTCGTGTCACATCCACTGATATCTCGGGGATTGGTTTTGCTTTCGGCTGCTGAATAAAGTGATGGTGAGGAAGAGGGAGTAGGTACGTTCATGTAATAGAATTTAATTCTCTACAATTTTGGTTATGTGATATTTTTTGACTGGGTCCGCCGTTTTTTATATAACGGTTTTGAAACGTGAGCGCAACCCATTTTTTACCCGATTTGAGAAAAATTGCACTTTTAACGATCGATTGTGGCGAAACGGCCGAACCGATCTTGAAGTTTGAGGAGGTCATTTGATGAGGAATTTTATGCTGTTTAATTTTGGAATGAGTAAACCTTTCTGTCGGATGCGTAGTTTACGAGTTATAACCAGAAATCTGCAACAAGTGCCAAAAAACCGTGGTTTTTCGGGCACCACAGATTAAGCACAAGGAGAATCTAATAGAAAATGCTAAAACACCTTCCCTCGGCACCCATAAGAATCCCCGTTGTCCCGATTTAATGCAAGCTACCCGCACTTTTTACCCGACTGGTCTGTCAGCCAAAGCCACCTTTTCGACTCTTTTGCTGAAGAAGCAGAGGGGTCAGTCACATTTATTTCCAAACCCTTGCTTGGAGCATCACCTCTGCACCATAAGACTTTTTCCCGTCTCGTCTAGACTTAGTGACTTCTTTTTCAGATCCAGTCCAATCCGGACGGCACTGAACACTACGTCATCCAGCTCAACCTCCTCATTTGCATCGTCGGCCGCTACTTCAGACAGACCGATCTCGCGGATAAATACTGAACGGTCCAAACTGCAGTGTTGCCATAATATGAATGAACTTCATCTTTTACGTTAGTCTTTCAAAACTGAATCATGGACTAACGCAAAAGATGAAGTTCATTTTAACATGTTTATTCCTACACCACCTGGAAATTTGGGAAGACAAATCCAATAAAACCAAATTTTTTTACTGTTTTTTATTTCTCTAAAATTTTTTTTAAAAAAGATTCATGTTTTTCCTATCCAGAACACTTCTTTTAATTGTAATACTACTAAAAATATATACAACATTAATTTTATGATTGAAACAGGGGAGAGAGGAGGGAATCGGATGGCCAAAGTAAATCTACTTTCATAACTATTGAAACTTGCGATGGTGCACATTCAGGGAGGGGATTTTGACAAAATAAGAAGGGGAGGGGGAATTGCCTCGGCATCTAAAGGTATTACAATAGACTTTTGTTGCACTAAGTATTGACACTAAACTATCAATAAATTGTACTAAAAAACTTAAGCCGTTAAAGGTACGTTGGCACATCCACAGCAACACTCGGTGGGGAGGATATGGCAGCGTGGCAGTGTTGGAGTAGCTGATGTACATCTGGACAGTTAGCGGGTTTTGAGGTCGAAATGGGGGAGGGGTCAAGTTTACAACCAGGCAAACGACCACTTGAGATGCTCACTGCCGACAGCTAACTAGCTATCTTCAGAGCTTGCTAAGGGGAGCCGGCAGACCGGTAGAGTTTGCCATTGGGCAACTAGCTACTTCAAGAGCATGCAATCGGGAGTTGGCTACCCTCAGTTACCAACTAAGGAATCAGCTGCTGATTCATTAAATAACTGCTATTTTAGAGGTTTGAAATGGAGAACAGCCTTCAGAATTTGCCACAAGATGAGCTCTACGAGCTGGCTGAGGCATCCAGTGAGTCACGTAGTTACCAACAAGGAGTTTTCTATGCAGCTGGCTACCCATTAGCAATCTTAAGACAAGGTTTTCGGGCTCAACCGCCTTCTGAATTGTTATTCGGTTTCTTCAAATGGCAAACAGCAACAATGCCACGTTGCCAATATTCACTACAGCTCTAATGTTTAGTAAATGCAAAACTTTTTTTCCACAAATTCGTCAACTGTTGGTACACAGTATTGCTATGGATGCGGTACTTTTCAAATTCATCTAGAAAAAAAATTCCAAGTTAATTCCACATTTTTACAGAGAAATATAATCACTCACGTTTTTGCATTCAAGTACGACTTTTAAATTCCTACCATTCATATATAATATTTATAACTTAACAACTACTAGGGATTCATTGAGAAAACAAATTCCCGAAACACGGTCATCTTCACAAAACTCCCGATTTCTATTCCAATTCCGTAGAAGAAAAATAAGTCTCATTTTCAGAACAATAAGAATTCAAAACCAACTTTGTAACCCGAAGGTTGACGGGTAATAATTATTTGTTGAAACACTTCCAACATTTAAAACAGAAACAATAAGAAAATAAAAAGTGGAACATAATTTACTATAAGTCATCAAATATAAAAGTAAATTTACACAGATATTTATAGTTCAAGTCAGGTGGACTCGAGTACGAACGGAAAGGTTTGTTAGTACAAAACCATGTGATGTCGGAAGTTGGACAAACTCGTGAAGTTGCCGGCGGTTTTGATAATTTTTTTGTTGAAAAATAAAAATGTAGGGGAGAGGGGAAGTATGTTGGAGGTGGATTGCGGGAGGCGACCAGAGCGCTTAAGGCAGGTGGGCAGGGCCTGCAAAAAAAAAAAAAAAAAAGTTTTAGTTAAAGTGGAATTCAACAGGATGTCACAGCTGGTAATGTGACAAGTTTTATTGCATCCAGAAAATAACAACTCACCACAAGTTTTACTTCGCGTCCGTAGCCGGCTCGTCCTTTTTGCCGGCGTCTTCCGAAGGGGCGTCACCTGCGGCAGCGGGTTTCTCTTTTTCGGCGTCCTTGTCATTGGTTTCGTCCGCCTTCTCTGTTCCCTCGCTCTCTTTCGTATCGTTATCTTTTCCTTCACTCTCCTCTTTCTTTTCTTCGCTTTCGGCCTAAAAAAAGGAATAAAAGAATTTTGAAATTTTTTGTTGAGCATTTGCGAACAAAACACACAGAAGGACGAGCAGACTCCGTCAAGTAATAGAATACTGTACGGTTGACGGGTTCTTTATTCTTTTGTTACTCTCGTCTCGATGACTCCGGTCATTGTGTGAGATGACTTAACCGTGAATGCAAAACTTGAAAAATCTCAGCACGACTACGAACCTTTTTGGTACTTTCAGTGGCAGCAGGTTTTGAGTTCTCTTCTTTGCTTTCCTCCTCTACGTGGTCTTCTCCGTTCGCACCAGCTGAAAACAAATCATGCTTGAGGACCACTGCGGATTGATAAGTTGGCAGCAATGGGCTAGGGATAGGGAACTGCATCTCAACTAACATTTTTTTCTGAAAGAACTTCATTTTAAATTTTGAATTAAGAGTGGGGAATGGTTATCTCGGCGGAGGTGGGAGGACGGTCTCCCACATTGGTTGTTCGTCGGCGAGGACAGGCTGTACTCATAGCCACCAACATTATTTTTTCGGTTGTGTTATGTTTGTGGCCATGATTACGGCCTATCTCCGCCGACAAACAACCAATGAGAGAGCCCATCCTCCCCCCTCTGCCGAGATACCCATTCACCACTATAAATCAAAATTGAAAATTTCGAAAGTGTCCTGGAAATTTGAATTTGAGTAGCCCAAAATTAACTACTACTGCTACAAATTATGAAGTTCTTTCAGAAAAACCCAATTGACAGGTTATTTTTACCATCGGCTTTCTCGTCGCTCTTTTCTTCTTTTTCGTCCTCGTCGTCGTCATCGGCGACCTTCTTCTTTCCCCGGCCTCGCCCTACACGACGAATATCGACAGTTTATTAGAAAATAAAAATAATAAAAAAGGGGTAAATAAGGTCAAAAAGTGATGCCATACCTTTGGCGGGCGTCTTCTTCTCTTTCTTGGCCGGCGGCGGCGTCGCTACGACCGACCCCCTCGTCGACGACCTTGTCGTGCGCCTCCCTTCAGTTGCGTTCTCCTGCAAATCGAAGCAAAAACGTTAAGCGATTGTTTTCGTGAAATCCTAACCCAAGGGCGACTCCCGGACTCACCACTTTGAGGATGTCAGCTTCGTTGACTTTGATAGTCGACCCTCGTTTCCGCCCTCGCTTGGCGGGGGCTTCCTCGTTGGCGCCGTCATTCTGGAAAAAAGAGAATAAGTGGTTAACCACCAACAATTGCAATAACTGCTCTGAAGGAACGGTGGGGTCTGAAGGGTTTCGTGACTACGCTCCAGGATCAGCTTCCCTCAAAATCAGAGGGCTTTTAGCTCAACATTGATTGTAACCAAAAGGGTTAAACATTAAATGTTCAACTTTTAAAATTATTAAAATTAAAAATATATTATTAAAACAGAGGAAATTTTTTTATAAAATTAGGCACTAAAATAAATAAATGTTTTTTAAAATTTAATTTAAAAATTAAATATTAAATTGAAACAAATTAAATATTAAATTAGGTACAAAGTTAATTATTAAAATTAAAAAAGATAATTATTGATTTTGCATTAAATTAAAAACATGATTATTAAATTAAAATGAGTAAATCTTCAAAATTAAATTTTTGGTTAACAACGTTAAATTTTTGCGTAGCTGCAACATTATCGACGACCCGATAAATCGATATTTTTCTATCAATACTGCTCGACCGATTGAGATGTATCGTTATACCCGATTTTTCAAGGAGGAAAAAAAAATTCGAAAAAAGTAAGATTTTGTTAATGGAGATTTTTGGAAACAGCGATTTCCTTGTTTTTTTGAAATGAAATTCAGGTCAACCCCAGAACCCCATATATGGATTCTACTTCTAAAAATACATCGAAAACGACAGCTAACTCGACCCCGTAGCCGAAACCCTTCAAAAACCCCTCCGGTGGCCCTTTTTAAGGCCCATGGGTTTGTGCCTTGTGTGACAACCGGATGGCGATTTTGTCAAAAAGAAAAAGAAATCTGCGCAAACACAAAAGGATAAAATTGTATCAATCAATAAAATTTATTTATCCTTTTGTGTTTCATAATGTGTAGATATTTTTGAGATATTTAATTCCTATTCGATCCCGTAGCGTACACATTTCCAAGAATAAAACAAAATTACCTTTAATTAATTTCTTAGTAAGAAATGTTTATGGCATTACTGCCATAGTCCTTCGACAATCACGGAATAGTGGAAGTATTTAGGTACCTACCTAAATAATAATATACAATTATTGTATGTCTAATGGGAAAAAAAATATCCGGGAATATTCCCCACTAATAAATGACCGGAAATTCTCCCATCACAGGGTTATGTCCGATCCGTTATATCACCCCATTGAATCAACTGTCGCCGGCGGCGACTCGCCGCCTATTTATGGCGGGAAACGAGCCCTTTAAAGTAACTGCTACTTCGACCGTACTTCTGACTGTAACAGGCAGGGGCGCCAACTTACCCACCGAAGGCCGTTTTCTCCCCCCTTCACGACGCCCGCCCCGCCAGCGGTGGCAACACCGGTTGGAGGGAACCTTATCGACCTGAGTAAAAAAGGGGGGAAAACCGTAAATACCCCCCTCCCCGCCAATTTCTCACGAATTAGTTTTCTCATGAAATTACAGTCGGCGACGAATTTAGGTAAAAAACCGGAGAAAGAAAAACACGAGACGAAGAACACAAAAGGTGGCGAGGGAGGAAAAACAGCGGGCTGCGGCAAACATTGTACAGCCAAGTAACATCTGAAATAAATTAAATTTTAACCACTGAAATATACAAAAATAACAGAAAGAAGCGAGGAGTGATAATTTTATTCCACGTAAAATCGGTTTCCCGCCGAAGAAAGAGGAACATAAAAACGGGACTTTTCGTCGTGAGATAACCCGAGAAAAAACGTGAGGGGGTTGAAATATCGAGCTAAATGAAAAGATAG
The DNA here is from genome assembly GCA_955831195.1 of Pilophorus perplexus. Taxonomy (NCBI): domain Eukaryota; kingdom Metazoa; phylum Arthropoda; class Insecta; order Hemiptera; family Miridae; genus Pilophorus; species Pilophorus perplexus. The sequence goes on along the minus strand of OY037014.1, from coordinate 7,652,686 downwards.
ATTTTCAATGAAAATATCCGTCGACTTAAAACGCGGCAATGAGGTCAATTTGAAGGAGAATTTGGAGCGGAAATTTACTGACGACGAGCTACTCAAAATGGCGGCCGGCATAAGCGTATTTACCAACGAAAATGGCTGGGGGGGTCCTTGTTTACAAGCAGTGGGGGGCAAAACACGAAGTGGGTTTGGAAAAGCGGTTTATTTGTTAGTTTTGAAGGGGAAATACGGTGAGAAAATTCAGCGGGAGAAAGAAAAACACGTGGGAAATGCCACTCTGATGGGAAGGGGGGGAGCAGAAAAAAGGGACACCAAGCCGGGCTGACTCACCTTGATAGCTTCGACGGACTCCGTCTTCGTCTCGGAGTTTTCGGACATGACGAACTTCACAGTCGAGGGAACAAGCCGAATTTCGTTTACTACCGCGCCGAGGGGAAGTTTTCCTAGCACGCGCACTTAATCGCGAGAATGGAAACTTTCCGGTAAAACGAACGGTACAAAAAAGCCCGTATCCACCGCTGAACCGAACGGAAAATGGACGTTCTCGGGACGTTGACGGGAGAAACTGGAAATGGTGGCTTCCCCCTCCCGAGGGTCGGAGTTTGGCGGCGTCGGCGGGCTGGCCAACAAAACGGCGAGGAACTCCCGGGAGAGCGCTGCACAAAATCGATTATTTCACCTTTTCGATTACTTTGAGGAAAAAAATCAACTGAAAATCAACGCAAAAAGTTCCAATAATTGGTTATTATAATAATTGATTATTCTTGTAGGGTAAAGAAAATAAAGAGCTGTACTCAGGTAATAAGCGATAGGTTTGTGGGTCATTTGGAAAAAAAAAAAAATTGTACAGTGTGGTTGGACAAGTGTGGGTCCTCGTAAAATGAATTATGCGTCAAAAATCACTCGGAAAAGGACACCTTATTTCACCTCCTGGGATCCTTTAAAAATCCGAATTGTAGCCCCAGGAAAGCCCCATAGATCCCAACAGTGAAATCGGATCGTACTGGGAGACTCAAAAATGGATTCTCCGTCCAAAAATACATCGAAAATGACACCTAACTCGACGCCATAGCCGAAACCCTTACAAAAACCCCACCTGAAGCCTCTTTTTAGCCCCACACAGCCCCCCGGATTTGGGCGATCTCTCGAAAACTCTTCAGCAGATGAAAGACACCCGTGTTATATGCGACTCCGTTGCCCAAATCAAGGAAATTCATCGGCAAATTAATAACAACTTGTGAGCCCATTTGGTCCATACAGTCCGCCACCATTACCAGTAGATGAAAGACACACGCTCCAGGGTGGCAGACGGGGGTTTCAGCTTTTCTTGCGTTCTGGTGATGATAATATCATGCATGATAATATTATGCAGAATTTTAACTAGGTACACAGCTGGAACTTGCTTGATAAAATCTAGAACTAGAGACCAGAAAAAAAAAAAACACCGTTGTTGTAGGGTGTTTTGCCTCTTATGACTAGGTAAACTTGTGTGCCGCTTGTGTCACAAGCTTTGTGACTACCTACATCTTTAGTAACTTGTCTACCAGCCATATTTGCATCAACGCACATAAAATCAAGGTACCTCCCGTATTTAGGCGTAACGCCTTTTCAAATTTTGTTTAATTTAAATCGAAGCTCCTGGGTCAGCAAAACCCCACAACGCCTAATAGTTCAAATTATTTGAAAAGGCGACTCATGGTCCGCGGGCCCACACTAACGTTTTTTTCCAAAGAGGTGACCGTCACAGGAAAAAAAAAGAAAATTATTTTTAAAAAGATTACTAAAATTTAAACATTTTCCCTACCAACTCAAACTTTGGTATTGAAGAAGTACAAATAAACTGAAATAATAATTTCATTAACAGGATTAAATCAAGGAGGTTCCTTCCAAGCTATATAATAATATTGTATATTATATATATTATAATACTAACTAATATTATAATACTAATATTGTATATTATGTATATTATATATATAATAAAATACTCGCTTCGGCGGTACATATACTAAAATTGGAACGATATAATATATATTTAATATATTATATTAAATCAATATAATATTATTATCATTTTTGTTTAATCCGAATTTTCAATGATAAGTAAAAAACATAATCATTTCACTTTTTCCCTAACCATCTCTTTTACAAGTTTTTTTTTTTTTGCTGCCAGATTTAAATCGATTGTAGTATTTTAAAAAACCGATTTTTCGACTTTTTAGAAAAAAATCGATTATAATCATTTTTGCAGCACTGGCTTGTGTTCTTCGTAGCCTGAATAAGAATAAGCGCGCTCGTTTGGGTTTATTTACAAAACGTTTGTGTTGACTGCAGATTTGTTGAGTGATAAACTTGTCGAATCCGAGATTGACGAAAGCGATGCCGGCCAACGAGATAAATTATTCGGAAAGATACGAAGATAAGGACCACGAATACAGGTGAGGTTTATTCCGAGCTTACTCAAGTAAACTATTCCTTCGTTAGGTAATCAGTTGACCTAACGAGGGAATATTAGGTCATATTATACCCTTTTGAAAGCTTGCTCCTCGTAGTGGCCCACGTTTGCTCTCTGTTACTCTGTGTAGTGGCCATGAAGAGTCTCACTTCTTCCTGGGCGACTTCTACCACTGGAAGGGCAGCAACGTCCTCCTCTGGGAGACTCCCAGGCGCTCTTCATAGGACACTAGCTTCATGTAGCTACGTTCAGAATGGTCATACAGATCTCAACTTGGTCCCATTCTACTTTGTGAAGAGGGGCAATAATGAGAAGTGTAAAAGGATGGTGATGAGCAAATAATACAGAGAAGGATCGGCCTCAAAATTTTACATTATCCCTTTTAAGACACGAAACGTCCGTCCCAGCCGTTTTGAGCAGTAGGAATTTTGTTAAAAATCTGAAATTTAGACGAAATACTCGGTTTACTGTCTAGCTGTGCCCGCAAGGTTTTCAGCCCGATCGCCCAACCCCGTGGGGTTGAAAAGGGGCTACGGGAAGGGCTTTCGGCTATGGGGTTGAGTTAGGTGTTGTTTTCGAAGTACCTACTCTTGAACGTAGAATTCATTTTTGGGGGTCCCAGAACGATCCGGTTTCACCGTGGGGATCTATGGGGCTATAAATGGGCTTTTTGAAGGATCCCAGGAGGGAGAGATCGTTTTTTATTGTCAGCATACAATGGTAGGTATTGGCCAATCGTCGCAATTCAAGAAGATGTAGCTATAACGTCAAGTAAAGTAGTGTGGCATGCTTTATTAAGGCTTTATGAGTCAGGAGTCCAACCATCCGCTGCCGCAAAAAAGTCCTCCAGAGAACACGGTGCCAATGCTATGAGAAACCGACCAGCATGAGCTTTGAAGGAGCGTTTATTCATATTGCGAACAGTTTTATGGCCCACCAGTTCGTAGCTTCACGCGCTGCATCTATCCGAACGAAATCAGACACATACTTGGAGGCATTACGTGTGTTGTAACTGTGGTACATAATATGTACCATATTATGTCGCATATTATGCGACGACGAATGCACCAGAATTCTCAAATGCGTACAACAAGCATTCAAGAATGTACGAGGCTGGGATAATAAGGACATTATCCCTGAAAGCCTGACGACAGTCCTCAAGGAGCGATAGTCCTCCGACTACGCGAATAGCTCCCCTCTGAGCCCCAAACACCAGTGATGCTGAAGGGGCATGCCCCCAGCATATGATTGCGTATGTAGCCTTAGAATGAAAGCAGGAATAGTAGGCCGCCAAGACCGCCTCTCTCCGTAGCTTATTGGACAATTGACGCAGAAGAAACGTGGCACTGTTGAGAGCACTGACGGTGGCCTCGCAATGGCTCCTCCAATTCAATCTAGCATCGAGATGCACTCCCAACGAGATGCACTTGACCGATTCGAGGAAACCTTTGTCAACGAACGCAGGCCCTAATACATGGCCAGACGTTGACTCATTCGTAGACAGACCGTTGCTATTGAACCATCGACACACAGCCTCCCCCGTTCCGTCGGTCGCACCCTGAAGAGCATCGATGCAATCTGCCGACTGAATGAAGGTGGAGTCATCGGCGAAAATGACGAAAAGCGAGGTGGATGCTCCCAGGAAGATCATTCACATAAATGATGAATAAGAGGGGACCCAAGACCGAACCCTGCAGTACCCCAATGGAGACCGGCAAAGAGCCTGAAAGCTGGCCACCAGCACGAACCACAAAGAGTGCAGGCGGCCGGTTCAGCCGAGTGGTTCTGGGCGTTAGTCACTTTGCGCTGTATTCTGACGAGGCCACGGGTTCGCATCTCGTTGAAGACCATGGTCATTTTGGGAATAAATGTGCAGCTACGCAGCTACGATGTGCAGCTACGATTAATCAGCAAGTTAGCGCCCAGGAAAAAATCTTGAAGTACTTCTCGCCTTACCTTTACCTCAATGAGTGCAGTGCAATACTATGCCTTTTGGGAGATAGTTGATTGGGGTCTGATCCTATGTCGGAAAAATAAACAAGTTCGGCCGAAATAAAAGGCACGGGTCGGCCACGAAAAGGTAAGAGGTTTTCAGTGAAGAGAAAATCGCGAAGGAAAATGCCTGCATTCAAACGGAACCAGGAACGTTACCAGATAAGCGCAACTAATCCGCCAGAGCGCACTAGCACTGAAATGAGAAAAGAGACAATGTCATGATTTCGTCAAGTTTCGAGGTTTGTTCTGTTGGTCAACTTGCCAAGGAGGTTAGATTAAAAGCATACGTAAAACCTACATAAAACAAACATAAAACCTACTACACATAAACGCTACTAGGTACTACATAAACCTTCACATAAAACATAAAAAAATACAAAAACCTACATAAACATAGGTTTTAGAAACAGTAGTTGGGCACGGAGCCGCCAGAGCGCTGAAATAGTAAATCTGAACGGAATCGGAATAAAATACTCGGCCGAGTCGATTTTTTTAACCTTTGATGATAACCTCAATGCTCGATTTTTGAATGACCTCTGATGACCAGGTACTCATTTTCAGGGTCAGATGGCTAACTTGCATACATGCAAGAGATCACTCCGCCAATCAAAAGATGACGAAGCAGCCCACGTCATGTACCCCCTCCAGACCTCGGAATTCAAAATTTAATGTTATATTTTTCCTAAGGCTGTGTAAATAATAGATAAGGGGTTTCTGCAATGTTGACCCATTTTCGTTACTTCTGAAGCACGACCTTTCCAGAAAAAATTTAAAAAATCATCCAAGTAGCTCACTATTCTTTATATTCTTCGTAGGTACCATTTGAAAATAATTTTCAAATTATTGTGAGAGCTCCCCCTGCGTGTTGAGATATGCTGATGGGCCACTAGAGGTGCTACAAGCGCATAATAACGAAATTTTAGATGTTACTCCCTTTGATTCAAAATTTGTTCACTACCCTACGTTTCTGTCCTACGCCCTTTCCAGACACGTCATGCTCCCCAGCGACCTCAGCAAGCTCGTCCCGAAGAACCACAACCTCACTGAAACCGAATGGAGGAACATCGGCGTACAACAGTCGTCCGGATGGGTGCACTACATGACCCACAACAGAGGTTAGACAAGTCAAGAAAGGTAACTTCAACGGCTTTTCTCTCCACTTTTCACTTTCTTCCTTTACAGAGCAACATGTTTTGTGTTTCCGGCGCCCATTGAACAGAGAAGAACCGCCAAATCCGCTTGACCCGAACGTCATCCGCCCTGAGAAATGCACCTGCCTTGCGAATCTACAAGACTGAGTATTGATGAATCAATTGTAAATAGAACCAATAAATTATTTTGCACAGTATTTGCTTGCCTTATCCGACAAAACAAATAACGAAAAACGCTGCAAATTTTACACAAGGGTTTATTATTCTGTGATATAGGTTACTTGTACAGACATTTAATTCTGTCAATAAAAAAAATTAAAAAAATTTTTTCTTTGGTTTTTTATATTTCAAAAAAAATTTTTTGGGATTTTTTTTTCAAAAATTCTTTAATTTTTACTCGAAAAATATTTAACTTCTTGGGATCCTTCAAAAATCCCATTTTTAGCCCCATGAAAGCCCTATAGAACGCCACAGTGAAATCGGATCGTTCCGGGACCCCCAAAAATGGATTCTACGTCCAAAAATACTTCGAAAACGACACCTAACTCGATCCCATAGCTAAAAGCCTTCAAAACACCCCTCCTGTAGCCCCATTTTAGCCCCATAGCGCCCCACGGGTTTGGGCGATCGGACTGAAAACCTTGCGGGCACAACTAGATGGTAAACCAAGTATTTTGCCAAAATTTCAGATTTTTAAAAAAATTCCTACTGCCCAAAACGGCCCGGACGGCGGACGGACATTTCGGATTTTGAATGTAGACCTCTTGAAACGGATAATGTCAAATTTTGAGGCCGATCGGAGTCGTCGACCCGCGTCGCGAAAACATAGGTGTATTATTCCAAGAATAATAAACCAAAATCAGCTAGACAGGACTTAACAGGTTTGGAGTAAGTGTGAATCCAGTTTAACACGAGGAGTTTAACCACATGAACCGATTTGGACTGGCACAGATGTTCATAGGATAGCAATCACGAAATGGTTAATTAGAAAAAGTTATATTTATCCCAAAACAGCACCACAGATTGTGACAAGTCAGTCGGGGAGGCTTCATCGCACGAGGACCATCACAGATATTTGGTTCAGTTCGTAAAAAAAAAAAGGCAAACGGTATTGTGGCTGCGCAGTATGGAGCTTTGAGGGATTTTGAAAGACAATCATTAGGTAGATTTGGCACAAGCGTCATTGCCGGTTGTATCGGAGCTACACTGAAGATGAGTGGTGTACGGAGTTTAGATATTGACTTGGGCGAAGGAGTTTCCTGAAGACGTTGGCTAACCTGCGCCGTACGAGTTGGATACCCATCTTTCGCCCTTTGAGGTTTTTCGTTGCCTGGGTGACGTCAACTGGGTTGGCCGTCGCCCGATCCCGACTCGGGTCAGCTGGGCCCTTCCTGGTAACAGTAGGCTGGGCAGTGGTAGGACACTGCCGAGGCGTGTCCACTCCTTGGCGACGTCATCGGCACCCCTGCTGACCACGAGTCGGTTTTCGGGTCGTAGACTTCGACAGTGGCGACGAACTCGTGACCGTCGTAGCCACCTGGAAAATGGTACAGAATGAGAAATAGCTCCCAATATGAGACAACGTATTGGATATTCAGGAAGCGTACCGATAGCGTAAATTTTATTGTCTATCACAGAAGCTGACAGGGCGGATCGGGCGACTGTCAAGGGGGCGACTGACGTCCAGACCTTTTGAACTGTGTCGTACCGCTCGACGGCATCGAGCTGCCGAATCCCGTCGAAGCCGCCGATGACGTAGATGTACTGGTTCCACGAGGCGACACCTGGAGAGATAAACAAGATATGTTTCAACAAAAGTAATGCCAGTAGTATCATACTATGCGTGTCGCCCTTTTAACTACTGGGCCGGAGCTTAGAGCCCGGGTTTTCCCAGGGAGGTGATGTCCATGTTTGTCAGTCAGTGGCAGGAGGATTGGGCTGCCAAGTCCACTAGGAGAGTCCACTTACAAGTTCTGACTCTCAGTGGTTTGGCGGATGGAGATGAAGTGGGTGGTCCTCAAACACAGGTCCAACCAGCCGCTATCTGATCGTGGGGACTTCCCCGCAAACCTCCACCGACTGGCACTGTCCGACGAGCCTGGCTGTGTATGGTGCAATGACTCAGAGCACGTATTTCTGGGCAGCTCGGCATTTGTCCTGGAAGCTGAGTGTAAGGGAGGAGCGAAGCAATTATGTTTCCAGCCCTGGTGGGGACAACAGCTGATCGAACAATGATTCCCAATAGCCCCACCCCAGGGTTGACTTGGGACAAACCCCATGAAAAGGGTTGGTCTAGCAGTAGTTGGGGTGGTCTAGCAGTAGCTCCCACCCAAGAGTGAGCCTCCTCTCTCCCTTCTTCACATGGGCACTTCCCCTTTGCCTCTTAAAATAATTTACTTTTCCTCCTGTCAGTGTGGCCCTCCCCCGAATTGGGCCTGCTGAGAGCTCTGCAGAGCTCATGCAGTTACAAAAACCTAAGTCCATAGCATATAGGTAAGATACTCACCGCCGCCAGATCGAGCGACATTCATCGAAGGCACAGAAGACCACGTGTTAGTCTCAGGATTGTAACATTCACAAGAGTTCAACCGATTCTGCCCGTCAAAGCCCCCAATAGCGTACAGGAGGCGGTCAACAACAGCGACGGCCATAGCTGAAAACAGAAATACCCTTCAAAATTGTCATCATTACCAATAATATTATGATTCACCCTCGTTGACACTCACCGAGCCTTTTCATGGACATGCTCTTCACCGAGTGCCAGGCATCCTCGTCTGGTGAATAACGCTCGACGGAATCGTAGTAGTCCATGCCGGCCGAACCCCCGACAGCGTATATCATCCCATCGACGACACCAACGCTCACGCGGTTCCTGGGGACAGACATGGGGCTGCACGGTCTCCACGAGTCCCTCACAGGCTCATATCTGTCGTAACGAAAAGGTTATTTGTGTCGGGAACCATACACTATGGGTTAGATCGAGTTTGAAAAAAATAAAATCTCCAATTTTAGGACCCAAACGCAAAATTATGTTACCTACAACAATATTCCTCTGGAAACCTACTGGTCTGGAGGCCCTTTGAAGTTCAGATTGATCCTCTCGAAAAGTAATAATCATATAATGATGAGAACGCCTTAATGTTTGACGAATTTTGGTTTTAGCTCTGCACAATCCTGGCAGCGTGAGTTCTTCCCCTTCACATCGTAAATAGAGTACGGAAGGTTTTTGCAACCAGTTGAATGACTTCATCAGTTTTATAACTGCTTGACACTCATGCGCTCTAAAGGTTTCTCCACAACATTGGTGAAAGTTGCACCCAGACAAACGGACTGATGGGAAAACGTTTCTTGCAGTCGACAAAATCGCAATCTCTAAATCTGTTTAAAGAGCTGGTTTTGAGGGGTATCCCTTCGTAGGATTGTGAAACAGGCTCTGATCTTGTGATTTATGCAGAAAACTGAACTTCGAAAACAAGTGGAATGAGCTGGTTTTGATAGCAAAAGCCAATGGAGAAAATGAAATTTAGTCAAACTAATAATTAGTCAAACTAATAATCAGAACGTTTTCCCAATTATTGGGAAAACGTTCTGAAAACCGTGGTTTTCCGCTTACCGAGCGGTGTCATATTGGGCGTTTCTTGTTTTGGTTTAATAAATTCGTTTTCTCGGTTGGTATTGAATTTCTGGTGCTCCCTCAGCTCGTAATTTGTTGCTCTACAACATAAATTGTGAGCCAATTCATTTGCATTAGCCTTCATAAGCCACAGGGGTTGAAACAAGAATGAATCCTATTTTTCAGCCAAGTTGGAAAACATTTCCTATTTTTGACGCTTGATTGTGGCTAAACGGCTGAACCGATTCTAATGTATAAGGAGGTCATTCGACGCAGAGTGTTATGCGCTTCAACTTTGTATTTGAAAAGTTGTCTTTCCAATGCTTAGTTTTTCAGTTAAAGGTGGAAACCTGGAAAATGTCGGAAAAACTCGAGGTTTTTTGGCCACCAAAGTTCTTCCAGCAAAAGGTTTGCTACCATTTTTGATATTTTGTTGTTCAGACCCATAACAACAGTTAAAAAAATATAAGCTTCTACACCATTTCTTGCACGAGTACCCCCCTTTAAATCCTCTGGCGACTGGCCTGGCCTAATGGTGAAGCTTGACGATTGAAACAATCGTGATACTCTGCGTTCAGGGAGTACCAAAACTTTCAAATTCGCCCAACCACACTTCTCGAAATTCGCTTTCTTCCCAATTTCGGTTGACGCCATAAGGACATTAACCGAAATTTGGAAGAAAGCAGTTCGAGAAGTGTACTTGAGCGAATTTGAAAGTTTTGGCACTCCCTGGACGCAGAATTAGATTCTCTACAACTTTCATTCTATGAGTTTTTCGTATTGGAGGACCCGTTATCAACGTAAATTTAAACATGTCTTAAATTTAAAAGACGCTGATTGCCACTTTTTGGCAAAGTTGGAAAAACCGCAATTTTTCGACCATGGTTTTTTACCATACCACTTGACCGATTTATGAAGTTATGGTGCTCATTCGATGCAGAGTTTAATGTACTTCAAGTTTGTAAACAGTAACATTTTCGCTAGGAAGTATCGTATAAATATTACCGAAGAAAAACTTTTAAAAAGTCCCAAAATGTCGAGGTTTTTAGGCTGCAAATAGTTTTCCCGACATTTTTCGTGTCACCATTTTTTATATTTACTTCCTAGCACACATACCTACAAATACCATAAATAAAATTTAGTACACCGCCTTTTGCGGGTCCACATTGGCCTATAATAATTATGATTATTATGATAAAAATGATTAAAATAATGCACACTTTGTTTGACCTTGAATCGCCGGAAGGCTTTTACAAATGTCTTTTCATTTCATTTCACTCGTTGCTTGAAGAGGTCATCTTACCTATCGACCCAATCTGAATCGTAGCTGCACCCTGGACTGTTGTTACGTCCCCCGATAGCGTAAAATATACCCTGAAACAACCCTCTTCATTACCACTCTGCCAACTACTACACAAACCACGAATTCATTAACCGATCATCACCTTGACAAACGCCGCACCAAGGCCGGATCTGGGGATGGTGAGTGAGGCGAGCTTGGTCCACTTTTGGGTGTCCAGGTTGAAGGCCTCCAGGGTGTCCAGAGAGTTGCGGAGGTAACCGCCGGCAACGTATATGACTCGGGGAGTTTTCGGTATCCGTTCCCGCACGCTCACCCGCTTATGAAGAGTCAACTCCTGAAATCGTCACAGTTAACACAGGCGCACCAACCAAATATCCACCAACACTGGTTCATCCTACCTTAAATATCTGCGCCAAATATTCCCGGCACGCGGGCAATTTCTTGATCACCTCGCAATTCTTCATTTGCTCATTGAGGAAACTCGGCGTCAGGAACTGGCACCGAACTGCGTACAGGACAGCGTGCATTTTCGGCCGCCTTCCCTCTTCGTTAGCCCTGCACGACAAACGTCAAAACTGCACCACCAGTGTTGGCCTACCACTACAAGGACAATATGGTAAACGCACTTCACCCAACGGAGAACAGCGTTGTACACTTCGGTCTCTTCCCGGACGTTCAGGTCGTCCCGACGGATTAGGTCGATCAACTGTTTCGTCGACAACTGCAGAAACTCGTCTTCCTGGCAAACCTGAAAACAAATAACTGTCAACGGAGGAATCACTTCCGTATGAGATACCTCCTGCTTGCTTCGTGGTCACCTAAACAGCTAAAAATAACAACCGGTAGAACTGAACGAACTAATGACGTGAATGTCTTCCGGATGTTGCCCAACCCCTTTTGGTTAATTATTCTTGGAATAATACACCTAATCGCGACGGAGGTCGACGACTCGGATCGGCCTCAAAACTTGACATTATCCGATTCAAGAGGTCTAGATTTCAAAACCGAAATTTCCGTCCGCCGCACGCCGTCTGAGCTGTTTTGAGTAGTAGGATTTTTTTTTTTAATCTGAAATTTTGAAAAATACTTGGTTTACCATCTAGTTGTGCCTGCAAGGTTTTCAGCCCGATCGCCCAACCCCGCGGGGCGCTATGTGAGGTTTTTTTAAAGGCTTTTAGCTATAGGATAGAGTTAAGTGTCGTTTTCGAAGTATTTTTGGACGTAGAATCCATTTTTAGAGGACCCGGTACGATCCGATTTCACTGTGGCGATCTATAGGGCTTTCATGGGGCTAAAAATGGGATTTTTAAAGGATCCTAGGAAGTTAAATATTTTTCGAATAAAAAACAAAGAATTTTGAAAAAAAAAATTCTTTTCCCAAACTTTTTCATTGACACAGAATTAAATTTTTGCACAAGTAAACTATATCAAAGAATAATAAACCCTTGTGTAAAATTTGCAGCGTTTTGGTTTTATTATTCTTGGAATAATACACCTATGTAATCGCGACGGAGGTCGAAAATTCTGATCGGCCTCAAAATTCAATATTATCCGTTTCAAGAGGTCTAGATTCCAAAAACGAAATGTACGTCCGAGCCGTTTTTGGCAGTAGAATTGTTTTTTTAATCTGAAAATTTGACATAATCCTGATTGTCATGACATCCTAAGAATAAACAGATGCTAATGATATCATCGGTTCTGTAGTAAGATTGTATCGATTTATTCTGACGTTGTAGGGTGAGCATTTACGAGACATTTCACTTCCAAACCAATTAATGGAAAATCCCGCTTTGAAAGGCACCTCAACGGGCACATATTTTATCTCGAGGACGTCGATTGTTTCGATCATGTAAATTCGCCGCAAAAATGTCAAGAGGATATTTCGTCTTTGAGAATTCTTTAAGCGTGGGTGAAGGTTATTTTGTATTGTTCATTTCGCGAACCGGATTTGAGCCAAAAGGGAATTTTCATTTTAAAAAAGTCTCTACCTCGGCGAAATGTTGCATGATAAATTCGTTCGTCTTCTTGTGGAGTTCCATGCAGCCATGTTGCTCAGCGAATGCCGATATCCCCAGAGCGTTGACGGGCGACAGTTGCCGCTCCAGGAAAATGCAGCAGGCTCTGATGACGTCACAGATCTGAAACAAGGACATCAATGTCAAGTCGCATTCAAATCCAGCACTACAAAAACCCTTAACCAGTGACGCATCCTGGATGCCATGGTTGGCAACACTGACCTGCAACATGGACGCGGCCGGTAAGATTTGACAAACGGCCAACTCTGTAATGTGAATCTGCCCGGTGTATATGAACGTCAGGAGGCGGTTCATTATTGATGGGCATATCCCGTGTATCGTCACTTCGGAGTCCTGCGACTCTTTGAGCCCTCCAGTGAACATGGCCTGTAAAATATCGAAGCAAACGGGTTGGCTTCCTCATAATATGTTATAGTATATATACTCACTTTGGTCAAGTCCTGCATCAGTAATACCAACCTTAAAGTAGGGGCTAGCTGCGGCTAAAATGAGTTTGTGCGCTTCAAACGTCTCGGAGCTGACTATGAGTTTGACGTCTGTAAGCATGTGGTGTGTCCGCATCATCGACATCATCTAAAATTCATGAAAAAACAAGTTTCTAAAAATAAAAATAAAAACGCGTCGCCAACGCCTGATTACGGGTATGTATGGCACCTAAAGAAGAAGAAGACCAAGAAGGGCAAGTCACAGACTTTCAGGACAATCCTGATAATATGTATATATAATGATATGTATACCTAATAAAAATCGCCAAACAATTTAAAATTGAAATGCGTGCCCCCCAGGTTGGGAATCCCTGATTTAAATGAACACTTGATAGATTCGTAAGTTTCTGTTAATGCACTTATAAAAGTATTTCATTTCAACATTTTTTAGCTCGTAGGTACCTACTGATACTTGCTTGGTACCTAAAACTTGTACATACTTTTTATTTACTGATATATTTGTACTTAATACAAATCGGTCAAAGCTACAATGTCTTTAGCGAACGGGTGTGATTTGTTTTCAAATTCCACTTTGTCCTAAGTATACTGTTCCAAAACCCATCAAGTCCACCATACAGTACCAAAACCCACTACGTCAGCCTTTCAAGTGGATATAAAAAAAAGGATAAGCCAGGGATTATCAAAATTTATCCTAAATGAAAAGAAATTTTATAAAGAAGAAAAAAAAAAAAAAAATTGGCTGAAAAACTCCATTCTGAAATACCATAACAGTTTTTCACGAATATCTCAAGCCTTGAGACTCAAGGAAGTGAGATCATGGAGGCCTTGGAACTGGACAACTCATATCCTGAACGTGTACAAGAGGATGCCAAACCGCTTGCTCCTGTTTGGGAAAGGTGGGATTGTGTGATGTGTGCAACTTGCAGAAATTCTGTATCCGAAGATGACGCCTTGCTTCCCGGGGTGGCTCCACTTGACTTGAGGAAGAATGCACAATGATGAGCTTCCCTTCCTTGATGAAGATTTTGGAGAAAAAAATCAACGTTCCCACAAAACAACCTTCTTCTCCAAAACGAAGGAGATCTTCGAAAACATTGAAATACATTTTTTCCATAGCCATGGCTATTTCCGAGCATACCTGAAAAAGATAGGAAAGACTATAGAAGCAGAGTGCATGTACTGCCGTGAGGATGACGACGCCCATCACACCTTCTTTGTGTGCCCCCGCTGGCAAAGGCTGCGGAGCGGTCTGATGGAGGAGATCGAAGACTTCGAGCCAGAAACCATTGTAGCAAAGATGCTGGCGGTGAAAGACAATTGGGACGCCGTGCACACTTTCGTGACGAAAGAGAGAGACAGGGAGTGGGAGGGAATTGGTGCTGGACCAACCTTTCCATCACCCCCTCTCCCATCTGACGAATGACCAACCCATGAAAAGGAGAAGAACCGGCAGAACAGAAGGGCAGGACTGGTTGATGGAGATAGGGAAGGGGAAGGCTGAAGAACCTGCCTTCCCACACTATCCGTATTCCCCTCAAAAACAGGAGACACGGACTTACACCGACTACAAGAAGAGGCCATACACGGCCAACCAAAGGAACTGCCCTGAAGTAATACTAACTAAGTAGTTCTGGAGCAGCTTCCTGAGAGAAATCGAGGTGTTTTTTGGTGGGTATACTGAGGTAAGCAGGACTCCCACCCGAAGGGCGGGGACTTCCCTGCTGTCAGTCCATAAGGGATTTTTCATCTCGTAAAAAAAAATTATATCATATTAAAAGCATATTATTATGTATAATATCGTATAATATACATATTATGTAGGTATCATCTTTTACATTATATTGAAAGCATACTATTATATTTTTGATTATATTAAAATTATAGGTATTATTTTTTTAAACCATTTAACCTATTAATTATGTATCATAATACATATTAAAAGCATAATTAAAAAAGCATTACCTACTAGCATAATAGTAATGCTTTTTTAATTATTAAAAAGCATTACTACATAATATGTAGCAGCATATTATGCTTTTAATATAGTAATGCTTTTTTTTATTAAGTAAATATTATTATATTTTTTATTATACTAAAAGCATCTTATTACTAAATACTTTTTTTAAAATTTTATTAAAAGCAAATTATTTAAAAAAACTATTATAATCAAAAAGCATTATTATTATCATTTTTTTAAATAATAATAATTATTAATATTAACTCGGGGACCGCTGACTAGGGGCATCACGGCCATTCTGGCAATGCGTTAATCTTTTTCTGCAAGTCACAACCGATTACCAGTCAGTAGGCCACTGGTTTGCGGCGTGGGCGGGGGGGAAGATAATACCGACCCATATGACTCAGCACAACCTCCTCCCCCCCATTCAAACGCAAGTTCGTAACTCAAACCTCCCCTCGTTTAATTAAATGGGTCCGCTGACTCCTCGCCCACGTTTCGGGTATCACGTAGCGAAAGAAACCGGGCAAAATTGACGTCACGCTGGACGAGAAGCCGAAATAACGTCACAAGCTTTCGATTGTTTTCAAAACAACTAAGTCACCAGATAGACTATCTCGACAAATACCGCCGAGTCACTCCGATTACATTACTTTAGAGCAGAGCGAATGTCAAGGGGTCAGACAGCTTTAGGGCGTCACAAATCGTTTCTACGTCCAAAACGACACCTAGTTCGACCACCTGACCAACAGCCTTCTACAATCCCCTCTGTAGGTTTGCAGCGCCACCCCTTAAAATTTTGTCAAAATTTAAATTAATTGATTAATTTAAAATTAAAATTTAAAGACAAAATGGACCCTGAATTGCTGAAATCCTTCTAAAACATTCTGAGCCAAAATACCTACCTACATCGATATCATCCTCAAAATAATCTCTGTGTACACCAAACCCAGGTGTACACCAAACCCTACGTATCATGATTATCTCCACTGCTATAGGGCCGATTTCGATGAAATTAGGCTTAACACGTTCTCTAGGGCCTTAAAAGGGCAGCTTTTCCACGCATTTCATGACACAGTGGAAAATGTCATCGTTTCACAGTCCAATCGGAAAACTAATGAAAACTACAATGTCAACGCCCTATTGTTTTCCCTCTTTTATCATTAAACGAGATCGCTGGACTCACAAAACCCGGCAATCTTTGTTGTCCCCGAGTGTTGCCGAGATCTTGTCAGGTCATGCTGATAGCGCCGTCATGTTTGCTGAAAGCTCATCACAACTCGCCAAAAATTCGTAGAGCGGAAAAATTTTGCTTAAATGAAGCAAATCACCTTCCGAACGAGGAAGACTCACCTTCAAAACGCCTTTGTGATAATTCGTCATGCAAAAAGTCATTTCCGTGCTATCGTGGCTCTTGCAATCCACTTCCTCGATCTCATGCCGCTCTTCCTCTTCGGCCATCAGGGCTTTGAAGTCGTTCGAAACCACACACGCAAAAAAAAAAAACAAAAAAAAAAAAAAAACGAACGAAGTACAAAATTTATCAATTTGAAAATTCGCTAAAAACGTACACTGCAGTAAATTTACGACTTATCATTTTAGTGTAAGGCACGTTATCACAGCACTGCTGTCACACAAGTCTTGTCACCTCCGCGGCCTCTGACTGTCCGTCCCGGAAACCCGTCCAAGACAGTCATCTCACATCACGAGCAAAAACCCTAATGACAGTTCGCCACATTTTTGATTTATTCCGTTGAAACTAGAAACGCGGAGTGACAACAAACTCGAAACCGAGCGAATCATTCTGGCGAAGGTGAAAGCGAGACAGTGGAGCCAACCGGCTGGCTCGAAAACCCGCAAGGCTTTGCGGCGCAAGCAGTGATGCCAGAGTCGAACGTCGAGTGAGTCCTTGACGAAAAACGTCCTCCCTTGCTGTAGAAATATCCCTACTTACAATAATTTTAGGGATACGTGAGTGGGATTATTCTAATTTCTCCCTCCGACACCTACTTATCCCACCAATACCGTTTTGGCTTATTATTCTTGGAATAATACACCTATGTAATCGCGACTTGTAATAAGGTAATAAATACACCTTGTAATAAATACACCTATGTAATAACGACTACTTTGTACTAAAATGCGACCAAATTCCAACTAGATGCTGGCTACTGTCAAAATTAACCATATCAGCGATTAAATGATTAAAAAGAGACCAAAAATTGGCCAACCATTTTTCAGATTCGGTAAATCACTTCCTATTCCTATTTTCATACTTTCATAAATTTCTTAAGCTTTTCTAAGTAAAGTGTGGAGTCGGCTCCTGCCCCAGTTGGTTGACACAAAAAACCCCTCTTTACTTTTTTTTTTAAATAAAAATATAAATAAAGGAAAATTTAATATCATTAAATTTTCATTTTTTTTTTGTCGAAGTATCGATAATATTGGAAGCATTGATATTTCCTAACCAATATTATTAATGTATTGATATTTTTCTCTCTGTATTATATTAATATTAATTCTCTCTCTCCGATAATATTAATATTCATTATGATTTCCAGGTATTCAGTAGGTCGTACCATTCAGCGACGAAAATACTAAATGGCGATCAAACTTTGACTAAAATTCACCTTCATACTGTCATGATAATGGCATAAAAGCGACCAAAATCTGACAATGCTATTTTCTTAATACCTAACGGCCATGTTGGTGATTGAAAGACTAAAAAGCAGCCAAAATCCTATTGAAATCTTGTATTAGTAGGTATGGACCATATTCTGATTTTTCCTTGAACCAAAATTCCTACCATTTTGGATGACACACTTTGTCTTTGGATTGTGTTCATTGTCATTCTGATGACATCAGAAAAGTCCCACCATCCCTCCCAGCCATAAATATCCCTTTTCCGTGGGATCATTCCCGCCATTTGGCATCACTGGGGGCCGCAAGGGAAAACGTGACGCTTTCGAAAAGTTCGCAACTGTTCGGAGTTTGTGTTCACCATGGTAAAGTCAGAGACGAAAAAATGTAAATATAACCTTATCATTTAGAAACCGCCAAATCGGCGTGTAGGGGTAGGCGTTGTTGTTATGTTCTCAAAAACGTTACGCCTCAGTTGTCTCAATCGCTGGGTCCGCTGACCCGGTAACTTTTACAATAATTATTATGCGAAAACGACATCTCACTTGATCTTCTTACAGGAATCCTCAAACAACAAAGCCCGTTAATTTAATTACGGTGTAGTAAGTCACAACTGTAGCCTCTTCTGAGAGGTCTGTGACCCCCTTGGACCAGCTTTGCGAGCCCTTAGAAATTATTAAACTGCCTTAAATATTTTAAAATATTAATTAATTCAATTATAGATTGAATTAAAATTTAGACAGGTAATTAAATCGCGATTCGATAATCATAATTATTATCAAAATAAACTTAATTATTGAATTAAATAATTAAATTTAATATTTTATCATATAAAATTTATAACTATAACATTTAATGTTATAACTAAAATAATTTTAGTTATTCAGTTGACTTGTTTCTTACTTTAGGTAGGTAGGTAAAAATGACTATTTAGGTACCTAGTGATTTTAATAAATTAATTCGTTCATTAATCAATTAGTTTTTCTAATTGAAGCATTTTCTTGGGCTCTTTGTACTCATCGCTCTTGATTGAATAATAATAATAATAATAATAATAATAATAATAATAATAATGATAAAAAACTGGGGTGTGGTTTTATGAAACCACGGTAAAAGTGAAACTTTATTCCCACTAGTCTCTCCGGCTCGCTTCGCTCGCTCCCCTAGTGGGGTACGTAGCGTCGATGGACACGTTTTTTATGTCTAGTCCCCCCCCCCCCCCCCATTTCCTACTCATTCACCTATCCTTGTATCTCTACCCATGGCTTCATTTTGGCGTTTTCTCAAATTGATTTCTAACGTGACAGCTGATAACAACAAAACAAGCGGCATTGTTTACTGCATCCATTAATAACATCAATAAATATAAAATGGGGACATGATGACGAAGAACAAGTACGAAAGAAATGCGTGATAAATCGAGAGCTTTCCAACGAATGGTGAACGATTTTTGTACGATGATAACTGGCGAAGATGAAGTTCCGTAGCAACGAATCGGTTGTAAGCGAAAATCAACGGTAGCGTGACGGGACAAGAAATGACCAAAAAATTTGGGACGATGTAATAAAAGTTTCACTTTAATAATAACTGTTACAGATTATTGGTTTCTTCACTACTAAACAACAGATGTTTTGTAGCAGCTACTCCACAGAGTAACAGAGGACAAGAGCTACTCCGTATATGACCCACCCCTTTCCCCAACTACTGATTTATCTGATAAATTTATCATTTTGAAAGTGTGCTTTACCCCTCAAATCTTTGCTTCAATAGAATTTAGTTGTACGAAATTCGTACTAATACAGGTTCCTTAGCTCTTGAAAGATTCTCTACGTGTAACATGATTGTCATTCTGTAAGGGACAACCTCTGCGCCGTTTCACTTGTTGCCCGTTCGGACTTGGGAAAACAGCTTGGTGGTTCATTTTCGTGAAAATGGGTATTCGGTCGTTGAGCATAGCTGTCGTATGTTCGAGTAACATGAACAGGAGTATGGAAGCGCACGCATTTCTGAGGTACGGGGTATTAGTGTCATTGTTGATGGATTTGAGCTTTCAGGCGGTTTTCAAAAAATCTCACAAGCCCGTTGTTGAGAGAATCACATCTCCTTCCAAGTCCTTAACAAGGGATTGGCCGAAGTAGTGGCTTTGGAAGTAGGAGATTAACTCAGGAGTGCGTGACGCAGGGATTAGCATGAATGCAGGATGGGGGTTTACGTGACGACAGCAGGACGACCAAGTGACGTCACGCCCCGTGTTGGAGGCGTAGACAACAGGGCACTTGTTGGTTTATTATTCTTGGAATAATAAGTACCTACCCCTAAGTAATCGCGACAGAGGTCGAAAATTCTGAACGGCCTCAAAATTTGGCAGTCTGTTTCATGACTCGTAGATTTCAGAAACAAAATGTCCGTCCGCCGACCGAGCCGTTTTGGTCAGTAGGAATTTAAAAATCTGAAATTTTGACAAAATACTCGGTTTACCATGTAGTTTTGCCCGCAAGGGTTTTCAGCCCGATCTCCCCAGCTCGTGGGGCGCTATGGGGTTCCTGTGGGGGGTGAATGTTTTCGGCTATGGGGTCGAGTTAGGTGTCGTTTTCAAAGTATTTTTGGACGTAGAATCCATTTTTGGGGGTCCCAGAACGATCAGATTTCGCCGAGGGGATCTATGGGACTTTCATGGGGGCTAAAGATGAATGTTTATCTTATCTGGCGCTGGCAACGATGAGCACTGCCGCAAAAACATTCAGTGGGCAGTATCTCCCATGACCACTTTAACCCCATACTCCCCTAAACCCTTATGTAAAATTTGTAGCCTTTGTTTTAATCAAGAGTTCTCGTCACGCCATATCATTTTCAAAGTTGACCAAGCATCTCAAACTTACTTGACAGTAAGAATCTAATTCAATCCGATTTTGCAGCAAAAAGGGGTTCAGAGTGAGATCCTTCGGAACCGGCGACAAAGTCAAGCTGCCCGGGACGGCCGTCGACCGCCCTAACGTCTACGATTTCTCATCTACGTACGAAGAAATATACCAGGACCTCACCAGCAAAGACAAACAATTGTATCCTTTCAAGTACCATCTCTTGAAATTTATCCGTAAAGCTATTCAGCTTGCACCACCTCGTCAGAGGACTCTTTTTTTTTTCTTTACCTATCGCACTCAGCTACACACAAAACGGCCTTCTCCACATGCTCGACAGAAACCGACGGATAAAAATGCGGCCCGAAAGGTTTCAACTGAGCCAAGACCAATTTGACGTTGTCATAACGTGCGAAGAGCGAGTTTACGACCAAGTATTAGAACGTATGGCTAACATTTAAAGTTGCACACTGTCTTATGCTTAGTTAATTTTTAATTGCATCATATTCTGAAATTGTTTTAGATTTTGAAAACAGAATATCCGAAGCCAACGCTCCTGTACACATAGTAAACATAGACATTCAAGATAATCACGAAGAAGCGACTATCGGGGCATTCATAATTTGTGAGCTGATGACGAAGGTAATGTAGAACCCACCTGGCCGCAAAGACCACCCCTGAGGGCGTAGCCAGCTGTGGGTGGATTAGTCCTATTATATTGGAGCTCCAGCTCGAGGAGGATTATCTAGGAGAACCAGTTATATTCTATGGTACTTCTTAGTAGGGATGTTGAAAAAGTATCGATACATATCGATACTGTTTGTCCCCGATACATATCGTAGTATCGATACTTTTTTTCCGGTATCGGCGCCGATACTTTTTTTATCCCCCACATTTCATCAGATTCAAAACTTACGGCATATAGGTAGTTGACAGTACCTAGACCAGCAATTAAAGAAAGTTGATGTAGGTAGGTACCTACCACCACCTCCAGCTCTCATATCAGGAGAATCAGCCGTCCTCGATCAAGGGCGGACCACCAAAATGTTGGCCCAACCAACCAACCCAACTCACTCATCACAGTAGAAATTAGTGTGGCCACAGCTACACATTGTTCCCCTTTTTTGCTACCTGTACCCCCGAGGCTTGGAGCAAGGTTTTCAGTTCGATCGTCCAAACCCATGGGGCGCTATGGGGCTAAAATGGGACAATGGAACGTTTTTTAAAGGCGTTTGGCTATGGAATCGAATTGGGTGTCGTTTTCGAAGTATTTTTGGGGGTCCCAGAAGGGGGGATCTCAGGAGGTCAAATATTTTCTGTGTAAAAAAAAAAAAAAATTAAAAGAAAAACATTTTTTTCAAAAATTTTTTCATTGAGGCAGAATTAATTTTTGCACAAGTAGGTAACCCATATCAAAGAATAATAAACCCTTGAGTAAAAATTTGCAGGCGTTTTTGAAAGGTATCGATACTTCGATACCGATGCTTTATTGAAAGTATCGTATCGATACTTTTAGATACTGTCTAGATGTATCGATACTTTAGAAGTATCAAACATCCCTACTTCTTAGAATATAGGGTTAAAGTCGAGAATTTTGGCGGAAACCCGAGGTCAGCTCCTGTTGCTCAACGAGTTGGCCACCATTACAAAACTAAAAACTGAAGGATCGGTCGCAGTGAGTAAGTTAATTTACATCACGAATAAGTTCAATAGCTACGCACATTCACAACAAAGAGAACACAGGCATTTTCGCTTTACTCCAGTGTCACTCCTAGTGCCAAACACCAAGAAAATCAAGAAAAAAATTTGAAAATCGACCTCCACTCTGGTGTCTGATTGGAAACTGGAACCGGTGTAGGTGACGTCACCTAGATCGGTTTTTGAATCGGCCAGAACAACTTAAGATGATTTTAACTACGTGAAAGACTTTTTGTCACAAGAATGATGTATCTTTCCCTTTTTGACTTCTAACAACACGGTACAGGATGATTTAACCCGAAATTCGGGTGCATTTCCATTCCTAATTTTGGAACTTTTTATAAGGGGAGGGGGGGGGGGATTTCCTTCATGTTGGGGTCCAAGCATAAAGAATTTTTTTTAATGAGAAATTCTGATCAAAATTGACTGTTTTGTGACATAAAGCATAACTTTTTTTTTAATGAGAAATTCTGATCAAAATGGACTGTTTCCTGGTCTGGGGTCCAGGGCCGCCGAGAGAAAAAGCGGGCCCAGGGCAAAAGAGAGCATAGGGTCCCCATGTAAGTAGGAAGTTGGGGGCGGTTCACAATAATGAACGTTCAATTTTCAGTCAGGGTACTATTCAATTAATATTATTTGTATTTTTCATCTTTCATGAAAGTTTCTAAGATAATATAGGTATTACTGTAAAGAGAACGATCGCAGCCTCCAAACGATGTTTTGGGTTTTGGCACGAAACATCGAAAATATCGATGACAAAGGTTTGGGAATTCCCCCCCAAAAAAAAGAAAAAAAAAAAAAAAATTTTGTTTTGTTTTGAAATTTCTAAACAACTAGGCAATATTGTATAAGAATAATATTCTGTCCTTATTATGTACATCAATTGATTGTTATGGTCTTCTGAAACTGAAACCTTATTATGCCTCTAAATGGGGTCGCTACCTCGTTTCAGGTTCGAGGTCGCTATCATCATGAAGCTGAGGTTCACCTTTGTCTTAGGTTGTTGGTGTTTGTTATTGTTTAGCTGCTGGCATAATATTATTCTGCGTCTACAAATCTTGTTCGAACGCTTGTTGATTAATATTTGTGGGGTGTATGAAGAACGCCAAGGAGTAAATTTTAGGCTTATGATACAAAATGATCATGCAATTAAAAAAGATAACTCGATGTTCAGAAACATCGATGGTTTCAAGCCGCGATGTTTGAAAGCTACCTATCGATGTTTTCTTTCGATGGTACGAATAATGGTGAACATCTATGTTTTCCTTTCGAAGCTCCATCCTTCATACCGCTTTGCCGCCGCCCCTCTCCTCATCCTGACCTTTTTTCTTTTGTGATTCAGAGGGTTTATTGTGATTCACATTGCTTCAGTTTTACAAGGCCCAATCACACGGAAGACAAGTGGCAACTCAGCCATTTTTTTAAAAATATTTTTCCCCCTTTTCCTTTTTTCTTATTTTTCTAGGCCTGCTGGGGCCCCATGTAAAAGCCCGGGCCTGGGGCCAAATGTCCCCTTTGCCCCCCCCCCCTCTCGGTGGGCCTGCTGGGGCCATCAAAGTGTCGCACTATGTGAAACAGGGCCATAAGCCGCTGCAATGCCGAGCCGCAGCGATACCCAAAACTATACAGCGAATTCCCGAGATCAAAAAGTGGTTGTTTGCCGATGGTGCAGAGGTCTAATCCAATGAGTTGGTTAGGGAGAGAGAACGAGCAGAGGAGTCGTTCTCTCTCCCTAACCAACTCAATTTCCGAAATCTAAAAAAATATGTTTTCAGGGAGTTAAAATTTCAGGTTTCTACGTAGGTTCAATATTGCGACTTCTATCGCACCACACACAGACAAGTGCGGATCTAGTCAAAGTAGAGACTCATCGCGTTTGGCAATTAATTCTTGTTCTTTCTGTCAAACGTTCTTTTATCTGGTGAGGAGGATTGGGAAAAAAGTTAGAGCGAACTTAGCGGATCATTTTATGATTCTGTTTGGAATGGTACGTATGGACGAAGGTAATGATTTCTTCATTTCTTCTGTTCCTTAAGAAGTTACGTCGGTTTTAATTTTCTCCCTTCTGATTCGGTAATATTATTTCTTAGTACCTACATTTATTTTCTTGGTGTTGTCAAAAATCGAGAAGCAATTCATTGGGGTGTATAAACAGTTTTATATCGACAGTGAAGGAGCAAAACCGTCTAAGTTGAATTTTTGCAGTAATAAGGTGTTGAGCTGTACTGGTAAAATGTTCAACTTGGAACGCTTTTACCCCTTCACTGTCGGTATGAGGAATAATTTGTTTCTAATAATATAAGCGACACCAGTAAGACCTAGTTGAGTTCTATGAAGCTATTGTGACAACACCACTCGTGAAAATGTAACGACGTGTATTAACAAGGTATACCTACCTATAAAAACTTTTTTGCTGAATCCCCAATCCGACTCGTGCGTATGTCGTTACTCATGTGATGGTTATTACCCCCGAAAAAAACCCACAAGGGTTAAAAAGATTCCAAGCATCAAAAGCCTTGATAGCAAGGTTTTGCGAAACCTTTTGATTGAACCATTAGACCCCACACGCCCCTTCTGACACCAAGTTGAGCCCCACCTCATCCCCATCCATTCCTGCTTGGCCGGTGAGCCCACTCGTGAAAGGGTTGACAGGACTATCATTATTATGAATAATCGATTAGTTAGTAATTTTAATACTATTTCATTACAATTGGTTCATAACAGTTAAGGTTAACCATACTTGAAAAAATAAAATTAATACTCATTTACGGATGATGTTGACCATCTCCAATTAATGAATTATCTTTCAATCAACAAAATTATTAAATTTTATTTAACAATTTACAATTGTTGGTTTATTATTCTTGGACTAATACACCTATGTAGTCGCCGCGGAGGTCGACGACTCCGATCGGCCCAAAAATTTGAAATTATCCGTTTCAAGAGGTCCAGATTCCAAAACCGAAATGTCCACACGCTGTCTGGGCCGTTTCGGGCAGTAGTCATCTTTTTAAAAAACCTGAAATTTTGTCAAAAAACTTGGTTTACCATCTAGTTGTGCCCGCAAGGTTTTCACCCCCATCGCCCAAACCCGTGGGGCACTATGGGGCTATAGGAGGGTTTTTTTAAAGGCTTTTGGCTGTGGGATCGAGCTAGGTGTCGTTTTCGAAGTAGTTTTGAACGTAGATTCAATTTTTGGGGGTCCCGGAACGATCCGATTCCACTTTAGGAATCTTAGGGCTTTCATGATGGGATTTTTGAAGGATCCCAGGAGGTCAAATATTTTCCAAGTGAAAAAAAAATCTTTTTCCATTCATTCATTCATAAATTTAAATGAAAGCCTCAAAACTGTGGATCTGAAGGAGGCTCAATGTCAAATTTATGAAAAAATAGGTCGCAATTACCCTGCTGTTCCTTATCCCTCTTCTGGTAGCTGGAGATCGCGACCATGTACCATCCTGACGTGACATAGGAAACCGGTTTCCCTTTTGGGAATGGCTCCAAGATGTCGATGCCCATCGTCTCAAACGGCTCTCCCAACGTGAATTGCTTCAGCGGAGCAGGGCTGTTGAGGCTCATTGCAGGGTTTACACCACCCCCTCTCGTCGAAGTCATCCTCGGCCAAAAGTAGGGCGGACCTTACCCCGCGTTTTCCCGACGTGTGGTACTACTGTGACAGAACTTGGCTGGTGGGAACTATAATCTACCAAGTAGCCCTCTGGTGTTTCCCAGTGTGGCAGAGCCATGCATCCTTCACCAATATAGAATCGAGCCAGCAGTTGGCTCACTGCAGGGTCCAATCAGCTCGAAACTGGTCCCCAATGGGGACCCCCCATGCAAGTTTGTTTTTTCGCCACCCAAACGTTGGGTTCAAGTTCAAGTGTTCCTGTCCCAGACGTGTCTGCATTAGTGTGATTGTGCATACAATAAGGATAATATCCTTATTACATATTATTTAATAAGGGCATAGGTATCCTTAGCTGTCCCTCTGTATAATCACAATAGTGTGCGGTCGATGGCGAAGGACTAATGACCCACTTGATTTTGATTTTCTAGGAGGCAATCGTTGAAGTTGCTGGAAAAAAGTTGCTGTCGTGTGAGCAACAGGGACAGATTTGAGCCCACTAATATTTTGGTAGTGGCGCTATCTATCAGCGAATATGGTACCCCACGACCTAAAGAAGTTATTAAAAAAGAGGGAAGATCGAGTATCCATCATTGTAGCCCGCAACGGCCGTTAATCCACGTTTGTGGGTGTTACAAGCCGCTTTTAATGCGGCAAACGGGAGACCTGTTTTATCATTAGCTAGCTACCTTCAGCGTTCAATTATTTATAGTATCGCTTTGTTTATCAGCTCCACTCAACGTCGCGGTCATTCACAAAAAAGCAAGATCACCATAAATATCAAATTGACCTCCGCTCCTCCTACTGCTGAATTATTCCTATTTAGATATTACTTCGTTCCACAAGGGCAATTTTGTATCGTTGTTTATGCCATTAAAATACATTTTTATGGGTTTGAAATTGGTTTTTTGTTTTTCATTGTTATGTTGGTACATTTCCTTATTTAGTACTGTGAGAAGATGAAACGAAATGGTCTTGTCACTTTAAAAAAAAAAAATTATTGTCGCCGCAATTCCCTCGGATAAATTGAAATTTCGGGATATTTACGTAGGTACGACTAGTACCGAATTAGTTAACCTAATTTGTCTAAAACAATCGCGGAATTTTTACTTAACTAAGACTGTCCTAGGTACGGCTGAACACAAACGCCAAGGCTTAAATTTAGGACTGATATGAAACAGCAGAAAACTCACCCTGGACGCTTATAGTAAACTTACAGGGCCCAGTTTTTCAGGAAGAAGGCGCCGACGAGTAGCTGTGAATCAGTCCAGAACAAGCTCGGCGTGTGTCGGATTTCCGGGGAAGAATCAGTGGATTTTTGTGAATTTGAGCAAGAACGTTGAGGTATTTACGCCGTTGAATAAAGTGAATTTTAAACTTGAATACCTTGAGAAATTGGCGTAAAAACGGAAGGAATTGACGGAGAAAAACGTGAGGAGAAACTTGAACTTGAACCGGTAACAACAAAAGCCTGAAGACGAGCGATCCGAGTAGGGTTGAGGGGGGGGGGGAGATGAGCATAGACTTGGGGCTAAGTGAATGAGGCCCATCACTATCAGAGAAGGGGGGAATCCCGCTCTATTTTAATTGAGAGGGCGGATCGGCCGAAACATTATAATATAATCTGTATTATATTATAATGTAATTGAAACCACTAAATAACATGATAAGACTTATTGTAAGTAATACTAGGAGGCCACAACGCCAGCCAACCCCCGGCCTTTCCTATCTGGCCTACGGTCCAACAACTCGCTTTCCTCTGTTCATATTGACATGGATATGTCTTTTGGCTGGGGGTCATGGAAAAATTTGTGTGACGAAATTTTCACCCCAGTATCTAGGTTAAACAAAATAATTGCTAGTGTACACAATCATAATTGGTGTGATGTAGGTACAATTCATATCCATGATCTGATGTTTTTCCCTGAAGGGGAAAAATTTAGTTCTTTGGTAATCGGTATAGTAGTTTACGGTCTTTGGGTTTCCTCTTCCATCTTCCTTTTTTTTCTTGAAGAAATACCGGATGACGGTTGATGATGCAGCCCTCCCTTCTGCCCTCCTCACGGCAAAAATGATCTCCCTGGTGGGGGTTCCTAAATGGGCGAATATCACAAAAAAGGACATTTTCAAGTCACTCTAGCTTCACTCAGGAAGTACCTAATGAGATTTCGTCCTGGTGACAACTTGTCATACTTAGAATTAATTGTTCCTGTGTGAGGACCAACGTTTAGGGATGGTGTTGGACCCCAGAAGAACATTCTAACAGCGTGTTCAAATGAAATTTCTCAATGACGTGGTTGTATCCAAACGCGTATTTTAAGGTGTTGATGCTGGTTCATCCTCTTTTAACTCACACACCCCCTAATAATTCCGATTTTCCGATACCTGACAGTTGACCTGGTTGAGAAACAACGAAACTCGATTTTTCCTGTTGTAAATTTATCAATAATTACAACATAACTCCGGTATCTGAAGTACAACCTCAATGTCGTGGAACAATCATGAACATTTCCCCACGGCCTCCATGGAGGAATTTCGGAATAGAAAAAAAAAATTGGAGACTCCAACAAACGCTGGAGGCTCCAAAAACAAATGGAGGCTCCAACCGACGCTGGAGGCTCCAACGAAACTGCCGTTTTTCAACTGACTCCACAGTAGTTTAATCTGTGCTCCACAGTGTGCCGCCACACTATACATTGTATACATATCATGTAAACGTCCATGTACGTTTATTGTTCTACTACGTTTTCTGTCACCATTGTTTTTATAAGTTGTTTGTTTGTGTAGAGTTGCCGAATCACCCCATGCTTCACTTTTCACCAAAAAAAAAAAAAAAAAAAAAAAAAAAAAAGCTTCTACAGTTGACAGTGAACTTTACACAACTACAACAAATTGGTACAACAAATGAAAACTGGGTTCCTTCGATGGACCGGTGGGGGGATTGCGATTGCAGCGCACGAGATGTAGTGAACTTTGAAGGTGGTAAGTTACCAAAACTGAACCAGAAGATGGCGCCCTGCGAGTTCCGCCCAGACGTGTCGTTTGCATTCATTGTGTTCACAACTACACATCCAATTTCGTTATTGAGAGAGGGTTCCTTCATTTTGGTTTATTATTCTTGGAATAATACACCTATGTTTTCGCGACGCGGGTCGACGACTCCGATCGGGCTCAAAATTTGACATTATCCGTTTCAAGTGGTCTACATTCAAAATCCGAAATGTCCGTCCGCCGTACGCCGTACGCCGTACGCCGTACGCCGTCCGCCGTCCAGGCCGTTTTGGGCAGTAGGAATTTTTTAAAAAATCTGAAATTTTGACAAAATACTCGGTTTACCATCTAGTTGTGCCCGCAAGGTTTTCAGCCCGATCGCCCAAACCCGTGGGGCGCTCTGGGGCTAAAATGGGGCTACAGAAGGTGGTTTTTGAAGGCTTTTGGCTATGGGATCGAGTCAGGTGTCGTTTTCGAAGTATTTTTGGACGTAGAATCCATTTTTTGGGGTCCCGGAACGATCCGATTTCACTGTGGCGATCTATAGGGCTTTCATGGAGCTAAAAATGGGATTTTTGATGGATCCCAAGAAGTTAAATATCTTTCGAGTAAAAATTAAAGAATTTTTGAAAAAACACATTTTTGAAAAAAAATCGCCTCAAAAAAATTTTTTTGAAATATAAAAATCCAAAAAAAAATTTTTTTTAATTTTTTTTTATTGACAGAATTAAATTTCTGTACAAGTAACCTATATCAAAGAATAATAAACCCTTGTGTAAAATTTGCAGCGTTTTTCCTTTAATTTATTGTAGTAGCACTGTTGTAGCACCTTCCTCCATGGAAACCTAAAGTGAGGCATTCCGGGCTTTCCCTTGGAAGAAGGGCTAGTGGCTCACTCTGGTCGGATTGGAAGGTACTATGTGCAGTTCACTACATTCCGTAGGGATAGCGCCACCTTCGACTGTGGCACATGAAGTCCTATTTAGTGGATTATCCTCTCTATTCCTCCATGCTAATGGTCTTAATGATTATTTTAAAACACTTTTTGGTTCAAATGGACCACATCGAGCCTTCTTTTAGGTGTTTTAAGTCCAGCTGAATTTATCAAGACAAATTTCAAATTTTTCTGACTTGTAGAAAAGTACCTGAGAATAAAGATGGTTCTCCTCCTCCTCCTCGTGTGTAGGAGCAGCAATCGTAACATTCCCTTTTGCCAATCAATTTTCAGTGATGCCTACAACACTGCCTGTTTGTTTTTGCAGATGGCGAACGCTGAAGACCTCGACAACGACATCGAATCCGTTCTCGCCTCGTATGAACACAAATGGAACCGCTCCCTTCTCCACAGTGTTGCTTTCTATTGAATCCCAAGGTGAATTTATTTGTGGCGCTGTTTGGAATATCGTACTTTAAGTTTTTTAATCAAATAAAACTATATCAAATAAAACTGCGGCGGTGGCCCCTTCCTGGATCCGCCCTTACGAAGGGATAAACCAAACTCTCTTAAGCTAGTTTTATTTTCCACTATAACACGAACAACTTCACAACGTATTTCGCTAGATACAACCATGTTATACAACGCTATACACTCAACACGGCTAAACTATTTCGAAAATATCCATAATTTCGCTAGAAATCGTTTAAGTGATTTGTGCTACGGTAGAGGACATAGGAAAATAATGTTTATTCAAAATAAATATTTCACAGTTATATTACAAGATTCTAAACTTACGAGGTTTTGACGTACAACAAAAAAAATGGCTAAAAAAAGTGGGTAAATTATGTACACGTCATAAATTAATAACAGTATTTCCAATTCATTTCTCATCGCCAAGCATCTAAGCATTAATGATTGTCATGATGGACTCTAACCAGTCGATTACGCTCTCGCAAGATAAGTTGACCAGTCTAGAACGAACGTAATTTTGTAAATTAAATATCAATTTGTGGTGTATCTCATAATGTTGACTAGAATGCGATCCTAAATTATTTACAATTCAACATGCGTAGTAAGAATTTGATTGTGCTTATAAATACTAATAATGTCGAAAAAAAGGGGGAGACTTAGTTTATATACAACGCATACTACTGAGAGAACGGGAGAAACTAGTGTACATACGTTGTGGGATTGATGGTTGGCTCGATTTTAATAGGTGGCGGTTTATGGAAGTGGTGGTAATTTTTGGTGTGGGTCTTGTTTGTGAGTGTCCATGTATTGGTGTTACTATGTTCAGTCTGGGCTTGAGTCCAGGTGCTGTTGTCACTGTGTCCAGTCTGGGCTCAGGTTTATGTCTTGGTTTCTCTGTGTCCAGTCTGGGCTCCAGTTTAGGTGTTGTTGTCACGGTATCCAGTCTGGGGTCGAGTTCATGTTTTGGTGTTACTGTGTCCAGTGAGGGCTTGGGTTCATGTCTTGGTGTCACTGTGTCCAGTCTGGGCTGGAGTTCAGGTGTTATGTATTGTCACTGTGTCTAGTCTGGGCTCAGGTTCATGTCTTGGTGTCACTGTTTCCAGTCCATGTTTTGGTGTGACTGTGTGCAGTCTGGCCTCTAATCCAGGTCCTGGTATCAGTACTCCCAGTCTGGGCTCGAGTCAAGGTCTTGGTATCACTTGTTTCCAGTCTGGGTTCGAGCCCAGGTTTTGTTGTCACTGTATCCTGTCTGAGCTCCAGTCCATGTCTTGGTGTCATTGTATTCTGTCAATTTCTCGACCTCAAGATACCACTCCTCATCAGGCCTCTTTCACAAATCTTGGTCTAACTGCTTGCTGCACGTCTTTTAGTCATAATGATCAGCTCCAGCTGTTGTATCCAAGTCCTCACATTTTTGATGGTGTATAGTTTCAAATCGGCCAGATTCATGCTTCAACAATCGAACCATCTCCAACACGTGTTCGTTGTTTAAACAGTTGATGGTAGAGGGCTCCAGTCCAAGTCTTCGAGGCTGGAAGTCTTTGAAAGGAGCCTTGTACTGGACCTACGTCTTCTATGCCTCCTCGTGTAAACACTCAGAACCTGCAATAAAACAAAACGTAAAGTTTAACTGTGTCACTGTGTCTACCATTTAGGTTGTCTGACTGCCATACCTGAGAGTGACAAGTGGCGCAAAGCGCCATGACAAGCCCTTGCACGCTGTGGAGGAGATTGTAGCCAACCCAAGCAACATAATGGCCAGTCCCGACGAATGCTAAACCACATATGTCCATCGCCAGCAGGGTGAACGTCAACTTGGAGCAAAGCCCCACCTGGCAGAAAATGAGATTCAAATTTAACGTTTGACTCCGAGTTCCACTGTAATACTAATGTTCGAACGAATGTTTTGAATATTTAACCCCGAAGTCGAGCGAAAAACGTAAAGTGCTGTTAATTTATTCAGCAGGGCCCCTTCGAATTGGCTACCAGACTGCTGATTTGGGCCAGCCGTCTTTGATTACACTTACAAAGGTGAGCGCGGCATGAATAAGTTATTGCATCGGTCCCCAGAATTGCTACAGTACCTACCTAAATGTCAAACAAGGATTGGACGACTGGATTTTGAAATGCTGTTCACCTGAATTTTTTTGGCTCTTGAAAGCTTTGCACGGTGTTTTGGTCGGGTTTCCAACGACAGGGAGTAGGTAAGGCGGACACGAGCTCGAACCATCAAGCAGGCGCATGTGCAGAGGAGAACCATCGCTGGGAAACCGTAGAAGAGCAAGTACAGTTTCTTTTCGATAAACCTGAAACAGTAAAATTGCTATTAGCGGTGTTATCAAGTGGTAGTAGCAGAGTGGGATTTGTTACTCACCAGCAGTTTGTCTTGAACATGGCCGGCAAAGCGTGGTGGGATCCAGAATAGTAGGACAGGGCGACCTGAACTGCCGGGCCACCCCAAGCCCACAGGCTGACGAGAGCGAACTTTAGGCACATCTGGCGTCGGGTCATCGCCGCCGGGACGGCCGAGTCGGTCGTAAGGTTGGCCAGAGTGTCTTTGCAGAGGACGAGGAGCCAGCAGAGAAGGCAGAGGTGGAGGAACTGGAGGGAGTGCGATATGGCGAGGCACATTCCGGGATCCTGGAAAAGTCAGTTAGGAGCAGGGCTTGAAATATCGTTCCGTTCAGTTCCCCCTAACTGTTCCCATCCCGAAAAATTATAATTTTAAGGATTAAGCCCCAAATGAGAACGAAATTATAAAGTTCTGAAAAATACTGTCCCCAGTGGGAACGAAATCTCAAGGAATATTTTCTCGTTCGGGCGAAGAACGTTCTTCTCGAAAACGTTATTTTTTCGTTCCGAAAAGAAACATTCTTGACCCGACCGAAAAAATATTGTTCCTTCAGATTTCGTGCCACTCATTTCGTTAAGATCGTAATTTCACGTCCAAATTGCACGTATCATAGTATTACATTCACGGTATCTTAGGCCCAAAATGGAGATTGTGACGAAAAAACTAAAGAATGAAAAATTTCGTTCCCAGCAGGAACGGATCTGATCGAGAATGGAAATTTCGATCTCTGGCAGAACAGTTCCCGACTAGAACGAAAAATTAAATTTTTCCCTAACCCTTTCTCTTTGGAAGCAGAATTCACTGGGAGTTGATAAATAAAGTTACCATTCTAAACGTTCATTTAGGGAGCTTTTTTTTCAGGAACTTTATTTCGAGTTTAGGAGCAAGAATGTTCTGACGTCTAGGGCTGCCAGCACACCAGACTCAGCCCAACTTCCCCTGCGTTAACCGCCTCAGTGATTCGCTTGAATTTTCATTCAAATGAAAACAGAGAGAAAATTGGGTCCTATTGTTTACATTGTTGGGGAAACACCTGTTTCAATCTCGGGGTTTTCAATTATTCAAAGTTTCTTCATTTCTCCTCGGTAAAGTCTTTCTCATCAGAAAACGTTCAACCTCTATCAGCAAGTTCTTGAGTTACATGCCTCATAAAGCTGCCATGAGACTCAATGCTATATGCTATATACGTTATACTAAAGTTACAAGAAAAAAAGAAAGGCTTACGCCGATGTCAAACGTCCTCTCACCTCTTCTAACTCTTGTCAACTCGATCCTTCGAGCTTTTATTACTCGGAGCAAACACTTATAAAAAAGAGGAGAGGCGCTTTGATCGACAAACTTCCCCACCAAAAGTTGAAGCAACTTATTAAAAAGTTTGACGTGGAAAGAGGCAAGAAAACTTCGGCAAATCCTGTCAGTCTTAATTTCAAGAGGAAATCCAATTTGTATTTGAATTGAAATTTTCTTCGATGCTACATCCAGGGCTATGCCTCTCCCCTGCAAGCGGCTAAGCAGAACCCTTGCATGGCTGTACAACCCTGCCCCTCCCCCCCTCATTTACCAGAGGGGTTGTTTGCCTTGTACTACAAGTGAGTCCGGGTCCTCTAGCTCACTCTCCAGGTTGGCTGGTACCTGAGTTTATGCCGCTGGTCTTGGACTGTTCCTCAGCTCGTCAGGCCCTTTCGACGTTCCTCAGGTCGTTTCGACAAAATGAATAGGCCGTTTCGCCAAACCCGCTTTTGAAATTGTGAGCACAGATGAACTTGGGAGACTCACCTCAAAAAGAGGTCTTCACAGATGGTAACCTAGCCATGTTGCTGTTACTAACCGGAGCATGATACTGATCCTCCTACTTTCATGAAAGTGCAACACAACCGAATTTAACGTGAGGCTTTGATGAGTGGACCCCACTAGTTGACCCACCAGTACGTCGAGCATCAAACTCATCGGACGCGGGAAACCATAAGGTGAGACTCCTCCAAAACATTCCAACCTCCTCGGTGAGACTCCACCATCAGCGCCCTCCTTAATAAATAGACAATAACTGGGGCCGCGGACGCTAAAAGGTGGCGGAAATTTGAAAAATTAAAAACGCAACTGGCCGATCGGTTTAATTTTGATTCGTTAGCTGCTGTATATATGAACAAAACCATACCTTGTTTTGTCGCTTCGAGCTGTCTGGAGGAGAGCAAAGGGGCGGAAAATTGGAAATCGGTGTTTTCACCAGCACAGTTTTTTCGCCGTGGCGAGCCCCACATGTTAATTAGGCCTTAAACCACGATTGATATGTATTCAGGCTACGTATCCGAAGACATTAAAAGTATTCTCTTCATTAAATTGGCCTTCATCGACTTAAGTCGATGTCTGTAAATTTACAGATCAAAAATACTGAAAAAACAGATAATATAAAAAAAGTCGTGATGTTCACCGAAGTGCAAGGAGTTTTTTTCCATTCTGTGTGTTCAGTAAGGACCCCAGAATGTGACTCCAAAGTCAGATCGTGCGTGATTCAAAAATTTTATTTTTTTGCTAAAAAACAAAAAAAGAAAAAGGTATTAAACGGCTGAACATTTAGATATTGCTTTGTTTATGCAAAATTATTTTAAATGTAAGCAGAATTATTTATGCAAAATTATTTTTCACTTTTTATGAAAATTAGTTTAATTCTTTTTGTAAATGCTAGTTTTTGTTTAAAAAGGTAAACATTTAGAGTTTTTATTTTTTATGCTAAATCCATCTCGATCAGTCAGACTGTCACTTTGAATAATTTCCGCCACCTTTTAGCGTCATTGCCCCCACTGTGCGGCGGTTGGTGCGTCACCGATGGATACCGTCTAGTCAAAATTTCTCATATTTGACCAACTCACGTGAACTCCGCCGACGCCTACGACGTAAATCAGCTGCGCCATAAATGTAGTTGCCAGCAATGTCATCAGAGTGGTTCCCATCAGGTTTCTCAGGTCCGAAAACAAGCTGGAACAAAAAATTGAATATCGTGACGCTCGAAAGATCTTGATTACGTTTGCAATTACAAGTTTTATATTTTCACACAAATCAGTTCGAAAAAAAAGACGGAAATTTTTTTCCGTCTTTGGCTGTAAGTTCGCTGCCACTTTTTGTCCCTAATTCAATTCCACCAATCAAAGAGTTTTCCGGGCAAAATCCAATTAAATTCTGTCGGGTCCGAACTTTTCGAATTCAGGGTTTTCCCCCAACTCAGTTTAGGGCTCGGGGATGGAACTTTTGACTACTTCCTTGTGAACGGTGGGAATGCGCATCCTTTTTTTAAAGTAGGATTTGGAGTAAAAGAACAGGCATTTCTGATTTGTTGCTGGGTATCGATAGTTCGAGCTTTGACCAAGTTCTGACTTTTGTTCTGTCTGATCCATTGGGCTCGTTAGGCGTCACTTATGAAACGTAAGGCGGGAAAGGCGCTTAAGACCGGGTTGAAGAGCCATTGTATGGGTGGAGGGGGTTGCCTATTGTTTTGAGGGATTCCGACTTGGCACAGGAGAGCCCTCTCAGTGAAGAACAAGGCAACCAGGTTTTTTTCCCCGTGTCAAACGTTTCCAAAGGGAATGTCCTCTTTTTGCGCTTTGTATGAGTTGCAATGACTGATAGTGGACGTTTTAAATGTGTGATATAGACAAGTGTGTGTTTTCCAAAATTTCTTATTGAAAAGAAGCGATCGATCTATATTACCACCTGACACAACACTAAATACCGATCAATATTCAGTACTGTAAACCTGCCTGCCGCCGCTAGGCGTCGCACCATTTTGTACCCTTCTCCATACAACGGTGGCGATGGGACTGGAACAACCACCCATTAACGGGGTTACGGTCTGTTAATAATATAGTAGGTAATAGCCCCAGTTAATACTGGCAATGAAAGGAGGAGAATGCTGTAATTCCAACTGATCAAACAAATGAGGGAATTCGTAATCATGTGTGCGATTAAGGAGAGTGATTCTCGCACTCTGCCCGGCTCTTTAACTCCGTGGTTTCTTGTCCTTGTCAGTTGTGCGAGTTCTTTTATAATTCGAATTAATATGACCAAATCGAAGCGTATTTTTCAAAAGTGCCGGTAAACTCCTCCAAACCGTAGGGGTATGCGGAAAACAGTTTTCCCGAAAAAAACGATCCCATTTCAGACTCGCTAGGATAATACTTTCCCAGCCAAAATGTCACCACGGAAAAAAATTTCCCAAGTAAAAGTATGTATACGAAATAATCAACTCTTTAGGTAAATTCGTGCAAACAGTTACCTGTAAAAATGGTGCAATGCGACTGGATATATTGTAAATGGCAAGTACATTTGTTCGTCAAAATATTCGACTAATTCTATTAGTCTCTGGTGTCGTCTTCTTCGCCATCGGCATTCTGGTGGTGTCTTCTTCGTCTTCGTCGCCATTTACATTATACCTAAAGGATGAGCCGGATAAGCCGAGTGGATTTTAAATAGGTGGTCGCCAAATTTTCAATTTTGAAGAAATCGGGTTGAAATGCATTTTAACATGTCAAGTAACAATGGAAATTTGTCAAAGAAAACAAATTTTGTTAACTATGAAAGATAATGTCCATTAAATGTCTTCCTTCTTAGGGCGATGCATTCATTCCTTCACGTTTCGCATAGTTCGCTGAAGCATATTGGTCAGAGTTGATCGGATTTCCGTCTTAATTTAAGCCTCTTGAAGGGTGCGGGGTTTATAATAAAGTATAAGTGTACACCAATAATTGGTGTACACTCTGGCATTTAAATGACCTCAACTGGTTGCACAAATTTCCCTAGAGTTGATTATTTCATCAATTTTACTTGGGATAGTCAGTTAGTTGGTTAGCCGAGGGGACAGAGTGGCCCCGTGAACTAAGGCGACAGCGTTTCGCCTGTTTACAATAATTGTAAACAGTCGGAGCGCTGATCAGCCTGATTCAAATTCGGGGACGAACACTAATGTTTGACCAAAAGTCAATCACATGTCAATACCTGCCTTGTCGGCAGGCAATTCACCTCTGAACTCAAGTTTATGTGAATCCTTTTCCTGGAGCAAGAATTTCTAAAGCGTTTCAATGTACAAGTGCGGGGCGGCTCCTGCCCCAATTGTGAGAACCGAAAATGGTTAACACAAAAAAATCCCACTTTGCTTCTTTTTTTTAACTTTAGCCACAGACACGGTGAGCATTAGTGGTATAGATTGTCGTTCCATGAATTCAGTGCCAACTGATCCTAACCACCTCTAACATTTAAGGGTTTTTGCCGCGTCAGCAGTTAATCTTTATGCACACATTTCCAGCCAATGTCAGCCTTGGTGTGAAAGTGGTGAAATTTCCCTCGAGATAAAACCTTAACACGAAAGACGAAGGGCCGTAGACAGATGAGCTTTTCCCCCAATTAAATATTCAAGAGACGCCAGGAGAGAGTTTTCGAGTGCTAATTACCGACCGTCCTTTTCCATCCCTGCAGGAGTTTCTGGTTTCAAGACGCCAGAGCTCGCTACTCGCTGAATATGCAGGATTTTAGAGGGTGGGCTTTCAAACCTTGTTGAACGATGGACGAGAAGTTGGAGGCTGGTGACTTTTTCAAACCGTCCCGAATTCGAACGTCAGATCATCAAAGTTTGTAATCAAACGATTTATGATGAAATTAACCTTGCACATCATAAACGACGGCGTCATTAAAGGCATTTTCAAGGCGATTGCCGTTTGAATGTCTCATCATCGTAAATTTAAAAGTCTCTTTATGTTTTTTTATCAGCTCAACTCATTTAACAAGTGAATGCTGCCAAACGACTGTAAGGTTCCAAAGTTGTGTCCATGTCACTTCCATCTGCAGTACTTACAAGCTTTTTTCTCTCTCAGAACTCTGATAATAAGGCATCCGACCTTCAAACTGGAGAACCTACTTCAAGCCTTGTACCGTTTGATGAAAAAGAGCTGAAGGTAAATACACCACTGTTTCTTCAGTATATTCAAATGCTTTACTAATAAGACCGCGTTAGTGAAAAGGCGGTAATTTTGAGGTCGAATTATCAGGTCTTTGGAGCTGACGAAAACGCAAATGCCTGAAATGTATTCCGGTAGTTGGGAACTTAGGGGGTCGGGGACGAAACGAAGAGTGAAGGTGGACCATTGGGGTCAAACCATTTGCGGCCGGTGGAGAGCCAGTGGAGCGAACTCGGAGGGAAAAAGGGGTTGAGAGCGAGACAGAGGGGCCATGGACGTGAGAGAATGGAGCAGTCCTGGGGTGCCAGTGGGATGATTGTTTTCGAGTTGAGGGCTTTTGTTTGGTGTTGGTGGAGAAGAAAAAAGAATCGAACTGTCTTTAACCATCCCTAGTCACCAGTGCTACCCACATCAAGTTGAATTGCCCTCTTTGCACACCATCTGACACTCTGGCAACTCCTGTCAGACAGTGCTGTTTCCTCTTAGTTTGTGTGGTCATAGTGTTTTTATGTAGTTTGTCCTCAATGGACTGGGATAACTCCTAACGACAACAACAATAGCGTCTTGGGAAGAGAAACACAAGTGAGCCACTTCCCTACTTCACATCGCTACTTCCCGCTTGGATTTCTGCTACTGAAAGGGTGGAATGATAACATCACAGTTAAGATGTAACTCCATGAAAGTTGTCACATGACTTGTTTCTCATTGCTGTTGCCGCAAGGGCGGGATCATCAACGTACAAAGTGAGTACGTACCACTTTTTAGCTACCCTAAACGCATCTAACCATCTACAACTACTTCTAACCATCTCTAGCTTCTCCTAACCATGAAGTGGTTGTTTGCCAACGCACAGCGACCAATTTCCCCAATGTAGTTGGACATGTGCAAGTTTTTTTTCTTTTTTTTTCTGCAGGATCTTCTCAAGGCATGATTGAATGAAACGAAAATGGTTCTATTAGGTACGTTGCTGGGGTCGGTCGTGAATCGTCGATGTGTGTCGAGCAACGCGAGAAGGATAGATTTTCATGAACATTGCCCCCCAAAAATAGCTTATACCCTCGAAAAACCAGTGTACATTAATATTTACGGGTGATTTTTCTGGAATCAAGTTGGCTCAAGTGCGTAATCAACCTCGCTATATGTATTTTGGTTTATTATTCTTGGAATAATACACCTATGTTTTCGCGACGCGGGTCGACGACTCCGATCGGCCTCAAAATTTGACATTATCCGTTTCAAGAGGTCTACATTCAAAATCCGAAATGTCCGTCCGCCGTACGCCGTCCGGGCCGTTTTGGGCAGTAGGAATTTTAAAAAAAATCTGAAATGTTGGCAAAATACTTGGTTTACCATCTAGTTGTGCCCGCAAGGTTTTCAGTCCGATCGCCCAAACCCGTGGGGCGCTATGGGGCTAAAATGGGGCTACAGGAGGGGTGTTTTGAAGGCTTTTAGCTATGGGATCGAGTTAGGTGTCGTTTTCGAAGTATTTTTGGACGTAGAATCCATTTTTGGGGGTCCCGGAACGATCCGATTTCACTGTGGCGTTCTATAGGGCTTTCATGGGGCTAAAAATGGGATTTTTGAAGGATCCCAAGAAGTTAAATATTTAAATAGTTAAAAATTAAAGAATTTTTGAAAAAACACATTTTTGAAAAAAAAAATCCCCCCAAAAAAATTTTTTTTAATTATAAAAATCCAAAAAAAAAATTTTTTAATTTTTTTTTATTGACAGAATTAAATGTCTGTACAAGTAACCTATATCACAGAATAATAAACCCTTGTGTAAAATTTGCAGCGTTTTTTTAGTTGATTTTTATATCGTCAACAGAAAGCGTCCCAGCATATTTTTACTTACTTTTCAGCACAAATTTACATTAACTACGAACTAATTCACGGAAAACTGATGAGCTCCACGATGCACCACAGAGATTGTTGCAACAAAAGTTCCGTACTTTTTGGGAATACTAAGGGTTTTTGCGCATTTTTATGCAAACTTTTTAAAAATTAATAAGTGGTCGCCCCAGGGCCTCGATGTTTTTCGACTTCTTTTGGTTTTTCGCATACCTCTGAAACCACGCGTCACTCAGTATGTATACTCAATTATGTATACATAATTGAGGACCATCAAATTCTGCATCGATTGAATACCAAAACTTCGAGATTTTAGACAGCATTCAATACCACTAATATAATACATAATATATAAATATACCATATTATAGTACTCGTATATTCGTAATCAGTGTAAAATTAAAGGAGAGGCCCATTAGGATTTAAAGAATTTGTTGTAAATTATTGTCGCGCATGTATTTCTTAATAAAACGGTGAGCTAAATTATTTAGCTCAGCGTTCTATCCGTGGCTACAAAAACAACCTTATTGGTGAGGGACACAACAGAATCATTAAAAACTAAAAAAGTATCAAAAATTGATAAAAAATCTCGTTTTTTGTCGTTTTTTGAAAAAAAAAATGAAAGTGCAACTCATAAAATAATATTATGATTAGAATAAATTAATATCATTATAATAAATTAATATTATTGATTATGAATACTATAATATTGATTATGAATAATATTCTTCGGTATATTATACCGTTATAACGGTATACATAAGGTACATTATACCATATAGATATAATATACCTAATGGTATATTCATAATCAGGATTAAATTTCCTAATGCATAGATAGGCCTTTCTGCGAATTTTGTCCACGTAGATCCGGAAACTTGGCCACTGTGCGCCGGTGCAGAGGTGTAATCCAATGTTGTGGTGAGGGAGAGAAAAATAATTTTTCTTCTCAATTGTTAATCCTCTTCTGACATCAGCAGGAGAACCGTTTTTCTCTCCCTAACCATCTAACTGCTCCTAACAATCTCTAACCTGTTAAAAAAAGAAAAAAAAAAATCACAAATTACCTGCAAATTTTACCCAGGGGTTTATTATTCGT
Source organism: Pilophorus perplexus (assembly GCA_955831195.1). NCBI lineage: Eukaryota > Metazoa > Arthropoda > Insecta > Hemiptera > Miridae > Pilophorus > Pilophorus perplexus. The sequence continues at coordinate 7,611,268 of OY037014.1, read as the reverse complement.
TGATATAGGTAAGTTACATGTGCTAACATTAATTTGTGTTAATAAAAAAATGTTTGAAAAAAGAAAGGTAGGTAAGTAAGGTATCCTTCAAAAATCCAATTTGTAGCCCCATGAAAGCCCTATAGATCCCTAAAGTGGAATCGGATCGTTCCGGGACCCCCAAAAATACTTCGAAAACGACACCTAACTCGATCCCATAGCCAAAAGCCTTAAAAAAACCCTCCCGTAGCCCCATAGCGCCCCACGGGTTTGGGCGATCGGGCTGAAAACCTTGCGGGCACAACTAGATGGTAAACCAAGTATTTTGTCAAAATTTCAGATTTAAAAAAAATTCCTACTGCCCAAAACGGCCCAGACGGCGGACGGACATTTCGGTTTTGGAATCTAGACCTCTTGAAACGGATAATTTCAAATTTGGGAGTCATCGACCTCCGCAGCGAAAACATAGGTGTATTATTCCATGAATAATAAACCAAAAAATAAAAAATAACGTTGAAAAAAACACAAAAAAAAAAAACAAAAAAAAAAAAAACAGAAAATCCATGGAGTCCCATCTCTATGAAAGTGTTGGGGTGAGGCGCTTGGCAAGCTGTTCCTGGCCACGTATTAGTTACATGTCCCTATCAGACTCGGGCAATCCGACACGAAGCTACCAGACCCCCTTTCAACCGGCTCATCGTTTTGAAAACACTGCGATGAATGTACGTATGTAACGTAATTCATATTAGGTTCATCACTTTCTATCATGTTCCTCTCGTTAGCGCTACATCGCACATTCCGTCTGAAAACGTTCGCGGCGCAGGAGATGAAGCAAACGTCATTTCCTCTTAACTGTAAATTTTTTGGGCGAAATGCAAATATAGTTTCCCCAGGAGTGGAGTTCAAAGGCTCACCGGGAACTGAAACTCATCAAAGCAGCCCGCGTTGGGGAGGGTTTGTGTGTTTTGGTGATGGATGAGTGAAACGAACCGTAATCTCTTGGGCGAATTAGAGGGATAGGGAGTAGTTAGCAAAATGGAAAATGAAAAAAAGAGAGAGGGAGAGATAGAGAAAAAAAAACAAAAAAAAAAAAAAACACCTGAACTTTGTAGAGCTCGATGGGCATAAATGGATAGGAATTTAAGTATTTTCACGTCCTGAATAATGAAAATGACATCACATTTACTATGGCACTAAACAGAATCGGTAACATTGCGTGTGGTGGTTGTGAAAGAGGCCTAATCACTGCTTGGCCGGTTCCCAATGTACTACCATCTGTATCTCGAATGTGCCTCGTTCGCCTTCATAAATGCTCGATCGGATTCTGGCTCTGTATCATTCGCGAATCCCCCCTTCCACAATCCAACTAACTAACTTGGCGGAGCCTTTGGAGCTTGAAGGTGCCTTGTAATGAAACGGGAGGAAGTTGTAAATCTCAATCATTCCCCTTGTAATGAGAAGGTTTAACCGCACCGGAGAAGGCAGGTTATTGGTTTCGCTAGACGCGAAATAGTTCGGAACCCGACGCTAACCTCGAGAGCCTTTCAAAAGTCAGTCAGATATAGGTCAGAAGTGGAGAAGTTTTCCTTGTTTACTGCACTCGCTGAACTCATCCAAGAGAGAAAATGACGATTTTGTTGAGTTTACCATGAAATTGTTTCAAGGAGCACAGAAGGTAATGAAATTCGAGCTTCAATTGCTCTGTTAATTTAGTTCCAGTATGGTCATGCTTTTCTGAAGTCCGGCTAACTTTTAGTCTTGCTGAGTCCTGAAAGTTCTTGTATAGCTTCATCAGACTTTTGCGTAGCTTCGAATTGACTGGCTTACTGGCTGCTTTATTTTCCTGTTTTCATTGACTTAGCATAGCTTGGATAAAACATAACCCTTTGGTATATCTTTGCTTAGTCAGGGTTTTGATCTCATATGATCTAAGTGTTGATTCTTCCTATCTTGAATTGCCTTGCAGGACGTTTGAAACAGCTTTGCTTAGTCTAGATTGGGATCCTGATGCGCTAAGTGGATTGGCGTCTTATGCCTGGAATGACTTGTTGTTTTATTCTGGCACCTTGATTGACTTTGCATAGCATGGGTGGCTTTCTTAATATAGGCTTTGGAATTGGCACATATTTTTGTTTTGATCTCAAATGATCTAAGGGGTTTGTTGTTTCTTCTTTTCTCTTGAATAGCCTTGAACGGAGGACGCAGCTGTGCTTAGTGTGGGTTGTGATCTTGAGGATCTAAGCGGAGTGTGGATTCATTCATATGCCTTGATTAACCCTGCTTAGGTTGGAGGACCTTCGGCACAGCTTTGCATATTCTGGATTTTGATCTTGATGTTTCAAGTGGCTCGTTGATTCTTCTTATCACATATTCTTATCTCTTGAATTGCCTTGCAGAACGTTGGACACAGCTGTGCTTAGTCTGGATTGTGATCTTGACGATCCAAGAGGATTGTGGGTTCAGTCTGATGGCTCAATTGGCCCTGCTTGGCTTGCAGGATATTTGGAACATGTTTGCATGATCTGGATTCTGATCTTGATGATGTTCATCCGTGCCTTTCCTTGTTTTTATGCCGTGGTTGTTGCGAATACGTGATGCGTTAAGAAATAACGGAAGGGGAAGCATCATATCCGCGGGTCACTGGTCCCTGTTCGATTGATTTCCTTTCGGGAAAACGTGTGTAAGAACGGGAGGGGTGGTGATGTCGCACAACGGTCGACGCTCTGCTTTTTTAATAGCATTTTCCTCAGGGGCCCCTTCGGGTCCATCTATTACAAATGACCCTACCCTTTTGGGTCACAGCTGGTCGTCGAGTTATCAGTTTTCCATCTGACCCCGTCAGGCTTTTCCTGAGAGGGGGAGAGAAAATTCGTTGGAGCAATAAGGCGAATAATGCTCCGATAAACGTTGACTCCGGGTCCGGCGTTTTGAGCAATATTTCGTCCAGAGGAAGGCGTCTACAGGCTAATCAAGTCGTGTACACTGTTGTCAACCGAACTACGGGCCACAGGTGGCTGCTTGGAATCCCTACGCTCTCTCCGTGTGAATCCCTACTCATTCTCTTTTTCAAATTCACCTCCAGACACACAACTCGATAAACGATATATGATGTCCCCGTGCGGTAGTTTCTTGTCACCGGGACGTGAAAGGGAGAATGGCACGCTGATGTTATTTCGTGGGGTCGTTTATTTTTTCAAGGGAAAGGGGTTTTATCTGTGGCTGTTGAAACGAGGGTGGGGTGGGACTACCCTGAAAGTCGCTACCGGTTTATTTATCCCTTTTTCACGACCATCGTCTGGAGACTGAAAGACAGATCTTCGTGTTCCGCACCAATTCCCCACATGCGTGCATACGGACCATATAAAAAAAAAATCAACCTGGCGACACTGGATTCCACCCGGTCTTTTCCGCTCGACGTGATTTCCCTCAAACAATGCAGCTTAAAAAACCCAAATAGATGAAATGAGCCGCCCAGTTAAAAGTGAACGCTGGCTCTCTCAAAGCAATCAGAGAAGTTGTTTTTGAAGCAAACGAGGCGGGACACTTTAGACAAGCGGGTGCTACTGACAAGGGAAAAAGTCCCGACAAAAGGTACAAAAAAACAATTGAGGGAAAATTACAAAAGGGTGAAACATTCCTTCGGATCGGGGAAGTTTTCAGCTTTTCAACTAGCTTTGAATTCCATTTGTTTGGTGTTTTGTGAAGTCCGTTTAGCTGACATAGTGCCCTTGTGGTGTGTACAAAGAGGCAATTGTTTTTGATTTCATTTTTTGACGAAGGACAAAATTCATCAACTGTTTATTCAACATTTGGATTAAGACCAAAATCGCTTGAATTAACTCCTTTAAAACGATTTTTAAACTCTTCAAACTGGGTTTTAACTCATCAAAACTCGTCAGACTCCTCCATACTTGATCTTCTGATTAATTTCTCAGTAGGTACCTATATTCTAACTATTTTTTTTTTTTTTTATAGTTCTTAATCTCTCTCAGTTTTAGCGCCTTCAGTATTTGAAAAATATTGCTTACAATCTATCAAAACTGGCCACGCACTTTCAAATTGGTTCTAAATTTCTTCTTATTGCTCTGCTGAGGGAATGAGGACAGCAGGAACGTCTTGGGCTGTACGTGCCAGTGGCGGATCCAGAGGGGGGGGGGGCGCCCCCCCCCCCCCCCCCCTCAACGAGAAAATATATGAGATTTAAAATTTTATAATCGCCTAAATTTGAAGAGAAGTACTCAACATAAGTTTGAGTCTGTGTGTTGTGTGGTGGCTGCGCTGCGTTCATCACTGTGCCGAGAAGGTGTCAGGTAGTGATGGGGAGCGAAAAGGTGAGCGACTCCTAAGGAGCGATTCTTTTCAGGGAGTTCGTTCACCAAATCGCTCCCTTAGAGGAGCGGTAGTTCAGAGAATGGTTCAACGAACCCGGGGTTCGTCATACTGCAACAGGTAAATAGGGCCAAGCGCTATCCCCAGCATCACAATGGAGGGTATATCGCTTGATCCTTTCTTGGTGCCACTTCATGTTGTGAGCCAAGGGAGTTGTTAACAATGATCCCTATTGGCCCAAAACGAGCGAAAGAGCGAGAAAGTACGATTTTTGATAAAGAGGGGAGTTGGATTGGCCGGTAGACCTACCTGTGTGTTAGGAGTTGCCTAGAATGATCCCTATTGGCCCAAATTGAGTGAAAGGGCGAAACGAGATAATTAGTGATTGAGGGAGGAGTGGGACTGGCAGGTATGTTGTGAGCCAAGGGAGTTGTTAACAATGATCCCTATTGGTCCAAAACGAGCGAAAGAGCGAGAAAATACGATTTTTGATAAAGAGGGGAGTTGGATGGGCTGGTAGGTGTGTTAGGAGTTGACTAGAATGATCCCTATTGGCCCAAACTGAGCGAAAGAGCGAAACAAGACAATTAGTGATTGAGGGAGGAGTGGGACTCGCAGGTATGTCACATGGGTACAAACCCCCCCCCCCCCCCCCCCAAGAAATTGAAGAACTCCGATAGTGAAAAACGCCGGAATGGGAAAGTAACTAAGCAAAGCCATAGGTGCAAAACTTTAATTCTGTGTCAATGAGAAAACAATTTTGGAAAAAAGATTGGACGTGTAATCCATTTTTCGGGGTCCCACATCCCTTCCACAAATGTTACAAAAAAATTAAAAAAAAAAATTTCATTTTCCGCCCCCCCCCCCCCTCAGAAAAATCCTGGATCCGCCCTTGGTACGTGCCTGTTCTCTGTTCCTGCCTTGCTTATAGAAACGGCGGAAGGAGAAATCATCTCGTTCAAAGAAGAACAAAACTGACGAAATCTTTTCAATTGCTACCCGCCGAAAGGAAAGCCTTCCCCCTTCCAAACCCGTTGTGCCGTATGATTGAAAGCGCAACTGACATTCAGCCGAAAAAAAAAAAAACGTTTCAACGGGATAAACCATAGTGAGATGTGTTTTCCGAAGTCATCCCGCAGTATTCATATCGGAAAACCCCCAGTTCCCTGAGCGAAAACGTCCTCGTCGTCCCATTCCGAAGGGAAGCAGGTTTAAAGCGGGAACGCACGAAGCTTAATAGAAAAACACTTATAAATCCACACCAAGCTGAAAAACATAATGGGGTTTACACCATCACTAAAAATCATCTCTAAAAGAATTACCTTTTACTCTGACATGCTCGATTGCAGCACTTGCGAAATGGCAAAAGCAAAACATGAACCCAGCGAAATTAGGACATTATATCTTGATGTTTCTCTTTCGTCTGGTCGGAAAGCGTTTCATGGAATGTGTAACGATTTTACGGCGCCACTAAAACCAAATCCAAACCAAACAATCATTAAAGTGGCATTACCTCTTTCTTTATTGATGGTGCCGCGGATTATTGCTATTGAATTCTCTGAGTAGGTACAGTTATGTTGAATTTACTGAGAGGATGCCATTTTCGAAAATTTACAAATTAAAAGTCGATATTTCGACGAATGGCGGCCATATGGTTCTCAACGTTGGTTTGTTGGTTAATTTTCTTGACCGGTAACTCATTTTAAAATCACTCCACTTGACCCGAAAGTTGCTCATGTTTGCTAACTTTGAAGAGGGCCTTCGTAATTAATTTTTGGCGGAAGAGCTCCCAAGCAAGTTCCCTCTCGGAAAATTACACACACATAAACGTGCTTTAAGTGTTCGGTTTCTAAGGGGGTAACTTCAAACTTGGAAATAATATTCAGAGTTGGCTCCGCCGCCGGAAGGGGGTAGAAGTTGCAGAAACAACATGGTGATCAAGTCAAAGCTTCGCGTTTGTCTAAGCGCCGTTGAATCTCATCAAGGGGTGCGCAAACTATCAGGAGGCTGATAATGAAGTTTTCTTGCTGGGTGGGTTGAAGAATTCAAAAGGGATGACTTGAATACTAACGATGGTGGTTGTTTGCAGAAATGCTGACGATTACCGACACGAAAATGTTACCAACTGCTTAGAATTTCCCTGATTGATTCAGAGGCAGTGAGTCGTGATCGGATTTCGAATTTGAAAGTTGGAACTTGTTACTCTCTGAGGCTGTAAACTTTTCATGAATACCTTGCAAAATGGGAGTTTGCACTGATTAGCGGGTTTTAGGAACACACGCCGTTCAGCTCCTATCGATTAAGGCCTTCGGGATCGGCTCGCCGTTTTTCCCCGAGAAAAACTTGCAGGTGATCATTTACCCCCTCGCCCCTCCTCCTTCCTGAATACTTTCCAAAACTTTTTTTTCGGGGATTACGGGACACCCTCCCCAAAAAAGGTTGCGAAGAGCAAAAACCGAGTTTCCTTCTGAGAAGGAAGAGATATAGACGTCGTTAAAAGTTGTCCAGCGGGACACCCGTGGTTCCAAAAGGTATTACAGGAGCTTCGTGGCAACTTGGTAAAATCGCTTGATTTATTGATTCGAAAAAATTAACTTAGGCGGGGAGAAGTTTGTGAACACCTATTTGGGGGGCTTCACTGCTGTATCGGTCGCTGTAATTGATTCAACGAGGCAACACAGATGGCGTGGCATTAACTGAAGTTTGGGGGTTGACCCATTTTATCGGGGTCAAAGTAAATTTTCGTTAGTGTTGTATGATTTGTAGAATCACCATGTTGGGCTCGTTGAGGACTCCAAAGGCACTGGGTTTGCGGCACGAGGTTGACTGGGGGTGCTGTTGTCAATGTCATTTCAGAGGTAGAATCGAATATTAGGGTTCCAAACCCCAATATTTCAGTGTGACACAGTATGACCAACAGAACATAGAAAGAGTACAAGCGGCGGTCCCGGAGTGCGGGGTGGCACCAGCTACCCCCACTCCAGCAACCCCTTCGCCAACCGCTTTTCAATGCATTCCCAGTCAGCCAAATCTCGAAAAACGTCTTTTCCGCCGAAAAATGCATGTTTTGTTGTATTCAGCCCTCATAGATTTATTTGATATTAGTTATTAAGAAGGTATAAGATCATTAAGGATAAGTAGGGTAAGAACCCAGGAAGAAAGGAGGGTAAAGAAGGAATTAAGAAGGGTAAAGAACCCAAACTTTTCGGAAGGGGGTTGTTCGAGATGGTCCATATTGAACCAAACAAACATCAAAGCGTTAATTGGAGGGTAGATTTCCAACGTCCTAGTAAAAGTTATTGTGACTTGATCCATAAAGGGAGGCCTTTAACAAATTTATTACTTGCATTGTTCATTAGACGATCGCCTAACCGTTCGGAAATTCCCAAAAATCGGCATCCTCTGAAGTATGTTTGCCAAATTGTCAACGCCCCCTCCTTCGACTCTTGTCAGTTCCTTCCGTACATATATATACGGAATAGAAGTGCTTCCATTTTGTACATTATTTTGTTTTTCTCGCGACAACGACTGTTCTCACGTATGCTGCTATCTCGAATGCTGTCATCTCGTATGCTCTTGTCCCTGCTATTTTATGTAAGTACCTCTGCATTTGATAAATTCTATTTATACAATACTGCATTAAATACAGTGAGCATGTTAATAAATTATGTTCACTAAATTTTAGTGAATATAGTTTATTAACATGCTCACTCATAATAGGTTTTTGCTCGGCCTACCCACTTTTTCTATCAATCAATATTTATTTCATGTTCCTTCCCTCCATTTGTTCTCATTTTATTTTATTTTTTATTTTGTTATTATTTTTCAATTATTTATTTCATTTTTTCTTATAATTTTATTTTGCCGTTGCCATTATTAAATAATTAGTAATGTAAAATAACAACCATTTAACAAATGACAAGGACCTGAATACTCGCTTGTCAAAAACTCAACCACACGATCAACTTGACTCAAAAACAACCACTAAACTTTTTCGGAGAGCCCGATTTCGTTTTTCTTCGACCATGTTGGTTGCCACACCACATTATTATTTATTTTATTAGTATTTCTTCCTTCATTGATTTTTTTTTACATCCCACCCTATTTATTTTATGTGATGGATGCTTGGAAGCAATCGAGCACACCGGCACCGCCGAGCTGACAAGGAATGGATTACTAGAAGTGAAAGACCGCGGAGGATTAATGTCACCGGGCAAGGATTTGATTGACATATATGTCAATTTCACATATAATAATATTATATGTGAAATATGTGAAAAAATTGTCAGAGCCAAAGGCAAAGAAAAAAAAGTTACCTTAGAATCTTGTTTCTACCTTTTACTAGAAAAGTTCATTGGCAAAGATTTTTTCCGTCATTGTGATCATTTTTTGGACGAAGAGTCTCATTATTCCCTCCTTATTATTGGTCTGCTTAATTTCAAAATCAGAATTTCATAATGTCAAAGTCATGAATGAGGATCTCCACCAGAAAAAAATTAGAACTAGTCCAAACAAAGTCATCTTATTCAGTGGCCAGTGATTTTTTAATTCGATGTGATAATATTATGAACCTGCCTATTATGTACTAATTTAGGTGTCTATTTACCTACCATACCTATCAACTTTCAACTGTGATTTTATGAATAAACGCTTCTGTACTTATTCGCCACTGAATAAGATGAGCATGTAATAAGTTTTTACATTGATGTGATATGGACCTGCCGATTCCGTAGTAGTTCAAGTGCATGTTTACCTACCATATTAATTTTTTCATCTGTGATTCTATGTAATAAACACATATATTTACTAGAACCTTCTTCTTTTATGGTTTACCTTTCCCTAAAGGTCGAGAAAAACGCTGAATTCCTGAGAAACCTCTCCGCTTCAAGGGAACCTTACGGAGGATCTCCAGGACTTGGGGGTTGCTGGAGTGGGGGTAGCTGGTGCCACACCTCCCTGCGTTAGGAGGACGGGGTGTCGCTTCTACTCTTTCTATGTTCTGTGGTATGACCGCTCTATTCTGCTCCGTGGGGCTTCTAAGATACTACAAGTGGCATTCTTGAAGGAGTTGAATGTTGTTAAACTTGAAAAAGTATCGATTCTTGAAAAGTTTTTAGAATATCGTATCAAAAGCAGTATCGATACGATATTTTGAAAAGAATTGATGCTCGATATCCTTCAATACCATTGGGACCAAGAACAGGATAGGATATCGAGTTATATGGAATTTCGTAAGGGCATTAAATGCCCTCAAATTTTGATTTTAGGCACAAACCATTCAATTGAGACATAGATTGTGGTTTGTGGTGTTTTTACCGATTTACTTGGAGGCAGTATATGGGGATATAAGTTAAAAGAATTTAGGTCATTTTAGGGAATTTCTAAAAAAATGCATTTGCAGTCAGTTTCTAAACTTACTGCAAATGCAATTTTGGTTTATTATTCTTGGAATAATACACCTATGTTTTCGCGACGCGGGTCGACGACTCCGATCGGCCTCAAAATTTGACATTATCCGTTTCAAGAGGTCTAGATTCAAAATCCGAAATGCCGTCCGCCGTCCGCCGTCCGTGCCGTTTTGGGCAGTAGGAATTTTTTTAAAAATCTGAAATTTTGACAAAATACTTGGTTTACCATCTAGTTGTGCCCGCAAGGTTTTCAGTCCGATCGCCCAGACCCGTGGGGCGCTCTGGGGCTATAATGGGGCTACGGGAGGGTTTTTTTGAAGGCTTTTAGCTATGGGATCGAGTTAGGTGTCGTTTTCGAAGTATTTTTGGACGTAGAATCCATTTTTTTGGGGTCCCGGAACGATCCGATTTCACTGGGGCGATCTTTAGGGCTTTCATGGGGCTAAAAATGGGATTTTTGAAGGATCCCAGGATGTTAAATATTTTTTGAGTAAAAAATACAGAATTTTTGAAAAAACACATTTTTGAACAAAAAAATCCAAAAAAAAAATTTTTTTTGGAATAAAAAAAAAAATTTTAAATTTTTTCATTGACAGAATTTAATTTCTGCACAAGTAACCCATATCAAAGAATAATAAACCCTTGTGTAAAATTTGCAGCGTTTTTTCTAAGTTCTAAAGGAAAACGCCACTTTTGGTTTATTTGGGGAGCTTGCACCAGTGGCTGCTTTAGACATGCGCAGAAGGCGTCCGCGGGCCACGGGCCATCAATTCTGTAAATTTCAGAAAGATAGCGCAGTCAACGAATTTTGCAGCGAAACGCAGGTTTGTTCCACCCTTGTGGGAGCCGTCAAGACGCGGGAGCGTTGCGGGATAGTATGATCACTTCTTTCGATCGAATCGAGCGGATTGCGAGAATGCTCGCACAAAATAAAATGGGGGTTTCCTCCTTCCGTCCCGAAATTAGCCGGGCACTGCCTGTAGTGGCCTAAAGGACGGACCGCCACTGATCCATATCTCTATGACATATGTACTTCGAAAACGACACCTAACTCGATCCCATAGCCAAAAGCCTTAAAAAACGAGGGTTTTCGAATCTGTGGCAGCACCACCACAGATTCGAAAACCCTTGTTCATCTTGGTCGGAAAGGGGCATCAACTGTGCAATAACAATAATTATTATTGCTAGGTAATAATTAGCTGCTAATGTATGCGGTAACCACTGATGTTATCACGATCGTTTTAGTTACCGTTAAATCCGTTGCTCATGTTCATGAACAACAATGAACATGAATATTCATGTTCATGAATAAAAAACAACAATACAAGCCAAAGAACAATATAAAAGTTGCACAAAAGTATGTAAGATAGTCAAGTCAAAAGTACGCCCACCGAGGAATAAGCTCATGGAATTTGTGCTCCTCGGAGGAGTCGCAACAATAATTGTTGAAGTATGGATGCATTATTGATAGAATCTATCAATAATGCATCCATACTTCAATTGTTGCGACTCCTCCAAATTCCATGAGCTTATTCCCGTTCATCATCTGATGATGAACGGGATCTTGATATTTCTGTGCCGGAACCCGTTCGGAAGTTATTCGAAGATCTTCAGTAGGTCGGTACGAGATTCCTTTGCTAGTCTTCGATTCGAGGTAGTTTTAAAAGGTACTTCTCGACGAGAAACGGGTCAACAAGCGTTGTTACTAAGAACATTACGAGTTGACGTGTTGATATGGGAGTGAGGGATAATCCCTAGATTGACGATGGATGGGATTTTGGTATTTTTTGCGAAGCACGGATGTCCCAGCTAGTAATAATAATAATAATTATTGAGTGGCAGTACGTCCAGCTGGTCGTGATGACCTCACAAACCAAATCAGGAGGATATATCTGCCTTTTGAATTAATCGATTTTTACATTTTGACATTTACAATTTCTACTATTAAATAGTAAGTAAATAATATCGCCCGCTCATCAGGTGCGATTAGATCCGTAAAAGTGTTATTTCTAAATAACGGGTAGTAGTGATTACAGCTTCTTTTTCATCAAAAGAGCATCTCAAAATATTTTCATGGAAAACAAGAGTGGCAACAGATGCCAGGAAGAATCGAGAATAAGAATAACTCGTAAAGTGAGCATTTTCCTACAATAAATGTAATTATTACAATCTGTTGGTGTGGTGGATACCTAGAAAGGTTTCAAACCTAATTTTCATAGTATGGAATGTATTCGTGCACTAATTAACTAGATTTTAGGCGAGTTTTTCGTGTTTTCTGAAAAAGAGGAATTTTATGTTGCCCAACGACAACACTTGAAGAGCCCAAGCGCAATTTTTTTTAGAATTTTGGTTTTCTGCTCGTTTTTTTTGTGCTGGTTAACTGCAGTTTTTCCTAATGGTGCTGGGGCCATTATACATATGGCATACTTCACTGTTAAGTCTTAACAAGGAAGGGAGCGACAAATTGTTGAATAAAACGTTGTTTTTTCTCTCTCCGCAGAGCTGCATTCTTTTATGTGACCACTCGAATTGTGAGCCCTGAGTGACTTGTGATTTTTTTAATCGTTTTAACGAATAAAAATCCGAATTTAGATTTTAGAAATAAAACATCGTTATAATCTTCTCGGATCATTTCACGTACCTCCTCCAAATGACTTTTGCCTTTCAACAATAATTTCGTACGGATTTGTTCCACTGCACTCCTTTTTTATTCCGGTATTAAGACTTGATAAGTCTTAAGTGATGAAGGGCTCAACCAGAGTTTAGAAATCACTTAGGGGAGAGTGGGGAATTGGGGCTCACATAACTTTGAGAGGCTATATCGAAGCCGGATTTAGCTTTAAATTGATTATCTCTTCACAGTCGTCTAGCTACTCGAATGTATTTTCATAATCCATACCCTTCTTTTTTAATTAACTGCATTCGTTTAAACGGTATATTAGAAAACGTGAAAAAAACTTTTGAGCCCATTTCCCACCTCTGGTGTAATTGGGCTCACTGTTTAAATCAAATGTAAAATCAAAAAATTGGAATATTTCCACATTTTGGGGGAATGGGAACTTAATAATATATTAGTTTACTTTGAACAAACTTGCAATTCAATAAAAGTAAATCAAATTTCCCGAAAACGAAAAAATTCAAAAATGATACCTCACTCGACTGCACGTAAACATAGGTGTATAATTTAGAATGAAAAATAAACCAAAACGCTAGACTTGAGCACCTACAACATAAATTTGTAAAGAAAAGTACTTTCTCAACAAATATTCACTTTCAGCATGAGCCCCATATAAGTACTAAGGCATGAGTTAAATTTTCTAGATGTTGGGAAACTCTGGAATCTGAAAAATCTGGTCTCAAAAATTCAGCTTGACGAGCATGATACCTACGAGAAAAGTCTGAAACCACCAAAACGTAGCTCCACGTATCATCTAAGCTCCAAAATTGGAGAAACACAGGATTTTAATTTTTTTTAAAATTTGATTAGTTTTGGCGAGTAGATGACGAGAAAAATCTGAAACCACCAAAAATTGCTCCATGTGGCTTATCAGTTGATCCAAAAGTGGTCAAAAAAGAGGGGCTGGAGCAGTTGACAGATATTGGGACAGTGGTGGGCCGAGAGGGTCCGACTACTCCCCCCCCGGGGGGGGGGGGGGGGCATTTTTAGCAGTTATTGTCTTCCTGGTCTTTGTAAATTTTTAACCATCCCTGATCCCCTTCGCATAAGATATAGATATCCTCGCTTAGGTAATGAAATTTGATGCGTTTTTCCTAACTATCAACAACGTGTATTTGAATATCTTCTAATCTCCCTAACTGGGGCTATTCATCGACTTTGAAGCTGTGCTGGGAGGGTGTCCTCCTAAAAGCTTTCCATTAGCCGTCTGTCCTTTTCAATACCTACCCAACATAAAGCTGGCGCTGAAAACATTAATCAACCCCAGGGCCAACCCCCATCATCGAACTCCCTTGGAAGGAAGAATAGGGCACTTAAGGAGGCCTCGTAAGGGTGAATCATAAATTAAGAGCACCTGGGGAACGGAGAGGAAAAAAAAAAAAGTTTGAATATCTAGCTGGTCGAGGAAAATTTTCCGAGGCACGTTTGACGTCCGCCAGATGTCGCTTAAAGTTTTCGGGCGGATGGAAACGAGTTCCGGGGAAACCGAACAATGCCTGGGGAAAATCCGAAAGACCGTTGTTGAATCCTGGATGGTGGCGGGTTGTCCATTATCACCGCAAGTTGAAAGCCGTAATGGACGAGGTGGCCTGTCCCGGTCATCCTGGTGAAGGACGGGGAGACCCCGTTGGGATTGTTTAGTTTAGGACTTCCCCCAACTCGACATTTGACGTTTGTTTGAACAAACCCTACTCAAAACTCGGACAATCGTAATAAGATTCAAAAACACTTAACTAAGTTTTTCGGCATTGCCTTATCACACTGTGAGGGCAACACTGTGAGTGCAGTAAAAAAAAAAAAAAAAAAAAAAAAAAGTGGGTTATGTGGATTCATCATCATCATTGAACTCGGTGTAGTCCAGACATGTCTGGGACCTTCCACAATTGATTCAGTGCGAATAAAAAACACTTAACTACGTTTTTCGGCATTGCCTTATCACCAGAGACCTTCAAAATGTGGCACGTATTTTTACGAAATGTGGCACGAAAAAATGTGGCAATGTGGCACTTATTTTGGCCAAATGTGGCATTCTCCTCAGCCAATGTGGCATTTATTTTTTCAACTTTTCACCCCCTTCTAACCGTAAAACGGGATGTTAAACCATTAAATCATGCAATCTAAAGCTTATAAATGACTGTATTAATATTGGCTAACTAAGTACAATTTATTTACATTGAATAATTAAAAGTAAGCTTGAAGCTTCTTTATCTATAATTGAATTAAAACTTTGTAATTATTACAAAGTTTAATTTCAATTATAGATTAAAAAAACTTCAAGTGGGCCCCTAAGTTTTTCATGTTGAAATTCATCCGACGATCGCTCAATATGTATTTTAATTTTGAGAAAGACCTCTCAGCATCTGCAGAAGTCATGGTTGCGTACTTCATTGAGAGGACGTCTTCGGTGTTCCACTCTTCCTTGAGAGGTGCTTTGAGCGCATATATGATAACCTCCATGGAGGAATAGAGAGGAGAGTTCACTAAGGACTTCATGTGCCGTAGTCGACGGTGGTGCTATCCCTACGGAACGTAGTGAACTACACATAGTACCTTCAAACCCGACTAGAGTGAGCCACTAGCCCTTCTTATGAAGGAAAGCCCCAAATATGTACCTCACTAAACGGATTTATCTTCCACTGTTGTGCTACTACAATCAAATTGAAGGAACCATCAGATGTTTATTCAGAGATTCTCTGAATAACGAAATTGATTGTGTAGTTGTGTACACTGTGAATGCAAACGACACGTCGGAATTCACAGGGCGCCATCTTCTGGTTCAATTTTGGTAACTTACCACCTTCAAAGTTCGCTACATCTCGTAGGGGTCGAGCTGCAGTCGCAATCCTCCCCCCCCCCCCCGCCGCTCCACCGCTGGGTTGGCGTTTTGGGAACGCGGTTTAACACAGAGTGAGCTCTCCTCTCTATTCCTCCATGGATAACCTCATAAACGATGTCCAAACATACAGGTAGGTCTATGTTGCAGTAGGTCTACTACCTACACACACCTTTTCAAGCCCCAAAAGGCCCACCCAAAACGCAGAAACCTGACATTTCTTCCAAAACAGTTCTCTCAAAAACATCACTCGATTCGCAAATTTGCATCCATGATCGGCGTCCAGAGGCTGAGTCCACTGTATCAACCCTGAAATTGGCTGCACGTCGCGATATCGGACGCAGGAGTTTAGTTTGCATTATGTCATTAACTCCGGTCTGTTTTCATTGCCCGGCAAAATAACAAGGGGGGAGGTTGCTTGCCCTGTTCGGTGTTGGCGGGGGCAGTTCCCCCATTCAAACTCAAAGCAAACAAGGGAAGGCAGAGTGGCAACCGAGCAATAGGGGTTATTGTCAACGACGGTGGGTTAACCGAGCAAAACCGATACGCAATTTGAAGCCAAATCAAAGTGAACCTGGGGGAAAGTCGACTGGGCTAATAGCGATGTTGCCAGTGGCGCCTAATGAAGCGTACCTGGCAGCACAGTTTGGCATCCTTGATTTCTGCATCAACGTCACGGGGAACGTTTTTCCCGCGATATCCCCAGGAGTTTTCATCTTGCTAATTGGTTTTCTCCTCTTCCCAAGACGAACAATACAGTCTGGAGGCCGCGTCTAATATAGTTCGAACCCTCTGAGGGGAAAATAAAGGACACCAGGCAGCCTTATTTCCCGGTCGTATCTTGGCGGAGGAACCTTTTCTTTCCTCTTCTCCCCCATCTATTGAACTAAATGAATCCGATTATACTGGAAGACCGAAGAGGGAGAAAAAGGGCTTATTGTACAAGAGGATTTGGTTCAAGGCAAAAGTTGATTGGGCCTTCGATCCCGACAAATTTAGCGGCAGTGACAACTGCCAACACTGGGACTCGTATCTAAAATTGCTCGTACCTTAACCGAGAGAACACAAACACAACAAGACTCAACTTGTGGGTTCCTTTCGGGAAAGATAATGTGTTTTTAATTAGAGGAGATTCTCGCCAGAGATAAAACACAACACTACCACATACTGAGTAAAAAAAACTCCCTCGGATGCAAGGTATAATTAGTCTTGGAAAAAAATACGGCGTTTAATTACTCCAAGAAAAGGGAATTGCAGACACAGGCAGCAAAATTACAACTACGTGGAACTGGAAATACAATGCCATGCTTTTTGTACCAAATTGGTAGCGTTTGACACTTATCCAGGCTGACAATAAACATACATTAAGACAAAAGGGATCGTGCACTTTGACTATCACGCCAAGGGTGGGTAATACGCGCAACAATGGCTCGGTTGTTACTATAGAATGAGAGGCAAGTCATTTTGGTGCTTAGAGTCGTCAACCGGAGGGGGGGATTTATGTCCTTATTATTATTAATATTATTATTTATGGAAATAGAGATAATATTATCACTGCCTTATTTTGGGAAACGCTAGAAGCTTTCAGATAGTGTGGTCACCCTGTCCAAAAAGTTCCTCAGCTTTTCAGCTTTCCTAAGTTTTTCAGCTGAGCGATGAGGCTGATTTCTGTTTTAGGGGTCGGTGGGAAGGCTGGCTGGAGGTAGTCGCCTCAAACCAGGTACCTTCATCATCAGTGACTGAACAGTAGAAAACAGTTGATCTCCCTGGGTTTTCTTGCTTCTTCCTGAATAATAAACGAGCGGGTTTATTGAATTTTATGTGAATGAAGCACAGAGAATAATAAGTGAACGATTTAATTACGGAAAAACACGGATATTACGAACTTGAACAACAAAAAGGAGAGAGAGAATTACGGAAAAACACAGATATTACGAACTTGAACAACAAAAAGGAGAGAGAGAGAGAGCTCCTTATTGGAGGACAGAGCGCTCTTATCGCCCTAGCGGCAGTTCGCCTAATTACAGTACGATGTCAGATTACCGCTAAATTGAAATTACAACACCGGCCCTTAATCTGGCCATCGTAGCATAACACAATTGAACAAATCAATCTTTCATACCCAAAAACTCTGAACAAAACTCTTGTTTGCCGGTGGGCAAACCCTTTGTGAAAATGTCGGCCACCATACGCCCTGTTGGTATATAAGCGAGACTTATTTGACCAGAATCTCTTATTTCACGAATGTAGTGATGTTTCACTTGAATATGTTTCGTTCTATTATGAAACACTGGGTTATACACCAACTTCTGAGCACTTTGGTTATCACCGAAAACCGTCAGAGGTTCTGAGTAATCAAAGAAATCATTCAAAAAATTTCTGATGAACACAGCTTCTTTCGCTGCTTCACACAAACCAACATATTCAGCCTCTGTGCTCGAAAGTGAAATACAGTTCTGCTTTTTGCAACTCCAAGAAAAAACACCATTTGCAAATGTAAAGGCATAACCAGAAAACGATTTCCTATCCAATACATTATTAGCCCAATCAGCGTCGGAAAATCCTTCCACAAGTTTTTCACTTTTTGAGTAAACAATACCTTTGTCAATAGTACCCTTTAAATACTTGAGAACTCTTTTTGCATGACTGTAATGCTCAGTACCATAACTCGTGTTAAACTGACTTAGATATGTCACTGCAAAAGCAATGTCTGGACGAGAATTGACAACAAGGTACATTAGTGAACCAATTAATGCTTGATACGGAAGATCACAATTTTCTTTAGTGCCTGGCAAAAGTTTTAAACCAACTTGTGTTCAATTGGTGTTTTTGCTGGTTTGGCATCACTCAAGCCAAATCTATCTACCAGTTTCAAAATAAAATCTTTTTGGTTAATTTTGAGAGATTTTTCATCTCTTTCAATATTCAAACCAACAAATTTCTTGACTGGACCCAAGTCCTTGATTTTAAAATGCTGGGACAACTGTTCCACCAAAACCTTCTTAGAATTTGCATTATTTGACAAAATAGGAAAGTCATCAACAAAAACTGCCATTATCAAAACAGATTCACCGTGAAATTTGAAAAACACACAAGGTTCGTATTTTGATTTCTCAAAACCAAGTGAAAGCAAAATTTTTTCAACAGTCAAAAACCAAAGTCGACTACTCTGCTTTAAACCATACAGACATTTTTTTAAAAAGCACACCTGTTCGCCTTTTCCCACAATAAAACCTTCCGGTTGTTCCATCAAAATTTCTTCTGATAACTCGGAATTTAGGAATGCACATTCACAATCCAAATGATCAATATTCAAGTCGAATTGAACTGCTAAAGCAAACAATAAACGGATTGTAGAATTTCGAACAACAGGCGAGAATGTCTCGTCGTAATCTACCCCAAATTCTTGCGTAAACCCCTTAGCTACGAGCCTAGCTTTATAACGGGTTTGATCATTAGCATCATTTTTTAGACAAAACACCCATTTATTTTTGACAACTTTCTTACCTTCCGGACGGTCTACTAGTACCCAAGTTTTGTTGTTCTGCAACGATGTGTACTCTGCTTCCATGGCTTTGATCCAACAGTCACGGTCGGGACGAGAAAGAGCCTCTTCGACTGTTTCAGGGTCGCCTCCATGGACATCGGGGTCAGCAGCACAACGAGTGTAGAAGACTTCATGTTCAGGGAACACCTTCTTCTTCCTCAAGCGAAGCGGGTATCTTCTTCCATCCTCCATGTTGTCTTTTTCTGGAGTAGGCGTTGACGGAGTACCATAGTTTGAAAATGGTGATCCTGGCAAACTCGGAGTAGCAGTAGTTGGCATTATCTCACTACTGAGGGAGGTTGGCGTCGATGGAGTAGGAGTCGGGGGGACTGGGGGTTCCTGAACTGGACTATCCTGCTGCTGTGCAGGACTCTCTTCCTTTAAACTGGAATTGTCGTCAGTCACCGCCGTTTTTCCAAGGTATTCTCCAAAAATATCTTCAAGGGAATCCGGTGAAACGGAGTCATCCACCTCGAATTTGTCTTCAAAAAATGCCACATCTCTAGCCCGAATTATTTGACCTGGCTTTTTTATGTCGAACAGCCTGTACGCTTTTGACTCTGTACAGTATCCGACAAACACATATGGCTTGCTCTTTGGGTCGAATTTCGTCCTCTTGACTTTGGGAACATGGGCATAACAAATACATCCGAATGTGCGCAGATGTGAAAGTCCCACTTTCTTTCCACTCCAAATTTCCTCAGGCGTCTTGCCTGGGATGGCACGATGTGGAGATCGATTGTACAAGTATGAACTCGTGTTTACAGCTTCTGCCCACATACGAGTATCCATCCTGGCATCCATCATCATTGATCTCGCCTTCTCAACTACCGTCCTCTGGACCCTTTCACAGGTCCCATTTTGTTCCGCTGAAAATGGTACGGTCAGCTGATGCAAAATCCCACGAGATGTCAAAAAATCCTTCAGTTTTTTGTTGACATACTCAGTTCCCGAGTCTGTCCTGAGTGTCTTCAGTTTATGTCCCGTCTGATTCTCAACCATTGTCACAAATTCCTTGAAAACTGGGGTCACTTCGTCTTTATGCTTCAAGAAGTAGACGAATAGTTTTCTAGAGTGGTCGTCCAGGATCGAAAAAATATATCGATGTCCACTCCATGATGGAACTTTCATCGGTCCAACCAGGTCTGAATGAACGAGCGCCAATGGTCTGTCTGCACGCTTTGTCATGCTTTTAGGAAACGGCTTGCGGGTTTGTTTCCCCTCCAAACAACCTACACACGGGCTGGTACCTGGGGACTTGAAGGACACGCCATGGGCCAATCCATTTTTAAGCAGGTCCATGCTGAAGCGATTCAAATGGCCAAGTCTCTTATGCCATCTCTCATGGTCGCTGATCTCACCAGGTGTCGTCATCATGCACTTTTTGTCCTGAAAATTCAACTCGTAGAGCCCATTTACTTTGGGTGCTCTCATCAACAACTCACCTCTAATTGAACAATCTTCGTCATAGATCAGGCACTCCTTCTTGTTGAAAACGACGACACATTTCTTTTCAGTCATTTTAGGTACTGAAAGTAGATTTGCACGCAAATCCGGCACCAACAGAACATCGGTTATTTCACTTACCAATTTCTTGCCAACCATGACGTCACCGGTCCCGTTACTCTTCAGCCTTTGGTCGTTAGCCACAATAACACAGTTGTCATCCTGCTGAAAGTTCTTCAACCAGTATCGCTTGGAGGTCATGTGCGTTGTGCAAGCTGAATCTATAACCCAGCTGTCGTCGCGTCCACCCAATCCTTCAGCGCTCATAGCGATATGCAGCGCTCGATTCTTCGACGAACCCGTTGATTCTCCCTTTTCATTGGATTTGTCAGCATTTTGGGGGCACTTGTCCTTGAAATGTTGAAAAGAACCACACGTAAAACATTTGAGCTTTTTCTTTTTCCCTTTCGAGGGACCTTTCTGCGAAAAGAACGCTTTTTCAGACTCAGGCTCACCCTTATCCTTCTGAAGAAGTAACTGCCCCTTGACGTACTCCGTGCTCAGCGTCGTCCTTGAATTCTCAATAGCCATCACAAGAGGATCGTAGTGCTCAGTAAGCCCATTGAGTAAAATCACTGCCACCAGCTCATCGTCCAGAGGTTTATCAATATCTGCGAGTTTTTGAGCAACACAGATAACCTCGTTCACATACGCTTCCAGTGTGGCGAATTTTTCAAGTCGCAACCCAATAAGTGTCCTCAGCAATGTCAAGCGCCGAGATAAGCACGTACTTTCGTATGCGATCTTTAGAGCTGTCCAGGCCTCAAGTGCTGTATTGGCCGTACGAACATGAACGTAACAGCAAGGTCTCACATTCAAGCAAATTTTAGCTAATGCAGACTCATCCTGTTCTTTGCGTTTCTTCCGCAATTGCGCCAACTGTTTTTCGTTCAATTCAGTTTGTTCCTCTGCACTCACCTCTCGCTCCGCTGGGGCAGTATCCTGAATACACCATTCGATGTGGTCGTGCAAAAGGGCCATCCGCATTGCGAACTTCCAGTCATTGTAGTTGGTCGAACCTTCGAGTTTTATCAGAACTTGATTACTTGACGAGTCCGACGACATTTTAAACAGTCAAAACCCACTCAAATTCAACCCGAAACCAACAAAATTCGCGACGGGAATCACGCACAACGTCCGATAGAGAGGTTACCGTAACGTAAACAAAGAACTTATCAATGTTAATCCGCTTTCCAATTCACTCATCCACTATAATTATTCACTCCGGAATGGTCTGGGTCCATAACCTATTGAATTTTATGTGAATGAAGCACAGAGAATAATAAGTGAACGATTTAATTACGGAAAAACACGGATAAAACATTACGAACTTGAACAACAAAAAGGAGAGAGAGAGAGCTCCTTATTGGAGGACAGAGCGCTCTTATCGCCCTAGCGGCAGTTCGCCTAATTACAGTACGATGTCAGATTACCGCTAAATTGAAATTACAACAGGGTTTCCGAGATGGACTTTCCACGTTTTGTTTTTTCACTGATGAATTAAAATTTAATGTTGAGAACACTTTTTAACTACCATTGCCGCTGAAAGTTCTCCATTGACAAATAAGAGGATTGACTATTAAATTAACCACCACGTCTGAACCGATTGGAACTATTGACGTTTTTAGGTATCATGTAGCCAAAACATAAAAATACCTTATAACGAAAAAAAGCGAATTTAGTTTTTATCGTGGTAACCAGATTGGTTTTCACAAAGCATAGCCCTTCCCCAAATAAAACACTGTATGAGGGAAGCAGTTCAAAATTCCCTCAAGTCATTACCTAATGAAACTACTCCTCCTGGGGAATTAAGGGACCCCTAGGAAGAGGGACAAAAGTAGGATGTCTACTGGCTTCATATCAGATCAGGGTTCAGAAGGGGAAAATAAGCAACAATATGAGAAGGCCGAATCAAGCGTTGGGGGCAGGGGGACGGTTGAGCCTTCAATCTCCGATGTTCTATCATGACTGCTGGTCTCAGTGGCGTAATTGGTGGAGCGTCGCACTAGTAATGCGAAGGTTGTGGGTTCGAGTCCCACCTGAGGCCCAATAAATTTTTCGGCCTTCCCCTTCTGATTTCTTGTAATAACTTAATTAAATTCATAATTAGAATTCAATTTCAGTGTGAATTTAATTTAATAACTCCTCCCTTCCCCAAGTCATTACCTAAGTAAACAAAGAACTTATCAATGTTAATCCGCTTTCCAATTCACTCATCCACTATAAATATTCACTCCGGAATGGTCTGGGTCCATAACCTATTGAATTTTATGTGAATGAACCACAGAGAATAATAAGTGAACGATTTAATTACGGAAAAACACGGATAAAACATTACGAACTTGAACAACAAAAAGGAGAGAGAGAGAGAGCTCCTTATTGGAGGACAGAGCGCTCTTATCGCCCTAGCGGCAGTTCGCCTAATTACAGTACGATGTCAGATTACCGCTAAATTGAAATTACAACAGGGATTCCGAGATGGACTTTCCACGTTTTGTTTTTTCACTGATGAATTAAAATTTAATGTTGAGAACACTTTTTAACTACCATTGCCGCTGAAAGTTCTCCATTGACAAATAAGAGGATTGACTATTAAATTAACCACCACGTCTGAACCTATTGGAACTATTGACGTTTTTAGGTATCATGTAGCCAAAACATAAAAATACCTTATAACGAAAAAAAGCGAATTTAGTTAGGTATCATGTAGCCAAAACATAAAAATACCTTATAACGAAAAAAAGCGAATTTAGTTTTTATCGTGGTAACCAGATTGGTTTTCACAAAGGAGCCGACGCCGAAGTTACTAAGTCTTGGACACACTAAAACGACTTCCTCCAGAATAGTGTGCCAAACGGGAACCCACGTCACCACAAGTCTCCACACAAGCGTGGACGGCTGGCGTGCTCTACTCGCTACTAACTAAGGAGATTCCACATTACATACATGAGAGTTTCATTTGTAAATATTGTAATCCCCAATCTACAATAATAATTATTATTAGGTGGGTACCTCGTTTTATAGGAATGGGTAGGTACTGATGGAAATATTATCGATGTTGGATATCAATTTACGTTTTTGATATTCCGACATAATAATATTACTGTGATATTATTATGTTGATATTATATGATATGGTACAAAGCGTCGACATAGCGATACCATTCAATACCATGGTAAATTTAAAAAAACTGGCTTTGGGACAAAAAATGACAAGGTCAGAGAAATGGGAAAATTCGGCCGAACATAGTTGAACTAATAATGAACAAAGTACTCAGTACAGTTAGCACTGAGAAATTAGGTATCTGAGCAGAGGAAATCACTAGTGAATATTTTGCGTTTTGAATTTTCCCGAATTTAGCACTTTTACTAATCCGCCAGAGTGCACTCGCACAAAAAGTAGGAAGTGTACAAAAAAAATCTTTTTTATTTTGGGTTATGTGATGTTGGTGAACATGAATAATATTCATGAAATCGCAAGGAAAATATTCGTTCGGATTTTTTCTGACGCTAGAGTGACGGGACAGACCATATTATCACTCTAGCGTCAGAACAAATCCGAACGACTATTTTCCTTGCGATTTCACCTCGTGAATCTCTCTGAAAACGTTTTTTTAGTTCATTGGCTGACCACCAGAGAGCACTCCTTGGAAGCGCCACTCTTCCCTCCAGATTCAAAGTTGAAATTTTCGAAAGTGCCCTGTTAATTTGTATTACACCGTATGGTCTGTCCCGTCACTCTAGCGTCAGAACTGTTGAGAATTTGGCTCTTGGGCCACTTCTGCCCTCCCGCGTCGGGATGCTTAGTACTGAAGACGACCACCCAGAGCGCTTTCTCCGTAGTTCTGCACTATCTCACCAGTTTAACGATGAACTTTATATATTCGGGAGTGCTATTAATTTCGTAATTATTTACTCAAACGATCAGAATTATGTAGAGTCATTTCGCAGAGATTAGCGTTCATAATAACTGGAGGAATTGGTACCACTGTTGGTGTACGTTCTCAGTTCTCATTGGCTGTCGTCATGTTGATTATTCCTCCGCCGGTTTTCAAGTTAGTTGTGCTTTGCTAGTAGCAAATTGCTACAATAAAATCCCTGCTGTCAAGTCGTTCAAGTCTTTCATAAAGTGTTTGTGCAGTTGAAAGATGTCTCAAGAGAGTCAATCCGAACGTGAGTAATCACTTTATTTCAATAAGAACAAATCCGAACGACTATTTTCCTTGCGATTTCACCTCGTGAATCTCTCTGAAAACGTTTTTGGTTTATCATTCTTGGAATAATACACCTATGTTTTCGCGACGGGGGTCGACGACTCCGATCGGGCTCAAAATTTGACATTATCCGTTTCAAGAGATGAAAGGTCTCCCGCAAGGTTTTCAGTCCGATCGCCCGAACCCGTGGGGCGCTATGGGGCTATAATGGGGCTACGGGAGGTTTTTTTGAAGGCTTTTAGCTATGGGATCGAGTTAGGTGTCGTTTTCGAAGTATTTTTGGACGTAGAATCCATTTTTTGGGGTCCCGGAACGATCCGATTTCACTGGGGCGATCTTTAGGGCTTTCATGGGGCTAAAAATGGGATTTTTGAAGGATCCCAGGATGTTAAATATTTTTCGAGTAAAAAAATACAGAATTTTTGAAAAAACGCATTTTTGAACAAAAAAATCCAAAAAAAAATTTTTTGAGATAAAAATCCAAAAAAATTTTTTTTTTTAAATTTTTTCATTGACAGAATTAAATTTCTGCACAAGTAACGTATATCAAAGAATAATAAACCCTTGTGTAAAATTTGCAGCGTTTTTTAGTTCATTGGCTGACCACCAGAGAGCACTCCTTGGAAGCGCCACTCTTCCCTCCAGATTCAAAGTTGAAATTTTCGAAAGTGCGGTGTTTGTATTACACCGTAGGAGCCCAAAAACCACTGCTATGGCTTCAAATTATGAAGTTCTTTCAGAAAAAAGTATTAGTCGACAATCGGTTCACGGGCCCATTCAGTGTAAGAGTTTTGTGCAAATTCCCCCCCCCCCCCCCCCCCCAACTACAATGACCTCTCACAACTAAAGGCAGTGAGAGTTCCACAAAGAGTTTCATGATGCTACTCCAGGTATTAGGTATCGTTGAAACCTAAAGTGCATGCGCATCAAGCAATCAACGTTGATTAGCTCGATTCAGCTGGTAATGGTTACATAATATTTTCACTGAGATAAGAGGTTATCATTGCTTTGAAAAACTGCCACTGTGATCATATCGCTATCCGATACCCCCATCCGAGAAATCGAATCGTGGAATGTTGTGAATACTAAGTATTCATATAACAACAAGTCTTGTTAGCAATACTAGTGTGTTTTTGTCTATTGATTTAATGGGGATCTTGGACATGTTTTCTCTTGGTGGTTTCTCCCCCTCCCCTCCCCCTTTATTCCTTTCTTCTGTTTTAGCGATCGCTGGTATATGCAAAACTCTCTCTCAATTCCCTTTTTCTCTTGAGCTGGCACAGCACGGCGCTCGGTTCTCCTTCTCTGAATTTCACCGTTCTTATTGTCTTCCCGGTCGCTTACCCCGGACTACTGTTTGCTTAAGCTAAACACCTCCCGTCTGAAGGGCACTGGGCTGGAGGGTGTGTGCGAACCCAAAATTGCTAAAGTTCGCCGGGTCTTGAAATTGGTTTCTCGACTTTTTTTAAATTTTCCGCCCCGCTGGTTTTAATTAGTTTCCAGAATTTTCATTTGCTCCACTTGTCTCGATGGTTGGTAACATTGATCGTCATCGTTGCTTTTTCTCTTTTTACCTTTCAGCGTAAGAATGATTTTTATCACCTTCACGGTTGAAAACCTCTCAAAGAAAGATCAAATATTCGTACATTTTGTCGGTACTTGGCGTTTAAGGTCACAACAATGATAAGGAAGTTTCACGTGGGGGTTTTACGTGGCAATAAAAGCCCGAGGAAGAGAGCCCCGATGAAAAATCCCCCCTGAGGGGAATTGTTGCTCAACGTTCAACTCTGTCGAGAATATAACCTAACGAGGGTTCTTCCTACGACGAAGTACATCGGCAATAAAAATCCTCTCTTGAAACACGGCCCGAGAGGTCGCATTAATGAAGGCGAATATGGTTGTAGTAAAATGTTATAGGTTGACATTTGATCTTATTGTGAATGTTGCTTTGGTGATTCTAGCGCGTTCGGCAGTGTCGGGAGAGACTTTTGGTTTATTCTTGGAATAATAAACCTGTGCACCAATGTTTCAAGATGTCCAGATTCCAAAAACGCTTCGAATTTTACACAAGGGTTTATTATTATTATTATTATTATTATTATTATTATTAAGGGTTTATTATTCTCTGATGTAGGTTACAAGTATATCGAAAAATGGATTATACGTCCAAAATTACCTACTCGGAAAATGTTTGACCTCCTGATATCCATCAAAAATCCCATTTGTAGCTCCATGAAAGCCCTATAGATCCCCACGGTGAAATCGAATCGTTCTGGGACCCCCATAAATGGATTCTACGTCCAAAAATACTTCTTTAGATTTTGGAATCAAGATTTCATGTGATGTCCGTTTTTCTGTATTAGCTATTGATTTTGAGCTAATCAAGTTTTTAAACTTTTGCATAGGTACTCAAAATCTTAACTTTTTCTGCATTAAACCCCCTTTTTCATTTTTTTAAACATGTTTATGACAACAAAAAGTATAGGTCTTGCGTTCTTACCTACTTTCAATAATTGTTTATTTTTGTTCTCGAATATTTTTACAATGGACACCAAATAATCAGACTATGTGGATCGCTGGAATGAAATATTGCGATTACGATTTAATTCAGGGTAGGTATACACAACGTTATAAATTTTTAAATCCGTTAAGAACGGGAATAATGGACTTGAGTACAATTTAACAATTGTTAATAATCATTACAAAATCAATTGGAGAGCGTCAGCTCCTAGGGAGAGATTCTTTTTTGAACTTAGGTCTGGCAATGAAAGGGTCTGATGAAGTCATTAGCTGGTGAAAAACTTCCTCATTGGTGGCCAGACGAGAACATTTCCGAGCGAGATGGATTCCGAAGTATTTGTAGTGCTTGTTTCTACACTCTTGTATTGGGCTCTTCTGACGTTGACCCAATGAGCTAAGACAAACTCAATTTGTTCAGTGAACGTCTGTGTTTAGATAATATCTAAACACGATATTATCGCCTTCGATGCTGAGTTATCAAGGCTTCAAGACAGGTTCTTTACTCAATCCCCAACACTGTCGATGAAACTTACGCTATAGATGCTTCAAAACATGCACTATGGTGGGAAATAGGTCCCAGAGTAAAGCTCTGTTTGTAATTAAAAATATGGTCCTATTCAACGAAATATGCTGATCTACAGTTAGTTTACTCCTAATTTAAATGTTCACCCTACTCGGAGAAAAATTAATTTCACGATATTACTATAAAGTACCAATAAGAAGTCCTCTAACTCAGCGTTGATGACACCAATACAGTAGTTTAATCTGTGCACCAATATCACTTGCGCCCGAGCCGGTTTGGGCATTAGGATTTTTTTTTTAATTTGACAAAATACTCGGTTTTCCATTTAGTTGCTACGGGAGGGGTTTTTGATCGTTTTCGGGTTTAATATCGAGCGGGGTATTGTTTTCGAAGTATTTTTGGACGTCGCACATCCGTCCACATATTTTACTTCTTAAAAAACTGTTTAAATAATCGAATTTAATAAAAATTTATTGATAGGTACTTACCAATAAATTTAATAGTGGTAGGATAATTAAATTAGCATCATATAAATTATTATCATATAAATTTTATAACAAAGAATAATAAACCCTTGTGTAAAATTTGCAGAATTTTTGTTCTGTTTGTAGGCTGTAGCGAGGTGCTGTTCATTATTTACTTCTGATTGATTTTCCACGGTTTTGTTTCACTACGTTTTGAAGAATTCAACTCTCAGATTTTCCTCCGAGATTTTCCACAATGCGGTAATTTTCTCAGGATTTCCTTTCATTTTTCCAACGGAAGGAAGAAAAACCTCCTGAATATGAAAATCTCGCGGGAATCAATTTCAATAATAGCCCACCACGTACTCCACAAGTCTCCCATCAGCCGAGTAAAACGGCTTTGATAAATGAGGGAGATGAATTTATTACCGTATTTCGGGGCTCCCTTTTCTGACCCCGTTTTTCCTTCACTCTTTCGGCCGCATTCACGTGAAATTCGCTTATCGTGCTTTATTGCTTTCGACGAGAAAAGACTAGCCTGGCCGGAGCTCACCGAATCACAAGCTGACTAAGGGTTGCATTTCAATTCGAATTTATTTTATTAAATTATATTTATAAATAGTTTCGTGTTTGTCCAACTTTTCCGTTGGGGAGGTGATGTTTGAAAAACGATGGGAGATAAAAAAGATCGTCCCGCCTTTTGATCCGCGGTGTTCCTTTTCGGTTGACGAGATCGCAGCGTAAAAAAACGAAGCCTGGAACACCTTATCGTCTTTGACGAGTCATTTTTCTTCGCAGTCAACAGATTCTTCATTTCCTGCCTTCCCAGGGTGTAAATTTAGGTTGGGAAATGTTGAAGGCTGAGGAGGGTATTTTAAATTGACGTCAAAACCTGACATTGAGAGTCGGAGAATTTACTGGGGTGATGTCTTGAAGGGTATTGTGATAGCGACTTGCCTTATCGCGACTCCGGGAAGTGAAACCCATTTCCGAGTCGGGGGTTTGACATGCTCCTCCTGGAGTTTCAGCTTAGGGACGGCCGTGGGGGTGAGAAAAGAGCTTTCAGGGGGCTGCTCCACGGTGATGAAGAGGAGGAGGAGGATTCAGAGGAATGACAGGAGCTCAAATGAGGCCGGCTCGGATGCCGGAAGCTCAGATGAGGCGGTTTAATGGAGATAATCAAGGGAGACGAGTGAGTGATGTAGGATGTTTTCTGTCCCATCCAGAGCCTTTCTCGTACCTTCCCCAAGACGTTGAGCCATCTTCCAAGCAATGATAGCCTTGGCAAATAAGATTGATGGTTAAGATAACAGAGAGAGATGGCAGTGTTGATAACTGGAGTTATCATCTGCTTTTATTATGCAGCAAAGTTAATGAATGCGACGATACCCATGAGAGCTATAAGAGTAATAATGGAATGACTGGCACCCAGTCAGCTCGCTAGACTCGCTTAGCTTGGCTATAACAAAATGACATATAACGCGAATGAGGAGGGTATGATTTATAATCCGAATGCGCCAAAAATCTGAGGTTTCCGTTTGGTTTATTATGCTTGGAAAAATACACCTATGTGATCGCGACGGAGGTCGAAAATCCTTATCGGCTTCAAAAGACATTATCCGTTTCAAGACACGTAGATCCCAAAAACAGGCATTGCCCGTATTATGTATGAACGCGGTCGGAGCCTAAGTACCTACAATGGGCTTCACAAATGTCGGTTATCTTTACTAAAATTTAGTAATTAGTAAAGATATCATAATATGATTAAATATTATTTAATATGATGAAGGTCAAACCTGGCTGTAGGAGCACCCTGTGAAACGGATGTTGTGGGTGCACCTACATGAATTTGAGTTTCTAAAGTTAAATTTATATCACTCGAATTTTGTGTTATGTGTTTAGCGGAAGGCCGGTGGCGTGAATCCACGATTTCATCGCTCTATGTTGAGGAGGAAGTTGAAGGGAGTATGGTAACATCTCTAGCTAGGGCATCGCACGAATTGGCGTAGTCTATGGGCCTAGCAGAGGATGCAGCCACAATCGAAGACCCGCACTCTTCAGGCTTACGTCATGGTACTATGATGGTGCGAGGTCAACGGAAGGAAACTGAGGAGATGTTGCGATATGTCGTGGTCAGTATCAGTGGAATAAGATCCGCTGTTGCAGCTTCCACAACGGAATTGTCGGCAATGAAGGCCTGGCCAGGGGTCCCGATCCTATTAATGTCAATGCTCCAGGATCAATGCTCCGGTTTTTTTTTTTTTTTTTTTTTTTTTTTTTTGCCAAATTCAATAATGTCAGATATTATTCAGTCACAGATTCTGTGACTGTCCGGTGATTCGTGATGAACGGTTCTCTTTATTCTCACTGTTATCTTTCAGTGATTTATTGGCCTGTAAGAAAATACATTGCTTTTTAGCGAACTGAATTGAAAATTGGAGCTATTTTTTCTCAATGAACGGTTTTTTGTACTAAATCAATTCATTTCATTTCAGACCGCAGTCTGCCGACACCCGGAGCTCAAGCTGACGATCCTGCAACGATCAGTCCAGTAGGGTTCTTCATTCACTACAGTCCGTGCATTGCTTCTAGTGGGATCCAAGGACTTCACACCATTCGCAAGACGGTCTTCTTCCGCTTCTCGCATCTTCTCACCACCCCTCTTCTTCGACTGATGAGGAACACTCAGTTTGGACGGGCCCCCAAATGTAAAATAACAAGATGGTTAGGAATGTACTAATGTGAGTGTAATTTTGTAGAATGTCTGGCTTAAAATTTAACTAACGGGGTTTTCCTTCTGATCCGAACAATAAACAACGAGGAGACAAATAGTTGCTCCCTACGGGCGTTGCAGACGTGAAATTTGACCCGATTTCCATTTGAAATAAATAAGTTGGGTGGCCATTTTACATTCCCACACATATGCACCGTCGGAATCAGCGGTTGGTTGGTCAAACCCACTGAGTATAGAATATAGTAGAGCGGCCCTTCGAAAGTGTGCTCTGACCCCCCAACCCCTTGGTCACCCAACCCCGCCCTGCGGAGCGCTACTACAGTACTATTGCGCCCGTAAAATCTCACTGATAGCCTCAATTTTCATCCAGATTTTTGTATATTTTTAGTTGGGATAATTTTGTAATGCTGCTCACGAGTATATAGTACCTGATTAACAGTTACTGTGGTTACCTAGCCCGAGGAAGGGTAAAAAACATGGGAAAAGAAGTATCAATCTCGCAACTGTTTTTTGACTTGGAGCACAAGCTCGGCTACGACCCTGGTTATTATTATTTTATTTATGTTTCAAACAATGAACAGAATCAATTGAAACAGAGTTATGTGATCGAAACATCAAAATTCATCTTCGGAAATGATGACATGGGGAAGAATTCACTCAATCACTCGGTTGATAACACAAAAATTTACGTTATGATACGTTTATTGAGAAATAATACTAATACTAATTAATAATCTGCGAAAATGTTTTTTACTGTCCCTTGAAATGAATAATTTTCTTGAGCTTTTGCCTCACACGTTGTTCCTCGATTTTCTGATTCTGGTCCAGGAGGTGCTTTTTGATTCTGTTGGTGAAGTAGGCCTTGCCAATGCTCTCAATCAACCAATTCTTATGTTTGCGGGTTGCCAGTTTTGCGGGAGCCGTTAAGAACCAGTTTAACACTTTTTTCTTTCAGACCACATAATATGTTGTCTGAAATATCTTACATACTATGTAAGCTTTGGCCTTGTTGAGCACGTCAAAAACAGCTACTTCATTGTTTTTGAGAATTACCTGTTTCAAACGCTTCTCTCTAATACTTCTTGAACTCAGGACGTCAAATAAATCATTAAAAGTTCCAATGTTACTGGGTTGAGTTCAATAAGGCCAATCTCCGGGGGATTGAGCATAAGTACATGATATCCTACCCGCTATCAAGGACTGTGGGAAAAATCCGACGGCTATTCAAGGTGCAAACATCCAGATCGTACAAACTGGATAGCGCCATATCGAACTTTACCAGAGTAATCCTCCAGCTCAGTATCAGTGAAGCCCACGATGAAGTCCGCAGGTACAGAAAAATCATTGATAGTAGTAAGAGTATCCTGTTTAAAATGCTTAAGGATAAAACGGCTTTGGTTTTGATTGGCCTTATTGAACTCAACCCAGTAACATTGGAACTATTGAATAATGACGGAGGCCACCGAAAACCAACGAAATCATTAAAAATTTTGATGAATTCGATTGTACCCTCACACTGCTGAAAACCAGGGATTTTTTTTTATCAGACAATATTTTAATGCATCTGCGACACTCATACTCAACAGTTGGGCGGCCAACTTGAAAATTAAGGCATTTTTTGGTTTTTGAAGTAAACATGTTGCTTCTTAAGTTTGTTACCCAAATTCAGTCCTTCACTTTCTTGCAGACTCAATAGTTTTTCTAAGAATATTCAACTAATCAGTCGCCCATCTGAATCCACAAGCTCTTTCAAATTATGGAGCGAATTGCGAACCAGTTTCACCATATGGCACGAGTCCATGAACACATTCACATGATGAGATCCAAATGTGAAATGTGTCTGCAGATTTTCTGGATCTTTCAAATTGCATCCAAATCGACCAAACGAAGCAAAATTGGATGACGTGCCATCGCAGTCGGGTAGCAGGCGACGGGGCCAAAGAAAGTTGGGTGACCAGAGGGTGGGGGAAGCTTGACACATCGTTCGGGCTCGGAGGGCCGCTCTATTATATTCTATACTCACTGGTCAAACCTGGGAATGTGATGACAGCAATGAGAGCAAAGATGGTGGAAGTTATGATGAGTGCGATGGCACTTTTGCCAACTGGAAGAGACATGATAAAATGGTGCATTGATGATCCAGCTATGACATGATGACTATGACATCTGGTCAATGATGATTGTGCACAGAAGGAACATCTAGCAGCTGAAACCTCGAATCGTGTAACAGCAATGTTGGAAGCGTAATGATGCAGTGATGACCCTGCTAACTGAATCCATCGATTGCCTGATGTTTTATTAGTTACAAAAAAGAGATTATCGAGATTAGAAAAAAGAGATTATACCTAATGGCTCTCCGATGGGGCCCAGTTATCAAACCATTCTGATTCGCAACATGAATCCTTCTAATATATTCACCGACAACGGAGAAACTAGTGAACGATTGATTAATTATGACCGTTTTTTAACGCGGAAGAAGAAAAGGAGTGAAAACGGAATATTTAATTAGTTCAGAGCTTACAAGATCATTGCGGAAAGTAAAGTTTTATTATCAAATAAAATAGCAATTACGTGGGGTCTATCAACTGGTGAAAAAAATGAGCAGTTCTTTAATCAAATTAACACCGCTACTAAAATTCTCAGTGACAATCTCATTTTCTTATTTCTAGATGCCAAACCGTATTCGTCTTCTCTTGAATAAAATATCGCGAGGAAAAATTAAATGAGGGAAAAAAGCAGCATAGTGGATTTTCTGTTTGAACTGTCTCTTTGAAGAAAAAAAGTTAAAAGGTTTGAACGAGGGATTTTAAGGTGGGTTAACTTTAAATCGGTCTTATGTAAATAAGAGTCGAGAGGTTCCCTTATAACTAGGAAGTACTTCGGCCGACCTCAGCTTGACCCGAGATGAATAGATCGTGCTTTAGCGAAAAAAAAAAAAGAAGAAGAGAAGGGAGAGTGAAAAAAAGGAGAGAAATTGCTTTGCATACATACGAAGTCATTATGGGGAAATAAAGGCTGTGAGTTTTCCCTTAAGAAAAGCGACACCGGAAAGCTTCTTTTGGACGTCGACCTTTTAGACAGTGAATTTTGCATATGTCGACGACTTAATTATAAAGCAGTGAAAACTGCTATTTTTTCGTTGTTTCCCATTTTTTAATTTTATTTCTGGTCCAAAGCTTGGAGGTGAAAAGTGTCATTTAGGGCCTGAGCAACGACACTAAACTAACTCTTGAACGGGATCAAACCGCAATGACGTGGTAAGTTTTCCAATATCAAAGTTGTGTGGTCACTGTACAGTTTTACTCGTATTTCTCTTCCACGGGAACCTTCCAGCACATCATCACTCAAGAACAAGTCCTAACGCTCTTTGCAATTACTTTCCTCGCGTGGTAGTTCTCCCCGAGCCCGGAGATTTTCTTCCCAAAGTTGGGCGACAGGGGTCGACGTTGATCGAGAATTTTCCCACCTTTATACGTCCGGCATCATCCATCATGAGCCTCGCGGTTCCGAATTTGGGGCAGTCTGACCGGACCGGACGACTCGGCCGCGGCTCCATCAAAGGAATCTCAGAGCGGAAATCGAATCTGTGATTTACGTTTGGGGGGGGGGGGGGGGGGGGTTTAATCCTCCGCGGTTTGGCTATATTGAGTGCGGAAACGGGAGATGTCCTCCCTTTGAGTGGGAATTGAGGATTTCCTTCGCTTGGGGATCCAAAGCCCCCAACTAAAGTGGGCTACTTTGAATGGGACGCGAGAGTTTAATTGAAAACCACGTTGTAGCGAGCTTGAAACGAGCTGTTGCTTTGATGCACTCATAGTCACCTTTCCTTCTGGTCTTCACTTACTCTTTGCTAATTTCGCACATCTAGTTGTCGTTCTCATCACTGAAACATTGCTTAGTGCTTTTGTACTTCTACCGGTCATCGTCATTTTTGGAACATTGCTCTGCGCTCATCATGGTCTTCCTACATTGCTTGGAATGATCACTCTTTTTGCTTCTGCTCATTGTTGCTTTTGCACCATTGCACCTCTAGTGGTCATCGTTGCTTTTGGCGCCATTGCTTCTCTTGTGGTTGATGTCATCATTGCAACATTTCTCTGTGCTCATCGCGGTCTTGCTACTGCTTGGAATGGCGCTCTTGGTCATCTTCGCTTGCTACTGCTTATTATTAATTCTGTACGCTTAGTTATCATATTGCTTAGAGCGTATCGTACATATACATACACATGCATACTTACATATACATATACATTGCTCTGAGCTCATCATGGTCTTTCTGGACATCTTTGCTTATGCTTCTTTGCTACTGCTCATTGTTTTGCTCTTTGTTGTCATTGCTCTGGGTTAATCATATTCTTGTAACACTGCTTTGAAGTGTCAGTGCTGTTGGTCATCTTAGCTACTGCCGATCCTTGCTTTTCCATCATCACACCTTTATTAGTTGTTATTTTCATGACTGATACTTTGCTCCGTGCTCATCACGGCCTCGCTACAGTTTGAAATGGGCGTAATTTATTTTGCTCCTCTGCACCTGCTCCTCTTTCCATTTGCGCCATTGCTTTACTCCTAGTCATCTCTGCTATTTACCAACAAATAAATCAAAGTTCTAATTCAAGGAAATGTCGTCCCTATAAAACTTCTGGCTCCCCCCGTCGATCTCCTGCCAGACAATTACACTTTGCTAAGAAAAAAAAAAAAAAATCTCTTTTCAACTCGAGCATTTTCAAATTTCTCTCGATGTTGCGGAGGTCCATTCAAGTGATTACTACACCCGACTGGGCTTCAAAAACCTTTCAAGGTAATTCTCACTTTGCCGGTGGGCCGCCAAGAGATGAAACGAAAACTCCGTTGACTCCATCCGGCAGTTATGTTTTCTCTTGGTGGTAAATTTGATGGCAGAACCTCCTCTATTTCCGTAGTTCTCCTGGACAAGTTTCCCGATGGGGAGCAACTCCAAAGTTATAGGATGACATAGGACGAGGAAATTGTGTACAATATGAACCTCTGTGCTGTATTCATGTCTCGTATATTTACTTAAGGGTTAAAAGCTTTTCGCAGGAAATTTCGTTCATCCGTGACGGTGAATTTGAGATCATTATTTATTCAAGAAATACGAGAGCCCTCGAAAAAAGGTTGTTCGGCTAATATGAACCGTTGCCGTAGCTGGAAAAAAAGAATCGGATGAAAAAGTGAAGGGTCAGCAGGAGAAAAACATCAGTCTTCTCCGGACGGCGATTCTTACGGGAATACATTTTTCTTCCCCCATCCCAAGGAATTATACAAGAAACAATCCTGAATAAAACATGAAGAAAATTCATCCTTTCAGCTTCATCCTTGTAAATAACTGAATCTTATATTATGCACAAAATACAGCTGTTGACCAATTTTAGCGGTTTGGTTTGAAACATAAATCTTCAAAAGCGTCGAGGGGGTGTTTTCAGAGTCGGGAAAGAGGTCCCTTGTGAGGTTTAATTAGATTTTCCCGGAGACCCCCTCAAAGTTACCTGCCGCCTTCTTGGTCGGCTTCGTCGTTGCTGACACACTCCGGGTTGTCTTTTTATCAGTCTTGGGAAGAAACATGCAGCAAATTTACTTGTAAAAATAAAATGAAAAATGGGGAAAAACGAAAATGCAGGCTGAAAGGGTGGACCACTGTGGTGGATGGGGAATGGACTTCCTGACAAACATAGCTCTAGTTTGCGTCGCGTAGGTAAGTACCTATTTTAGGTGTCGCCCCTGTCTGTTTATTTTCTTTCCCTCTCCCCACCGTGAGTCTTTCTATACAAAGTCCTTTTGTCGTACCTCTGTTGTTTTCCCGATTATTACCCAATAATAATTGCTTCAATTTCAAAATCAATGTTTTCGTAGTTGGTCTTAAAATTGACATTGCCTTCGAACGATTTCGTTGGTTTGTTGCTGAAAACCCCTTTCTCTCATCGTCGGAATCTCTGGTCTCTTTCACTCTGTGGACGGGAGGATGATCGTCCAGTTCTGGTCAACAATAAGCCGAAACCGGACATCACTGACAAGAAGCAAGGTAAAACCTTCCATTCAGCTATTAAAAAATCATGGTACGAAAGGTATTCCTGGCTTTGCGGGAGTGAATACAAATTCGATTTTCCAATAACATGAATCGCCTCATGTTGTCAGGCCACCCAGAGCCGCTATTGGTTCCGCCATGGGTGCGAGATGTTTAGTCACACAAGGGATCTGGATGAGCCTTCAGCAGTTCTCCGCGGATCACCTGAATCATACAACACAGCTACTTGGAGGAGGTAAGCACTGCATTAACACTTAACCAGGTGTTGAGAACCAAGTTGGTAAGGAATTTCCGTGGACCGATTTCCGATTGTGTAAGTACCTATGTGGCGTGACTTCGGTATCGGTACATCTATTGAGTGTAGTGCTGCACTACTAGTGCATGGGGTAGAACCTGTTCCCATAGGGTGAATGTGAATAGCAGAGCTGGTAGTAGTTAACTAAAAACGTACTTCAACTAAATTGCAAACTAAAAACACTGCAAATTTTACACAAGGGTATATTATTCTTTGATATAGGTTACTTGTGCAGAACTTTAATTCTGTGTTAATGGAAAAAATTTTGGAAACAAATTATTTTTTGGATTTTTGTTCAAAAAAAGTTTTTTTGGATTTTTTTTTTTCAAAAAAAGATTTTTTCAAAAATTCTTTATTTTTTACTCGAAAAATATTTAATCTCCTGGGATCCTTCAAAAATCCCATTTTTAGCCCCATGAAAGCCCTATAGATCGCAACAGTGAAATCGGATCGTTCTGGGACCTCCGAAATGGATTCTACGTCCAAAAATACTTCGAAAACGACACCTAACTCGATCCCATAGCTAAAACCCTTCAAAAACCCCCTCACATAGCCCCATTTTAGCCCCCCTTGGCGCTCCACGGATTTGGGCGATCGGACTGAAAACCTTGCAGGCACAACTAGATGGTAAACCAAGTATTTTGTCAAAATTTCAGATTAAAAAAAAATTCCTACTGCCCAAGACGGCCCGGACGGCGGACGGACATATCGATGTTTTGGAATCTAGACCTCTTGAAACGGATAATGTCAAATTTTGAGGCCGATCGGAGTCGTCTACCCCCGTCGCGAAAACATAGGTGTATTATTCCAAGAATAATAAACCAAAACTAATAAGTTTTTAGTTTCACGATTCAAACTAGAACTAAATGACTTCTTAGTTTCACTTTTGAAACTGACATTCGAACTAAATTAGATTTTAGTTAGAATTGTGAAACTATAAACTAATTTAAGGTGAAAAAAATTCTTGATACCTAATCGATTGTCGAATGGTTGATAATTTCCCAAAGGCACGTCTCGATTAAAGACGTGGAGGTATCCATGTTCTCAAGTCCTTCCCACATCACCTACCTACCGTGTAAGATCAGATAAAAAAAAAATATATATATAAAAGTAGTTTTTAGTATTCACAGGAACTAAGAACTAAAACTATTCATTTTGAAACTAATTTAGTTCGAAAGTTAGTTTCAAAAGTGAAACTAAAACTATAGTTTTAGTTCTTTAGTTTGTGAAAACCAACTAATTCAGTTTCGGTTTTAGTTTTTAATTTCGAAATTAGTTTCTGCCCAACACTGGTAAATAGTAACAATTGATGCAATAG
The DNA here is from genome assembly GCA_955831195.1 of Pilophorus perplexus. Classification (NCBI taxonomy): domain Eukaryota; kingdom Metazoa; phylum Arthropoda; class Insecta; order Hemiptera; family Miridae; genus Pilophorus; species Pilophorus perplexus. Next base: position 7,572,881 of record OY037014.1, on the reverse strand, counting down.
TATCAAATCATTGAGGATTAGATTGATAATTTCCTGTAATGTGCAGCTATATTACTGTCTTTCATCAACAATTAAATCCCCCTTAATTATCCAGTTCCACTTTTCCCTTCCACTCTATTCCAGTTGGGATTCGCGATAATATCTGAAATACAAGCGGAAACGTTAGAAGAGGTTTCCATTTAGAGTTCAATTACACGGGATTACGTCGAAGGACCGTCGAGACAAAAATCAACAAAAGCCCTTGATCCTGTTGGACTCATTCAGATACAACGGAGAAAAACCCTTTTCGGAGCGAAACCGAAAAAGGGACCCCTGAGGATAATAAATGGCGAGAAACGATGGGAAATATATGGACATATTTTTTTTTTCTACCACTGATAGAAGAGGGAACAAATTGAAAACGGCGGTTTTTTCATTCAGGGTGAAGCTCTAAATGAAGACTTAGCGACAAAAGGAGGGGCGGGTTAGGTATAGAATTAAGTCGGGGATTAAGAGAGGGGATCGGGAGTTCCTAATAGGGAACGTCGTTTCCAGCCAGCTTCCCTCACCTTCCACGGATGTTCCAATTAATTAAGATCTTCCCAAGGGAGTCTGAGGTGGAGGGGGTCGAGAGACAGAATATCGAAGAAAAAAAAAAAAATCGGGCGTCTGAGGATTCTCCTTCCTCTGAGACATTTCTAAAGGTCGATGTAATCTTGATGTGGAGGATTTGAGTTTTTTTTTTCTTCATGGCGAAATTAACTTTCGTGAAAGCAAAGAAGTCGATCTTGTTCCATTAGAAGATTATAAAGATTCAAGTTCAAAGGGCCATGCTCGGGCTTGAACTTTTAAACCTTAAAATGTATTTAATATTCTTTAAACTTGATTTTAGGATAGAGGTGGTAGGAATCGTTCAGTGAATGTGGTGTGATGGGTAGTGTTCAAAATCAAGGCGGCTGTTTGTTGTTGGAGGGAACGTTGGCCAGGGCGACCATGGTTCAGGTCCCGTTCTTGCGAAGGTGGACGTAAAGTTCTTCTGTCAGGACCTGTGAATTGCTTAGCTGACTTTCGTTCGTACATCATGAGTCGTTCAGGTCCGGGAGGTTCGACGCTTCGGGGACTTACCATATAATATTTTGTTATGATTTTGGCTTATTATTCTTGGAATAATACACCTATATTTTCGCGACAGAGGTCGACGACTCCGATCGGCCTCAAAATTTGACATTATCCGTTTCAAGAGGTCTAGATTCCTAAACCAAAATGTCCAGGCCGTTTTGGGCAGTAGGCATTTTTGTTTCAAATCTGAAATTTTGACAAAATACTCGGTTTCCATCTAGTTGTGCCCGCAAGGTTTTCAGCCTGATCGCCCAAACCCTTGGGGCGCTATGGGGCTAAAATTGGATTTTTGAAAGATCTCAGGATGTCAGAATTTTTCAAGTAAAAAACGAAAAATTAAAAAAAGTTAAAAAAAAAAATGTTTTCCTAAAAATTTTTTTATTGGCACAGAATTAAATTTCTGCACAAGTAACCTATATCAAAGAATAATAAACTAGTGTAAAATTTGCGTATTTCCTATCTATCTAATCGCTTTCAAGACAGTTCCTATGACTCGCATCTCAACACGGCTTTCAGTTCAGTTTCAATCAAGTCAATCAGTTTCAATTCGTCCGTCCGTGTCGTGCAGATTTTTGCCAATAATAATAATTATTATTATTAAATTATTGAATGGGTTACTTCACGACGGGCACTAATTGGACAAATTTTGTCCAAACTCCAAGGGACCGGAGATTTGGTTTGTTGCAGCCGGAGTTGGTATTAGCCGTTCGTTCGTATGGGTCATTTCAAAATTTCGGTAACATTTATGTCACTGGAGCTTATTGGTAACAAATTCCGCTTAAATGCGCACAGACAATTTTTTTTAATGATTGGTATCTGGAAGCATTGTTATCATTCGTCATCCAGTAAAAATCGTGTTGTATTGCCCTGAAAAAAAAGGTAAATTGCTGAATTCTCACTTCCTAGTGTTGTCACAAGGTAGAGGTACTGAACTTCAGCTGAGCTTGAAGTATATCAAATGAATTTTTCGAGCGACCAAACTTGAGCAATTCTGAAGGATCTGAAGTCTAAATTCGATATTCACCAGGAATTCGAAAATTTCATAAATCTAAGTCCCATAAAAAGTTGATTTTAAGAATGTCACTAGGGTTTAACCTCACTTCCTAGTCTATTTTGAAAGTGGCCGCCAAACAATGGGAAAAGGGAGTTTCCGTGTTGCTCTGAACTCATTGCCAACACTGATCCCAGATAGAAGAGATGGTGTGGTTGTGGAGGTTCCAGATCTTTCTTCAGTTAGTTGTTTAAATGTGAGAACCTCGGAAAGCTGCTCTCTATTTTTATTCGTTCTCACTACCTAGCCACATGCATTCTACTACTGGTAAGTCTATTTTAATCATGGATTGTACCCTAGATGTAGTGAGGTTGGAAGTTTTGATGAATGTTTTGAATCCACTCGATTTCACTGTCGTCATCATGTTTGTTTACCATGAAAGGGCAAAACCTCACTCTCTAGCACCTCACTTCCTATATTTTTCGAAAAGTTAGGTATTTTAGAGAGTGAGATTAAAATCTAGGATGTGAGATTTCGAATGTTTTTGGGTTTTAAAACCCCCATTCCAGTTGCAACTTCCTTATTTTAAATGCAGCTAAGCTACCTCTTAGCCCAGTAGGTATTGAGGATTCTGTGGGTACTGAGTTTGCTTAATTTATTTCAGAAACATGAAACCATGAAAAAAAAAAAAAAACCGGCCGGGCTGAAAGCTTACAAGAAAGAAGCGGCTAAAAGGAGATGAGAGAGGATTAATAACGACCCCGTACCACATGCAACACATTGGGGCATTTTAGGTCTTTAGTCCCACTCCCCCTCCACATTTCATACCCTCCCCTTTCCCTCTTCTGTACTCCCCTCTATCTACAAATTACAATTTAGTGTAAAGCATAGAAATTAAGAGCCACTCAGCTGATCCAGCCCCCTGGCATTGTCAAGCAAATGTCTTAAAGAGGCTACATACGAAATTACAGCTTCCTAGAGTGTAAAGCATAGAAATTACCTTCAAGAGCCACTCAGCTGATCAGGACCCTGGGCATCGTCAAGTGAATGTCTTAAAGAGGCTACATACGAAATTACAGCTTCCTAGAGTGTAAAGCATAGAAATTAGCTTCAAGAGCCACTCAGCTGATCCGGACCCTGGGCATCGTCAAGTGAATGTCTTAAAGAGGCTACATACGAAATTACAGCTTCCCAGAGTGTAAAGCATAGAAATTAGCACTAAGAGCCACTCAGCTGATCCAGCCACGAAATTAGCTTCAAGAGCCACTCAGCTGATCCGGACCCTGGGCATCTTCAAGTAAATTTCCTAAAGAGGCTGCATACGAAATTCCTAGAGTGTGCATAGAAATGACCTATTAAAATGATTTACCCACCGCTTCACAAATCAAACCGTTCTCGCAATATTCGGATCACCTGCTATGAATCAAATCATCGATACACCAGCTACATTTCCCTAGCAACTCCGTGAGCAATTTTTCGTGACGTTTTTTAGGCTGCCATAGCAAAGGCATAACGACGCTCAAGTGAACATTGAAGCTACACATGCACAGCTGACTGCATATCAACTGGAGTTGGAACGGTTTCGGGTAGGGAGGACCTTGAGAGGGGGGGGGGGGGGGGGGTTGTGTTCTCAAGGTGGATCAGTCATGTCTGACTCCAAAATGTCAAAAATCTAAAAGCCGAAATTGTCTCGCCTGAGTTGGAAGATTTTGACGGAGTGGTTGGGTGAGGATGAGCGGACGACAGAGGGACCGCCGATCTCTTCCAATGCGTCATATTCTTCCCAAATTATCATAATATGATATTATTAAATTAAACTCGCCATCTAAATTCGCTCATCGTCGGAAGTCGGTTTTTTGGGATTACGTTTTAAAATTCGGATCTCTCTAAGGAACCAGCCTGATTATTTCTCACTTCCTAGACTCTTACCTCACTACCTAGATAGTTGATTTTATTCAAAACGGTGTATCCATGCTCACGTAAATGATTATGTGTGCTCACTTAGGAAACATACTAAGAGACCCGTACATTATGCTATAACGTAGAAAAAAAAATTGTCCTGATGCATTTTTTTTCCAGAAAAATGAAAGCCCAAATGTTACCGAAATTTTGAAATGACCCATTAGCCGGTTATAACGAGGAGTTCGTAATACAGTACAACGAACTGAGCAGGCAATTGATTAGATGTCTAGGTACGATAACCCTTCTGCCTCAGGCTCGATGCTGTCTGCAATTTAAGTAGGGCGGGTACGAGCGAGATTGCCGGCGGCCGTTGGTCATGACGTGCAGGGAAGGAGCAGCCCCGTTTCCTGCACGAGGTAGCAGTGGTTCGCAATCTAGCAGGAAGCAGTTCCGTTTTCCGTTCGCTGATGTTCGTTACAGCGTGGCTTGTAGGAGGATTCCCCATGAATGGAAATATCAGTGTCGATTTCCAATGGTGCTCCAAATGGCGCTTTGAAAGACAGGAGGTTGAACGAGGAGATGAACAGAAAAAATTAGGGGAATAGTGAGGTGGGGAGGAGACAGATGAGGGAAATTTGTACAGTTAATGGGACTTTTTTTTTTTTTTAAATAGGGTCGGGAGTTAGGATTTATTTAACCTTGTCCCAGTAATAAGGTCAGGTTGTGACCTGGGGGGGGGGGGGGGGGGGGATGTGTAAGAGGGTTTTGTTGGGGGTCAAAAGGGTTGTGGGGGGAGCTCGAGGGGAAATTGGGGTCGTCCGTTCAGGTTTATTCAATACAAGGGTTGTATCACCTCCACCCCCGCCCACATAGAGGCAAACAATCATTTTTAACCCCAGAAAACCTCGAATGGCTGTCTCGCCCTTATTGGGGGTTTCTTCCCTATAGGGGGTTTGGCCCTCTCAGAATGGTTGGAAAAAACGCCGCAGTTTTTCACTCCTTTTGTATAAATTTCGCAGAAAACAGTTCTGTCAATAAAAAATCATGAAAAAAAAAAATAATAATAATTTTTTTTGTTTTGTTTAATGAATGAAGGAAATACTTTATTGTTCCTTTCATGCCCACTTTGTAGGCTTGCCATACGCTTGTATTTAGTAAAAGCAGTTTATGTTCAGATTATGTTTTTGTTAGTGTTGTACAAACACAAAATTGGCATGATGTTTGTACTTTTGTACCTGACGATGAGAGAATGTAGGTATGGGGTCAACTACAAAATTTGTTTTTAGAGACCCCAAATTTTCGTACCGGATTCAGATTCCCTGCCTAATTAGACGACTGATGCGACCCCATCGAGCGCAACTTCTGCCCGGCGCAAGTGGGCGCAACTGTTAGTTGTTTACAGTTTGATCCAGATGACGCTTGGTCTCGCTCCATCCTATCGAATCGAATGTTAGCACTAAAATTGCGAGTATTTAATTTAAAAAACCTAAAGTTTAGAAAAATTGGCTACTACGTACTTGCTAAGAAATGGCAAGTATTAAATATCATGTAATGATTAAGTATTTGCATTTTTTGTGTGCATGGAACATGCTTTAGCTGTGACTTAACTGCCCAAAAACGTAACTCCGGGAGGGAGACGCAGAAGTGTCGAAATATGCCGTTGTATAAATATACGTTAGGCCACTAGTCCGGCGTCCTCACTTGTAAAAAACCGTTAGGCCACTGTGCGGCATCCTCACTTGGAAAACCGTTAGGATAGCTTACTCACCTGTCGTATGTTAGGCGACTAGTTTGACAGTTACTTTTCCAACACACGAGATGGGTTTCAATCCCACGGGTAATAAAGCATGTTCCATGTTTCATGAATTTCAGCCGTAGGCTCTAAGCAAATAGCATTTTTGAAAAAAAATCCCCCAAAAAAATTTTTTTTTGAAAAATAAAAATCCAAAAACTTTTTTTTTCTTTTTTTTCATTGACAGAATTAAATTTCTGCACAAGTAACGTCTATCAAAGAATAATAAACCCTTGTGTAAAAGTTGCAGCGTTTTTTAAATAAATCTGGAAATCTCATTCCGACAGGCTCCTCGGCTGTGGAATGTCGCGCATGACCTTTAAAATTTCTTTCGCCAATCGCGTAGTCGTTGCTTCACGTTCGCAGAGCAGCTAAAGTTATGGAATTCGGAACAAGTCCAAAGTTGGAAGGGAGATTCCTCGGAGTTAGAGTTCCGATTCGGTTCTGAATGTCTAGCGAACTGTTGTGCGAACTGTTGTCAAGGCGCTTCGGTGTATTGTTTACGGCCACAGACTTCGGTTCAAAACTTGATTAAAAATATTCAGTTTGTCGTTAGAATTCGGAGGTGTATTTGAACCAGTACGTACTAGGAGTCAGTACGTACCAATCGTACTAGGTTAGGTATACCTAACTAAAATAGTAGGTACTGAACACAAATTTGAACAAATGACAGTTTAAAAGAAAAAGAAACGAGATGAGAATAATGGTTATAGTTCAATACAAATAATACATTATGTGGGGGGATAATAATATTATAGTGAATACGAATTGGTAATTGTTAAGAGTGGCAATTTAAAAACGAAACTGCATGTATAAAAAAGGAATAAAGATTTTGTGAAAGGGTAGGTATTTCAGTGGAGCCAGTCAGTCGTGAATGTGTACCGGGCTGCATTGAGTCGCCTGCCGAGTAAGTAACGACCCCACCTCATAGGTGTAGAAGACTTCTAATAAGAGCTCCTGCAAACGCTGACGACGCACAGTCCGTGAGCGGGAGATTTCCGTCCAAGCTCAGAGGATTTTGCCGAAAAAGGAGTAGGTGCAGACGTGATTTGCAGACCTCACCAAACTACGAAGTTCAGTACCTGTTTAGCTGATTTGAAAATGACTCCGAAAGTTGGGACCTGAACAGATGTGGGACTTCGAAAAATGGATTAGGTATATGTAGGGTGACCAGATATACTGCTTTTTTCAGTACAGTACTGCTTAATGTGATACTGCTATGTGATACTGCTGTACACAGATACCCTTGTGTGCACCTGAAATGTACTGCTTTTTGAAACTAGTCGAGTTTGTTGGGAGCTACTTCCAGCCTACTTACTTAAGCACTTGACAATATCTTCCAAAGAACTTAAATTAGATGGGACACCAACACCTCTTATCAATTGGAGGAAGAAGAAGTTGGTCTTTGAGGCTCAAAGTCTGAGTTACGGTTTTTGTGGTTTTCATATGGGTTCACTAGTTTTTAAATGCAAACGAATAGTATTGAGCTTTGAGTATAATACTCAACGAGTATTATACTCAAGGAGTATTATACGAAGGAGATCAATAATAATTATTGATCAATTATTGATCTCCTTCATGAGATATTGTCTGCATCGTATAGTCATAATATTTTTGTGGCCAGTGGCAATGATTTAACCTAATGTGATGTTTTATTAGAATCTAATAAAACATCTGATATTAAAATTTTTTAGTCTAGTGTCCCACGACTATTTGTTTAATGTACTGCTTCCTCGAAAAAAAAATCTGGTCACCCTTTGTCAACCGCAAGATTCGGCTTAGGCCACGGGGCAAAGCTGAACTAATGTGGACGCGTCGTTCGGCCTTGCTGCTATTTTTCCTCAGCGTGTGAAAAGAGCCGAATATCGACTGAGGTAGGTACCTATGGCCTCCGATTTCAAGTTGAAACTTTCGTATAAGAAACTTCTCTCTAGCTAACTGATGAGTACCGTTTCCTGTTTCTCTCTTGAACAATTACCAATAATAATGGTTAAAATAAACCTTCAAATAACACTATTCCTCACCAGGCCCTACAGATGTATTTTGAGTTCTGGTGGCTCCCTGGTAGCGTGGGTGACTGTCGCTGTCTGCCAATGTCGCGGGGTCAAGGGTTCGAATCCCGGGACATTTGTCACTTAGTTTATTAAAGATGCAAATTTTACACAAGGGTTTGCTATTCTTTTTTATATAGGTTAATTGTTTTTTGTGCAATTGTTTGGACAGATGTGGGAACCCTAAAAATTGTTTATGCGTCCGAAATTATTTGGAACACGACATCTTACTTTAACTCCAGAGATCCTTAAAAAATCCCATTTGTAGCCCCATAGAACCCCATAGTGATATCGAATCGTTCTCGGACCCCCAAAAATGGATTCTACGTCCAAAAATACTTCGAAAACGACGCCTAACTCGACCCCATAGCCGAATCCCTTCAAAAACCTCTCCCGTAGCCCCTTTTTAGCCCCGAGGGGTTGGGCGATCGGGCTGAAAACCTTTCGGGTACTGTGTATTTTGTCAAAATTTCAGATTTAAAAAAAAAAAAAAATCTACTGCTCAACACAGCACACATAATGTAACATAGGTAATGTAATATTGAAGGAGGTCCAAAATTCAGATCGATCTCAATATGTGACATTATCCGTTTCCAGATGTCTAGAATGTCTAGATGTCTAGAATCCAACTCTTCAAAAACCCCTCCTGTAGCCCACCTGATGAATGAAAGACACCTGTCCCCCCCCCCCCCCCCCCAAAAAAAAATCATTGCCATCACCGAAATGAAAGTAGGCGCCTAACAGTGGAAGAAAAAGGAAATGTGGTGAAGTCGCGAAAGATCAACAGTAGGCAACCCTGCCGCTCACAAAAGTCGGGGGAAAGGCGACCCAAACTGCTTGTCACAGTCGAGTTTCAGGTTCGTACTTTTCCACTCATCATTACCATAACAGTATACTATAGTTTTTAAAACGCAATCTTCAAGATTTTTTATATTTATTCTGTTGTTAGGAGTATTAAAACGCCTTTCCGCTTTTCCTGTCCCTCTCAGGTATACAACAAACTGAAAGCGTGAAGCCTCGAATGTAAACTCTGTAAAAGAAATTCTATCATTACCGTAGCAATTTGTTTTTGTTACGGTAATACATTTTGGAAGTTCAATTTAATACAAAATTTAATTGGAGGGTGATGTTGAAATTGAAAGTTTTTATGATCTACCTATATGAATTTTGGTAGGAAACTGATTATTTTGTGCCTCTGATTTTGAATAAAATTTTTACCAACACAAATTCGACACCATACCTTTGTATCGTCACCAGGAAAGACCACAGACTAGGAACACCCATGTTATCACGTATTGGTTCACTTTTCTTTTTCGGAATTCGACAACCTCAAAATGGCCAGTTATCTGAGAACCACCTATAAAATTTAAAAAAAAGGTGTATTATTTCAAGAATAATAAAAAACCAAAACGGCCTCACTCCACAAACCTCCAGGTTATATTATGATGCTTAGTTAACAAATAACCAATTAAAGAGTGTGCAGTTTGTTTGTGAGGGTCAAAGTCTGTAGAGAATAAAAATTTATGAGGCTGGGATGATCGTTATGATGTTAATGCTCTCGTTCCCAATAAGGCTCTTCGCTAACAGTCTACTTCCCTCGCCTTCTCGTCCGATTCTACCGTGTGATGTTTTTATTCATTCCTCCTTTTAAAGCTCAAAATTCTTGATGGTCCTTTCGTCAGCTGAACGAAGCGGCTTTGAAGTGTCGACAATGCCGAAGATGAAGTTGCGATATGCGTCAGTTCGACACCCATAGATGAAAGTACGATCGTGAACTTTTTTATTGGAGCATGCATTTTTTTCGAAAGTTCATGGCGGTCATATCTGCTCCCATAAAGTCTCGGAGGTAATATAAGTTTTATGGTCGGGCGGCGAAGTAAAATTTTCTCGTTCATTCGTTTCTGCGCAAATCGTGTGATGTTCAGCTCATAAACGCTGAATGAGCAGTTCAAACTTATTGCCCTAGGTCTTGGCCGATTAAGGTTGATGAGATGCTCACGATAGAACCAGTCCAGAAGGGCCTGCGGGCGTGAAATGTTTGGCAAAGTCTGGGTTAGCTTGGATCATCACTGTATGGGGAAGGTTTCCGGCAGGCTTCCCGCGCTTTGGGGAAAGATCAAGGTTTGTGGATGTGATTCTGAACCCCGTTCGGGACTAGGAGTGTTAAGTGTACTCGCGCTCAAAGCCCTGGTGCAAACCTGAATGAGAGTTTGAGGCGACGAAGGTTGAAAGCTTCCCGTGTTTCGCACATCCCAACAATATTACACGGGTTGGTGAACTCGTCGCTTTTATCCCCCTCTCCCTTTTCCGCGTCACCTTTAAAATGCTGACATATCAAAGGCAGGTATCCTTTCACCGGAGCAACCCGGTATTCAGGGCAATTTAAGCCCGCGCGCCCCCCGCATACTTGGGCTTTGATACTCCATTTTATGCGAACCGGAGGAACCATCACTTCACCTCCCTACCTTTCATGAAATTTCATTGAAGCAAAAACATCTGAAATACCTGTATGAACATCATATGTTCCCATAACCATTAACGGAGCGTCTTCCCGTGGCTTCCAGTAATCGCAACTTTATTGTTGACAGCCCTAATCCAAAATGTCTTTGAGAGCTACCCGCGTTCGATTTTTTTAATCTGCAATTTTAACAAAGTGATAAAACTTTCGAGGGTTTTAATACATGCCGTTTTGGAAGTCATTTTGGACGTAGAAGCCATTTATGGGGGTCCTCGATGTGACAGACGACTCAGTGGGGCTTTGAGGGGCTACAAATGGTGTTTTTGTTGGGCTTCGGTGCCGACTTAGGTTGTGTTTTCACTTTGAAAGTAGAATCGATTTTTTGGTCAAGTGGTAGAGTGTGGCGTCGTTTTCGTAGTTTTCAACTGAGAAACTGATAAACAAACATTTCGCCATAAATATAATTTAATAATTGTTATAGGGCTTTAAGGGGAAGGCATACTGCAAATTCACATTTTTCACAACAACATTTTTATTTTTATTTTCATTCTACATAATATGTAGAATGAAAATAAAAGTAAATGAAAATAAATATATTATATTTAGGATCGTTTAGAGATGAAAAACGCGGCAAATTTTACACAAGGGTTTATTATTCTTTGATATAGGTTACTTGTGCATAAATTTAATTCTGTCAATGGAAAATAAATTTTTTTTTGATTTTTTCTCGAAAATCTTTTTTGGATTTTTTTTCAAAATTTTTTGTTTTTTTACTCGAAAAATATTTGACCTCCAGGGATCCTCCAAAAATCCCATTTGCAGCCCCTTGAAAGCTCTAAAGATCGCCACAGTGAAATCGGATCGTTCTGAGGCCCCCAAAAATGAATTCTAAGTCCTAAAATACTTCGAAAACGACACCTAGCTCGATCCCATAGCCAAAACCCTTCAAAAAACGCCTCCCGTAGCCCCATAGCACCCCACGGGTTCGGGCGATGGGACTGAAAACCTTGCGGGCACACCTAGATGGTAAACCAAGTATTTTGTCAAAATTTCAGATTTAAAAAAAAAAAAAAATCCTACTGCCCAAAACGGCCCGGACGACGGACGGACATTTCGGTTTTGGAATCTAGACTGTGGGTTTCTCTTTGCGGAATTATAGGAACCAAAGAAAACAATCCTGAAACGAATTTAGCGTTTTCAGTATACCCTTAACTGAGGGATCGAGTTAGAAATCGTTTTCGGCGTAATTTTGAACGTAAAATCGATTTTTTTTTTCGGGTTCCCATACTTGTTTAATCACCCCCTGGGTGTTTTGAGAAATAATTGGCAATGATTGCGCAGAAACCGGTTTTCGAGAAGCAGAAACTGGGTTTCAAGCCAAAACAGGATTCAGGGAACAGAAACTGGTTTAAACCAGTATGAAAATTATGTATGATAATTATCATGGGCCTAAACCGGTTTTTAGTGACCAGCAACCTATGAGGAGGCTTTCGGGTCGAGTGAAGTGTCGTTTTCCGACTCATTCCCTCAAAAGCGTCCTTCCAAGATGGTGAAAATTTAGGGATGAGCCCTTAGAAAGTCACCTAGTGCTTTTAAAATATTTAGAGCTCCTCCCAGGTCCCCTCATTATACAACACATTCTCTTGTTTGACCCTTATGGAGATCAGGGACATCAAAATACAGCAAGTTAGCCGGCGAGGGGCAACATTGCGGCTGTTTACACGTGTCCTTCCTCGGAAGCCGTTAAAGCCAGGAAATTCCACTTTGGAATGGTATCCGGGGGTTATACAGATACTAGGGAGTCTGCCAGGGTGGGGCAAGTAGAACCAGGTTGTGGAATAAGTAATAACCTGGGGAACATCCAAAATCGATGCCGGTTTCGCACATTCGGGGATGACGTCCCTCTGGCTTATTTCCAGCAGCAAAATGCGAACGCGATTAACCCGACAAATTGAAACAGATTAGCCACCTCTCGAAAGTCCTTTACGTTTAATAACCGCTCCGATGATCAGGTTAATTTTCATTGCAGAATCCTCGTGACTGACAATCGTATCGGCGCCAACGCCGCCGCCAGAGGGCGGGATTTCAACGCACCTGGGGAACATCGATAAGCCTTTCAGGTGATCTGGAAACATTCATTAGAGAAGTATTTGGCCAACCGATAAATCGATCACAAGAAGCGAACAGGTAAAGGTAATGATGGTATTGTGTGGTGTGGGATGTATTGGTTAGTGGAAATGGTCAGGTCAGGCGGTATTTGAAAGATGCCGTGAGCTGGAAGAGCTCACAGTTCATGGGTTGCAAGGTGGATTTGCGGGTGGTAGTTGGGTCCTAAAGCGTTGATATTCACTTGTTGAGTGATACGATTCATCACAATAACAGTACATGTACTGGAGGAAGACTATCATAACTCAAAATTTCCATGTTTTAAGTTAAACCCGCATATGGACTTGAAAGTGTCGGGAAAATTATGTGCTAGACCGTTTCTACTCATTCTGGCATTCCTGTCGCCAGGACGCGCTATGCGAAATTATGACATCTCCCCACTTCATCTTGAAGTAATGAAGAAGACCGTCACATTTCTAAATGTGATGGTCTTGCTGAAATGGTGAGTTGTTTCTCGCCGAATTTATTTTCAATGATTCTTCTGTCAGAATTATGAGATAATTTTGTTATTTTGTCGGAGATATCATAGTCTTGACCAAACATTTTCCTCTCTTCGTCCATTTTTTGCCCACTGTGACAAATAATTATGCGCAATACTATCATAAGGGATGAAAGCTCTAATTTAAGGGTGCTCTAGTTTAAGAGGTGAATCCTGTAGTTAGTTTCCTAAGGTCTTAAGGTTATGCATGAAAAAGAAACTGTCTCTCAATCTTGTCTCAGGTAGCTGCAATTGAGTTTAATACTCGTTAAAAACTTTAAACGGCTCTACTGAAAAAGTGCGTTTTTTGAGTTGTGATTGTCTTGTTCCAAAGGAGTGACATGTCATGTCCAGGCCTACTCTCATCTCATGAGCGCCGTGCTGAGCGACCAAAAGCATCGGTATCCTGCTTGCTTTGTAGTTTTTAAGGGTGTTGATGATGGGTACCATCGCCGCTCCTCCTGTCACCAAGCAGAGCGTTATCAAGCACCAAACGGTTCCCTGCGTCCCTCTTCTTTGTTGACGAGCTCAGCAAAATCTCTTACCTATCTAGCTTTGATATCATGATATCAGTGCACTGAGGAGATTGACTTAGGGATTTTTCTCGAACTCCATGCGGGGCAGATGGCCTTCCCTCACATGGTACGCGTGTGGATCGGCGTGTGTGTCGCGGCCGTTTCTGGTCAGCCTCTTGGGGTTCGTCGTTTCAAAGAGCGTCTTCTTCTTTCTGCAAACTCTCTTGGCAATCGCTCTCTTCTGGTGGTAGCACATAGCTGCACGCGTTATTCTCTGGAGCATTTGAGGTCTCCTGGGTAACGCTAATTAACTGCTGAAATGGGGCCTACTTCAACGTTCCCTCCAAGGACCCACCTGAAGATGAGCCTGTTTACAGTCAGAACCCAAATCTATGAATAAATTCAATTCACTCAAATTATTTGAGTTTTACGGGACCCATCTCAATATTTCCCGGATTTGCAGTGATCGAGAACAAGGATGTCATACAGGACGACTCCATTGTCCCAACCTCCTTGGAAGAAGACCTCATCGACCGATTGTCATGGAAACTGATCAACAAACATTTCCCCGATGTGGGTCGAAACCTTCACCAGCAGATTGCAGATTGCCAACCGAAATTCCCCCTTCGACCTACCTGTACGTGATGAAGGCGAAGACGAGAGCCACCAAAGAGACGGACGTCGTCAGCACCACGATGAGAGACAAGACGCCCTCTTCAGGAGCCGTCGGCGGTCCTCCATAATGAACCCCCGTCAAATTGGGGAAGCCGTGGAGTCGGCTGGTGTAAAGTGTTTCCATCTGAAAAACCAAATTCAATTAATTAGGGGAACCCGTGTTAATTCGTCACAGTCGAACCGGGATCCCACCTTAATCCCTCCTTTCAACCACTAAACTTTGACGGGTCGTTAAATACAGAGGAAATCCCGACTAACATCAAAAGCGAACGGTCCAGCAAGTATTAGAGCTTTTTTTACACGCGTTTTTTTCGCGTTTTTATGTTTTTTTCCCCTCCTCTATTTACGCGACTTGATTTCACTCGATGACTATTTCAATTTTTCACTAATGGCCCTACCGTAGCAGTGAAACATCGTTAAAATTAATTAACTGCAAGAGCGGGAACCCCACTCAGAGGTGTCTAATAATGTAACAGTTCGAATGCTAGGTCCGACCCTTTGTGGCCCTTGCGGATGGAGGAGGAAATTACTTCACGTTCGCCCCCCCCCCTTCACTAATTCCCCTCCAAATCTGTCCACAAGTCTTGTGAACCAAAACAATTACCTATACTATCTTTGCCCCACCAACCAGTAGTTAAATTCAAAATAGTTGTTAAATTTTCAAGTACCGATTTTAAAAAACTGCAAATTTTACACAAGGGTTTATTTATTATTCTTCGATATAGTATTAAATAATATTAAATACGAATAAATTTTATTATTTATATTTCAAAAATATTTTTGAGAAAATTAAAAAAAAAATCTTTGGAAAGTTTCGACAGCTGTGGGACGTTGAAAAATGGATTATGCGTCCAAAATTAATCAGAAAACGACACCTTATTTTACCACCTGGGATCCTCCAAAAATCCCATTTATATCCCCATGAAAGCCCCATAGATCCCCACGGTGAAATCGGATCGTTCTGATACCATCAAAATTGGATTCTACGTCCAAAAATACTTCGAAAACGACACTTCGATCCCATAGCCAAAACCCTGCAATAAGCACCCCCCGTAGCCCTTATTAGCCCCACGGGTTTGGGCGATCGTGCTCAAATCCTCGCGGGCACTGGATGGTAAAGCTCCATGATGTCTAGACTCGAAACACGAAATGTCCGTCCGCGATTACAAAGCACTTCAATTTTAGCATAGAAATTCAATTAAAAAGGTAAAAATTGAAAAATGTATAAGCCTTATATACATATAAGGCTTATAGAATAAAGCCTGGACGACGTCTCAATTCATACCCAGCTTTGCACCAACTTTGCAAGCCTTGGGAACCCTTAGCCAGCTATGCACCAACATTTCAAGCCTTCGACGGGTCTGGAAAGCTCGGGGACCATCTTGGATAATAATTAACTTGGCGCAATAAGTGTTTGTGCTAATTATTAGCAATATTTGATGTATATTGTTTTGATGTATATTCAAACTGTGATACTTCACTAATCCTCTGCCAGTTTTGATTGTTAGAAGTGTCGTTTGTTAACCACATTCGGGATCTACTGAATGTCATTGAGCTCTATTAAAGAAGTGTCAACACCCACAGGTCATGAAGCTTCCTCTTGAGAAGTCCGAGTGATGATCAACGTCGAGTACATACCATATCCAGGGATCGTCTTGTTTGTTATTGACAAGTACATCACAATTGTGATGTGATGGTTTGGCTTGAATTTTGATGACTTCACGTCGACCTTGATAATACCGTTGTTACAATTTATTTGGCAACAAAGACCGGAAGGAATAAATTGAACATCATTGTCCTTTTTCACCGTCTTGTAAATTTTGGTTTTTTTCAATGCTAGGGAGGAATAAAATTGTAGAAAAAACAATCCCAACTCATGAAATAAACTAGGCACATAATATTGGCAACTGGTAAGTATCTGATTAGGATTGAATTACAAGGGCGGTAGTAGTAGGAAGAGAAGATTAGGTACATCAATGGTTAGGTACATAAAATCTATAAAAATTAGTTGGCGAAAAAAAGAAAAAAGAGTTTAACTACTTACAATTAATTTGATCTTTGAACATCCTAAATGCCATTAAATTTTACTAATGACGCAAAGGAATGACAGTAGTTATATTACTAGGATAACAGTAAGAAGTAATGACATTAAGGAAAATCTGAAAGTTTTAGCAAAAAATAGAACAAAGATTAGCTACCCACTAGAGTTGGTTCTTTTTAGATCTTTATTACTAACTTTATTACTATGCAATAATATCCCTAAAACAAAGCAATCACAGTAGATTAATAACACAGAAATAAACCGTAAGAAGAGTAGAGCACGGGTTACAAAAATCTTTCAAAATTATAGGCAAAAAATCAAACTATTTTCTCCCCTTGATAAGAAAAACATTAGATCATGGATATATATTATTTTTCCTATCAAGGGAGAAGATAGATGAAGGTAAATATTAGAAATGAACGCAGGAAAAGAAAACAAACTCCTAAAAAGTGTTGTCATAGATGGAGAGTAAACAAAATCGTTTCCGGGCTGCAAAAAAGTTACACCATTTTTAGCGCAACCTTTTTCCAAAAAATGGAAAGGTGAGCTCACTTCTTCGACATTATGTTTTTTGTTTGTTTGTTTGTGTACAGAGCATCACGCCCGAGCGGCTCAACAGATTTTCATGAGGGTGGTCTCATTGTGATCAGCGAGTTCGGGGGGTGGTTATAGGCTACCTTGATTTTTCCTCCCTCATCCCCTTCATCGGTTTTCGGGAGGTCCTTCACGACGAAAGTTGTTTATCTCTGATGTGTAACTAAGGAGGCCTCAAAAGGGGGACGAAAGTTTTTGTCCGATTTCGTTGGTACAAGGGCCTATGAAATGAGCTTTTTAGGCTGATTCCAACGACTCCAAAACGATTTTTGCAGCCTGAGCCGTTCGTTACCTCTGATCGGCATAAGGTTTTCTTACGCATCGGTCGTTAGGATGCAGTTGTTTACGTACCTAATGAGCATCACTTGGATATTTTTGATGTGTTGTGTGGCATAGTTTGGTCGCTAGATACCTACTGTTTATTAGTTTCTCTCGCTCATTAAATAAGTAATATTAAATATTAATAAATTTATAATTAAATTTTAATATTATATCGTAATAACAGAAAGGTTGCGCTCATCTATTCAATTCAATTGATGGCTTGTTGGTTGACCCCCTCGTCTAGGTATCCATGTCAAAAACAAAAAGGAGAAAAGTTGCTCACAAGTTTCCTCCCTAATTCCCATAATATATAATTATAATTATATTATAATTATTGTATGTTTCAGGTGACTCGAAACTAAAGAGGGAAGATTTGGACAGTATCTACATAGAAGAAAGGACTGAAAACACAATGCGAACTTATTTCAAAATTTAGTACTTATTTAATATTTTCATAGTATTTATTACTGTTCTCAAAGGTAATGAACTTGAGAGTAAAAAATGTTTCTTTCACCTTGCGTTATTGAAAAACTTTCACTGCTATTTATCTAATAAAGCACAAACGATCCCCACCCATAAAACATATTCATGTCAATAAATGTGCAATTACAATTATACAATTTTAATAAAAAAAAAAAAGAAACCTCGTAATGCTACTGTGCCAAGTAGTGGTGCGGTAAAGTTCGGCCGCTGTACGGAGGTGGGCAAAAAATAAAATGAAATAGAATACTTAATTGTGGCTCCTAAAGGTTGGGCCGTGTTATTCTGGTAAAAATAAATATGAACGGACTAAATTGGTCCGCTGCATGTGAGTTTTGTTTTTATCCTGAAGAAAAAACGGCGAATGATTTTATTTATAAGGGTTATTGCCAATAAAAGCTCATCTTGAGTCGTATGTCGGTATGACTGTCCCCTTTGAACAGCGTGAATGATTTTTCTGTTCGTTTTTCTGTGCCTCGCGGGTTTCTTCGGGTTTCAAGTTACGATTTAACCTCCCATAGTTAATAACTCTATTGTACATTTCATGACCTATTTACAACTGTTATTGTCAAACCGAACGCCACCAGTCAAGTCAGTTCGTCAAAGCGGAGCGTTAACGCTAGTTGTAAATATCGGTGAACATATAAACTATGCAGACTTTAATGTTGTGGTTACGGCATTATATTACCTGATTGAAACGACGGGACCGTAATTAATTGACATTTCAGTGCTATAAAATGTTTAATTGAGTCTTTTCGGTTGTCAAATAACAGATTATATTGTTGTATAAAGTGCAGTTGATAAAGAGCAGTGTAACTAGACCACCTCATGAAGTGACCACTCTAGTACCTACCTTGAAAATGAGACCAACGGGTAGGGAACTGGGAGCGAGCCTATGGATGGTTCTGCAGTTGGCGTTATGCTCCACAGGGATATACGGCTTGAACCCTTACACAGGCGTCTTGGATGGGAAACCGCACCATGGCGCCACAGAATATGGTGAGAACCCTTTCATCCGACCGGGTGAACCTCATGCGTTGAACGGAATGGACGAACCCCCCAACCTGAGGCAATTTCCTGTTTTCCAACTAGGCCGTGATTCCGCCATCACGCCACAGCAACCAAAGCATGAAAAGCACCGAGCGAGTGCTCCCGCTACGCATTTCGCGGACGCCGGCCGATCCACCACCACCGCCAACGCTTTCTATGAGTTCCCGAGGCAGTACACCAACAAGGGAGCGACAGAATACCAGGCCCAGCAGTTGCTAGATTCACTGGACAGGACCATTGAGTATACTAAGAACATCCAAACCCGTATGGACAATGAAAGTAGATACCAACTGTTTCTGAATGCAGCTCAACTTCTCAGTGAAGTCTCAATCATATCGGGTAAGCAACAAGCTCGATGCCCCCCACGAGGCCATTTGTAGAGCTATACATTGATGGCATGTTGTTTCAGTGGCACTGATATCCCAACGTGACAACTCAATGTTCGACGCCCGGGTTGACAACTACCTTCACAAAATGGAAGATAAATCCTACCAGGTACATACACCGTTTCTTGTAGCGACTGTCCTCACGCCTATTTCTTTTTTAAGAGTCGAATTTCACCGTGGGAATCACAATCACGAAACAGGGACACGCCCACCTTGTGGCACTTGGATCAGGGTTTGTTGCTGACGATGAAGTTAAAGCAGTTCCTACGACCAGAGGGCGCTGGGAGGAGTGACATGAAGTTCGTTGTGTCCTTTTAGGTGCAGTAGGAAAAAGAAGATTTCTAGGCCGCCTTAAACCTCTGACATGATGAACGTACCTAGTGACTTTTGGTGCTCCTTTGAGTGATCTCAGACTCTATTTGCCATGTGGTCGAGGTTCAGTTCCTCATACTCGTCTTGTAACTATGACATAGGTCCATCAACAAGCCATTGGGGGAGGATTCGGACCCGTCCAACTCTCCTCTAAAGCCATAGATCCGTAGACGACTTGGAGTTGCCTGTCAGCTTCTTGATTGAGCCATAATTGTAAGTCTATCAGGCATAACATAAGCTTGCTGTTGTCCTCGCGATGTGAGGATCGAGGACAACAAAAAGGAGGATACATGAAGCTGATAGGTTACCTACTCCAAGTCCTCTACCAATCTATGGCTTTGGGGTTGTGAATTCGGTGCCTTCCTGATTGGAAGAGGAATTGGGCCAGTCAACTTTTTGTATGGAGTTATCATAATAAGAACAGATCAGGCTTAAGCTCGTTGTTATTCGCTAGTTGGCGACCCTTGATTTTCAGGCCGCTTGCATTAGGGGCCGTATTAAAGAACGCTCCTTAGCGTTCTTGAATACGGCCCTATGTAGAGCTGTTGGCGCCACCACCTCCCTGAACCAAGCGTTGCCAACCACCTGCTCAAGTTCCTCCCGTGAACCTTCAACATCCTCAAAGCATACCTAAGGTTTTCCCTCTGACCCCCCCCCCCCCCCCCCCCCAAACACACACACACACTTGCAATAATCACTTCTGTATTGTTTTTTGTCCCCAGTTGAAGACAATGCTGATAGAACTCGGCTCCCTCAACAGCAGTCACATCCCAGTGTCTACGCCTCCCGAGTCTGTTGCTCAACCGCCGTATCAGCAGTATCCCCAACAATACCGAAGAGTGTACGGTCAATGAGGTATTGCCCCATCACCATTTTCTCATGTTCAAGCCCTAATGGAACAAACGATAAAAATAAATACAGTTGGTCAGTATTCTCGCTGCACGTTTTTCCTACTCAGTAATGCCAGTAAACGCTGCAAAATTTACACACATTATCCAAAAATTAATTCTACATCAAACATTTTTTAAATTTAATTATTTAAAAAAGTTTTTTGTCTTATAATTTAAGACAGCCACGGTGCAAAAACCTGTAAGTGCCAAGGCTTGTGCACAGTCTGGGACTGAGAAATGTTGCCATCTCTTCTCCATGGCTACTTTTAAAAACCTGGAAGTTAGTAACCTGGCAGACGTGAACTATGCAGTTTTTTGGGTACTTTTCCGTTATAACACCCCCCCCCCCCCCCCCCACGCGATTTTGATTGGCTTTGGGTGCCTTAAAGCCATCGGGGGGGGGGGGGGGGTTACAACGGAAAAGTACCGTTTTTTGGCTCTCCTGAAAAATTTCCGAAAATCAACAAACAGGTTTTTGCAACGAGACTACCTATATTACCTATATTCTTGGAGCAACACACCTACGTAATCATGTCGGAGGTCGGAAATTTTGATTGGCCTCTGAAATTTTGGCAAAATACTCGGTCCACCATCTAGCTGTGCCCACAAGGTTTTCAGCCCGATCGCCCAGCCCAGTGGGGCTCACCGGGGCTAATTAGGGGCCACGGGAGGGCTGAGTAATTTTTGTAGCATAATAATTATGAGCTAAGTAATTATTACTTTCTGGGTCCCACATCAGTTCACAGGTGTGTAAAAAAAAAATTATTTTCTTTTTTCTTTTTTACATACCTACATAATTAGGTAAATGAAGTTAAAAAAAATTGATATAGAATTACTTTTTGGACCACTTATATTGAAGAATAATAAACCCTTGTGTAACATTTTCAGCGTTTTTTATTTTCTATACCTACATGAGTGTATTATTCAAAGAATAATAAACCAAAAACGGACGTTTTCTTATGTCGTGTCCCAAAATTCTTTGCCTTTCCCCTCTGATTGATCACCAGTGTCCCTCAATCCCTCAAGGGTTTTCGCGATCCCACCAATCATCATTTGGCCGTTTGAGCCTTCTTCTTTTGACAAAAGGGGGGTTAAGCTCTTCAAAAGACGCCATTCTTCCTTCCCAACAATAAGATAAGGGCCTTGTCAGGAATATTCCTTTACGTTCCGTAATATCCCTTTACGTCGAGTCACTTTGACTACCGAACGTTGAAGAAGAAGAAAAAATCCCGTGTTTGCGGCAAAGTCCCTATTTTTTAGATCGCATCAGTCGACTCAGAACGAAGGAAATTGAAAATGTCGTCAAAGGGTTCAGGCCCATGTATGACAAAACCTTTTATTGTGTTCAATATCAATAGGTTGAATTATGGAAATATTCGCTATACAAAATCTTGTTGGTGAGTGATATTTGCCGCATACAGTAGTGATTCCCGTATCTCTTCTATGTGCTCTGAAATGATTTTCACTCTGTTAAGGGCGCCCGTCGTCTCCCTTTTGATTTCCAGGGGGAATCCGATTAGTTCCGCCGCTCGCCGCCTTTATGCGGTTTCATGTTAGCGATTTTGATTAAATGCTCTGGGACGTGGAAGAGTTGAAAAAGGGCTCGCGCCTGCAGATAAGGGCTGTCTCCAGGTGAATCCGCCGCCTCCAACTCCATGAAGCCCTTCGTCGAGAGCTCTCTCAGGAACTCGAAGCCCTTCCCCGAATTTCCTCCGAGGTCCTTTCCCCCCCTTTCCCAAGGGGGACTTCTAATCCTCCCCGTAAGCCCTTCAGACTCCCTCCAAGTTTCTGGAGATTACAATATTGTAAGTCAGAAACAAGATTCGCCGCCTGATTGACCTCAAAGAGACCATGACCTCTAGTGGCCTCGACATCGAAAACTCATTGTTATACATAATATGTATGCTCATTGCATTATATTCAAGAGAATTATAAAAGCTGGGCATTTCTTTAATTGTAAAATTTTATTTTATTTGCAATTTTTTTATTAATTATTTTTTTTAATAACAAATTTTTTTTAAATAAGAACTAATTAATAATAATAACCAAATAATTAGGTTATAATTATTGTTATAATTATTAAACATTATTAATAATAACTACCTAACTAATAATAACACAGGTAAAAAAAACGCTGCGAATTTTACACAAGGGTTTATTATTCTTTGACTAGTCTCTCTGGCTCGCTTCGCTCGCTCCCCTAGTGGGGTGTATTGCCGCCTGTGGGGTGTATTGCCGCCTGTGGGGTTTATTGCCGCCTGTGGGGTGCGTAGCATCGATGGACACGTTCAAACCCCTACTCAGACATAAGGCCTCGCTTCGCTCGGCCGAGCGCTTATTCGGACAGGGGAAAGCTTATTCGGACTACTAACTACACTGGAAACTGTAATACTACTGTTGTTGGTTTCGGAGGTGGGGGGAAAGGGTGGCGGAAGGGGAAGGGTGGAGGCAGAGAAAGGGTGCTGGAAGGTCGTTGGGTGGGTGAGGGGGGGGGGGGGGGGGGGGGGGGTAGTGTGATCGCGGCGTAGTATGAGCCTGCGGACCCCGCGCGAATTAAAACGATCCAATTGTCTTCTCACCGTGAAATCGCCCCCTCCCCCTCGGTTTTTTTGAAATCTGACTTCGGAATCGGATTGGCCATATTTTGGCGCGCATTTGGCTCGCGGATACCATACCCAAAAAATGGCTCCTTACTGGGTATTTTTGAACCCGAAAAAACGTGGGACAAACGCGAGAAAGACGATTTTTCGACGAATTTCCGGCGAATTTCCCGGGCGAATTTCCGAATTACGATTTGACCGACGTCTTCCTCCAGGTCTGATCAATACGGCTGGTATTTTTTCGTAATTTTTTCGACCCCTTAAACAGCCTTTGGCGCGAGTTGAAAGTGGAAAACGTAGGACAAACGGGAGAAAGACGATTTTTCGACGAATTTTCGACGAATTTCCCGGGCGAATTTCGGATTTTCGATTTGACCGACGTCTACCTCTAGGTCTGATCTATACGGCTCGTATTTTTTCGTAATTTTTTCGACCCCCTAAACGGCCAGCGAGCGTAAAGTGAAAAAACTCACTCGGGGACGCGTTATCCCGTACCAACAAACCACACGGCTACCACACGGCTACCACACGGCTTACGGCCGACGGCGGCCAACACAATTTTATATTATTGTATGATGATATGATGATGATATCGGTTACTTGTGCAGAAATTTAATTCTGACAATAAAAAAATAAAAAATAAATTTTTTAAAATTTTTTTATACCTATTTAAGTAAAAAAAGTTTTTTAATATTTTTTTTCAAATTTTTTGTTTTGTTTTTTACTTGAAAAATATTTGATCTCCTGGGAACCATCGAAAATTTCATTTGTAGCCCCATGAGAGCCCTATAGATCGCAACAGTGAAATGTACGGGACCCCCAAAAATGGATTCTACGTTAAAAAATACTTCGAAAACGTCACCTAACTCGAGCTCATAGCCAAGACTTTAAAAAATACCTCCCGTAACCCATTTTAGCCCCATAGCGCCCCACGGGTTTGGGCGATCGGGCTGAAAACATGGCGGGCACAACTAGATGGTAAACAGAGTATTTTGTCAAAATTTCAGATTTAAAAAACATTCCTACTGCCCAAAACGGCCCAGACGGCGGAAGGACATTTCGGTTTTGGAATCTAGACCTCTTGAAACGGATAATGTCAAATTTTGAGGCCGATCGGAGTCGTCGATCTCCGTCGCGAAAACAGGTGTATTATTCCAAGAATAATAAAGCAAAAGTCGACCTAAAACCGTTGCTATAAACCACTTAACTCTTTTTTGAGGTGGTAAATCCGAAAATGGCCTCCATTTTCTCGGGAGCTCCCTGTTTTCTTGAGCTAAGGCCAATTTTAGGTTTTGTGTGTCATTTTGGGATTAAAAAAAATGATAGCCTTTACGTGCAAAGTCCAAAAATTCTGAAAAATACGATTCTTATTGGACATTTAACGCTGACTACGAATATATACATGGCTTGGAAACTAAACCCAGTTTTGCTGAAAGTGGTTTTGTCGAAAAACACTAAAAAAAAAAATTGGTTTTTCCAAAACCAAAGTCACGTTTTTTTTAGTACTTTTACCTTCTAGCGTAGAAACTATGGCTGTTATTGGGGTTCGGACAAAAAAATTGTTTTTTTAACGAACTTTTCAAAATTGTGTTTCTAATCTATCGGATCCGAGGAACATTAAAAAAAGAAGAAAAAACTGGTAGGTAAGTACGGCAACTACAAACCAAGTTATCGTCTCTCAAAGGCAGTTACTGTAACCTCTGAGCGTGTAAAGTGGCTCTGCTCCCTCGGCCGTCCTATAGTGGAATTTGAAGCAATTACTAAGCAAAATTCCATCCAAAAGAAGCATCAGATGCTTGGATGGAATTTGGAAAGATTCTTTTGTACCATCTTTTGGATTGAATTCTGCTTTATTATTGGCGATTCTAATTCAATGATCCTCTAGCAACCACTATTTCCCTGCCATGGCCAGAGTCGTTTCAACGCCGACGTCAACGAAGTTGAAATCATTACAATTTCCCCATTTTCCCATTTTTCCATTTTTTACAATATCGGGGACAGGCTTATGTTTTCTCACCTGCGGAACAGTTCTTCGTCCTGTGAAAATGGAAATTCTCGGAGTCATTTCGCAAAAACCGAAGCACAGTAGAGCGCAACTTATTTGAAATCAAAGTTTGATTATCAAACAAAACAAACCGGCTTTTTTGACAGTCGATAGGTAGGTAACAGCGATAAAAACCTGCACTTAATTCTTCTCCTGCTCTTATCGCGAACCTCAGTAGGAACAGAAAAAAACTGTAGGAAAATAAATGAAAGCAAAGAGAGTAATGAAGCTGGAACCGCTGGCCCAGCGGCGCTGGGTGGCGCAACTAGGGATGGGTACCGATGTTTCAAAAACATCGATGTTTAGTCTTCGATGTTTTTAGGCATCGATGTTTTTCCCCCAAACATCGATGTTTTTTCGCGAAAAAAAAATTTTGTTTTGTTTGTCGTTTATGTAAAAATAGTAGGTACTTTTAGACCTGAACAATAATAATTCATGTTTTATAAATGCTTACTCGGTTGTTTATTATTTTTCTATAAAAACAATAATATAGGTTCAGATTCAAGAAACATCGATGTGTCGATAGAATAGTAGGTAGGTGATTATCGGAAATTTCAATAGGTAGGTAATTTCAAGGAAGGTAATTATCGAAAATTTCAATCAACACAGATAACGACAAGTCTTGTCGTTATCTGTGTTCAATCCCTGCAGAGCTCTCGCTGTACCTACTGAACGCTCCCAACGAAAAAATCGAACAGAACACTTTGGGGTTTTGGATGGTCATGCGGGCAACTCTAATAGAAGGAACTGATGTTGCTATGATACTATCATTTCCGAAGTTGTTTTCAAGGATGAACCAAACGTAGCAACATCAGTTCCTTCTAAGAGGCTATAATAGCCTTGAGTGAATAATTCAACAACGTAGCAACATCAGTTCCTTCTGAGAGGCTATAATAGCCTTGAGTGAATAATTCACTCAAGCAGGCTTAATTTTAAGCTCCTTGAGAAATCGTCTCTCAGACGAACTGGCGTCAATTTTAGTTTTTTTTGTTTTTAAGTAAAATTTACTAAAAAAAAATTATTTAATAATATTATTCTTTACTGACTTTTTTACTGCCTACTTCTTTTCATTGTTTCAAGTTTTAATGACTTTTTTCGAATTTTCTACAAAAACTACAATGGAAAGATTTTTTATTAAAAAAAAATTTAATAATATTATTCTTTACCGACTTTTTTACTGCCTACCTCTTTTCATTGTTTCAAGTTTTAATGACTTTTTCGAGTTTTCTACAAAAACTACAATGGAAAGATTTTTTGACATTTCATGTCTTTGCTATGGCACACAACCAAATTTTCGTTATGTCACGTTACGTTACGTAACGAATACCATATGCTCAATATTATTATGATTCGTAGAAGTGAGGTAGGTAGGTACCTATATGATTATAGCTGAAATTTGGCTATATGATTATTATGATTTGGCTGGTAGACTCCTTAGGACGTGAACAATAAGGTGCACAGGGTTTTGATCAGCTGAGTGGCTCCTGAAGCTAACTTCTTTCCTATCAACCCTAGGAAGCTGAAATTTGGCTGGTAGCCTCCAATTGGTGCTAAAAACCGTGAACAATATGGTGCACAGGGTTTTGATCAGCTGAGTGGCTCTTGAAGCTAACTTCTTTCCTATCAACCGTAGGAAACTGAAATTTGGCTGGTAGCCTCCTTAGGACGTGAACAATAAGGCGCAGAGGGTTTTGATCAACTGAGTGGCTCCTGAAGCTAACTTCTTTCCTATCAACTGTGGAAAGCTGAAATTTGGCTGGTAGCCTCCTTAGGACATGAACAATAAGGTGTACAGGGTTTTGATCAGCAGAGTGGCTCCTGAAGCTAACTTCTTCCCTATCAACCGTAGGAAGGTGAAATTTGTCTCGTTAGGACATGAACAACAACGCCATTTTCGTAGCCATTGTGGAAATCCACCGAAATCTTGAAGTATATGGAAGTATTCACTCATGCATCCAAATTTGCAAACAGTTGAGTGTTACCTAGGTAATCAATGCTACCGGGGCATCAAAATATGAAAATAGTTGATTGTTGTCTACGCAATCAATGGTTAGTGGGGTTAATGTACTGTCATGTAGAACATATAACATATAACATACCGTTCTTTTACTACCCACGACGATATATGTATGGATGTAAATAATAAATAAAAATATGAGTTTAATTTTTGTTTTCTTTATATTGAAAAAAATGTAATTCACAGAGGAAGACAAGATTGCTAGAAGATGGAAGGGAAGAAGGAGGGAGGGGAAAGACATGAAATGTCCTAATGCGTTGCAGACTTGTATGCAAGCGTTTGGTTCAGTTGAATCCCATTCTGTAGAGCAAAATTTGGAATCTACTCATCTTGAAACTTTATGTAGAGCCTACGGCTGAAGTTTTTTTTTCATAACATCCCCCTCGCCCGGTCATACATATAAAACCATCGATGTATCGAAACATCGATGTTTTTTCTCCGATGTTTTTGAGACATCGATGTTTCTTTTTTAAAAATCATCGATGTCCAAACATCGATGTTTTGTTCATCGATACCCATCCCTAGGCGCAACAAGTTTCCGACAATCTTTGAAAGGCTCTCGTTTTTCCCGATATCTACAGAACTACTTGTTGGAACCAAAAGTTTATTTTTTAATTTTGTTGGCTACATTGTTGTCTTTCAACTGAGCCACCGTTTTTCGACTAGAGACTATCCGTACACCTTACTCCCAATCCGCGCATGCGCAATCGCACTCCGTTATCGGTAATCGATGCGTTATGAGAAAGATCGATTGTTTGCTACGCGTTTCAATCGATGTTGCCTTAACTTCCAAAACCCGCCTCTTGAAACAATTGAGGGCGGTTTTTCATTTTGTTTTTCAAATTCTTTGTTTTTTACTCGGAAAATATTTAACCCGCTGGGATCCTTCAAAAATCCCATTTTTAGACTTGACGTTCACCACACACCTGTAGTCCCCCACCCCGTCAGCCAATCAAACCCGCAAACTCAGGGATGCCAACGCAAGAAACCACTTTTCCATAGATCGTTCACATAAATTCAGTAGATTACGCAAAAAGTCGGTAGCTAGACTAGCGATCAAAAATCACTAACAAACGCTGCAAATTTTACACAAGCGTTTATTATTCTTTGATCCAGGTTCAATGGTTAAGTTTTCAAAGGGAACTTTGCTAGCAACCTGAGCTGCGACTTTTGGTTTATTATTCTTGGCATAATACACCTGTTTTCGCGACGGGGGTCGACGACTCCGATCGACCTCAAAATTTGACATTATCCGTTTCAAGAGGTCTACATTCAAAATCCGAAATGTCCGTCCGCCGTCCGCCGTCCGGGCCGTTAGGACAGTATGTAGGAATTTTTTTTTAAATCTGAAATTTTGACAAAATACTCGGTTTACCATCTAGTTGTGCCCGCAAGGTTTTCAGCCCGATCGCCCAAACCCGTGGGGCGCTATAGCGCCATATATGGGGCTAAAATGGGGCTACAGAAGGGGGGTTTTGAAGGCTTTTGGCTATGGTATCGAATCAGGTGTCGTTTTCGAAGTATTTTTGGACGTAGAATTCATTTTTTGGGGTCCCGCAGCGATCCGATTTCACTGTTGCGATCTATAGAGCTTTCATGGGGCTAAAAACAGGATTTTTGAAGGATCCCAGGAGGTCAAATATTTTTCAAGTAAAAAACAACAAAAAATGTTGAAAACAATTTTTTGAAAAAAAAATCCAAAATAATTTTTTTTTGAAACAAAAATCCACAAAAAAAAAAATTTTAAATTTTTTTCATTGACAAAATTAAATTTTTTGCACAAGTAACTTACCTATATCAAAGAATAATAAACCCTTTTTTTTTAAGCATCGACGTGTTTGAAACACATCTCCAACAGAAACATGACTTAAGTATGAGTTAAGAGTAGAACGCAAGACCTTCAAGACAGAAGCGGAATTTATTGCAACCTATGGTAGGCATTTCGTCCAAAGATTCTCTGCATACCTACTAATCTGTCAACTAAACACCTTGAACTTGGCAACGATTGATAAATGATAACGAAGACCGATAACAGGGAACGAAGAGTACCTACACACCGCATGACCGCGCCACTGTCGATTTCGGGGTGCAAGGTGGGGGACTACAGGTGTGGGGTGAACGTCAAGTCATTTTTAGCCCCCATGAAAGCCCATAGATCGCCACAGTGAAATCGAATCGTTCCGGGACCCCCGTAAAATGGATTTTACGTCCAAAAATACTTCGAAAACGACACCTAACTCGATCCCATAGCTAAAAGCCTTCAAAACCCCTCCAGTAGCCCCATTTTAGCCCCATAGCGCCCCACGGGTATGGGCGATCGGACTGAAAACCTTGTGGGCACAACTAGATGGTAAACCAAGTATTCTGTCAAAATTTCAGACTAATCTAATCATGCGACTCGAATACACTGTCATGACACTTGCCTCGCTTTTGATTTCCACTACACCACAGTCGATCCTCTGCTCGCGCTTCGAGTGTCTGGACTTCTTCTGACGCCTTTTTGGACTGCCCCGAAATCCGACAACACCTCGCAGAAATAAACCGACGACGGAATATAATTTGGGGTCAAAAGGAAAATAGTAACTTCTAGGCGCCCCGGTCGAGTTGACATTTTGGATTTGGAATGAAACCTCTTGATCAGAGAGGCTAGATGTGATCCGTTATTCACAGTGTATCCACATGGGAGCAGTTCAAAATAGCAAACCGCCTCACTGTCTGGCAAAACATGGCCGTGACGATAATCGAAGGTGATGGAACATCGAAACGAAGATCGAACATCGAAACATTACCAATAATAAAGTGCGATTGCGCATGCGCGGATTGGGAGTCAGCTGTACGGATAGTCTCTAGTCGTTTTTCGACTATTTGATTGTTGATTTGATTGTTGTCACTAGGGATGTTTGATACTTCTAAAGTATCGATACAGTATCGTATCGATACATCCAGACAGTATCTAAAAGTATCGATACGATACTTTCAATAAAGTATCGGTATCGAAGTATCGATACTTTTCAAAAACGCCTGCAAATTTTTAGTCGAGGGTTTATTATTCTTTGATATGGGTTACTTGTGCAAAAATTAATTCTGTCTCAATGAAAAATTTTTGAAAAAAAAAGGTTTTTCTTTTAATTTTTTTTGTACTCAGAAAATATTTGACCTCCTGAGATCCTTCAAAAATCCCTTTTGTAGCCCCATGAAAGCCCTTTACATCCCCACAGTGAAATTGGATCCATCTGGGACCCCCAAAATATACTCTACGTCCAAAAATACTTCGAAAACGACACCCAACTCGATCCCATAGCCAAACGCCTTTAAAAAAAACTTTCAATTGCCCCATTTTAGCCCCATAGCGCCCCTCGGGTTTGGACGATCGGACTGAAAACCTTGCTCCAAGCCTCGGGGGGTAGGTACAGGTAGCAAAAAAGGGGAACATTCCCTCGTTTGGTGTAGGTAGCTGTGACCACACTAATTTCTACTGTGATGAGTGAGTTGGGTTGGTTGGTTGGGCCAACATTTTGGTGGTCCGCCCTTCATCGAGGACGGCTGATTCTTCTGATATGAGAGCTGGTGCAGCTCCAGGAGGTGGTGGTAGGTACCTACATCAACTTTCTTCAATTGCTGGTCAAGTTAGAGGTACTAGAGAGTTTTTGCAGACCCTTCCACCGATCGGTAGGAGGAAATCCGTAGTACGAATCTGTAAGGAAAGGGGGAGTGCGCATGCGCGAGGACAAATCGGTAAGGAATCTGTAGCAGTAGGCGGTACGAATCCTTATTCCTACGGGTTACCAAATCTGTATAGAAATCTGTATGAAAAGCAACATAACTTGACGCTTGTGTAACCTCGTTGTAACCTCAAGATGTTTTCTTGTAAACAAACGGGCTTGTATTCTGCTTTGTTATTTTTTGTTCTCAGTTCGCTTTGTTCTCTTCTGTTTTATTCTGTTCTACACTCGATGGATGAATTGGAAATTTTTATTCCACCCATTTCCTCTTCACAAAAAAACGAGTGGCAGTAGGAGTCCTCGTAGGACTTGTAATAAGTAGGGCTGCCAGACGTCCTCTTTTTTCCGTACATGTCCTCTCCGGGCGTCCTCTCTTTTTTCATTTTTCGGGCAAATGTTCTCTTTTTTTTTTAAATCTCTCATTTTCTGAAATTACCTCGAAATTACCTGAAAATCGTTTGGGCTACCTACCTATCTGGAACAGCCTGCTTAGAAAAAATCTTGTTCTTGTTAAACCTATGTCCATCGTGGGCGTTGACATCGAATACAGGCAGCTTCTTCGCCACTCCAAATCCCGTTGGTTGTCGTTGTTTCCCTGCATAAATCGTGTGCTTCAAATGTATGAACCTCTGGCGTCGTATTTTATGTCTCAGAGCAACCCTCCTATCCTAATAAAAAATCTGTTTGAATAGCCAGAAAATGAAAGTGACTTGTGGTTTCTACATTCATTAATGTTTTCTTTCAATGAAAAGATTTAAAAATTAGAAGCCAAACATAACTCAGTTTTGTAGGTGCTAGCTTCGTTGGAGGAAGTCGAAGATTTTCTGACTGAAAGACTGAAGGAGAAATTTCTCCCTAAATCTAATTTCTCACTAAATTTAAAGCCATGAACTGCAGTCAAAGATGGTGTGAATATTTCCATCTTGTCGACCAATCAGAGAAACACTCACAGCTTCTCAAATTGTGCCAAATTGTTTTCGCCATTCCTGCCCATAATGCCAACGTCGAGAGAATATTAAATATTCTCATTCCATCAGAGAAAATTTTTCTCTGATGAACTCTCAGTGGATGAGAGGAACTGACTACATGTCCCCACAGTAAAGGTTTTTCATCAATCAGATGGATGATGGTTTGTTACCTACCTAATCGGGTATTATAATAATATCTACTTCAAGTTTTTAGTTTCAACATTCAACATATTAACTTGAAGTAGATTCTATTCCTATTAGAATTAGATCATTTTCTATAATATAATATTATTATATTTTCTATAATATTATTAAATTTTCTATAATATAATATCATTATATTATAGAAAATGATCTAATTCTAATAGGAATAGAATCCACTTCAAGTTTTTAGTTTCAACATTCAACATATTATAATACCCGATTAGGTAGGTATCAAACCATCATCCATCTGATTGATGAAAAACCTTTACCTTATAATTATATTATAATATAGTATGTGCATTTTGTAATTTATACGTTATATATCTTGATGTCCTTTTTTTCCTTTTCTCTCATCAGGCAACCCTAGTAATAAGAAATACTTGTGAAACACTCAAACGCAACTAGTCAAAACTTCACGGCGACCTTTTTTTTTGGATTTTCATCCATTTTCCTCTTCACAAAAAACCGAGTGGCAGTAGGAGTCCTCGTACTTGTAATAAGAAAATTTCTTATTACAAATATTTAATACTTGTGAAATACACAAACGCAACAAGTCAAAACTTCACGGCGACCATTTTTTTTTTTTTTTTTTTTTTTTGGATCTTCATCCATTTTCCTTTTCACAAAAAACCGAGTGGCAGTAGGAGTCCTCGTACTTGTAATAAGAAAATTTCTTATTACAAGTATTTAATACTTGTGAAATACTCAAACGCAACAAGTCAAAACTTCACGGCGACCATTTTTTCTTGAGGTATGTGAGAGTGAAAACAACGTGCGCGTCACTTTAGTAGTCAATTTTTCCATATGGATTCGTAAGGAATCTGTAGTGGGGTGGTTGAGGTGGTTAGCTTCCAGTCATGGTCGGCCTAGACAGCCCATACGGATTTCCTGCTACGGATTCGTGGAAAGGTCTGCAAAAACTCTCTACTGTCAACTACCGTAAGTTTTGAATCTGATAAAATGTGAGGGATAAAAAAAGTATCGGCGCCGATACCGGAAAAAAAGTATCGATACTACGATATGTATCGGGGACAAAAAGTATCGATATGTATCGATACTTTTTTTGAAAAGTATCGATACTTTTAAGTATCGATACTTTTTCAACATCCCTAGTTGTCACTGATAACTTATCAGTATGGCGACTCGCCATTGGCGAGTTATCAAAGTCGATTTTATGTGTTGTCTTTTCGCAACCCTTCATACTGGTCAGTAGTTTAATCTGTGTATTGGTCTCAGAAATAAGTTTATTTAGCTAGGAATACAATGTTGGCTATAAATGTCGTCCAATAGGTATGTTGTGAACATCCTGAAAAAGAAAAAATTGCAGACCGTAAAGTGGTAAGGAAAGTGAGATGACGGGTACAATGTGTGGGAAAACGAGTGGTAGTTCGTGTATGAGAGCGTCTCCGTTCGGAGCTTCCACAAGCTTGAATTTTACGCAAATTGGGAAAATAAGGTGAGTTGTAGAAACTACATTTCCTGCTGAAAATAATGGTATAGGGCGATGAATTACCCGAGAAGGTTGACTTAATACAGAGCGTTTAAGTAAACCTTCCATAATTGAGGGAGCTCTATGATTTTTCAAACTTTTCACCAATTTTGGCAACATGTTCTAAGAACATGGACTGGAGTCGGCAACGCAACTTGATCGGAACAAAACTTTTGAAGCGAAGCTTTTATACGGACGCCCCCCCCCGCTCGCCGCTCGGGCAGTCTCCCCGTGAAAATCGTGAGTCAGTCCTTAACGCGATATATATATTATCTAAATCACTAATTCAGCCTACTCTGACTAAACGGTAAGCCCTAAAAATACGCCGATTTTTTCTATCGTCTCTGCCGACCGTTTAGCTACGAATAGGGGGGTCGCGGACCCCCCCCCCCCCCCCCGGCCGAGCGAAGCGAGGCCCCCCTGTCCAAATAAGCGGTTGGCCGAGCGGAGCTAATGGGGTTTCGATCGTATCCTACCTAGAGATGCGAATTTTAATAGAAAATTTTCAACGAGCGATTTCCGACGACGAGCGATTTCTGACGGCGAGTTTAAAATTTTAGATTTCCTGAGATCGGGGCGCGTTTGGCTCTTCCAACCTGGCCGCTGTCAAGGAAGTCGGAAAGACGTAGGAACTACTCAGAACGCGTGGAATCCGAGGGGCTTCAGGGACGTTACAAAGATGGAGGAGGCGGGGAAATTTTTGAAGCGAAGCTTTTATACGGACGCCCCCCTCCCCCGCTAGGGACGCTCGCCGCTCGGGGAGTCTCCCCGTGAAAATCGTGAGTCAGTCCTTAACGCGATATATATAGGACACTATACTGGCAGCTGATGCGGACTCGGAGCGCCCGCACTCACTCCCGGTGTAGGTTATGCAATAAAA
Source organism: Pilophorus perplexus (assembly GCA_955831195.1). Classification (NCBI taxonomy): domain Eukaryota; kingdom Metazoa; phylum Arthropoda; class Insecta; order Hemiptera; family Miridae; genus Pilophorus; species Pilophorus perplexus. Next base: position 7,538,697 of record OY037014.1, on the reverse strand, counting down.
CTGATTTTGCAAAATGATATAAAGCTTCGCTTCCTTTTTCATTCTCCCGAGGAATGAAAGCTTTTATACGGACGCCCCCCGCTCGCCACTCGTGTTAGGATGGCAACGATATTTTACTTGTAAAATATTTACCCTCCTGGGATCCTTCAAAAATCCCATTTGTAGCCCCATGAAAGCCCTACAGATCCCCACAGTGAAATCAGATCGTTCCGGGACCCCCATAAACGGATTCTAGAACGTATACGTAAAAAATACTTCGAAAACGACACCTGACTCGATCCCATGGACAAAAGCCTTAAAAAAACCCTCCCGTAGCCCCATAGCGCCCCATGGGTTTGGGCGATCGGGCTGAAAACCTTGTGGGCACAACTAGAAGGTAAACCGAGTATTTTGTCAAAATTTCAGATTTAAAAAAAATTCCTACTGCCCAAACGGCCCGGACGGCGCACAGTGCTTTTTTTCGCCAATCTAGCTGGACAAAACTCTAATTACAAGATAAAAAATTCGTTCCAACGCTGAAAATATGTGTTTTGGCAGTAAATATGATTTCTAGGTTCCAGAGTCGATTGAAGCCATTCTCAGACCCCAAAGATGCTTGAATAAGCTATAAAATAACGATTTTTCAGTAAAAATTCCTCAAAAATTGTTATTATTTTACTGCAATCTCTTGTTATACAACTTGTCAGTCTAAATGTTATTGAAAGAATTTTTGGATGCATCCATGGTTGTTTTTTCCTAGGATTATTTTGTACTTGGAGGCTTGGATCTTGAATGACATTCATGACTTCATTAATGACTTGTGATATTGAATGAAATGCTCCAAAAATTTCAAAATTTTGGGCTGCAATATGAGCATAAAAATGCATTATCTCCTGTTGTGATGAATAACACTGCTCTACAAAAAAAAAAAAAAAAAAAAAAATCGATCTCATGCTTCAAGAGGTCAGACAGTGGTCCTGGGGTTTTCGAGTGTGCTGAATCCGAATCCGAGGTCCATTTTGCCCCTAGACGCAGGGGTCCGCTGTACCCTAATTTTCAAAAACTCACTTAATTTCCAACTTCATTATTTTTCAACGAGCAGGTGCTATTCTTACAGGAAATCTAACGCTGAACACGACTATATATATTTTGATGGATCTAAAATGCTTCCTTCGTGTGTTTTTTGCCGAAAACTACCAAACAACGTGGGTTTTCACCAATCTTGAAGATTTCTGGAATACAGCAACTATTTATTGTAGCAACTATTTATTTAATCGGGTAACAAATAAAAACGAAAACAAACATAAACAAGGAACAAGGCCGTCCGCATTCGTTCGCCCTTCAGTCCGGCGTCTTATGCCCTTCTGGGCGCCGTCGTGTTCTGATGACTCTGCGCTGATGACTCTGATGACTCTCAACAGTCACTGGTCATCAATTGTCGTCGTTTCCCCTGTGTTCCTCTACAACACCGGCCCCATCTTCGGTGCCAAGTGACCGTAGCCGCCGACGCGTATTCTGGAGTCGGAGGTTCACTGCCCGGAAGAGCGTAATCTGGGTCTTTACTTTCACCCAACCCGACATTACGGAATAATATTCCGTAATATTATGGTCGGTCCCATTTCTCTGCCAGGGCGTGGTCCAAGCGCTTCAAGAAACATCCAAATTCGGCCTGCACAGCCCCGTCGCATGAGATGACCAACGGCGTGAATGAACCCCTCAGGCCCTCAGCTGCCGCATCATACTCAGCATGTTTGGCTCTTGCTGCGCTGTTGGCTGTAGAGTCCCAGTCTCGAGAGGAGTATGAGACGGCGTCGGCATTTATTATGCGGACGTCAAAAAACGCCGGTCTCTCACTCTCCCAGACTCCCTGGACTTTGATGTCGGCAACTGGGTTGTCGTTAACGAAGTATTTTTGGAATTAGGGTTCAGTTTTTGTGAACCTAGCCACTGTTTCGGCGGTCATAAGATCCAGATCTCCAATCCGTACAACATCGATATCTCGTTGATTTGCGAGATACCTATCGATCTGAAATTTTTTGAGCATACTTTCAATAGATGGCGAACCAAGTAGCGAACTTTCAGATTGCGAGTACTGTATAAAACGTCTTGGTTGGCGGACGAACATGTCATTTTTGGAATCTGCTCATCTTGAAACGGATAAACACATGGCTTAAGAGCAAACCGAAAGCGGTGAAATCCACCCCGACGACGTCCATGGCTCCGAAACGCCCGAAGGAGGTTATAATGGCCATAGCAGCAGTTGACTGGGACATTTGTTTCTCGTTAGTACACCTGGTACGCCCTTCCCACCTCTAATAACCTTAACCATCAAACCTCCTCCCCCGACTCTAATTAAACCCAACCTTCGGGTAACTAGCACGCACAGTTTGGGCGTAAAAACCCTTTCGCTTTTGTTCATTGAACGCTGATAATTTCAAAAGTAGTAATGATAATGATAAAACTTACCTTACTACTTATCATTACTACTTAAAGTAGTAATGATAATGAAAAAACTTACCGCGAACGCAATTTTTGCTGATTTTGTGCAACTTCGGGTGATACTGAAACATTGAAGCAGTATTTATAGTCACCATGAAATGTAACAGTGCAAGTACCAATAAAAGTGTATGACACGTGGAGCAGCATGCAGGAATATTCATGAACTTGATGAGGCTTAACCGGCGTAGCTTTCAAAATTGTCCACCGTTTTGCCCATTACGATGCCAACCGTGGACAGTAGGTACTGGAAGTTTGTTGACACCCCAACCCGGTAAGGCTCATCCCCTTTCGAATATTATTAGTTTCTGAAACTCCCCTCTTCTCCTCCATTCAAAGGGGATGTTCAGGATTTCCGAGGGAAGTTAGGAGAAATTCCTCGAAAACTGAGTTGATGAAAAGAGAAGAGCGAGTCAAAACTTTCAGAGCCCTTTTTGGCTTTTGAGAGGTCCTGCGGGGCTTTCCCGATTTCCCCCCTTTCATAGGATTTTTTTTTTCTTCCTCCCTAATGAGGAATTTCCGCTCGAAGTTCCCACATTCGTGGAAATGGAGAAAGTCGACTGACAGATTCATCAGTTAGATTACACGGCAGGAATCACCAACAGATACCTAACACAAAGGCAGGTAATGTTACGAAGAACTGCCCGAACAGACATTCGCGCTTTCAACCATAATACCCCACATAAAGTGTTTAGGGAGGTTGGGAGGCCCTAAAGCGAGCTTCGGGAGAATATTTCAAAACTATTCTCGCCCTCGTAAAGGTGAAAACTGGGTTAACGGCAGTATAGCGTGGGAGTGGTCTCGTCCAAGCAGGACACACCCACGGACGAGTCCATCACGAACACCGTAATGGTTAAGGGGAATGATGGCCGAGATCGCTTTGTGGTCGAGGATGACTCGCCTGGAGTAATGAATGGGGTTTGAACCAACACGCCATCCACTTTAGCTCGGATGGAAATTTGAAAGACTAGATCGCGGCCTAAACTGAATGTATTATTTAATAATACGTCTCAACGTTTTCACTTTCGTGTTCGTATCAATCAAGCTCCGAACAATTCGCTCGTAAAACTCTTCGCTTGGCACGTTAAACGTTTATAATAGTTAATATAATATATTAACGGATTGAATATTGAATATTATTCAAATCGTTCCCTCGCTAAAACTAGTTCCATCGTTCCGAAAAAATAAATAAAATAAAATAAAAAGTAATAATAATAATAATAATATTCAACAAAAAAAAGTCACGCGACACCATTCTTAGCACTAAACGCTTTTGCGTTCTTATTTTGAATAACCATCGCCATTCGGCTTTCTCAAATTAAATAGGTGTCCCTGTATTCGGCTTCCTCGTATGAAACAGGCGTCAGTCACTAAAGGCCACAAGCCGAAAGAGGATGGGCACCCTCTTCAGGTTGGCATCGCGTCCACACTACGAGAGTCAGCTTTCAGCCTCCAAAGAGTGAGGGTTGTGTAATTTTAATTGTCGAGACAAGGTTGTAGAATAATAAGAATTATTCTTATTATAATTCTTATTAATAATAATAATAATAATTATTATTATTATAATAATAATTATTATTAGTGAGTGATGAAATATGTGTGTTGTGTCCCATAGCTTGCGATACAGTTCAATAAATTTAAAAGTATCGTCATCATTCATTGCCGAACCCCATAACTGTCAAACAATACCGAAAATAACTAATAAAAATAAAGAACATCCCCAAAACGAGAGAATGAAATTAAGGAAAGAACAAAACACCTTTCTGGTTAGAGGACTGAGACTGGTCGATGCGCTTTCTTTGAATGGACCGACACAAGCCAGTTTGGGATCGCCCTCGTTCTGGTCGCCTTCTGCACGATCCATCGGTTGATAGAGGAAAAGATTTGGTTTTGATCAGTGGGCGGACTTTGTCAGATAATTTTGGGACAAAATCCGCATTAATTTAATGTAAATTCTCTCGCACGTCCATCAAACTTATAGGACACCAGATCCTGATCCTGATCCTGACCAGGCGTTGAAATTGAGCAATTTTGGTTTATTATTCTTGGAATAATACACCTATGTTTTCGCGACGGGGGTCGACGACTCCGATCAGCCTACAAATTTGACATTATCCGTTTCAAGAGGTCTACATTCTAAATCCGAAATGTCCGTCCGCTGTACGCGGTCCGCCGTCCGCTGTACAGAGCTTCTTAGGTTGTGTCTAAGGGCATTTCTGGCCCATAACAACCTTTCTCGTACCTTCTGCTCTCTTTCTTCCCCTAGGGGAAGTGCACTTATGTTTCTTCAATCTTCTTTCTTCTAATTTGATCTTCAGCACTCCCCTAGCACTCCCCTCCTGTCCCCTCCGACGTTAGCCACACTATTCCGCCGTCCGCCGTCCGGGCCGTTTTGGACAGTAGGATTTTTTTTTTAAATCTGAAATTTTGACAAAATACTTAGTTGTGCCGGCAAGGTATTCAGTCCGATCGCCCAAACCCGTAGGGCGCTATGGGGCTAAAATGGGGCTACGGGAGGGTTTTTTTTTTTAAAGGCTTTTGGCTATGGGATCGAGTTAGGTGACGTTTTCGAGGTATTTTTGGACGTAGAATCCATTTTTGGGGGTCCCGAAACGATCCGATTTCACTGTGGCGATCTATAGGGCTTTCATGGGGCTAAAAATGGGATTTTTGAAGGATCCCAGGAGGTTAAATATTTTTCGAGTAAAAAATAAAGAATTTTTGAAAAAAAAAATTTGAAAAAAAATCCCAAAAAAAAATTTTTTTTAAACAAAACATTTCCGAACTTTTTTCTTTTGACACAGAAATAATTTTTGCACAAGTAACCTAGGTATATCAAAGAGTAATTAACCCTTGTGTATAATTTGCAGCGTTTTATCTCTGGGAATCGCTTAATTTCAAAATATGAGTTTTATTTTTCACTCAGAAAGTAATGATTATTTTTTTAGTTTTATTTTTCTGCTCTGAAAATATTGATTATTTTTTGTGCGATATTTTTTCACTCAAAATGAAAAGAAGTTTTCTTTTCACTTAGCTTGAGTTTTTTTTTTAAATTGGACAGAAAGTGGTTATTAAGAATTTTCATGGCTTTTTGTGAAGTTCACCGATCGGAGATGTGCCAGCTCAACGAACGGCTCCAACCCAAAGCGAAAAAACCCTCAAGGACAAAGAACGCTCGTTCGACCTAAGAAAGAAGACCGTCCATTGGGAACATCGTTGAATTAATGATTTGTCGGTTGTACAAACAAGCTAAGACAAGTCTGCGGTTGCTAGCGGGAAGAATTCTGAGCAACGGGAAAATGACAATTATTTCTGATTCACCTCATTATGCACATGCACGAACGGGGTTTTCTTTCTTGACGACGCACAGTGGGCTAGATCGCATAATTAGGTGGAAAAAACCCCATTTTGAAAGTTAGCAGAATGCGATTCTAATAGGTGGGTTTCATAGAGGTTTTGTTTGCGAACTCTGCCCTGGAAGGGGGGGCGCCAATGTTTACTCCGAGAGGCGTGAAACTATCGGAATACTCGATTTATCTCTTTTCTCACTTCATAATGTGTTTTTCTGCTGTGGTGTCCAGTTGCTCTTCAGAATTAATTTGACGATGGAGAGTTCCACCTAAGGTAGGTAGAAAACATCCTTCAAAGTCGACGTTTGATTAATTTCAATTTTTTTGCTGTTCCTGCTAAAAAAAACTATGAAAAAGTCGATTAAATTAGCTTTAAAATAGTATTACTAAAATCGCAGGTAATTGCAGGTTTTGCGCTCCTTGAATATGTGATCTACTCGAGTTCTATTCGAGAAATATGAAAAAAACGGGCCGTTAGCACCCCGCGATAAGGCGTAATGTTGATGTCGAGTTTCTTGGAATATCTCATATTTTATGACAATTTTTGACACAAAAACGAGTATAATTCATGAAATGTTAACTTTATCAAGTGGAGGGCAGTCTAAATCGACTCAGTACTTGAAAATACATTGAAAAAGCGATTTTTAGCCAATACGATACTTATTTTGAGTTTTTTCCACCTAATTATGCGATCTAGCCCACTGTGCGACGGGTACATATTATAATAAGGTATCTCTACTAGGTATCTCTAATTTTCGGGTTTCGCCGGAAAATAGATTTCGCCGCGATTCCAACGCTAACAAAACGATTTTTGTGGGACGAGCCGTTCTCCACGAACTGAAAACTGCGCCCTACTTTTCTTAGTACCTACAGCTAAATCCTGCTTCAGTGAGTGTAAGTAGCCTGGTATTTTTTTCTCTTTTTGGCGGGAAATCGATCACGTTTGTTTGTTGATAGGTAGTGATTGCCATAATATGATCGCTTTATCACAAAACGCGAAGTTTGGTAAATATTTGGGAGGTACCTTCTAGGTAGATTTAGTACAGGTCACCGCGTGATGGACGCTAACGTTTGATTATCAGCACTAATTAGTAGCATAGAAAATGAACAGGGGTACAATACAGAGGAAATACTATCCAATCGAACGGCCGAGCAAAGCAAGGCCCCCACAATAGGATGGCTAGTGTGGCCATAATACGGACACATGATATTATCATGTGATGCCCATGATATATTAATAAAAAAGGATGTCTGTTTGTCCAACGTTACGGCTTAACCGCTAACCAATTTACATGTGGGTGGACGCAAATTGACGAGCGAATGAAAAGTCGGGTTTACGTAGAACAAAACGGTCGATTTTGAGGTCTCGATTAGTTGACAAATAGGTACCTACATTAGTTGAGTTTTGTAAAATCTGTCGTAAGTATTCGATGCAACTTTGGATGAAGAATTAAAATCCACCGGTAAACCATTAATCGTGAAAAATTGAAAAGTTGAATTTTACTATAACACCCTCAACAGTTACTGTCGATGTATTCTGCGTCCTCATGAGAAACAAGTGTGACCGTACCTACTCGGCGTTTCTCATAAGATCATCGTGTTTGTTTTCATCATAAGAATCCGGCGATACCATATTCGGGTTGTCAATCAAAACAGGCATCACCGAATTTGGCTTCCTCAGTTGAGATAAACGTCACCTCAATGAATACAGGGGATTAACTCCATTTTTTATTGCCGCTTTCATGTCCCCAATGACGTACTCTCACAAGTTTAAATGAAAACTAGCGATTGGAGCAATGAAAATTATTACAAACGGTGGGGGGGTCATTAAAGAAACACTTATCCGGCCAAAAAAAAACCCTTCAACTAGCTAGTGACTCATTGATGAGGTATGAAACCTGAAATTGTAAATACTTATCAGTGTCACTATCCTCTCAGACCTGGCAAGTAGGAACCTTAATACAGAAACACAAATACAGCAAGTGAACCTTAGTTAGAGCAAGGAAATGAATTTATAAGAATATAACCTCCCACTGAAAAACTGGCTCTTCAGCCTGTCTATTTCCTTGTCTGCGCTATTTCTTCTCAATGGAACCTCAAGAGTGTTACCATCTTTGTGATCAAGAAGGCAGGGGGATAAGGAAGGTTCTGAATCAGATCCACTGAATGTATCCACTGGATACACTTCTGATATGAAGGTGAAGGTATCTATAGATACCTAACTATAGTTAGGTATCTAGCCCAGTAAAGTGAATGAACTTTTTTTTATTGTGAATCGTAAGACTTAAAATGTTATTAGCATTTATGTTAAAACACTACCTGTAGTGTTATGCTAATTAAAAGTGTGGGAAGGCATAATTGGACGATACGTAATTCTAGTGTACCACCTGGCATGAATGTTGAGTGTGTACCTAATTGTGTTGTTTTTCCAAATTGATTATTAGGTATGTTGTGTGGGTGGCGGAATGCGTTCGGCGCAGCGTCCGTGGTTACGCCGCCAGTGTTTTTTGAGGATGTAGGAGGAAGTATAGGTGGAGATTCGTCAGAGGCATAACGCAATCTGTTAATCTGTTGTGATCTGCTGACTCTGGGAATGCTCCTGCTGCAGTACTGGAGTATCTGGGTCTTCGGGACCACCCGAAGTGCCGGGAAATTCTGAGTACGGCAGATCCTCGGAAGGAGCAGAAGAAAACAGACTTGCAGTCGTGGCAGGTAGGGAGAGTGCAGAGTAAGGTTTACTGCTGCCGCAGTTGTACCAGGGGTGTACCCCTGGTCTTACACGGGTCCGCTTTTCCGGCTTCCAATCTCGAAATGTCGAGTATTATGGACTCCTGGACAACGGGCCCTTGTGAAATTGCTATTTCCTCCCCGAGAATCCCGTACGAAGTGTCGCCGGGGATTTCTGGATCATCAAAAGTAGATTGAAAATGACTGCCATTAAACATTTGGATTAATTCACAGAACAGCCGGGCTCTGACAGCTGTCGACGGATGATTTTAGGGGCCTCCCGAGTCGGCCGGCGATGAGCCGATCTCGGGAGAAGTGACGAGCGTTAGAGTGCTTGAGCTCAGTAGCGCTGCGCGTCGGACCCCAGAACCTGCCTCAGCGGGAAGGATATCGATTGGACTGAGTCGGAATGTAGAGTTTCCTACAGTACGTAATCAACAACAATACTGCATAGTGAGAGGTTCCAAACAGGTAACATCTCATCGACCTTCCTGTTCACCAGACCATCTTTATCCTGTGTGACGCCATATTGAATGAAAATTCTCACGAGTGTCGGCGAAGATGAAGTTCAGTAGCAACGAATCGGTTGTAAGCGAAAATCAACGGTAGCGTGATGTTACAAGAAATGACACACAGACCAAAAAATTTGGGACGATGTAATAAAAGTTTCACTTTAATAAATTAAACTCGAACGAATAAAGGAAATAAATAAAGTTCAAACCAGTAGCAAAATAAATTAATGAATGCATACCTAAATAAATCGAAAATAAGAAGAAGCGTCTTGATTTGCCTGTCTCTGTCACCTGGGAATGGGGATGTTGAGTCACAAAACGATATATAACAAGCCATCAATTGAATTGAATAGATGAGTGCAACCTTTCTGTTATTACGATATATTTAATGAGCGAGAGAAACTAAGAAACAGTAGGTAGGTATCTAGCGACCAAACTATGCCACACAACACATCAAAAATATCCCCGTGATGCTCATTACGTAAACAACTGCACCCTAACGACCGATGGGTAAGAAAACCTTATGCCGATCAGAGGCAACGAACGGCTCAGGCTGCAAAAATCGTTTTGGAGTCGTTGGAATCAGCCTAAAAAGCTCATTCCATAGACCCTTGTACCAATGAAATCGGACAAAAACTTTCGTCCCCCTTTTGAGGCCTCCATTGTTACACATCAGAGATAAACAACTTTCGTCGTGAAGGACCTCCCGAAAACCGATGAAGGGGATGAGGGAGGAAAAATCAAGGTAGCCTATAACCACCCCCCGAACTCGCTGATCACAATGAGACCACCCTCATGAAAATCTGTTGAGCCGCTCGGGCGTGATGCCGTGATACACAAACAAACAAACAACAACAAAAAAAAAAAAAAAAAAACGTAGAAGAGGTGAGCGCACCTTTCCATTTTTTGAGGGAAAGTTTGCGCTAAAAACACACAAAAAACCCCACAGGGTACTGCTTAGAGCCTTTGGCTAAAATTCAAGAAAACTAGGCTTTGCCTAGTAACGTTGCCAAGCAGAAAGAAATCAACAATTGGGTTTGAAAAAAAAAAAAATAGCTCCTTGTTCTCCTAACCTCCTTAGTGTAATACTCGTGTGACACTTTTACGTCAGCCATCTCGCGTCACGTTTTCGGGCAGTTAGCTCAAGGCTAAAGCATGTTCCATGCTAAAAACAAACATGTCGAAGAGGTGAGCGCACCTTTCCTTTTGCGGTAAAAAGTATCCATTTATATTGATACTTTTTTCCTGATCAGGTAAGTATATTAAACTTTCAAGTATCGATACTTTTTCGACATCCCTAGAATAAAATAGATTGATGGCCCTGGGGACACTATATTTGAAGTCGTCAGATGACCAGTGTCACCGGATTCAGCTTCCTCTATCAACATAGGCCTTGCCGTATTTGACATCTCAGCATGAAACCATCGTCATCTTTTCCCTCTCAAAGACCAGCGTCTCTGTTTGGATCAATATTCTAAGCCATCCAACCTGTTGGGTGAACCCCCTGTTATTATCATCCCAGCGTGATATCCAATCGGAAATACACGGCCGAGTTCATTCCATCGTTCGACAACCCTTTGTGACGCGGTCGACACACCATTTTTTCCCCATGCAAGTATCGATTTGGCGGTATCGATTGTGGGGACCCGTCTGCGGGGGTTTTTAACGCCCTTTCAAAAGAACCCCCCCCCCCCCCCCCCCCCGTCCATAAGTTACACTTTGGTCCTCCCTTATCGGGCAAATGTTTCCGCTAGGGGAAAAACCTCTGCACGTTTTCCCCCTTGGGCAACAGGTGAGTTGACTCTGCCTCTTGTACCGCGCGGTCTCACAATGTACCTGGGTACAATGGCAACCCCTCGGGGGGAAAACTTTTTTTTTTTCTTTTTTTTTTAACCGAGGGCTTTCCAAAACCTCCATTCCCCACCCCTCCAGGGAGCGCGGTTTTGACGTTCGCCTTTTTTCACGGACGACGGTGTATTCTCCTGACAGGTTTGTCAAGTATATGGAACACCTCTTGGGGGGATTCTCGCAAATGCGTGATACTCGCCGAGACGATATATTGAAACGTTCTCCGGGGCCCAAAACGGTAAACTACCTACTAGTGTTTCGCAATAGATTTGATTTGTTCTCACAGTTCTGCTAGTAATTCTCCCTTGACCCAAACTATCATTATCCTTTGTTTTTTGGTGCGCTGAATCCGAATCAGAAGTCAGAATTTTAGCAACACATACCATTCATAAGTTACACATACCAACACTACGTTACATGAGTAAAAATGCTTTTCTGACCCCTACACTTCTTGAATTTTTTGACAGAGTGGTCTAAAAATAAATGTTTCACATTCTAATTGTATGAATTCTATCGATAGGTATAAAATAATTTATGAAAACAATTATTGTTTTCATGTGGTCACGTTTTTAGTCATACGTCTCAGCCCGGCTTGGAGCCATAAATGGATGCAAATTTGATGGATGCGACTGAGATAGGTGAACCACCTATGTGAACCCCCCGCGATGACAACGTTATCAAAATATAATAAAAACTTGGTTAGAGCTGCTCACGTGAATCATTACGAGGTACTGGATTGTCATCAAGGTCAAAAAATAGTGCTCGATGAGGCAATATTGTTTATTGCCTGGTAAATCACGACAGGAGCAGGACAAAAACTGACGAAACTTGATTCCAAGTAGAAATCGTCGCCGTGTTACTCGAAGCACTACAAACCCCTATCAGGATCTTTATTGGCCTCATCAACGAAAAGTGTTCTGGATAAAACTCGATACCATCGAAAAGATACTTAATTTCATTGTCATTAGACTTTAAAAGAAGATGAAGAAATGCGCAAATTATGACGATGGTAGCAAGATGTATACGTTGTCTAAAGTGTGAAAATTTTCACTCCTTTAAAGGAGTTTGAAGTGCGCATCTTTATGAATCGTTAGAAATAAAATGAAGATGGTAGCAAGATGTATACGTTGTCTAAAGTGTGAAAATTTTCACTCCTTTAAAGGAGTTTGAAGTGCGCATCTTTATGAATCGTTAGAAATAAAATGAAGGAGACCATTGTCTATGTACATTTGCCCGAATTTACCTCACGTTCTCTGTCATTATCGCCAGCCCGCCAGGTGGTACCAGCGGGAGGGGATGGTCGCGCTGCGGTCGCGGCGTGGCCGTGCAAACCTCTCTTCTCCGATCGAAGATGGGCGTAATTTGCAATACCTAATTATCATTCAACTGCTCATATTTACTCATATCATAACATCTAATTGCAGTGCTTTTTCAGGGATCAAACTCACTGACCAGGCCTCCCTTAGCGACACTTTGCTTGGGGAAGCTGAATCAGTGGGAATGATCTCGACGCATGGGCCCGTTGCCCAGGACTCCTTTAGCGACAATTCGCTAGGAGTTCCCTGAAATCGTTTTCCTGGAATGCTTTCTGTAAAACTGAACCGATTTTGATGAATCAAGGCACATTCCATTCAGATCGAGGTCGAGCCCAGGGCGAAACGATACCAGCCACGAAATATAGTGTAGGGTATCGTCTTCCTCTCAGTTTCTTTCCGGAGACTCTGCATCTCCACAGTATCCTGACATATCAGGTAGGCCTGGAGTGTGCAAGACTTCCTTTACTGTGGCTGCATCTTCTTCTACGCCTGCAGATCATGTTATGCCCTGGACGGAAATGTTTCCATACTTTCTTCCTCGAAAACAAACAGCCGCGAAATCGTGGATTCACGCCACAGACCTTCCGCTAAACGCACAACACAAAATACCTATAGTGAATCTAAATTCAACTTTAGAAACACAACGACACGCCCATCACCCGCAGAATAGGGTGTTCCACACAAACCAAAACCATTTAATTCTCATTTATAATAACAATATTTTCCTTCCTATAATAAGAAGAGTTTGGTTCAAACGTGAATTATAATAATTATAATTCACGTTTGCACCAAATTATTTATTCAACCATTCGCTTTTGGTTTATTATTCTTGGAATAATACACCTATGTTTTCGCGACGGGGGTCGACGACTCCGATCGGGCTCAAAATTTGACATTATCCGTTTCAAGAGGTCTACATTCTAAATCCGAAATGTCCGTCCGCCGCCCGCCGTACGCCGTCCAGGCCGTTTTGGGCAGTAGGAATTTTTTTTAAAATCTGAAATTTTGGCAAAATACTTGGTTTACCATCTAGTTGTGCCCGCAAGGTTTTCAGTCCGATCGCCCAAACCCGTGGGGCGCTCTGGGGCTATAATGGGGCTACGGGAGGGGTTTTTTGAAGGCTTTTAGCTATGGGATCGAGTTAGGTGTCGTTTTCGAAGTATTTTTGGACGTAGAGTCCATTTTTTTGGGGTCCCGGAACGATCCTATTTCACTGTGGCCATCTACAGGGCTTTCATGGGGCTAAAAATGGGATTTTTGAAGGATCCCAGGATGTTAAATATTTTTCGAGTAAAAAATACAGAATTTAAAAAAAAAAAAAAAAACACTTTTTTGAACAAAAAAATCAAAAAAAAAATTTTTTTTTGAGATAAAAATCCAAAAAAAAAAAAATGTTTTAAATTTTTTCATTGACAGAATTAAATTTCTGCACAAGTAACGTATATCAAAGAATAATAAACCCTTGTGTAAAATTTGCAGCGTTTTTCAGTTGCTTTCTTGAGTAACAAAAAACTATTAAATTCGTAATATCTCGTTTTTTAATAATAATAATTATTACCTATAATAGTTATAATATAACTATATAATAATAATTATTATTATATGATATTATTGATTGTCGAACCAACAATTGGGAAGTGATAACAGTTTTTTAACGAGCAGAACACAGTTTTGAATGAAGTGACACCATTCTTGTTTTTATACAATTTTTTAACAAGCAGAAACCGAGTTTGGGGGAAGTGACACCGGTTTTTAAAGAGCAGAAACTGGTTTCGAGGTAAGTGACACCAGTTTTTAACGAGCAGAAACCCGTTCTGAGGGAATAGACACCGGTTTTTAATGAACAGATATTAGAATGAGGGAGAAGAACACATCCAGCAACACCTGAGCCCGTTCGTTTCATTTGTTCAGATCATTTTTCCCCTAGCTGTATCCCCATGATGGGAAAACGACAACTGCAGAGGCAAGCAAAAAATTAGCCCAGTAAGCCAGCGCTTGTCGCCTGGCCTGAACCAATTCAAAATTGTATTACGAGCTTTGTCATTACCAGATGTTCTGGGCTTTGGACGAACAAAAGGCTGCTTTTACAGTCACCTCGAGCGACCGATTTCGACAATGTAAAAAAAAGAACTCCTAAAATCGCTCTGGCGAAGATGAGATGTTTTCTTCTCTCTCCGAAAAAAAGGAGAAGCATCGTGAAGAGTTTTTCGGGCGGGGCTATTATTGAGAAATGATTGTCCTTTTTCTGCCTCGACTAAAGGCCCTGCGGCATCCCTCCACCTACGGTGAGGGGAGGGGCTTTTGAAAATGACGAGAGCTCAATAAAACTTATTGAAAAGGGGTTCCAGTACGTGACTTGGGGGTCGGATATGGCTTCTCGAACAAATCGGACTCGGGAGAAAATATTTAATATGACATCGGACGACGATGGAGGGGGATTATAGTCAGCCGTTATAATTTCCATCTGCACATTATCTGAAACAGTTGAACTGGACAAAATGTTGGCGGTGAAGGAGGGGGGGGGGGGGGGGGGGGAGTGCAGAAGGGCGATTGATCACGCCGATACAGTGAGCCCCGCTTATTATAATATTAATAGTGGCCGCTGACTATAATCCGTTATAACGGTGTCCCGTTAGTCCATAACTGCCACAACCAAATCACAAGTATACCGCAATTAAATTGCCGCGTCTGGCGGTTTATGGTGCTCCACAAAACAAGGACAAACAGAGGCACAAATTATGGAAAGTTTAATAAAATTGAACAAAATGGAAGAAAGGAAAGTTAATGACCAGTTATAGATTGCTTTCAAGTATGGAAAAAGAGAGGCCTTGACGACAACAGTTGTTGTGGTGTTGGAAGTGGCAATGAGAAAAGAATTGCTGAGCTTGAGGACGCTCTATTTGGGATGGAGCTCATGGAGAGTGGAGGTCTACGTAAGAATATCACGCTGCTTTCGCTGTAATGGGTTTTCACATGTACAAAAGACATGCAAAGAACCTGGTCCGACATGTGGGCATTGTTCGATGGCCCATGACCAAATGCATGCGACCAAAAAGATAAGCCTCCAACATGCGCCAACTGTAAAAAATTCAAGCTGGATTGTAATCACGCAGCCAACGACAGGAACTGCCCAAGGAAGGCGAATGATCTTCAGGGATTGATCAACAGGACCGATTATGGACTTTGAACCTGACACTCTAGAACCTGGACCAGGGGATTCCCCAGTTGACTGCGACGATATGAAGGCGCTGGATATCTTTTTCTCGGATTCATACGTCTCAATCTGGGCTCTGAATATTCGAAGTATACAGGCCAATTGGGATCAATTAATTTGTTAGGTACCTGGAACAAATTAAAGAAAAACCGAATGATATTGTTCTTTCTGAGATAATATCTCTATATTATGGTCGGTATTCGCCGTCCTGCGATTATGCAACGATCTTCCAACTGCCAGGTTACGATCTTCCAAGAGTCCAGGGGAAAACCCCGTCATTGATACTAAGCTGATTTTGAGAAAAATGAATTTTAAAGTTTACCAACTAACAGAAACTTCAAAAACGATTTTAAAAATACAAAAAATGTTTTATTTGAACCATCAACTATGCAGATTCACAATATGTTCCCCGAATAACCATTTTTCAAACTATTAAATGATATTTTATACATAATTCTGAACTTATAATGCGAATTTTAACCCTCTTTTACTCCTAAACCAAACAATGGAGAGAATAAAGTATTTTGAAGAATGCAAAACGTATGTTAATATCCACAAAATACAAAAAAAAATGCTTTGTACAATTTGTACACTGTGTATTAGGTTTTACAAAAAATTTACCCAAAAAAAAAAAAAAGAAAAAAAAGTTTTTACGAACGAAAACTACGATTCAAAAACGCAGCAAATTTTACTCAAGGGTTTATTATTCTTTGATGTAGGTTACTTGTGCAAAAATTATTTCTGTGTCAATGGAAAAAAATTTGGAAAAAAAAAAATGTTTTTTGGATTTTCTTTTTTCAAACAAAATTTTTCAAAATTTTTTTTTACTCGAAAAATGGGATCCTTCAAAAATCCCATTTTTAGCACCATGAAGCCCTATAGATCGCCACAGTGAAATCGGATCGTTCCGGGACTTCGAAAACGACGCCTAACTCGACCCCATAGCTAAAAGCCTTCAAAAACCCCCTCTCATAGCCCCATTTTAGCCCCATAGAGCCCCACGGGTTTGGGCGATCGGACTGAAAACCTTGCGGGCACAACTAGATGGTAAACCGAGTATTTTGTCAAAATTTCAGATTTAACAAAAAAATCCTACTGCCCAAAACGGCAACACACAAGATGATGAGATAAGGAGGGCGCACGCCGCACAGTGGTGCAAAGGCGGCCGAAACCCCCCAAATTGAGTTGTGCCTTTTCCCAGTTTTTATGAGTGGGTTTTACACCTTAATACTTGTAGAATGAAGCCTCATAATTAGTTTTCTTTTAAAAAATTATTTGGAGACTTGAGAGTCCTTGAAAGTTGATTTTTTTTTTTAATTAAAAAATTACGAATTACATGTTACTTTTTCACCATTTTTTTAACCTATTGTAATGAATAGTATAATTTAAGTAACCACCCATGAACTTTACTATACTAATGTAGTTTCCAAAATTTGCTTTAGTTGAGGGATTAATTCCAGTTTGTACTGTCTGTGCCACGACCTTGTAGGTAATAAAAAAACGTATTTTTCGCATTTTCGATGGAATCGGGGAAAAAAAGCTGCACCGAGCTGAGCTCCGCGAGTAGAAACATTGTAATCTGTGCCTATTGGAGTGTCTTTTCTCAAATTTTCATCGCCGTTATCCGCCGTATATGTTCAGGGTCCACGTTGTAAGTCGCTAAGATGGGTGCGTCAATCGACAACATTCTGAAAGAACAATCGTACAGTTGTTGTGTATCGCGCAATCAGCAGCTCAGAGCACGATAATGCTGAAGAGGACAAACCGGCCTCACCAAGAGAGTGAGAGATTGAGAGAGTGAGAGAGGAAGCTCATGCCCGAAAATGTTCCTGCGAATTCACCAACGAGGACGTTTTTCACTCCATTATGGTGTCTTCTGACCCATACATCACGTCTTTAAGACCCATGTTTAAAAATAAAAATCTTCCCTTAGGGGATGAAGCTTTGCAATTACTTTTGTGAATTAATATTTTTATTAAGTAGTGGTATAGATTAACGACGATTTTTAATTGAATTTTTATTTACCTAGCTGTCATTGTAATATTTTAAACGATTATTTCCTTTTTATTAAAGAGCTTTCAAGTCAAACTAATTGAGTTAATGGTATATTATTCTGAAATTAACGCTATTTTCATTTTCATTCATTTTTATTCCATAAATTTCGTAAAAATGGTTTGAATTGTTTTCAAAACCCTTCCTTCAACCCAGGTTTCAAGACACAATGGTTTTTTACTGTATAGAGCGGTGAACTTGGGATAAATTTTATGGGTTATACTCGAACATAAGCAAAAACAGCTGAAAAAGTGGAGAGCCAGTGAGTATACCCATTAAAATGTTGAATTATGGTCTTTAAAAAATTGTAGCGCAATAACTGACGTCAAATTCGGATTCTACGCCCCGAAAAACATGAGTGTATCGAGTTTTATTGAAATACTCCGATGAAAAGGGGTTTTGGCCGCTTTTTGGCGGTTTTGCACCACTGTGCGCCGCAGCGTTGGTTGGGGCCTTTTAAACTGCAATGACGGGGTTCTTCCCTGCACGCGCTGTCGATGACGGGGTTTTTCCCCAGTAGGTACTGCTAATATTCAACCCAATATTTCGCTGAGATGATGGGGTTATTCTCCAAAACCGAGGGCTTCGTCGGATTCTACGCCTCAAAATCCTTTAGAAACCACTTCGTACCTGATTCACCCCAAAATGTCGATGACGGGGTTTTTCCCCTGGACTCTTCTTTACAGTTACTCCTTCCTCAGCACGTCAACTATCAACAAGACCTGCGGAGTGATTGTTTTCACAGCCAAAGAACTAAACGTTGAATCGCAAGAAGAGTTTTTAAGAATATAGAAAATACTAATTATATCTTAAGTCGCTATAAATTGTAATTCTAAATATGTAATATTCATTAGCACTAAGGGAAAGACAGGCCTGGACAGGTCAGAGACCTATAGGCCAAATCAAGAAAAAGTGGTTCCTATGTATACAAATTATGACTCTCTTCCTTATTGTTGAAATTGTTTTTGTCTTTTGAATAAATAAATAAATTAAACATCGGAATTTGCCCAGAGATTGTGATCATTGTCTGGTTTATTGTTATCGCTGTTGGGTAATCACGACGACTTTTCTTCACTCCAGAAAGCTTCATTCGGCCGCCATTGATTCAGGGGCACAAGATCTTCAGTCCAACAAGTAAGAAGACATCTCTTCTTGTCACGCTCCACCTGGCTGCAATAGCATTGTTACATCCATGGACTGAAGAGGAAGGGTGGAGGTTACCATGGTGCTGGCTGGTCCGAGAGTCCAACCACCAGAGGACGTGGGCAGAAGAGGGGAGAGAGAATTGATTCCGATGACGGGGAGGGGAGAACTGAGGCGAGCAGACCAGTTCGGTAGCCAGTAGGGATGGGCGTTTCGGTTTCTTTTAAGAAATGATACGAAACAGTTTTTTCGTAGAATGAAACTGTTTCGGGGAAACTGTTTCAAAATAACACTTTCAGCGTCAATGCGTTTCGAAAGAACTGAAGCAGGCTTGCAGAAACCAAAACGGTTTCGTCGCGCCTCAGACTGCTTCTTGTTCTCCTCAGCTCAAGCTGTTGCGAAACCGTTTCGTTTTCTAAGGGGGTTTCTTTTCATTTCGTTCATTTGCTCGTTTTTTTGAAACAGCTATTCCAGATTAAGTGAAACTGTTTCAACGTTTCTTCTCGTGAAACTGTTTCGTCGAAACTGTTTCGCGTTTTTTTCCCATCCCTACTAGTCAGCGCCTAGCGATTCGGATCGATCGAATGGCAAAGATCAGATGGCAAAAAAAGTCAGATAAGACGAAATTTTCAATGGTCTGGAACGTAACAGTACTTACCACAAGAGCTATCAAAGGACATGTATATTAAATATTTACTCCAAGACGATGTTGATGTTAAATTTTTCTTTTTGGACGTAATAAAGTAGCATCTAAATTTAATGTCAATAGTTTATTACTCTCTCAATTCCGATTCCCTTCTTTTCGGGTCCGGCGGAGCTGCAACACACATCAGGTAAGAAAATGTTGGCGGCGGGACTGCGATAGGTTTCGGCGGAGTTGCCAAAACCCCATTATTAAACCCCATTACTGGTTCGCTTCAGAAACCGTTCGATTGTTTTACAGATTTTGACTTTTCTTTTTTTATAGAGTCCAATTAAATGGAGAACCACAGAAACCCCCCGAGGGGAGAAACTGTCAGTAGGCAAACAAAGCGAGAGCAAATTGAATATTCCCAACTTTGGAAAGGGAAAAGACGTCCAGGGAGTGGCATTCCAAGTCTGAATTCAAATGATGAATTTCAGTCGTCCCCGAAAAATACCTCATTTTGTAGGTCCTTGCAACAATTCGGCGATGAGCGGAAATTTCTCTTCGGGATGTTTGAACAAAGTTTTCTCCGCCGTCTTTGAATTCATGAGGAATTGATGAGTTTGCGGGAAGGCGCAATTTAAAACGGCGTTTCCGTTCCAACGAGCGACGAGAAAAATCGCATTTGAAAAAACGTTATCAGGCCATTTTTTAGTGCGTTGAAGGGAATTATACAATTCATAATATTTTTCAACATGTGGCCGTTTGAAATGGGAAACGAAACCCCGTTTTCAGGAAATGATTTGGTTTTCAAATCTTCAACGCATTCAAAAGGCGGGCTCTTCCAGTCGCTATCTCTCCTTTATGCGGATGAGAGGCTTCGCCGGTGGGAGAACGAGCACGAGGAAGAGATAGACCCCCGTTGAATATCCCAGTTGTGAAAGCGAAGGGGAGTCGGTCGGATTGGTTCGGTAACAGGGCGAATTGGAACACATGAAAAAAATTTCCCATTTAAGCCGACGGGTTTCTTCCCCCGAGAAAAATTGGTCATGAGGACGTTTTCCAGGGCGAAAGGAGGGGGGGAGTCTGGGATCCGCCATTGCTCAGGAAAGACCGGAATTTCACGCTGTACTCCCGAGCGGGCACAGTTTTCATTGACTGGATTCTCCGGCGTTAAAAACCAAGTTGGTAAAATGTGATTGACTGATTGGTCAATAGAAATAAATTTATTACCTACGTTATAGTTCGATTTGGCCAATCGACGCAGAATTTGAGTCCCTTTGAAAACGGTCCATGTAGAATTTTCTGACGGACGCGTAGTTTTCACTTTAGTTTTCACTTTAGTTGATATGGTAAAACCACCCATAGTCGACACCCCTTTCAAAAAATGAGAAAAGATAAGCTTAAGGGACACAGATTTGCATTCCTGGGCGCTCTTGATCCATCAATATCTTAAGACCGAATCAGAATTTCAGAATTATGAATGTTTGATGGGAAAATTTCCCGTTTAATGCCATGAAAACGAGCAGGAAAGACCGAAAAAGTGGAAAGATTTAGTATGCAGTTGTCATGGCCACCGTTTCTGAGGTGATTCGTTAGCTGGAATTCCAGCTTAAGGACCCATTGAGTTTGCATGCAATTTTCACCTCTCATCACTTGATATATTTTAATCTTTCTTGAATTTCTGTGTTCTCTAGTGTTTCTAGTTTATAAAGTGGTTGTTTGCCGATGGTGCAGAGGTCTAATCCAATGAGGTGGTTAGGGAGAGAGAACTATTCCTCTGCTGGTTTGAATACTGTTTGAATACCATAAGGTTCAGCCCTGAATGTACGTTCAACTACCTCAAGTCAATCTTGGCTGTAGATGAGCTTAGTTGCTCGAAACCCCACGCTATAATTGTTTACCAAAATAAGCAGTATTAGTATTCAAACCAGCAGAGGAGTCGTTCTCACTCCCTAACCAACTCATTTCTAGTTTATGTTGTTCCAAAATTGGAGGATTTTTGTTCGGGAGTCCAGGGCTCTTCACGAGCTGTAGCGCCACGGGGTAAGGTAAGGGTGACGTAAGTTGATCCAAAATATTTTCCATCTTAACGATTTTTGACTGGTTTTCGGCCATATCAACTATGGGTATAAAAAAAAAACGAATTTTCAGAAGTCGATAGGGGGTATCTTTAAAAGGACCTGAGTGCTCCCGTAGAAAAGGAATGCCTCTGCTTCCGACTCACCTGAGTGCTCCACTAGGAAAAAAAAAAAAAAAAGCGCGAGTGCTCCAACGCATCTCAGTGATCCCGTGTTTGAAGAATTGCACTTTTGATGATTAGACGTTACTGTAATTACCCATTCATAAGGTACTATTGACACGACGTGAGCACTGGAGCCGTCGTCCGGGAAGACAATACCTTCCACGACATGTCGTGGCAGGTATTGTTTCTCCCTGGGCTCGCAGTTATACTGGGAACAGTGGCTACAGTTACCTTGAACTAAGTGTCGTCAAATGTGGCCTGACCTACTGCCCCGGTCTCACATGGTGAACGCCCCCGTGGCTCCCTTAGTCGAATTGTCGACTTGTGGCAGCGGACCCATGCGTTGGGATCCCTCCCGCTAATTCAGCTTCCCTAGGCGAAGTGATTGGGTGTTTCCGAATTGGCTCCCAAATGTCCTTTTAGGCTCCCACCTCCTAGACGCCAGTGGCCGTATAGGCTCCCAGTCAACATCATTCTGTAGAACTTAAGGCGTGGTTAAAAAATTAATGTTGTTAACATTTAATGTTGTTGACGCGAAGCTGCGTCGAAAACTAAATTAAATTAAAAACGTTCAGTTCGTTTAAGCGCAACAACTGACGCAATACGGCAAAGATCAACATTCGCGTAGCCAACACGGACGGATTATCTCCTCTTGGGAGCCTGATCGGGTATCATCCAAGTGATTGATCCCTGAATAATCATCGCGATTGGGCGTTGTTAGCTTAATACTTATTATACAATGTATACTATGTCATAGTAAATGGCAATTTGAATGCCCCCAATATTCCCGTCTTCGAAAGTAATAGGGAGAAAAGGGGTTCGCAGGGCCACGACGCGACTGTAGCCCGCTCCTCCCGCCGGTGATACCTCTAGCTTGAGAGAGAAAAGGGGAAACCCCCACATAACAATGTCACGACGTACCTTCTTGTAGAGAAGCGGGTCGCATTGTCAGATTTAAAAAAAATTCTCATCAGCAACCTGGAAACTTGTCCCAAGACAAGGTGCAAGACCTTCCCCTAGGTACCTTCAAAGAGGAGAAACCCATTTTTACAGAGCAGAAACCTGTTTTAGCGAGAGGAACGCGAATTGTTAGACTCACTGAAATTCTCCCCCGGTGTGAAAAACGTCTTATTTCCTAATATCTGGAGTTGATTGCTGGGTCATGAGCGTTCTCTCGAAATAGAACATCTTAATGTTCGGAATAATTTTGTTACCCGCAATAAACATAACGCGAGTTCACGTGTCGATATAGCCGACAGTAATGAACGGTACATTTTTACACCCCCCCCCCCCCCCCCCCCCCACCGACTTAAAATGATGTGGAACTATATGAAGCAAGAACGGAAATGTTTTTCTTCTTTTCTTCTCATGTTATGACGAATTTAATGCATACTTCGGGTCGTTTGATAAGACTGTCAAAAACCTAAAGCCGTTGAACTTTTTATACTACGACGAAGTTTGATTTGGCCATAATAGAATATGACGGGATTTATGGGATCATCTAAAAGAAATCGAATTGTTGGACTGGTGACTATTTAGGTTCAAAAATGACGCGTGGCTCGCGAGCCATAGAACTCTGATTTCATAAGCGGGTAAGCCGATTTACATCTGTTTCAAAAGAAATTGAGCCTAAATCTAAAATCCCCTCCTTTTTTTTTAAAAAGTAATTGACATCGGAGCGAACAGTTAATTTTGCGAGGCCACTCAAAAGGTTTCGCTGATACCAGCATTATACACTTTTACGAGTACTACGCAATTTATTATCATTTAATGATGGAGACTAGATTGAATGGCGAACCCTCTGCTGGTAATTTTAAATTTTTTTATAGTAACAATAACCCGTTTAGTGAGGGAGAGTTTTGAGCGGCGAAGCCGAGCTACGGTCCTGCGAGGCTATTACATCATACTTCGATGAAATAGTCTTCTAAGCCCGTATTACCATCTCTTCTTACAATCCTAGGTCGCAGTTAATAATGTATCACGAAATACAAAAATTTAATCTCACAATAATTAATGTGAAAATAAGAAAAACGCTGCAAATTTTACACAAGGGTTTATTATTCTTTGATATAGGTTACTTGTACAGAAATTTAATTCTGTCAATAAAAAAATTAAAAACAAAAATTTTTTTTTGGATTTTTATATTTCAAAAAAAAATTTTTGAGGGGATTTTTTTTTCAAAAATGTGTTTTTTCAAAAATTCTTTAATTTTTACTCGAAAGATATTTAACTTCTTGGGATCCTTCAAAAATCCCATTTTTAGCCCCATGAAAGGCCTATAGATCGCCACAGTGAAATTGGATCGTTCCGGGACCCCGAAAAATGGATTCTACGTCCAAAAATACTTCGAAAACGACACCTGACTCGATCCCATAGCCAAAAGCCTTCAAAAACCACCTTCTGTAGCCCCTTTTTAGCCCCAGAGCGCCCCACGGGTTTGGGAGATCGGGCTGAAAACCTTGCGGGCACAACTAGATGGTAAACCGAGTATTTTGTCAACATTTCAGATTTTTTTAAAAATTCCTACTGCCCAAAACCGCCTGGACGGCGGACGGCGGACGGCGGACGGCGGACGGCGGACGGCGGACGGCGTACGGCGAACGGCGGACGGACATTTCGGTTTTGGAATCTAGACCTCTTGAAACGGATAATGTCAAATTTTGAGGCCGATCGGAGTCGTCGACCCCCGTCGCGAAAACATAGGTGTATTATTCCAAGAATAATAAACCAAAATGAGTAACCCGAAAAGTTTCAACGTTAGATAGTTAAATGATCGTAGAGTGCCATCATTATAAATGTTATTACATTATATATTAAATATATATTTAAGTAAAGTATTACATTATATATTAAATATATATTTATAAGTAAAGTACTGTACTTTACTTCATTTAAAAAAATTTAAATTTTTTTATCGATTGCAATATTGTAGTGGGATGCAGAGCGTATTGCCTAAAAAAAAATATATAAAGCTATTCTCTTCTATAATAATATTATGGATCTTCATATATTATATGAAGATATTATGTTCTTGTGTTCAAAAATGCATTGACTGTCTGACCCCCCCACTCGATGTTGGAAAGTACAAACAGAGAAAGAAGACCGATTGTAAGGAGCTGAAACCGGATTATCTTATTGGGTATATATATATATATATATATATCCTATACGACCAGGACTACGGCTCTCCATCCCCAGTCTGATGGCCTGGTTGAACGGCTTAATTGGACCATAACAAAATACCTCGGGATGTTCGTCGATGCCAGCCAAGACGACTGGGATGATAAACTCCATTTGTTCCTCCTAGCCTACCGGTCTTCTCCTCATGATACTACAGGCCTGTCTCCAGCAGAGATCTACATCTGCCTGAAACCTTGGTGCGCCAACCAGCAGAGGAACTTAATGTAACAGAACCCTGTGCGTTCCAGTTACGGCAAAGGTTGGAGGAGACGCAGGAGTTTGCTCGGGAACGAGCAAGATGGAAAATGAGGGCCCAAAAGGAGAGATTCGAAAGAGCCCAGCTTCAAGGAGGGAGGCTGGGTCTGGGTCCACGACCCAAGGCGGGTACGGGGCAGATGCCCGAAACTGCAGCCCCAGTGGACGGGTCCGTGGGTCGTCACAAAGAAAAAGACGACTTGCTCTTTGAAGTCGGAAAGGGCCGACGGAAACGATTGCTGCACGCCATCGTCTGGCAAGGGCTGATGTCCATCTTACCAAGTCTGCGACGCAGGAAGAATAATCCCTTCTCTCTCCCCCCCCAACTCTAATTGCTACGTTGAGAGCATATGACATATATGTATATATACATACATTGTGTCGGTCTTGTTTGAAAAGTGGTGGCCAAAATACACGTTGTTACATCTTCGTTAAGTGTAGTTGCTCACATGTGATTATTGCAATATTCAAATATACATCCTAGTGCTCATTTGAATATACCTGGTAAAAACAATTACTTATTAAATCATTCAAATTATTAACCAACGCATAAAAAGATTTTCAAAATCAAATTTCACAGCTGGAAAAGTAACTAGGTAGGTACTTAAGGTCATAAGGCTAGACAGAAACATGAAAAACGCTTCAATTTGTACACAAGGGTTTAATATTGGTTAATTGTGAAAAACTAATAATTAATTTATTCTCTGTCATTAAGAAAATATTTTTGAAAATAAATAAATAAATAAATTTTTTCTGTGCAATGTTTGGACAGGTGTGGGACCTTAAAACAAAGAAAAAATAAGGGTTTGCGTCCAAAATTACTGCGGAAACGAAACCTTATTAAATTTTGACCTCCTTGGAACCTTCTAACATACCTACCATTTGTAGCCCCATGTAAACCCAATAGATCCCCACAGTGAAAACGGATCGTTCTGGGACCCCCGAATTAGATTCTACGACCAAAAATACTTCGAGAACGACACCTAACTCGCCGCGCCCGGGAGCGAGTAGCATAACTCCTCTCGGCCCCATAGTCGAAACCCTTCAAAAAACCTCCGTTTCCGATTTTAGCCCCATAGTGCCTCACGGGTGAGGGCGATCGTGCTGAGAACCTTGCTGGCACAACTAGATGGCTAACCATGTATTTTGTCAAAATTTCAGATTTTTCCTACTGCCCAAACCGGCTCGGACGGCGGACTCTCCCTCTTTGCTTTATTTTCAAGCAAATATCTTCGATTTTCAGAATTTTTTCAAATGTACCGATGCACGTATCCGGTTACCGGATATTTCGACCCACTTCTATCCGGTCACAATCTATCCCGATGTGAAAAAGAAATATCCGGATATAATCAATCGGTCACGGTCTTTCCATCCCTAATCGCCAGCCGACTCGGTAGGCTCCTCAACTCCAGCGGCAGCTGACATAGCCCGTTATTCTCTGCATTAAATCACATGTTTAATCGCAGAACTTCGAAATTACTTTATTTTCTCACTATTTCCTTCGATCTGGAAATCCCCGCTGGCACTTCAGAAGGGATTTCCGAGGGGGAAATATAAATTTCACTAGGGCCCATTGTCTAGCAGTTCATACTTGACAGTTCAACTGCGGCAGCAGGAAACCTTACCTAACACGATCCTTCGTGCCGGGTACCTAACTCAGTTTCTTCCTGGCCCTTCCGAGGATCTACTGGATTTACAACATCCCGACACTTCGGTTGAGCCAAAGGAACCCAGATCCTCCATTTCGGCAGCGGGAGCTTTCCCAGTCTGCAGATCGCAACAGATTGCCTCCGATTATGCCTCTGACGTATCTCCGCCTGTAGGTACTCCATCCCCCATCCTCCAAAAACACTGCCCGCGAAACCACGGATACTGCACCGAATGCATTCCGCCATTCCACAATCACACCACGAAACTCTTTATATTTTTCTCTTGTACGTCGAAGGTAGGTTTACAACGTCTAAAAGTTTCATGACCCTAAGATTTTGCCGTAAAAAGTAATAGATTTTTAAATTCGAGCATAAAAACGACGAAAATTGAGCTTATTAAAAACCTCAACTTTCTCCCCTCTCCCTACGATCTTGTGAGGCTTTTTTTTTTTTTTTTTTTCTTTTTTTTCTTTTTTTTTACAAAATTATTGGTGGACCAATGAGCTCTAATGTGATGGGAATGAACCTCGATATGGCCAGGGTCCAAATTGGAACATTGATTTTTCCAATTAAGTTCACGTTTTTTTCGATTTTTGACCACTGCGCGGCGCGCCGCGGCGGACGGACAATTTATTTTTGAAACGGCTGATGTCAAATTTTGACGCCGATCCAAATCTTCGGCCCCCGTCGCAAATACGTAAGCGTCTTTTCAAAAAATAATAAAACCAAAATCAGTTTGTCTGAGAGAAGAAACCAGATTTCAGAGAGAGGAAACCCGTTTTTGATGCGATGGAGCCAGTTTAAACGAGCAAAAACCAGTTTTTTGGAGAGGATTTACACAATTGCACTGTGCAAAAGATGTTCAAGAGAAAAGACACCTATTATGGAGCTCTTCCAAGAGATTTTGAGGGTCCAAACGTCAAAGTAATGTTTCGTTTCCGCATTTCTGAGCGTAGAATGGGGTGCCAGACCTGTTCCACCACACACTATGGCGCTTCATGGGCTCCACATCTGTCAAATTCTTCAAAGTCCTTTCCTGGGTCGAAAGCTGTCAACCGGAGCTTTCCAGCGCTCACAATGAGGACTCTGCAAGTGTCTTTTTCGATCAGCAGACTAAAGTCTTTTGACTAACATTCTTTTTGTGAAGCTATAAGGCAACGAGTAGTTGAAAAAAGTGGTTTGTAACGTTCTTTTACGAGTTTTTGAGTGATTTAAAATATGATAATAAAACGATAATAGAATAGATTTATTTACCAAGTGATAATTTTCATTTAATTATCACATTAAATGTAATCGCTGTTTTAGTAAATGGTATAATTAAAAAAATTAAGAATGAACTTTTTCAGTTTAAGTTTTCTTCTTATCCTCCTCTTTTCTTTGCCCCCAGTGTGCAGCAGTATGGTCCTTGGATACTTTCGGTTGTGCAACACCTCTCGTCCACGAGCCCACTTCCGAATCTGGACTGTTTTTTTAATTAAATAAATTTGCTTTCCCGACTTCCATGATAGTTCTGAACCTTCGTGACTCCTAAATGGGCGGAAAAGCTCGAAAGTCTCCCTCTCCGTCTAATTCCCTTCGTCGGGGTTTCCAGCTAAGGGTTATGGCTTGGCGTGAAAGGTCATAACAGTTGGTGATAGTGGGAAATGTGGGATGTGGGACTATTTTTAGCTTCTTTCCTTCGGAGCAGAGTTAAAAATTGATCAA
Organism: Pilophorus perplexus; assembly: GCA_955831195.1. Lineage (NCBI taxonomy): Eukaryota > Metazoa > Arthropoda > Insecta > Hemiptera > Miridae > Pilophorus > Pilophorus perplexus. Next base: position 7,510,402 of record OY037014.1, on the reverse strand, counting down.
TGCTTTTTCTCGGTAGATTTGGTTAGTAACAAAAAACAAAACAACTGGAAATAAAATCACTGATGGATGAAATATTAAAATCAAAATGAATTTGGCATGAGAGGAAATTTCTCAATTGGCAAAAACGTAGAAATTTCCGTTTAGTTCTTTTCTAATGGCGCCCGCTGAAAAAGAATCCCAATGAAATGGGATCGGCTTCATTTGAACCGATGGATATAACATCGTAAATTTTTAGGGGGTGGGTGGGGTGGTGGAGGGGTGCTTTGAGGGTTAACTGGCGTGCTGACCTACCCAGAGATGGAGGCGCCGCTGCGTCTGGCATGAGACTGAAGGCGGAAGGGGGTGTCACCCCTGAACTACTGGGGGTGGCTTGGGTGGCTAACCCACCCTGGCCCTTCGATAGGGTGAAACCCCGTCGTGAGGGAATTGGAGAGCAGTTAGCTGTTATTAGGGACCGTGTCGTCCGGTGTCGGGAGATCAAAATTTAAAGTTTGCGGAGGGTGTTGGATGTGAAACAGGGATTGGGTCATTGCATGAGGGATATCTTCGATGGCGCCTGTAGGGAATGCGAGTCCCTTCAGTGGAGACGGAGGTGAAGGTGAATTTCAGAATGCACAAATCCTGACGCCGAGTGAGCTTCAAAACACAGCAACCCTTTATGAGCTCTGCATGACCAGAGAACTTCAGAGCTTAGGAATTCCTGAATCTAGAGGCTAAGGGAGTTCTCTGCTGTATGCTCCAATGTCAATTACTCCAGATTTCCAGTGAGCTCCAGGTTGTAGTTATCCACATGTCCAGTGATCTGCAGAACCCACCCAGGGTCCCTTGGTCCCATAGCTTCGAGACCCCTGCGTACAGAGGTTCCGGGGGCTCCCTGCAACCCCGGCGTCCAGTGATCTCCAGCTGTCCAATCAACTGCAGAAGCCAGGATTTTAAGACCCCTGGATCGCGAGACTCTGTGAGCTCCACAACCTCAATCTTCATGCTGCCCAAGAAAGCTAGCGCTTGTCGGTGTTGTCATCATTGAACCATCAGCCTGATGAGGCCTCAACATTTTGTTGCATTTTGGAACGAGGGAAACTGTTTCACATGGCCTGGTTCCGAAATTTTTCGAACAGTGTCCAGTTGTTTCACTGATCTGAAAATAATTTGATCATGCACTTGAAGCTTTTCGAATGCTGTTTGAATCCTGGTTGAAGTGAGACACGGATCCAGCAGGTTTGCAATACACTCAAAGGTGCAGCAATATTCTGCAAGATCTCGAAGGCAGCGAACGGCGTCACTCTACCAGAGACATGGTCATGCGAGGAGACCTACGTGGTTGTATTATTTTATTATGCCAGTTGTTTTGCTCTGCGACGTTAAGTTGGCCGCCAAAGACATGAACTGGCTAGTGCCTTTCAGAATGTGGCTGATCTAGCACATGCTGCGTATTCCTCGACAGACAGGCTCCTCTGAATATAATATGTCCATCAGCAATGTATGCCCTGAAGTGAGAATTGCTGATGACGATGTTGGTGCCCCATGTCTGAAACGGATGGGAAAGATAAGAGACCATATATGGAAGGAATCGCGCGTCTTGGTTGTTGGACATACATAGCTGGACAGAGACCGAGCATTTGTTTCACCTAGCGCAGGACCGTTGAAGCAATGCAGAATTCATCGCCAACGCCAACCAACAAGAAGCCGCTGACGAATCCTTACCGCCGTTCTGGACGAAAAATGTCATAGTGTGTTACGTTGTTCATCCCACATACGTCCATGACCCCTTTGAATTCAACCCCCTCAGTGGCCTCATTGGTGGTCCCCCAAACCACCCCTGGGGGGAACAAGTGATTATGACTGGGGCGCCTGCCGCCTTGACAACTCCTTCGGGCCATTCCTCAACCTGTCACTTTCCAGGTCTGAAGTTGTCAAAGGACCAGACGTGCCTTACCTACAACCGACCTCATTTAGCCGGCCGAGTCAAATCGTACCCGGCCTCAACTAACTCACAAGTGCACAATACCAATTTCAGGGTACCTACTGAGGGAATCGGCACTATACAAAATTACCGTGTGGACGAATCAGTAGCACAAAATAACTGGCATAGCTTTTGTAATTCAGTTCCGATGACAGTCAAACATTGTCTTATCCACTGCTGCTTCAGCAAACACTTGGACATAATAATATTACGCACCCCGGCGAGAAAAGTGACACTTCTCAGAAAACCCAACTTTTCAGGAGAGCCAAAAAACGAAATCAGGAATTTGGTTTTCAACTTTTCGACGTCGCTGAATAACCGAGTAGGAATTAATTCATGTTTCCTCGTTAGTTTGGCTATCCTATGAACTAATAAAAGCAATAGTTTCGATAGCAATAAATTTTTCCAGCCGGAATTAACGAAGGAAACGTAAAAAACGAGGAAGTGACACTTTTCTCGCCGTCATTCCGCACAGTTTCCTTGTTGTGTCTCATTCTTCTTTATCATCATTACCTTTTTACGGACTAAATACTTACAGAATGAGCCTTTGTGGCTGTTAGCATTATTTTGTTTCCAACTTTAAAGTCTTGAAAGAAGAAAAAATTCGAAAAATAACATTTTTCAATGATATTTTTCAATTATGCTCCCTTGAATATTTTTTCAAAATGAAAGATACATAACTTGAGTAGTAGGTGCCCGTCAAAAAATGGAAAAGAAAATGATAATTTTTCTAACTTGAAAAGAAGGCACACACTTGAAACTTATAAAATCACAGCTTCCTGTCAGTGAAATACTTAGGTTGAGATTTTAAAAAAATCATCCAAGCTATTTAACCAAATTACTAGTAGGCACCTACTCACTAATCTCTTCATCATATTCAGTCCCAGTAGTTGAATAAATAGAACTTTTTATTTTTAAAATAAGTTTGCCATTTCACCAAGTTCAAAAAGTGCGAGACCTAACTACGTGCTCTAGTGCGTGTCAAGTGCTAAGTCAGTGCTCATCACAAAAGAGTGATGAGTCAGTCTTCGAAAACCCCAGGCTTGGTTGCTATCTGGAAACTCCACATCTACATAAACAAGCTGCATTGAAACAGTCATGATTTTGATTCAACCAAGATACTACCTAGTGATGTGGAGTTATACCAGACAGCAACCAAGACTGATTTTCGAAGACTGTCGCATCACTTAGTTAGGCACCTTTTCCACTTGGTGAAATTGCCAACTTATTTTTAAAATAAAAAGTTATCATTTATTCAACTATTGAGACTTATTATAATGAAGTGGTTAGTGAGTAGGTAGGTATTCGGTTAATTTGGATGAAATTTTTGTATTTCAACTTATGTATTTCACTGACAGGAAGTCAGAACGGTAATTTTATCCGTTTTTAGAGCCTTCTTTTCAAGTTAGAAAAATTATTATTTCAATTTTTTGACGAGCATTCATCTATTAAACTCATCTACTGAAGGCCGGTGCCTACTTAAGTTCTCTTTCATAAAAATAAATGGAAAAAAAAGAATAAAAAAAAAGAAGAGGTTCAAAAGAGCTAGTTACTTGAATTATTTCTTATCCCGACTTTAAATTTGGTAACAAAATAATGTTAAAAAGGCTCATTATGTAAGTATTTAGTCCACAAATAGTTATAACTGTTTTTAAAAAAGTGATAGGTAGCAGGCGCGACTCGTGAGGGAGGCAGCGTCGCAACTGCACCCCCTCGATGCAGAAGGGCGAGAGGGGGGGCTACGTATTACCTACCTAATTAGTTACCTAGCTAAAAATGAATCAAAACTCGGCTCGAAAATCTACGTAAGTTCTTGTAGACCTTACATAGTTCGCGGAACGTCTGAAAAGCCTGTGTTGATAGTGCAATGATAACGGGAGCACTGCCCTTCTTGAGACGATTTTTTTGCATGGACCTTATGGAACAACGAACTAAGTGTGAAGCCAGAATGTCGAAATGTGGGGCAGTTCTGGGCACTGCGCACACCCTTCCTTCTCACCGTTCACCAGATGTTAAATCACCTCCACAATCAGTGTTGGCAGTCTTCGTTCATGGGCAGGGAATTTTCGTTTGTAATGAGGGACTTTTTCAGGATCTAATCTGTCTCAAATCATGGAAAAAATAGGGGCTTACTTTTGAAATATTTTGAAAACTTTTTGGTGTTGCTATATTACGCGGTATGAAATCATAAAATTTCGATCGACCAAGGTTTCTGATTTTTTCAGTTTTCCCACAAAGGTATTTTTTACCAGAAGCAGCTTCTGAGGGGATGGCATCAGGGGTTTAGTGTGCTTCCATGTTTTCTGGGAAGTGTTTTCTGAACTCGGTGATCTGCGTTTGTCTCATGTATAAGTTTTTTATTCGTTCGTTTCATTCGATCGTTTCATTGTTCATTTCATTAAGCGTTTGTTGGATAACTCCATTGATTTCATCTTGAGAGAGTTTTCCCGTTTAGGCGTGAGTGATAAGTGTGACATTCGCGACATGGGACGGCCAACCTCACCTTTACCAGGTTTGCAGCGTGTACCCAGGAAATGAAAGGAAACTGGTAATAGTTAATTGGAATTTTTAAACAAACAAATAAATAATGAACTATAGCAAATCTTGATAGTAGGTACTTTTTATCTGTGTTGGGTGCAATAATATTTTCATAAAAATTTTATGAAAATATTATTGCATACAAGGGGGTGCAGTCACGGATTCGTGATAATATTTAATATTATCACGAATCCGTGACTGCACCCCCTTGTTCTGCCATCACCAGTCGCGCCTGATAGGTAGGTAGGTACATCAAGGAAACTAGTAGGTACAGCTGTGCGGAAAGACGGCGAGAAAAGTGACACTTCCTCGTCTTCTGCCTTCCTACCGTAAATTCCGAGTGGAAGTTAAAATTTGGAGGGTTTTAGTTATGCCAACTCCACAACGGCGAAATTTTCGGGGAGAAAAAAGTTATTTCCTAAATTAGGTAGTCAATTTTCAGCCCATGAAAGTCAAGTATAAACAAATGGTTTTACATCAAGAACACTGTCACTTGGGTGAGGTGTCACTTTTCCTGCATGGATTTGGGGACCCCTCTCAGTCACTTCCTTGAAGTGAGACTTTTCTCGCCAGATATTTGGAGCAAATTACTGACTACGATGAGCCTCTTCCAAGAAGTGTCACTGTTGATGCCGCAAAAGCCTCGAAACCTCCTCGCGGTTAAAGTGACACTTCCTGCTCTCTAGCGTTTATTATTGAAAATATCGAAATAATTCCTGTTCTAACCGCTGGAGGGCAGTCTAAGGTTTCTAATGAACGCCCTAACTCTAAATCGACAATTTGGCAGAAGTTATAACGCCATAACACTTTTCTCGCCGGGGTGCGTGTTATGTCCAACTATCGATCAACACGTCATCCATGTATGGAACAGTTGACGCAATGTCAATGATACAGCACATTAGAACAATGTGATAAGGTCAGGTAAATGTTTACTCGCTGTGAGGGACTATCCTGAGTGGGCAGAGTGCCTTTCGAACTTGTCCTAGATCGTTCACGAAGGATGAATTCAGCGAATCTTTGGAAGTGGAGCAGAAGGTATACGTTGTTGTTTTCTTGGATTGCCAGCATATTGTACGCATCGGTCCACCTCTCATCCGCTATTGTCCCATTGTACAAACAGATACGTCGCGGCGTGAAATTCATCGAAATTTCCAATACCATCCTCGGGTTGTCAGTGACGTGTACGAAACACAGCGGACTGTGTTTGTTCTTGGTCACATTGACACGTCGTCGAAGGAGCCTAGGGAAGTTGCAGGTGAAGGGCGGAGTTCCCGTACGGCTGATCGCTACTGTGGTGGCACTGATGGTATTGGTGGTGTGCGGTAACATTGCGAGATATGCTGCCAAGACTCGGACCAATCTGGCATTCTTGTACACGATGTCCAACGGGGGATGGCTCGTTTTAAGTGTCATATCAGCCTGGTACTCACACCTGATTGACCACCACACAGGACACCTCCGCGAAATGACACGTGTCATCAAAACAACATTGTGGAAATCTCGGGAGCTCGTCAATTCCTGCATCGCTCGCAAGGAAGAGACACTCTTCAGAATGCACCGGGTCCACTCCTTCTTCAGCGGGCTCTTCTTCATCACCGCATTCAACGTGTTCGCCGAAACTACCCTCAGCATTTACTACATCGTCATCTACACCATACTGGGATCTTCAGGCGTGCTGTTCCTCTGTGCATACGTTCCTGCTGCTGTCCTCAAATTTACGCCATTGGTCGTCATCTGTTCGGCCGCTCAAAGAGCACGAGAAGCAGTAAGTTGAAACACCCAAAAATTCCTCGACACCCCACTCGGCGGATGAACATATTAATTTGGTTTATTATTATCAGAATTAAAAACCTGCTTCTCGACCGGGGTCAACAATTTGTCCATGTACGTTTCAAGATGTCTAGGTATATAATCTAATATTTCAAAACTCAAACGTCCCTCCGCCGTTCAGGTCATTTTCAGCAGAAGGAAAAATTATTTTTGGAAAAATCTGAAATTTTGACAAAATACGCGATTTTTCATGTAGTTGAGTCCTCCAGGGCTTTTGATGGTACCCAGGATGCCGAATGAGGAGTATCCCGAGTAATTTTGAACTATTAATCCAATTTTCAGAGGTCCTGCATCTGTTCAAATAGGAACGGTCCAAAACACTGTACAGGCGTACCTAGTTTTTTTTTAAATTTTCAAAATGGAATTTTCATGGACATTAATGAGCTTCATGGAAGAAGGATGTTTCCATCCCTTCCATTCCTTCTTCCGTGATCGAGGTTTAAACCAAAGATTACTAACCCATGCGCAAAAATTGCAGCGTTTTCATTTTTTTTTTTTTTTTTTTTTTTTTTTTTTAACGCCGTTCCAACTGCCTTCACACTTGCCGGTTCTTGGTTTCATAAAATCCTCCACTCCTTTTCTTTTTGAAGGGCAACGACCGGCCAATCCACTCTGACGGTTTTTAGAATCCAGAAAAATCCCTCCACGGGTTGCAAGGGTTCCTTCTACAGTTTTTTTAAGGCATCTGGCAGCGTTCAAGTCAGCCGTTACTATTGTCAACGTTCAAGTGTTGAAAGAAATTCTACAAAAATTATTCGAAAGAAGTCATTTTCTCTCCATTTGGTTATTACTCAGGAAATTAAATTTTGAACACAAGTCTTGACGTTCTTTTGACTCAATTCAAAATCTAATTTCCTAAGTTTCGGCTCTAAAATTTGAGTAATTATTAATTACAATAAACCCCCTCTAAAGAACCCATGGAAATGGTAAGATCAAGCTGAAAGGTTTTTCTTGGTGGAGACTCAATACTAGTGTCAAAATTCCACATTTTTGAAAAATTCCTATTGGCAAAAGTGGCGTGGACGGCGGTGGGACGTTTAATTTTTGAAACCTACATGTTTATTTATTTATTTATTTATTTATTGAGAAACGGGCAGAGCCCAATTATACAAAAGTAATACATACACTCGTAGGCAGAAACATATAAATCACTAATTATCGTAGACAAAATTTGTCTATTTAATGGAAACACAACCGAATCGATGCATATATAATTATGAATGGAGACCTAAATTACAAATAAATGGAAGTAAATGAAATGAACTTTATGGCGATCGGTAACACAGATAAAGAAGTCAAGAAGAAAGGAAAAATTCGTGGAGCGTACGTTTGAGGTGAGTAGGAGAGTAGGAGAAGAAGTCAAGATATGGTGGGGAGGAGGTGAGAAGGTTGGCAAGACGGGGGAGGCGACAAAGCGTACGGTGGTAGAGGTAATTGGTTGGCGAAAAGGGAACGTTGAAGGGGTGAGCAAAACGCGACGAGGGGCGCGGGGCTCGCAGACCAATTGAGCGGAGAAGTTCGGGAGAATTGATGCGACCGTGAAGAAGTGCGTGGAGAAAAACCAAATCAGCTGACTGGCGGCGGTCGACAGGCCTCAGCAGATGGAACCGAGTAGAGAGAGCAGAGTAGTTAATCTCAGTGCGAGGAATGCCCAACTTATAGCCCAGGTACCGCAAGAATGCCCGATGCACACGCTCCACCTGCTCAATGTGACAACTATAGAAAGGGCTCCACACCACCGACCCATACTCCAGGACAGGCAGCACGAGAGAGCGATAGAGGGTCACTAGAGCAGGGGCCTCGGTAAATTCCCTCGTGTTTCGCCTAAGGAACCCAAGGGCTCGCATACCGCGCAGGGCGACCTGGGATACGTGGTCAGAGAAGGTAAGCTGGGCGTCAAGCAAGATCCCAAGCTCACGAACTGAGGACTGACGAACAAGAGAAGCCCCGTCGAGTTGGTAGTTGCAAATGATAGGCTCGACAGTGCGGTGGAAGGTGGTGACCGAACACTTTGATGGGTTTAGCTTAAGGCCGTTTTGGCAACACCAAAGGGACAAAGTGTCGAGACAGTCCTGGAGGGGGGAACAATCAGACAAGTTGCGGATGGGACAAAAAATCTTGAGGTCGTCGGCATAGATAAGGTGGGAACACTGAGTGAGGGCAGCCCCGACACTATTCATAACAAGGTTGAAAAGTAGTGGGCCAAGGTGCGAGCCCTGAGGAACCCCCGAAGAGGCAGCGAAAGAACGCGAGAGGGAGCCGTTCATTCGAACGGTCAGCTCACGATCAGACAAGTAATCGCCAAACCATCCCAGCAAAGGACCGTACACCCCCAGGCCAGCCAGAACACGAAGAATCACGCTATGAGGAAGCTTATCAAAGGCCTTTGTAAAATCAGTTGAGATCACATCGACCTGGTAACCCCCTCCGAAAGCCCCCAGCACAAAATCCTGGAAAAGCACCAGGTTCGTCACGGTTGATCGTCCCTTCACGAATCCATGCTGCTCAGGAGCGATGATGGAAGTTAAGACAGGGGAAATCCGATGGACGACAAGCTTCTCAAAGGTTTTGGGAATGGTCGAAAGAGAGCTGATGGGGCGGTAGTTGCTGACGTCAGACCGATCACCCTTCTTGAAGATAGGGGTAACAAAGGCTGTCTTCCAGCAGGCTGGAAACTGCCCTGCAGCCAAAGAAGCATTGAAGAGAGTGGTGAGAGGGGGAGCAAGAGTGGCCGCACAGGCTCGTAAGAGCACGGGGGGGCACGCCATCGGGATGTTCTAAATCGTAAAGTGTCAAAATTTAATTTTGTGGCCAATCAACATTTTCTACCTCCTATGAGGGTGGCCTAACCGATGGGTCCCGACGAGTCAGAAGGGATTAGCAAATATATCTCATGCCTCCCGCGACTACCTGACCATCCTCTCCGATGGGTCCCGCAAGGTAATCTTTGTTTAAGATCGAAGATTGAATAAGATAATAACGATGTTTTCCGTAAGATCGAAGGATGCAAATTTCATCTCGGGCAAAACTGGTGGCGAAAAATTGCAGCAGCTTGGACTCGCTGCTGAGTACAAAGAGCGCACCGAAGTTGGTCGATTCTTGGCCTATCTGTTTGGATTACCGCTGCTCGACCAAACTATGATGGAAGATTGTTTCTACGATGATATCATGGCGAGAACACATAGGTGCATGCGATTCAGAGAATCGATCAAGAATACATTCAACTAGTGCAAGCTTGCCTGTTTTCCACACGGTTTGCCGAAGAACGTTTCGTCAACCAGACAGAAATTCTTTTCTGTTGACACCCACTTTCGCATAAGCACTGCCATGCAGGTTTGAATCTTTGAATCTCTGTCACGAGACTAACGAGAAATGACAATTTTTATACACAATATCTCTACTAGGTGGCCAAGGGAAGAGCCAACCAAATGGCCAACGGACCTCGGGAAATTATTTATCCCACACATTCACCAAATCGTGCCTACCTTGCGCGTACACCTACGTACCTATCTACGATGGTTGCGGGTAGAATTACTTTATTCCTGGCCCAGAATTGACCGAAAATGTCCGTTTCATGACGTTTATTCCACTAAGTCGCATTTCATGACCTTTTTGACAAAAATTGCTATTTTATGATAAAAAACTATGTCACTTATGACTTTTTGGCGTCTCTGTTCATCACAATCTCACGATTGGTAGATACTGATTAAACTAAGTTTAATCAGTATTATAAGTCTTATAATAATTATAAGTTTAACCAATTATTGGTTCCCACTTTTGTGGCCAGTAGACCTACCTAGATCTGTTGAACGTAAAAAGCTACCACTACTTGTAGTGGTAGCTTTTTACGGTCAACAGATAATATCTAGGGTTCATTGGAATATAAACTCATCGGTAGCAGAAAAGTTCCAACGAAGACAATTCTGAAATCGATAATTTGGAACCGTAAACATTCCAGCTCCCAAAGACTTTAATTTTCTTAATTCTTAGTTAGTCTTCAGTTTATGATGGTAGTGTTTAATTATTACTGTTTCAAATTCAAGGTTCTGATGGTCGCATCGAGTAATCGGATGCCTTAGAATCAAGGGGATTCGATCATTAACATCGGTAATGTTATAATTTCCATTACCTAGCGAGTCTACTCCTGAGTTTATGGTATTGTATTTTGTATTTTCCGATCGAAATGGGTAAGGTTAAGCTTTTCGGCATTGGTTTCATTTTGGTTTATTTTTCTTGGAATAATACACCTACGTTTTCGTGACTGAGGTGGACGACTCCGATCGGCCTCAAAATGTGACATTACCCGTTTCAAGAGGTCTAGATTCCAAATTCGAAATGTCCGTACGTCGTACGCCGTCCGGGCCGTTTTGGGCAGTAGGCTTTTTTTTTAAATCTGGAATTTTGACAAAACACGCAAGGTTTTCAGCCCGATCGCCCAAACCCGTGGGGCGCTATGGGGCTACAATAGGGGTTTTTTGAAGGCTTTTGGCTATGGGATCGAGTCAGGTGTCGTTTTCAAAGTATTTTTGGAGCGTTTGCAGCGTAATTTGCAGCGTTTTTCCACTATGGTACCTACGATTGATTCACCCTTTCAGCAAATCATAATTATTATTGTTCTGGCGAGGACAGAGCTGTCGTCTGGTGTTTCATGCGGTGCGTTTTTAAAAAGACTGTTAAAGTTTTATTCGCATATTCAGTACCATTGTCGGTCTTAAGAATGTTTATGCGTTATCTGGTATGTTTTTCAATCGTACTCTTAACTCTTTGAAAAACATCCTTCACCTCACTCTTATGGCGCAGTAAACCTGCTAACACCTGTTCACAGACATCTGAGTGCACCAATTCCAATTAACCTTCGTCGTGGAGCGGCTCTTGGGGAATAGAAAGGTACCTAGTCGAGTCATATTTCCCTTGACGAAAGGGAAATAATATATATGACGTCATATTATGACGCTTCACAAGGTTCAAACTTATACCCCACGGACTACTTTAATTTTCAGCGTGAGCATATAGCACAGTACCTACATACCCCATATCTGATAACTATATATCAAGAGTACATCGTTCAGAGTTCACGCATGAGTGAGAAATCTTTTATTTTTAGTTGTAATTAAGAATGTCACACATTATGTACTATCGAGTGACCACTAGGTTCCCATGGGGCGCTATGGTGCTAAAATGGGGCTACGGGAGGTTTTTTTTTTAAAGGCTTTTGGTTATGAATCGAGTTAGGTGTCGTTTCCGAAGTATTTTTGGACGTCCAGAATCCATTTTTTGGGGTCCCGGAACGATCCTATTTAATTGTGGGGATCTATAGGGCTTTCATGGGGATACAAATGGGATTTTTTTAAAATCCCAGGAGGTCAAATATTTTCCGAGTAAAAAAAAATTGTTTTGAAAAAAAATTTGTTTCAACATTTTCGATCTCCAATCGACACGAATACATTGGTATATTCCAAGAATAATGAACCAAAAATTAAAAAAATTCCTTGAAGACTAAAAAATTAAAACAGACTAAAATAGACTAAAAATAGACTATTTTAATTAAAATTAAAATAGACTAAAAAATTGGGGTGTGGTTTTATGAAACCACGGTAAAAGTGAAACTTTTATTCACACTAGTTTCAGGAAATGATGCCCACATTTATATATTATATAATATTAAAGGGTGCTGGATGGGTGTAAGGAGGGGGGAGGTACAATCTGTAATCTGGGAGGCACAACCCGCGTAATCCCTGAAAACGCACCCGTGGCAACGACGCTTTTTGACCCGTCTCTCGTTGCGAAGGATTACCTAGTAGGTACCTATCAAACTAATCGAAGGCTCGCAAAAAATACTCGTACCCACCTACCGACGATCTTGGAATAACTTTCGAACGGGTTATCGCACAGAAATCGTTTTGTGCTCGTTGAAATCAGCGTGAAAAGCTCGTTTTAACAGACGTATTTTCGTTCAAAACCGACGGCAAAAGTTGTATCGGGTTTCGGCGTATTGAAAATTTTCCTAGTAATCCCTAGTAACGACGCTTTAAGCGTGATGTTACACAAAACGTCACACAGACCAGAAATTTTGGGACGATGTAATAAAAGTTTCACTTTAACAACAAGAAACTAAACACAAGAAAACTAAACTAACTAAACACTAAAAACAAGAAAACTCGGCACTTGGCGCCTCGGTCCCCCCCCCCCCCCCCCCCGGGGTTATTATTTTTATTATTATTACTATTACATCCGGTTGATTATTTTTCCATATTCCGTAGGAAAATAAAAAAACTTCGAATGTGTTTTAGCGTTTTTAATGTGAATGTTGTCATTGTCATTGTATAATTTCTGAAAACCATGTAGGTACCTAACTATCCATATGAAGAGTCCAGGGGAAAAACCCCGTCATTGATACAAAGCTGATTTTGAGAAAAATGAATTTTAAAGTTTACCAACTAACAGAAACTTCAAAAACGATTTTAAAAATACAAAAAATGTTTTATTTGAACCATCAACTATGCAGATTCACAATATGTTTCCCGAATAACCATTTTTCAAACTATTAAATGATATTTTATACATAATTCTGAACTTATAATGCGAATTTTAACCCTCTTTTACTCCTAAACCAAACAATGGAGAGAATAAAGTATTTTGAAGAATGCAAAACGTATGTTAATATCCACAAAATACCAAAAAAAAAATTGCTTTGTACAATTTGTACACTGTTTATTAGGTTTTACAAAATATTTACAAAAAAAAAAGGTTTTTACGAACGAAAACTACGATTCAAAAACGCTGCAAATTTTACTCAAGGGTTTATTATTCTTTGATATAGGTTACTTGTGCAAAAATTATTTCTGTGTCAATGGAAAAAATTTTGGAAAAAAAAAAGTTTTTTGGATTTTCTTTTTTCAAAAAAATTTTTCAAAAATTTTTTTTTACTCGAAAAATATTTAACCTCCTGGGATCCTTAAAAAATCCCATTTTTAGTAGTTCCTACCATGAAAGCCCTATAGATCGCCACAGTGAAATCGGATCGTTCCGGGACTTCGAAAACGACACCTAACTCGACCCCATAGCTAAAAGCCTTCAAAAACCCCCTCTCATAGCCCCATTTTAGCCCCAAAGCGCCCCACGGGTTTGGGCGATCGGACTGAAAACCTTGCGGGAACGACTAGATGGTAAACCGAGTATTTTGTCAAAATTTCAGATTTAAAAAACAATTCCTACTGCCCAAAACGGCAACACACAAGATGATGAGATAAGGAGGAGCGCACGCTGCAGCGATGGTTGGGGCCTTTTAAACTGCAATGACGGGGTTCTTCCCTGCACGCGCTGTCGATGACGGGGTTTTTCCCCAGTACTGCTAATATTCAACCCAATATTTCGCTGAGATGATGTGGTTATTCTCCAAAACCGATGGCTTCGCCGGATTCTACGCCTCAAAATCCTTTAGAAACCACTTCGTACCTGATTCACCCCAAAATGTCGATGACGGGGTTTTTCCCCTGGACTCTTCATATACTAATCTACGCATTGCAACAGTAACTGTTACTGTTTCTCGGTATCGCTTGTCGTTTCTTCGTTCATTAAATTATTATGTCGGTTATTATAGTGAAATGTTCATGTCGGTTTTTAACCGGTTGGTGATCGCAAAAACACATGCTGTGCTAAAATAATTTTGCGATCATCAGATATACACATCTCCTTTGTTCCAAAAAGCGTAGGTACCTATCAAAAGGAACATGAATATTAAAAAGGTAGTCGAAAAAAAAACTAGTAAAATCTTCGTCAAAGAAATATCAAGGGAAAAAAAAATTTTGCGATCATCAGATCTACACATTGTGTAGATCTGAAGATCGCAAAATTGTTTTTTTCCCCTTGATATTTCTTTGACGAATGTCATCTCTTTCATTGCAGTAGGTATTTCAAAAGGAATACGACTTCTCCAGCGCTAATATTACCCTGCGAACCGTCATTAAAAAGCAAAGATCAAACCCCATGGCGCCCCGGATTACCACGTTCGATACTAGTAACTAGTAACAGTTACTAGTTACTATAACTGTTATAACTTATAACTAGTATCGTAGTAGGGTGGCCAGATGTACTGCTTTTTGCAGTACAGTACTGCTTTAAGGTATGTGATACTGCTGTACACAGAGACCCTTGTGTACACCTGAAATGTACTGCTTTGTGAAACTAGTAGAGTTTTAGGCTGGCTACTTCCTGCCAACTTACTTACGCACTTGGCAATATCTTCCAAAGAATGTTGGTGCCCAGACGCCCGGACCCTAAATTAGATAGAACACCTTTTATCAATTAGGAGAAGAAGAAGTTGGTTGGTGGAGCTACGGATCTCTCGGTATGGATCTCCTTTATGAGATGTAGTCATAATATTTTTGGTGCCAGTGGCAATGATTTAACCTAATGTGATGTTTTATTAGACATTGAAAAACTTTTTTTCTCTATCTATAGACAAAAAATTTTTAATGTCTAATAATAATAATTTTGTCTAGAGACAAAAAAAGGCTCTTGTACTATAGTAGGTACTATATACACATAGACTATATATATAGTATATCATACTATAGTGTCCGACGACTATTTGTTTAATGCACCTACTGCTTCCTCGAAAAAAAATATCTGGCCACCCTAGTTATAAGTGAAGTAGGGTGACTTGTCCAGTAAGTGACCACCTAACGAGTTTTCTTAGGGAACTGCCACTTTGATAAATCATCAATACTTCGCTGAAGCAGGTGTTATCATTTTCTCTGTCCTACAGCCATTCCATGCACCTCTAGTTCACAGTAAAAAACCGCTCTAACCTGTAGGTCTATTATTCCTTTTAAAAAGTGAGATTTAGGTGAAGAAACCCTAATTACCCCAGTGAGTGAACAGAACGACCCTAAATGTGAACAGCAAAAACCCAGTAAGTGGACAGAATAAAAAAGCGCTACAGCAAATATTTTAAAATCGTTTTTTATTAATAACAAATTTATTTTTTAGGTTTAGGTTTTATTTTTTAGGTTTAGGTATTTATTTTTAGGTTTTATTTTTATTTATTTAGGTTTTTATTTATTTATTTATTTTATTTTAATTTTATTTATTTATTTATTTTTATTTTTTATTTTTTATATTTATTTTATTATTATTATTTCATTATTTATTTATTTTTATTTATTTATTTTTATTTATTTATTTTTTTATATTTTTTTTATTTATTTATTTAGGTTTATTTAGGTTTTTAGGTTTTATTTTATTTATTTTTAGGTTTTATTTATTTATAGGTATTTACATTTAGGTTTAGGTATTTATTTTTTAGGTTTTAGCCTCATTGATTGAAATCGATCCATCCTTAACTTCAGCAACCGCTCGAAACAGCACTTCTTCAGTGTAGTGGAAACGTATCTGTTTTCTCCTTCCTTCTTCTCCATCATCTCTAACTGCCTTCCTTTTTGACATCTGGAACCAATGGAAAAATAGGTACCTAAATACCTATAGAGTGAATAGAAAATCCTAATTTTTTACCCATTATATTTTCTATGAAACGTGTTCACTTACTGGGTTCGGAAAATGTAGGTAGGTGAAACCCAGTGAGTGAACGGTGATTTGTTGACTTAACACCCCGTTCATTTTTTGGAAGGAACATTTTTTAGGTATTTTCTCTTGAAATAACAGAATCCTGGATAGTTTCTGCACATTCTAAGCTCTGGTTGATGGAAAAATAACGACCTGACCCAATTTACCAGTGAGTGAACACTGGTCACTAATTGGAAAACTCAGATTTAGAATCCAGTGAGTGAACACCTGCAGATTTAATGAAAATTTCGAAGTTTTTTACATGTTCTTCTTCTCCCTATCTAGAAAGACTACTCTAGTAAGCTAAAAAAACAAAAATGAAGTCAAATGTACAAAATACAACAAAGAGTATCCAATTCTCCACTGGCGAAACAGTAGCTTACCTTATTAAATTCCAGTAGTTGTGGGCAGACTGAGGAGATAGGAGGTTTCAAATGTTTGTACCTCACGCTTGGTTCACGTTAGCGTCTTGAAATTTTTTGCTGACCTCTATGATATCCTAATGGAACTAACAAGTACCGAGTTATCCCAATAGGGGCTACGAGAGGCTTTGTAATCACGAAAATGTGGGCTATCGTTCACTCACTGGGGTACGGTCACTTACTGGACAAGTCACCCTATTATTCTGCTGGAAATCATTAGAAATTCCCCCGTAACTCCCAGTTCATTATTTCGACCAGGCCGTTTAAATCGTCTGCACCATCTACGTGACGACCGGTCTCATCGGGTGTCGAGTTTATTGGTTCGACGTTTTCATCCCCCAATGGGATTATAGGCGCCTATTGAAAACGGATTTCGCCTCAAACATATCCCCTACCACCGCAAGTCTATAGGAGGGGGGTAAATGATCGATAGAGGAATTAAACTGATGGCACCTCCGTAGTTCCCATTCGAGGTAATCCTCTCGGTTGATTAGTTGAATATACATGGAACAAGGATACGCATGAGGAAGGAGGTTTTTAAATTGTGGGGTTAACAATTTGAAATCGTGGGATTTAAAGTGTATAGAGCACACACGTACATTATTCTTAATGTAGCTTGCCGAACGGCCTCGCAAATCGGCTCTGTCTATAAAATCCAGCCACCTTCTTTGCCTGCAACCAACAACCACCGTTTCTTAGCAATGATGATAAACTGTATAATATAACTATTATAGCGATAGTAGGTACACACACAATAATATTGTGTATAATATATTATACCCATGTAGCACAAATTCGTCGGGCCAACGTTGCCACAGTTTCTGAAGGTCTGCCGATTGACCATTTCCCAACGGCGGAAGTTGGGCGGTGGGATAGTTGTCGTTCTTCGACCGACTTCAGCCCAACAATCTGTGCTAAATGGGTATGTATTCAAAGTTATTAATATCTGTTACCTTGAGGAGTCTGCTGGAGGCACATGTAAAGAGATGAATTCTCTTGGATCAACGGACCGGCCGCACCAAGAAATAATACACTTATCCCTCGTTTTGCCTGCCTCGAGGCAGGTCGTATATAAAACGATTCAAATCACAAAATGAACGAATGAAAACAAATGAAGAAAACTTAAAAGAAACAATCAACCGATCAAAAATGTCGATAACAATAATTATTGAGACGTGCTGTTGTGACCGTTAGTTCAAAATGGCTGACTCCAACGGAAGCAAATTTAATCGATGTTTTGGGCGAAAACTGCTGTTTACTACTTTATTATTTTCTCATCCCTACGCTACAGCAACGAAAATGGTGCCCAACCCAAACCAACTTATTATAATATAATAAGTTGGTTTGGTTTGGTCTCCAGTTTTGTATTATTTTTTATTATAAAATGGAATTTGGATGATTTGGCTGTAAATCGATTTTATTAGCCGATTGATTGTTGCAATCGATTGTAAGCTCTCGATTCTTGGATGACTTTACGATTATCCAATATGGCAGAACTGGCTAGTTCTATTGTATACCAGAAGATAGCGCAACCATCGCGTACCGACCACGAGGTGGTGGGGCGGTCACGCTCGATCCTATCTGCTGGCTCTTCCTTTTCCTTGTTCCATGTTGAATATATTAAACTGCGGGAAGCCTCCTGAATTAGAGAAGGTGATGGCAAACTAAAATCCCCTCACGTATGGAGTAAGTCGAGATGGACTGGCATGAGTTAACAATGCTGGTTAATCGATAATGCCACATGAGGTCGACATTAAATGTGAATTTTATTATTGAGTAATTATAATTACTCAATAATAAAATGTAATAATTATTACTATTGGCTTGCACATGATGGACACTTGACTATTTTCGACGTAATAACGTCGGGACGTGCTTCTTTAAGGGTGTTCCTGGAGATGTCTATAGACTGATGTTTGGAGGCTCTGGAGGTGGTGAAGTATGTATACATACTTCACCACCTCCAGAGCCTCCAGACGTGGAGCGATTAGTTCCTGTTGGCCTGTACAGACGACAGCTGCCACATGTCCCGATGGCGTGGCCTGGAGACAATAATTGTCTCCAGAATTATTCCGGTTTCCTAGTACCAAAGCCGGAATGTTCTGGGGAAGGTAAATGATCCTCGGACTTCTGGTCCATGATCGAGGTCCAATGATTTGGGCTACTCAGATCCCAGGGTCACACCTTCCGACCACAAATTTTCCTTCCCACATCAGAGACTTAGGTCCTAAGTTTTAGGATGCGGTCTCCAGAGTAGGTCCCAGCGAGGTATGGTCATTTTTTTCGCTTTGGAGGGGGAAATGCATAATGCACAACAGGTGGTGCGGCTTCGCCCCGGTAGTGTCGGAGTCTCATGGCTGCACCGGTGCACCGACCAAGCCCCTCAACTCCAAGTCTTCCCCTTAGAGAGCCGCCCCGTGACCATCTTTGGTATTAGGTACCTACTTCAAGGTAACTCTCCTGCGATCGCCTCCCATTTCTCTTCACTAACATCATCTGGCAATAATTCCCCCAAACCCGCACTTGGATCTCCGCAGACGTGACCCACCTTGTGCACACGAAGAACGAGTGGCTCATCAACCTATACGTGGGATCATAAAGTTTCCTGATTTTTATGAGAAAAGCTCGAAAAGACCCGTGCCCGGTGAGGGACTGTGTGACATATTATACTATAGTTGACAGATCCATGCTTTCTCTCAGTACATTTTCTGGTGTCGTGGATGAGTCTTGCTGTCCATCGACTACGAGTTCCCGCCAACCAGGAGCCCTCTTTGAAATGTCTCTTCCCTCTCCTCCTTCTTGGTGCTCTGGGTAGGTATCTCCTTCATTTTTCTTCAGGTGCATTCGTCGGCGTTCGATTAGGCAAATCGATATTACTCCTGATACTGCCTGAGCCTGAGACAGTTCTGTAGGCACTGCAGCCTCCATCTGAGTTCTGCACTTAGCATGCCTCAGAGTGTCAGCCCATATTTCTGCGCCGTAGAGCAGGGTTTCCTCAGTGATGCTCACGAGGAGCCGCTTCTTCATTGGTGAAGGGTGAAGGCGTAACTAGCTGTGACTTAAGAGCAATCCGACATCGTGGAAGAAACCGTATTCTCAAGTCCAGGGGCTGTTACTTCAAGGTCTTGGCGGCGGATACATGTAATTGTTGGGCCATCCGCGCCGATTTGGGCAAAACGATCCCCAACCCAGTTCTACACTTCACTATGATGCCTCTGTCTAGCAAGTGGTGCTTCCATCCCTCGTTTCTTCATTCTCAGTCACATGAAACTTCCACCACCCCCTCGACTGTCTATGCCGAGAAACTCCATTAACAAAACCCCCCGGAATTTCAGCGAGGAATTTCACCTCGTCCTCCTCGGACCTCGATAAGATCGCATAAATTCCACCCTCTTTAATGTGTCCATCCGCTCCAACGCACATTATCCGCCCTTGATATTGGAAATTCGGAAACTTCGGATACGCTCGTAAAATGTCACTGCTGGTAGGCCTGGAGAAGAATCAATCATTAAATTATGTTACAAATTTTAGTACATCGAAAATACGTGGCCAGGACAATAAAACTTATTGGTAGCACTTTTATTATGTTTGCAGGCAGACGAATTCAACTACGAGCTGTATAAAGCAGTCAAGTCGGATCAAGAGTTGTGTCGCGATGTAAGTAACTTGGAGTGGCGCATGAGCGTGGTACCTTCTGTGCACAAACAAAATACGTTGAACAATGCCGTATGTTATAGAAGAAACTCATGCTTACGGTTAAAATTCGACGGACCCCCAAGTTCATCGCAGGAGGGGTCATCGATCTCGGAAACAAATTTATTGGCTCGGTACGTTCTCGCGGAGTCGACTAAGCTTTGATTGGCATCGTTCACAGTCGATTGTTATTTCGCAGATGGTTGCCGCAGTGGCGACTTACCTGGTGACGCTGGTCCAGTGCAGCCAATTAAGTGCAGGCCCCTAGCGGGTTGATTCATGTCTTGCAGAACCAACGTGTCTTTTTGGACGTTTTCTTTTACTGCATCAACAATAAACTACCATTTTGTGGTACTCTGGTCGGTTCCATTCTACTATGCGAATTTCTTCAGCCAAGGGTAGTGTATTTAGTCATTGGGCTATTTATGCTATATTGTTATAACGATGATATTATCTCCTTAGGCCAAATAAATAATTAAACTTAAGAACGTTTTTAAGTAGACCCTCAGTCACTTCAATATATCAGGGTTGTAGGTAAGTAGCAAAGGTTTATTATTATTTCTAGGGGGCCATCCCCTGCCAACCCCCGACCGTATCCCACCTGGCCTCAGACCCAACAACTCGTTTTTCCATATTGTGTACTTCTTTCTTGATAAATACAGATTTTTGTGTTAGGGGTGGGTTGGTGGGGGGGGGGGGGGGGGAGGTAGCCGCGTAGCCTTCGGTCACTCCTTGGCCCACCACCATCCCAATTCCCTGTCAACTGCTCCAAACCCTGATTTTTGCTCCACTTTTGAAGCTTAGATGCTCCACGTGGTTGCTCAACTTGTTGGTGGTTTCATATTCTTCTCGTCATCTCCTCGACAAAACGGATTTTTTTTTAAATTTTTTAGAAAACGTTTAATTTCCCGTTTTTTCCTCTTTTGGAGCTCAGATACGCCACATAGAGCTACTTTTTGGTGGTTTCAGACTTTTCTCGCACTATGCTCGCCAAACTGGATTTTTTAAGACCAATTTCAGATTTTTCCGACATCTGGAAGTGCCCTAGAATAAAGATGACCAAAATCGTGTCACCCTCCTCCACCTCGGGCTGCGGCTTTAATATATTATTATTAGATTATTTAATTATTATTATTAATAATTTAGGCACAATCCTTCATTTGTTAAAGAATCAATATGAGAATATAGAATACCTGTGAGACTATGAAAGAATCAATATAATTAATTTTGAATAGAGCGTATAGTTTTGAATCTGGTTAGAAATAATTAACTTTCACTATCTTTGAATCTTATAATCATAGAAAATCTAATTTCGAGGGATGGAGGTGGGGGGTTCAATTCCATTGTTAGTTTTGACCTTTTTATCCGCAGGCGATCATTGTTGGCGTCGGTGTCTCGCATTTATTGTTTAACGTCTTCGTTAATCTCTTCAATACGGGGTCATATCGTTGTGTGTCGTGGGTGTATTGTTGAGAGGTTTCTTCTGGTATCTGTGAAATATTCATACTCTTCTTCTTGCATGATTCGACGTACACCCTTCGTTGTGCGGCTTGCTCTGGATTAACTTCGACTGAACTCTCATCCGTGATTTGTGCCTCTGTTTTCCCTTGTATTCTTTTAGCGTCACTAATGTGATTGACATAATTAAATTATAAATTGTATATATACCTAATATATAATTTGTAGTCGGTACGTGATCAGCAGTCCCGGCTCGTTGGTCTTGAACATGCCAGGGCACTTCATGAATGGATAAGTTGAGGGACTAAATAATTGAGTAGCTTCTTTTTTTTAGCCTTTTTCTTCGAAAATTCTTTTTCTTTTTCACAATAAGGCAGCTCTTGGCAAGACAGAATCAACTCAGTTGTTTGGCTGAAGTGAAAAAAACTGACCAGTACCCAACGGGAAGGCTGTCTGTCAATCCCAACCTAATTTAGCCAAACATAACAAAGTAGAGCATTTTTCGCCGAGCAACCAGTTAACCAGTGGGTTTTTTGGTACATACAAGGGTTAAACTTACGAGTGGCAAACTACCCCTTGCCAAAATTGGATCAAAAGAAAGCAGAATGGAAACAATGCTTCCATAAGAGATAATTATGGAAAAGGAAGGCCCTTCCTGTAAGGGTTTTGACCCGGGCAGTCATAATAATTGAGAGAACTCCATGATTTTGACTTTCCTCAGAAGCAGCTCTTTACTACCTACCTTACTCTGTGCTCAAAAGCCCTGACTGATGACATCGCTATCTGTGACCAAATCTCGCAGCGGGAGCGTTGCTGAATACTATGATCACTTCACTTCAATCGATGCGGATTGCGAGTTTACTCGCGCAAAATAGAATGGGGTTTCTTCCTTCCGTCCCGAAATTAGCCGGGGCACTTCCCATAGTGGCCTAAAGGACGGACCGCCACTGGTAATCAGACAGGTTACGGTGAACGTCTTAAAATCGGGCTCCGAGCGGTCTCTAAAAGAAGGTTTTTTCGGTTTTTATTGCAAACGCCAAACTGGCATAGCAATAATTGCTATTATTGTCGATTGTACAATAAAAAACTTAAAACTAGAACAAACAACAAAGGTGATAAATTACACGATTACAATCAACGATTCACGGGAGGGTCTTTTGGTTCGTCTTTTGTACCAACTCCCATTATTAGGACTCTCACATTTCAACGTCCAAGGCTCACTCAGCCGATCAGGAAAAAGCCAGTAGTGAATTATCTACTATATTAAAATTTAATATAGTGGCAATGCAGTTCTGCTTCGAGTTCGATTGCTGTGAAAGAACTGCACCTCATTCTTTGGATATCTTACCTCTCGAAAGTTCAACTCTAGATTTTTTAAACATCGATGGCTGCGTAAGCAAACCGACCTAACAACCAACTTCTTCCACGTTGCTGAGGATGACCCGAATCACCGGAAGTAGAGGGTATAGAGCAATTTTGAAGGATCAGGCATTACCGCGTGAACCCTCGATTCGATTTTTTTAAATCTTTCAAATCAGTTCATCCGTATCATTGGCGTATATATTATACTAGGGGGCCACCCCCTGCTGGCTAAAACCAGCCAACCCCCGACCTCTCCCACCTGGCCTCTGACCCGTTCTTCTCGCTTTTTGATAATGAATAGTGTTTTTTCCCTCTAAAGAAATAGAGGACGACAGTTTTAGAATTCTAATTTCAAATTTGGTCCGCGGAGTGCGAGATCTTTGGTTTTTTGTTCCTCATGGAACAATATAATATTATGCCGACACTGTGCACAATCAGGTTCAAGTAAGTTACCAGTAAGCAAGATCTCTGGACTTTGGACGATATCCCTAAGCTTCCTCGTTGACGAGAGATCTTGACCGTTGCGTCAGCTCGACCTGTGGTTTCATTAAGAAGCTTGTGATGGAGACGTTTGTTTATAAAGTACCGTGGTGCATTGACCATGTCTGAGTAAGTATATTGATATGTAATCTCTAGATGAGCCGTACTGCCTCACAGGACTTGATTGTTCGGAGTAAGCTTATTCAGGATGGACAGTTGTGACCGTCTCCTCATTAGCCAGTAGGTACCTAATTTTTCTGAATTTAAGCAGAAGTTCTCCTTTCTTTTTCTTGACGTGGGCTTTCCATCAGAGCCGAGCATCAAGCGTCATACCGAGATACTTCGCTTTTTTTTGGTTTATTATTCTTGGAATAATTCACCTATGTTTTCGCGACGGGGGTCGACGGCTCCGATCGGGCTCAAAATTTGACATTACCTATCCGTTTCAAGAGGTCTACATTCTAAATCCGAAATGTCCGTCCGCCGTACGCCGTCCGCCGTCCAGGCCGTTTTGGGCAATAGGAATTTTTTTTTAAATCTGAAATTTTGACAAAATACTTGGTTTACCATCTAGTTTTGCCCGCAAGGTTTTCAGTCCGATCGCCCAAACCCGTGGGGCGCTCTGGGGCTATAATGGGGCTACGGGAGGGGTTTTTTGAAGGCTTTTAGCTATGGGATCGAGTTAGGTGTCGTTTTCGAAGTATTTTTGGACGTAGAATCCATTTTTTGGGGTCCCGGAACGATCTGATTTCACTGGGGCTTTCTTAAGGGCTTTCATGTGGCTAAAAATGGGATTTTTGAAGGATCCCAGGATGTTAAATATTTTTCGAGTAAAAAAATACAGAATTTTTGAAAAAAAAATCAAAAAAAAAAATTTTTTTGAGATAAAAAAAAATTTTTTAATTTTTTCATTGACAAAATTAAATTTCTGCACAAGTAACGTAGGTATATCAAAGAATAGTAAACCCTTGTGTAAAATTTGCAGCGTTTTTTAGTATGAGACTACATTCCCATTGAGGTAAGCCTTTGTTTGGTAAAATCAACGTGCATTGACTTGGTTTCGTTCAGCTTGATTCTCCATTTTGCTGTCCATAGCTGAATGCGAGTGATTGACCGGTGACTGACTCCATGTTGTTTCCTCCTATCGCCAACACCCCTGTGTCATCTGCAAAGGTACCTAGCTATGGTGTTCATTTCTATTTCTGGGAGGTCTCTGGTGTTCAACACATACAGTTCTGAGAAAGCGCCTTCTTGTTTGATCCTGAAGTGGCTCAGTGTACTTTAAAGGCAGGGCTTTACGCACCTTGAAGTTGAGTCCCTCCTGCAGGTCTTTTGAGGTATTTGGTAGGCATAGCGAGTACTCAGTATCCCTATGACTTGTCAGCTCAAAATGTTTGATCTTTTATGGCATGATTCTCATATCTGTGGGTTCAGTTTAAACGCCACAACGCTTCTTCTTCTTTTTTTTTTTTTTTTTTTTAATGTGAATTTATCTCAGGGAAATGACATTTCAATTATGCCAGTTTACAATTGAAAGTTACTATGGTTTCTGAAGTTTATAAAAATTCCTCCGACATTATGCAACGAAATGGAACTCCTGCGAAAATTTCAACTGCAACCGGTGCCAGTGCCGAAACTCGCGCGATTTTCTTCGTTCGAGTGGGTCTGTTCGAACATGAATCGCCATTTTAGTTGGGCGCCTTGCTGCTCAGAAATGTTGTTTTTCGACACAAAGCATGCTGGAGGGGGGGGGGGGGGGGGGGCTCTCTTATTTTTGTAGAAATTTTCAATTTTAGGGTGTTCAATCGACGCAAAATTTATTGCTTTACAACTTTTCTTTGCGTTAAATCTTCGTGAGAGTCCTTGCTTTGGTTTTCACACTGAAAAGTACCTATACCTACAGTAGGTATAGGTAGAAAAATCGGTTCTTAGTAACTAAGAACCGATTTTTCTCAAAAGGTTTTTTGGAAAAAATAAGGCTAAGAACTTAGGTAGAGGGACATGGTGTAGGTATATTAGTGATCAGCTTCAAGTTTTCTATATGTTGTTAGAAATGCGAAATTCCGACCTTTTCAAGGAGCCCATTCTGAGCTTTTGGGACGTGGAAAAAATGTGTATTGAATAAAAAACGAACGTTTTATTAGAAAAACGGCATCGTAGCTATAAAACAAGGAACATCTTTTTTTCATCGCTCAGAAATCGTATATCGTCAATTAACGATCATAAACTCTTCTAACAAAAGTCTTAACTCTCTTAAAAGTTTCATTAAAATCACTCAGTACTAAAAATACATCATTATCAGAGTTTTTAGATTGGGAACAGCATCACAAAGCTATGTTGACTTAATTTTAACGTCTGAACGTCAACTGAAGATTATAATGGATTAAAATGAACGCAATAGCGTTTTTTCCCTAAAGAAAATAAGCTAGAAAGTTTTTTTTAAACATAAAACCCTCCATTTTCTTCATAGCTTCTTTGGCGGAGGAGGTATGGTAACAAGCCTTACACTTGTTCGAAGGATATATAGATAATATTATGTTATAGAAATAATTAATTTTTCTGAATCATAAAATTTATTATAGCATTTAATTAGCATTTAATGCTAAATATCTAAATATAATGAATAAATACATAAACGTTAAGTATGCTCAGACAGCACTTTCACTCGCAGACACCTCCCTCTTTCCACATGCGACTGATGGTTCTGATTACGCCCCAAACACTAGTATAGTAGTTACTTGAACGTATTACTTGATGAGCAATCGATCAACTCATCCATACACCACTGATAAACATCGTTAATGCAAGGACAATAGCCATCAGTAGATATTAGAACATGAGAAAAATATTCTGAATGAGTACAACCTAACTGAATAGAGTGAATCTTGCTTAGCTTCGTTCGCCTAAATGGATTTGAGTTTAGAAGGTATTCGTTGCAGTTTTCTTGGATTATCTGCGCATTGCTCGGAACATACAACTTTTCCTCCGTCAAAATGGTGAAAAATATATTCCATGTTCTCCATCCAATAACCTCCCCAGGCAATGCATTATGATGTATTAGTTGATGATCAATCGATCAACAGTTGTTCCCATCCTGATAAACATCGTTAACGGAAGGACGATACGGTTTACCATTAGTTCATCACTCTGACTGAGTGGACACCAAATTGAGTGCTTTCGAGCGTTGCTCCGTTTCGCTCGTCGAAGATGGATTTGAATTTTACTATGGGGAGGTGGTTGAGAAGGTGTTCGTTGCAGTTATCTTGGATTATCTGCATACTGTACGGAACAGTCAACTTATCCTCCGCTATTCTTCCTCTGTACAGGCAGATACGCGGTGGCGTGAAATTCATAGAAATTGTCAACACAATCCTTGGGTTGTCATTGATCTTTCCGAGTTTGATTGGACTGTTCATGTTTTTGGTCACATTGACGTGCCGTCGAAGCAGTCTGGGGGAGTTGCAGCCAAAAGGTGGAGTTGCCAAAGGGATGATAGCCGTTGTTGTAGTGGTGATGGTATTGGATGTGTTTGGCGCGATTGCCAGATTCCTTGACAATACTCGTCCTGCTCTGGCATGGATGTACCTTTATTCCAGCGGGAGGTGGTTCTTTCTACTTCTCATAGCAGTCTGGTACGCACACATCATTGACCAACACACCAGACAACTCCGCGAAACTACTCATATCATCAAACTGTCTTTGTGGAACCCTCCGGACCTCTTCCATTCTTGTATCGCCCGCAAGGAAGAGACATTCCATAGAATGTACCGGGTCCATTCTTTCTTCAGCGGGCTCTTCTTCGTCGTCTTATTTAACTGTTTCACTGACCTCACGTTCAACATGTACTACATCGTCATCTACACGATGCTGGGATCTTCGGGCGTGCTGTTCCTCTTTGCATACTTTCCTGTGGTGGCAACCAAAATCACAACCTTGGTCGTCATCTGTTCAGCCGCTCAAAGAGCACGTGATGCAGTAAGTTGTAACACCGTCATAACAGCTCTAACCCATGATCCACATTTCATGCAGATACGTATTCGTAGATGTCTGGTAAAAAAAATTCTACCAAATATTGCTGCTAAGCTTTCGCTCCTTGTTCACTGTTCTGCTGATCATGCTTCCATCATTCATTACTCTGCTTACACGACTCCTCATTCCCATGGGAAACGATTCCAAAAGCACATTTCAAACAAAGCAGCACAGGATAGGCCGAGGGTCATAAAAAAAACGTTGTTTCGTGGGTAGGCGTGGAACGTGATTGCCAAGATGCTGAAACCATGCCAGGGAACTTGAAGCATTGAAGGTGGAGTCAGTTGAGCGGGAAGGCGATAAGGAGAAAGGGCTTTTGAAGAACGCCTCGAGGTCGAACGTGGTTTTGTTTTCTGAGTAATTTCAACGTAGAATCCATTTTTGGGGGTCCAACAACTATGCAAACAAACAGAAATGCAATTTTTAAAAGTTAACACATACCTACCTACATAGGTTTATTCACCCTGAAGAATTACCTAACCAGGGGAATGACAGAACCCATGGAGGAATAGAGTATTACTCTATTCCTCCATGGACAGAACCCAACAAATTTTTACCCTTGTGTAAATTTTTCAGCGTTTTTTGTGGTTATTCTAATATAATCATGGGATAGTTCTCGCCAAAGTTAATATGAGCGTACAATGGCATTAAAATCGACTTCTTGATTTATTTGAAAGTTTATGTTTAAAAATAGGTACCTAGGTACTCGTTTTAAAACACATCAAGTTGTACATAAAAAATGTTATAAAACGTTATGTTCTACATAAAATGTGTTATAAAATGTCGGTTTATAAACTATATAACCATACGTTTTACTGCTTTTATAAATTGTGTGAGGGGCTCCAGTTATGACTCGCACACTGCGATGGCTTGACGTTTGTTGTAACTTAATTTAATTACTTAAACGTTTAATTACTTAAATTAATGTCTTGATTTAATTGAATGGTCTGTAGTACCTACGAGGTGAAAACTCACTTGCACTGAATATAATGGAGTTTTGGGGAGACCACCAGATGTCTTGCGCTGGTTTCTTGGACGATTGTTTCTTTCTGTGATAATTTCTTGCACGGAGGTCCTTGATCTGTCCTGTTTGTTGCACGCGGACGAAGAGATTTATGTAGGAACAACACATAGAGGAAGAAGCACAGAACATAAACAGTTGTCATCCTATATACCTACCTAGTACATCAGGAGAGAGGGGGGGGGGGTTGTAGAGACGGATAAATTGATTACAACAACAACTTTTGCATGTCTTACTAATGATGTGAACAACATAAAATGATAATAAATAAGTTCGGGTCAATTTATAAATTGTGTTTTTGACTATATTCCGTAGGGGGGGGGTCCATTGCATAAAGGTTTTTTACTGTTCTAGAGTAACCCGTTTTACGGCCAGTTAACCTCGTCTTGATCCTGGCACCTTCAGGCCAAGATATTACCGATTTTTTTTTTCAAGAACTAAAAAGAACCTTTTTTCACTTGGAAGTAATGGAAACTACCTAATGATAAATAGGTAACACAACAATTCAGTTGTAGGTACATATTTATTAATTTAATGGGTCATTCCCATTAAATGGGAATGAATTTCAAATTTTGAACTGTACATTTCGTGTCCTCTACATTCTAACTATTAGTAGGTATACTAATCCCGCATTCAGGCTTATCCTGGTTTATCCTGATTTTTTCCTGACCTAACAGCTCTATAATATAGAGCTTACATATTATGTAACACTTGAAAAACTTCCATTAGCTCCCAGAAGAGCAGCCTACACAGTGTGTATGTAGTACACACTGGCGGATAAGCGCTACTCGAGCTCTTGTTCGCGGGCTAGTTCGCCATCATAAGGGCTGTTTCTCTTCGTCTGAGAGGAGCTCGGCGGAAGGTGAGAAACTTGGGACTGCAGGGCGGTGTGAGGACTGATTGCCTGACTAATTTTTCAACTGGGTTTTCCTGAGGTTTACAGTCCTCAGATCTCGTTAGTTTCAAACACTACAGATTTACATGAATAACATCGAAAGAATTCGCAAATCTCTAATTGCGCAGCTATGAGAGTTGAGTGGAACCGGAAAAAAGGGCGTTACCCAATTGACTTCCGGAGGATTAAAAACGTGAGGGCCCATTCTCTAGGCAAGCCCATCTGACTCTTGGGGGCTCATGCCCTGAAAGAAAACGCTAACCACGGCAATCCCATCTGACTCCCGCAAAAATATGAGGGAAAGGTACAAGGGGGCTGTTTTAATTCACAGACGAGGAATTTATTAAAATTCAACAAACTTGTAACTTCGTGTATTGATTGAAAACAACTGATACCACCACCTCTCACATTGACGTTACTCCTTCTATTGTTGTTGCTGTTGTCTTCTTTTAATTGGCCCAACTATATACAACACCTCCCCTAACAACTTGAGGCTAGCCTCAATAAGATTTGAAATAATTAAAGATAAGATTTTAAATTTTAAACAAGGGTCAATATGTAGGTCAATGAATTCCAATCATTCAAATAAGTTCCAAAATCTAACTGACGAAGTCATTGAGTTTACATGGAGTCTTGTATGCTCTTCCTGCTCTTGATTTCCATTCGGTAGTCATGGGCTTCTGATCCTGTCTTCTTTGGGGTCCAAGTTCTGAAGTACTTGATCTGACTTCGGAGGTCTTGGGCTTCTGATCTTGTTTCCTCGGGGATCCACGTTCTGTTGCACTTGATGATTCTTCGTCATTTACTCTTGCCGTTTTCGAGGACTCTACAAACCTGGGTCTCAAGTGGCATTCGTTCCTTCGGTATGTACCCTCTTCTCCTCTCACCACGTAAGAATGGAGTCCAACATCCTGCTCAATCACTCCGGGCAACCATAACGAGTCTGGAGTTTTCTTAAACCACACCAGTTGGTCACGTAAGTAGGGTGGACGCTGGCGAGCTGTCAGGTCGTGATGCTCCTTGGATCGCTGTTTAAGTAGTTGAAGAATTTCTCGGTCCCGCTCATACGTAAGTCTAGGTAGTAACTGGCCCACAGAACAAGGAATATTGGTACGCAATGTTCTGCTCATAAGGGTGGACGCAGGTGATGAAACGTCTCCTCGAGGAGTGTTTCTATGATCTAGGAGGGCCAAGTATGGGTCCTCATTCGAGTCCATCGCCTTGAGGAACAGCCTTTTCACTGTTTTGACAGCTGATTCAGCCAAGCCATTAGACTTTGGATAATGTGGACTTGACATGACATGGGTAAAACCCCACTCCGAAGCAAAGGCTCTAAATTGCACTGAGTCAAAATACAAGGCTCCATCAGAGAAAAACTTAACTGGCACCCCGTGTCTGGCAAATATGGACTTCATGTGTCGAATCACCTCCCCACTCCTCAGACTACTCAAATGAGCCACTTCAATGTAATTGCTAAGTGCATCCACCAGGACCAGGTATTGGTGATCCTTGATTTGACAAACGTCTCCAGCCACCTCCTGCCAGGGAAGACTTGGTACATCCTTGCATGTAAGGGGCATTTTCACATTCTTAGGTTGGTATTTCTGGCAGGTTGCACACGACGCGACGAATCGTTTGATGTCTTGATTAACCCCCAACCAGAAAAGAGACATATCTGCTCTACTCTGCATCCTGCTCACCCCAGGGTGTCCTGTGTGTAATTTTTTCAGCATCTCCAACTTCAAGCCAGAGGGCACCAGTATTCGGTTGCCATTAAAAATGACGCCATCAGTTTCACCGAGTGTGTGTCGAAATTGGTAAAAGGGCTTTACCCGGTCCTCAAGATCATTGTAGGCAGTCTTCCAACCGTCGGTGATTTGAGTCCTCAAGGCTACCATCGTTGGATCAGTATTAGTAGCATTTTTGATACTGTCAAGACACTGGTCAGTCACAGGTAAGTGCTGCATCAGCAAAGCAACTTGAAGCTCCAGTTCAGTTTCAAAATCGGTGTCCACATCACAGCCCTTCTCATCCACCTGACGGCTCAGCAGATCAGCCAAGTACAACTCTTTGCCAGGTACGTGAACCAAGTTGAACGTGTAAGACTGCAATGCCAAGAGCATTCGCTGCAACCGAGCAGGCACCTTGTGCAATGGTTTCTGAAAAACCCCTAGCAAAGGCTTATGGTCAGTCTGCACTTTAACTGAGTCTCGTCCAAGGATAAAATTTCTGAATTTTTCTGCTCCAAAACAGACTGCCAAACACTCCTTTTCTATCTGGCTGTATCTCTGCTGAGTAGCAGTAAGTGTACGAGAGGCATAGGCCACTGGCCTCCCTCTCTGCAGGAGTGCTGCACCCAATGCATACGAACTTGCATCCACGCTGAGTGTGAGTTCACAATTGGGGTCATAGTAGCTGAGCACTGGAGCAGTAACCAGAGCCCGTTTCAACGAACCAAACACCTCATCGTGTGCAGTATTCCACGTAAAGCAAACATCCTTCCTTAGAAGCTCTCGCAAAGGGGCTGCCAGACCAGCAAAGTTTTTTATGAATTTTGATACATAATTGAAAACTCCCAAAATTCTTTGCAATTCCTCCTTGTTTTTTGGCGGACGCAAGGCACTAACCGCTCTAATTTTTTCTGGATCACATCTCATCCCCGATGGTCCAAACGAGTGTCCCAGAAATTCCACATTCTGAACATTGAACTGACACTTGGACGGGTTGAACTTAATGCCCCGGTTCGCGGCCACCTCCAAAACTCTCATCAGGGTGGCTCGCAGTTCCACCTCTGATTCGGCCCACAGCAGGATGTCGTCCTGAAAGGACTCCACATTATTGATGCCAGCAAACGTCTCTGCCACAACTCTATGGAATATTTCTGGAGCTGACCGGATCCCAAATGGCATTCTCAGGAATGAATATCGACCCCATGGGGTTTGAAATGTACAAATTTTCGAGCTTTCTGGGTCCAGAGGTAACATCCAGAAGCCTGATTGGGCGTCCAATTTACAAAAACACTTGGCGCCCTTCAATCTTGCAGCTATGTCTTCAACCAGTGGAAACTGGAAATGAGCCCGTTTGATGGCCCTGTTCAAAGGCCCCGGATCAAGACAGATTCGGAGGGATCCATCTTTTTTAACGACCACGACCATCTGGCTAACCCAATCTGTCGGCTCAGTAATTGGAGTGATGATTCCTTTAGTCACCATTCGATCCAGCTCAACTTTAACCTTGGGAATCAGCGCATGAGGTATGCGACGGCCCGGTAGCACAACAGGCTTCACTGAAGGATCAATCAAAATTGTTACCGGATCTGGCATACAGCCAACCTCACCATCAAAGAGCCCCAGAAATTTAAGTGGAATCACTTTGGCCAAAGAGGGGCCCGAAGTCACCAAGTCAACACGACGAATCAGCCCGAAACTTTCGGATGAAGCCAGCCCCAATAAATTCTCACCATCATGCTCCACAACCAAAAATTCGACAACTTCAGCCTGCGATCGGAATTTGCAGGGTAAAAAGCATTTCCCCACTACCGGCACTATGTCCTTCGAAAATGACGAGATCACTGACCTAGTAGGCAGTAAATTATGAAGGTCACGTCCAAGATTCTGGTACTGACGCAGGCTCATCACATTGCATTGGGCACCTGTGTCAATTTTAACCATCAACAGTTGATCATCATCAACTCGTAGCCCAACCGTGTACCAGTCATTGGGGCGGGAAGTCTTCTTCTGGTTGACCGTTGACACCTCAAGCAAGCCCACAACATAGTCCGAGTTGTCACTGTCTTCGTCGGACTTCTGCTCCTCAACCTCATGGACGTCACGGGTTGGACAACACGATGAAAAGTGGTTTTTTTCCCGACACTTTGCACACTTCTTCCCATATGCTGGACAGTTTCCATAAACATGCCTGTAACCACAGAACCTACATTCGATTTTCTTCGAAGAAGAACGTTCACGCCCTTGCGGCGCATTGGTGGCACCCTGCAGCCTCGTGTTACCTTTGTCACCCGAGGTTGCACCACCCTTCGATGACAGAGCCCGTCGCTTCATCACCACATCAACCGGAAGAGTCTCAGCTGGTTCCTGTTTAATTTCTTGTGATATTTCTTGCACTTGCTGAGTCACAACCGATCGAGCTCTGCACATCTCCAACGCCCTTTCAATGGTCAGTTTTTTCACACACAGCAGTTCCCGCTGAACAGTTTTGTCTTTAATTCCACAAACGAAAATATCCCGAATTAATGAATCTTGAAGTGTCCCAAACTCGCACGACTTACTCAGATTCCGGAGAGCGGCAGCAAAAGCTTCGTAGGACTCATCTGGCGCCTGGCGGCGCGAAAAGAAAACGAACCGTTCATAAATCAAATTTACAGTCGGTATGAAATGTTCGTCCAGCTTAGCTACAACTACTCCGAATTTTTTTTCCTCGCCCTCACCCAGCGTCAATGAGTCGAATATATCGTGCAGAGACGAGCCACCTTCATGAAGAAGCATCGCAATCTTCTTTGTGTCACTAGCCTTGTCATGATAACCAGCAACAAAAGTCACAAAAGACCGCTTGAATCGCGCCCAGTTTTTTGCCATATCGCCTTCCCACACCAACGGTTCGATCGGCTTCGAAGCTGCCATCTCGGCGCACGTCACAACAAAACAAACTAGTAGGTAATCGACAACTTACCACTAGTAGGGGAAACAACCCAACCACATCAGACGTCGCCACCAAACCACCACTATAACGAAAGATAGGTCCACTACACCGCTGTCACCATGTTTTAATTCACAGACGAGGAATTTATTAAAATTCAACAAACTTGTAACTTCGTGTATTGATTGAAAACAACTGATACCACCACCTCTCACATTGACGTTACTCCTTCTATTGTTGTTGCTGTTGTCTTCTTTTAATTGGCCCAACTATATACAACAGGGGCCTTGCAAGGTCTGTTTGTCAACAATCTAAAGATGCATTTCTCGAAAAGCGAATAGAAGGGGTCTGAGGCCAGGGGAGCCAGGGGTTGGCTAGCTTTAGCCAACAGGGGGTGTCCCCCTAGTACAAAGTTGTTCAAGACCTGATGCAAATGTTGGGACATTTTTCCAATTTTCCCGTAATCTGATTGTCGCACACCTATGCCTCTTGCCTTCCTAAACTGGCGCTAACGTATTTGTCTGTGTTGGCGCAAACGTAGCCATTTCTTAATCTGACTGCAGTCCGTATGGTAGTCTGCGGTAGCCTGCCATGGCGCAAACGTACGGTAGTCTTCCTAGTGACTGGAGATGCAATTCATGCCTTGGAATTAACTGCAGATCCGACTACTGATGATTATTAAGTGAATCTGCGATCTACCAGCCCAAACCCAACTAAAATTATTCCAGAAAAGCAGCGAAATTTTAGCGAAAAATTACGCTAGGAATGGCAAAAACCTGGAAACCGCCAAAATGACAGTTAGCCACTGTTGCATTTTTAACCACATCTGCTCGTCCTACGTTGTAAAGTGAGACAGAAGATTTGAGGAAATCACCCACAGGGCTTCAGTAGTCACTGGGAGTCAGTTGAGACAGTTTTATCAGTTTTTCGCCTGTGGGGAGTCAGTTGGGCTTTTTTTATTTTCGTTCTGCCCGGGAGTCAGATGGTCTTTTTGGCGGCCGCCAGGAGTCAGTTGGGCGGCACTCGGAAAAAATTGCGATAGGCTTAAAAATAAGGGACATTATTGGGAGGGCCAATGTACATTTCAAGTGAGAATTATCCATGAACGTTAAGTAGGTACTTTCAGATAGCTCTCACTCGCAGACGCCTCCCTCTTTGCGTAGGCAACTGATGCTTCTGACGGCCGAGCCATATATGATGATGGTTTGGCTCGGCCGTTGATATCATAACATGATTTGCGGATTGGCCTGTTACGGTTTGGCGCATACCTATTATGAGAACAATTCAGGAGTACCTAGTCAAATCAATACCTGGTCAAATTACTACCAATAATTCTGCCGCTGCAGCAAACACTTGGGTCGTGTAATTCAACGAGGTATCGATCAACGTGTCGTCCATTTGTAGAAGACGTTAACTAATCAGTCTTTGGGTACTGAGGCAAATGAATTCTCTGTTAGTATTCAGACTGACTGGGGGTGTTTGTTTTGTCGTTTCGTCCAGGAAGGATGAATTTGAATTCAGCAAATCTGTGGGGATTTTTAAGAACGTATTCGTTACTCTTGTCTTGGGTTGTATCCATATTTTACGGAACGGTTCACTTCTACATGACAGTTTTACCACACTACTGGCTGCTTCGCCACAGTGTGACTCTCATTGACATCAGTAACACCATCCTCACCTTCGTATTGACGTGTTCCAGTTATGTAGGGCTATTTTGGTTCCTGGTCACATTGACGCGTCGTCGAAGGAGTCTGGCGGAGTTGCAGGCGAAGGGAAGAGTTGCCGTAGGGCTGATCGCCATTTTGTCGGCGGTGGTGGTTTTGACCGTGGGTGGCATTGCTGCGAGGTTCCGTGTAAACATCCGGCCCACTCTGGCAATTGTGTTCGCGCTGTCCGTCGGCAGGTGGTTTGTAATAACTCTCATAGCAGCCTGGTACTCACACGTGCTTGAACAACTCACGAGACAACTCCGAGGAACAACTCGGATCATCAAAATGTCTTTGTGGAAACCTCGGGAGCTGTACACATCCTGCATCACCTGCAAGGAAGACACACTCCTCAGGATGCAACGGGTCCATTCGTTTTTCAGCAGACCCTTCTTCATCGTTATATTCAACGTGTTCACAGACTCCGCCTTCTCTCTATACTACATCGTCCTCCACAGCATCATGGGCACCGCCACCTTATTCTTCGTCATTTCATACATTCTTCTGGCGACACTCAAATTCAAAACGTTGTTCGTCATCTGTTCAGCAGCTCAAAAAGCACAAAACGCCGTAAGTTTTTTTTTTTTTTTTTTTTTTTTTTAAGGAGGGAGCAATATTAGGAAGGTACGTTGCGATTTCCACCAGGTGCTGCTGGGACCACTTGTTACGGGTCCAGGTCCCTGGGCAGATGTCTTTCCGCCCTCCTCTAAAACCTGGAGGAAATCGCCATGGGATCTCGGAGTTCTAATCAGCATTGAAAGTGCGACGATTGGGGCTGGAGGGCGAGCCGCCTGTCAACTCCCCAAGCACTATTAAACGTATTACTTGATGAGCAATCGATCAAATCGTTCTCAAACATCAGTATTCAAATTCAAGTTCATTAGCCATCAGTACATTAGAACAATTGGTCTGACCGAGTAGAGTGAATGTTGCTCAGCTGCGGTCGCCAAAGATGGATTTACCAGCAAACTGAACGAATCATATGAGAGTAATTTAGAAGTAGTCAAATCAATATACCTGTTCAAATTACTACCAATAATTTTGCCGATGCAGCAAACACTTTGGTCGTAAGATTCAATAAGGTATCGATCAACATGTCGTCCATTTGCGGAAAACGTTAACGAATCAGTCTCTGGGGAACAATTGCTATAGCGGGATCGGGCCACCAGGGATCACGGTTATGACTGGGGGGCAAGCCGCCTGACAAGTCCCCAAACAATTTTTGAACGTATTACTTGATGAGTAATCGATAAACTCGTCTACGTACTGATAAAAATCGTAATTTTAAGGACATTAGCCATCAGTACAATTGCTCTGAGTTGATATGTAGACCTATATACAACACCTGTGTTGCGTTCGTCGAAGATGGATTTGAATTTTATTACGTGGAGGTGGTTGACAAGGTATTCGAGGGCGTTGTCTTGGATCATCTACTTATTATACGGAACATTCCACTGGTCCTCTGCTATTGTTCCGCTCTACAGACAGATACGCGGTGGCGCGAAATTCATTGAAGTTGTCAATACCATCTTTGCGTTGTCATTGTTGTTCCCTTCTTATGCCGCGGTGTTTTTTTTCTTGGTTAAATTGACGCGCCGTCGAAGAAATCTGGGGGAGCTACAGCCGAAAGGTAGAGTTGCCAAAAGGATGATTGCCATTGTTGTAGTGGTGATGGTATTGCTTGTGTTTGGCTCAACTGCGAGATTCCTTGTCAACACTCGACCCACTCTGGCATTGCTGTACTTGGCCTCCAGCGGAAGGTGGTTCGTTATACTTCTCATAGCATCCTGGTACTCACATCTGATTGACCAACACACCAGACGACTCCGCAAAACTACTCTGATCATCAAAATGTCCTCGCGGAAACCTCATGAGCTTCTGCAGAAGCTCTTCAATTCCTGTATCAATTGCAAAGAAGAGACACTCCTTCAAATGAACCGGGTCCATCCAATCTTCAGTAGGCTCTTCTTCATCGTCGTTTTCAACTCTTTCACAGACGTCACGTTCAACATGTACTACATCGTCATCTACACCGTGCTGGGATCCTCGGGAGGGCTGTTCCTCTTCGCATACATTCTTGTGGCGGTTATTAACTTCACACCATTCATCGTCATCTGTTCGACCGCTCAAAGAGCTCAAGATGCCGTAAGTTGTGACACCGTTAAAATATCCCCAACGGATGACCCTTGGACGCCCTTGGAGCAAGGGCTCGTCCTTGTAGCCACTTAGCCAAGCGTCATTTCCCCCTAAAGACCATTCAACATTAATGGTATGATCGCCATGCGCTCCTCGCTGTTTTCCCGTAAATCATGTAACATAATATATTATATTTGTACCGTTTCAGTCAGTGTGAAGCCGAAGTGCAAGGAACAACAGAGTTACCCTCGCGTGATGCCCCAGTCACCAGGGCATTGAGGGTAATGCAGCTGATGACACCCTAGCAAATCAGGGCTCAGCGTGTGTTCCAATAGGTCCCGAACCATTCCTCGGGACAACAAAGAGCTTTCTACTAAATAAAATCCCTACGTGGGCGACGAAAGAGAGAGCGCCACAGCAGTCTTGAGGATGGGACATAATATCCCCGTCGTCCTCATTATGTCCAATCCACAACAAGGCTGTTCGAACAGGAGTGATCCCTACCAAAATTGAGATTCCTGGGAGGGCGTGTGTTCACCTCGGGCCGAGGTCCTCGGCGTACCAGGCCTTGGGCGAAGTGTCCTACCCCCCCAAATCTTTATATCACGGCCGTTTGGAGAAGGCATGTGTTCTATCCAACGGGACTGTCTCGAGAAGAGGATCTGTGCCCAACCTGCTGGATGCAAAATCCGCTCTTAGTCAACCAGCAGCTATTGCTGGTTTCTGCGCAGGCAGAGAGGTAATCTAGTAGACAGGGGCATGTGTCGCAGGCTACCGCCCAATCAGACCCACTTGGAATGGATCACTACCCAATAGCTTCCCTAGGCAATGCTTTCAAATGTATTACTTCGTGAGCAATCGATCCATAATTGTCCTCGTCCTGATAAACATTGTTACCTAATGCTAGGACATTACTGTTTATATTAGTTCAACGACTGTGATATTAGTTTTAATGTAAGAGAGTATAATGTAATTGACAAGGTGAAAGTTTCAGTTGACCTGATGATGAGCGACTGAAATCGATAGTCTAGACGGGAAATAAACAGCGTCAGTCAATGTTGAGGGGCTGAACAGTAATTTTTTCCATTCCTTATATTAGTTCACATAGTGATGACTACTCTGACCGAGTGCTAACGGAATCATGTGCGTTGCTCCGTTTCGTTCGGCAAAGATGGATTTGAATTTAGCAAGGTGGACGTGGTTGAGAAGGTATTCGTTGTCGTTGTCTTGGGTTATCTGCATATTGTACGGAACAGTCAACTTCTCCTCCGCAATTATTCCGCTGTACTTGCAGATTCGTGGTGGCGTGAAATTCATAGAAATTGTCAATACAGTCCTTGGGTTGCAATTTGTATTTATAACTTATTTTGGACTGTTCACGTTTTTGGTTACATTGACGTGCCGTCGAAAAAATCTGGGGGGGCTACAGCCGAAAGGTAGATTTGCCAAAGGGATGATATCCATTTTTGTTATGGTTATGGTATCGGCTGTGTTTGGCTCAACTGCGAGATTCCTTGTCAACACTCGTCCTGCTCTGGCATGGTTGTACTTAGCCTCCATTGGGAGGTGGTTCTTTATACTTCTCATAGCATCCTGGTACTCACATCTGATTGACCAACACACCAGACGACTCCGCAAAACTACTCTGATCATCAAAATGTCCTCGCGGAAACCTCAGAAGCTCTTCGATTCCTGTATCACTTGCAAGGAAGAGACACTCCTTCAAATGAACCGGGTCCACCCAATCTTCAGTAGGCTCTTCTTCATCGTCGTTTTCATCTCTTTCGCAGAGGTCACGTTCAACATGTACTACATCGTCATCTACACCGTGCTGGGAACCTCGGGAGGGCTGTTCCTCATCGCACGCATTCTTGTGGCGGTTATCAACTTCACACCATCCATCATCATCTGTTCGACTGCTCAAAGAGCACAAGATGCCGTAAGTTGTGACACCGTTAAAATATCCCCAACGGATGATCCTTGGACGCCCCCGTGCTCGTCCTTGGAGTCACTTAACCAAGCGTCATTTCCCCCTAAAGACCATTCAACATTAATGGTATGATCGTAATGGCTCCTCACGTTTTTCCGTAATTCTTGTAACATATTTTTGTATCGTTTCTTGGTCAGTGTAAAGCCGTGAAATGCAACGAACAACAACAGAGTGACCCTCGCGTGGTGCACAGGTCACCAGAGCATTCAGGGTAATGAAGCTGCTGATTCCAGGGCTCAGCGTGTGTTGCAATAGGTCCTGAACCATTCCTCGGGATAACAAAGAGCTTTCTACTAAATAAAATCCCTACGTGGGAGACGAAAAGAGAGAGCGTTGCTCTGGCAAAGACTCCCAGCTCAGAGGCAAGAGAGGATATTTTTTGGATTATTCCGGTCAAGAGCAAAGATGCTTAAGCTAGAAAGAGATAATATCTGACTGTTTCTTGGCCTATTCAAGCCACTGCAAGCTTCAGTATACTCCAGACCAGTGTAACATGTCTCTGGAAAGGACGTGTGTCCAACTCAGAGGAGATTTAGTGGAATGCGTGAGGAGTCCCACTCTTGATGTTTTTGAGCCACTGCAGTCTTCAGGATGGGGCACTATATGCCCCCCCCCCCCCCCCCCATTATGTCCAATCCACAACAAGGCTGTTGGAACGGGATTGATCCCTATATATATTTTGGTATATCAAAATTGAGATTCCTGGGAGGGCGTGTGTCACCTCGGCGTACCAGGCCTTGGGCGAAGTGTCCTACCCCCCCTACCCCCCCCCCCCCCCCCCCCCAAATCTTTATATCAAGGCCATTTGGAGAGAGCATGTGTTCTCTCCAACGGGACCTTCTCGGGAAGAGCATTAAATGCACAAATTTGGTGCCTAACCTGCTGGATGCATAATCCGCTCAACCAGCAGCTACCGCTCGTTTCTGCACAGGCAGAGAGATATTCTAGTAGACAGGGGTGTGTGTCTCAGCCTACCGCCCAGTCAGACCCACTTGGAATAGTTCATCACCCAATAGCCTCGGTATAGGGAGGCCTATAGGCAATGCTTTCGGATGACATTCGTATAACATTGTATTA
Organism: Pilophorus perplexus; assembly: GCA_955831195.1. Taxonomy (NCBI): domain Eukaryota; kingdom Metazoa; phylum Arthropoda; class Insecta; order Hemiptera; family Miridae; genus Pilophorus; species Pilophorus perplexus. The sequence goes on along the minus strand of OY037014.1, from coordinate 7,469,582 downwards.
CTTCGTGAGCAATAGATCAAGGGTTGTCCTCAACCTGATAAACATCGGTACTTACCTAATGCAAGGACGTTCCAGTTTATATTAATTCAATTTATATTAGTTTTAATATCACTGGAAGCAGAGAGTATAATGTAATTGACAAGGTGAAAGTTTCAGTTGACCTGATGATGAGCGACTGAAATAGATGGAGGGGAAATAAACAGCGTAGAACAGAAGTAATTGTAATCTTTTCCATCCTTATATTAGTTCACTTAGTGATGACTACCCTGACTGAGTGCTAACCGAATCAAGTGCATTTTAGCGTATCTCCGTTTCTTTCGCCAAAGATGCATTTGAATTTAGCAAGGTGGACGTGGTTGAGAAGGTATTCGTTGTCGTTGTCTTGGGTTATCTGCATATTGTACGGAACAGTCAACTTCTCCTCCGCAATTATTCCGCTGTACTTGCAGATTCGTGGTGGCGTGAAATTCATAGAAATTGTAAATACAGTCCTTGGGTTGCAATTTGTATTAAATACTTTCTAATTTGTTTTGGACTGTTCACGTTTTTGGTTACATTGACGTGCCGTCGAAAAAATCTGGGGGGGCTACAGCCGAAAGGTAGATTTGCCAAAGGGATGATATCCATTTTTGTTATGGTGATGGTATCGGCTGTGTTTGGCTCAACTGCGAGATTCCTTGTCAACACTCGTCCTGCTCTGGGATGGTTGTATTTAGCCTCCATTGGGAGGTGGTTCTTTATACTTCTCATAGCAGTCTGGTTCTCACACTTGATTGACCAACACACCAGACGACTCCTAAAAACTACTCAGATCATCAAACTGTCCTTGTGGAATCCTCCAGATCTCTTCAATTCCTGTTCTGCCCGCAAGGAAGAGACACTCCTTAGACTACACCGGATCCACTCCTTCTTCAGCAGGTTCTTCTTCATCGTCGTATTCACTTCTTTCACCGACTTCACGTTCAGCATGTACTGCATTGCCATCTACTCCATACTGGGGTCTTCGGGCGTGCTGTTCCTCTTGGGATGCATTTTTGAGACGGTGGTCCACTTGGCTCCGGTCATCGTCATCTGCTCGACCGCTCAAAGAGCCCAAGATGCCGTAAGTTGTAACCCATCAAAAGCCTTAATCAATTCATGGATGTCTGCCAACTATTGCTGACTGCGTTTGCTCCTTGTTCGCTGTTCTGCTGATTTCACACATCATTCACTATTCTGCTTATAAGCATATAAATATGTCTCCTCGTTCCCATGAGGAAGATACCAAAAACCAAGTTTCAAAGATAGCATTGTAGGACTGGAGGAGAATTATCACTGATGGCGGGCTGCGAGTCTCTTGAACTTCCCTTGATCCTAGAACCAAAACACAACCATGCGCTGTTGGCATATCACAATTTTTCACTCGGATTTCGAGGCATTATTGGCCAAAAGGGGAAACGTTGACCTGGAAGTGTCTTACACTGTAATTCTGTCTTACACATGTATACATACATACATACATGTTTGTGACGCAAAGGTTTCTATTCATATACTTAATCATCATTATAATGGCTGGTGCCACTTGTATTTGTTCAGCTCATTCATTCTGGAATTGACCCTGACGACCTATTTATCTACTCCAGTCAACATCATTGCAGTTAAATATCTTCCATCACAAATCCCTTTTGCACTGGATATAATGGAGTTTTGGGTGACTACATTTTTCCCTGCCAGCGCATTGTGTGTTGGAGACAGATGCCTTGGGTTCCTTTGCCTTTGCGACTGTTGATCAGCTGTCTGGGTGAGCCGTTGGTTTCCTACCACATACATGGTAGCACTAGAGGGGAAGATTGCCACCAGTTGTTGGCACTGGTGTGGATGGTTCCTTCTTTGAGCGGGCGACTGCGGCTTCTGGTTTTGCCCAGTTCGGCGGCGCGTGCCGGATTGATTCCACGTTCGGGACATTCAGAAAACATTTTGAACGTATTAGTTGATGCGCTCAACACGATCTCGCACAGCAAAGCATAATTACTGTAAGGACATTTTGCGTAAATTAATCTCAGTGAAGTTCAACCTAGTGGCATAGGGCGGTGTTCCATTTCGTTCACACAGTATGGATAACAACTCATCTCGGTGGATGTGGTTCAGAAGTAAACAAACGCATCACTGTTATTCTTTGCTTTTGTCTTGGGTTGTTAGCATTTGGTTTATTATTCTTGGAATAATACACCTATGTTTTCGCGACAGGGGTCGACGACTCCGATCGGGCTCAAAATTTGACATACTTAATCCGTTTCAAGAGGTCTACATTCTAAATCCGAAATGGCCGTCCCCCGTCCGCCGTCCGCCGTCCAGGCCGTTTTGGGCAGTAGGAATTTGTTTAAAAAATCTAAAATTTTGACAAAATACTTGGTTTACCATCTAGTTGTGCCCGCAAGGTTTTCAGTCCCGTGGGGCGCTATGGGGCTATAATGGGGCTACGGGAGGGTTTTTTTGAAGGCTTTTAGCTATGGGATCGAGTTAGGTGTCGTTTTCGAACTATTTTTGGACGTAGGATCCATTTTTGGGGGTCCCGGAACGATCCGATTTCACTGGGGCGATCTTTAGGGCTTTCATGGGGCTAAAAATGGGATTTTTGAAGGATCCCAGGATGTTAAATATTTTTCGAGTAAAAAATAAAGAATTTTTGAAAAAAAAAATTTTTTTGAAAGAAAAAATCCAAAAAAAATTTTTTTTGAGATAAAAATCCAAAAAAAATTTTTTTTAACTTTTCATTGACAGAATTAAATTTCTGCACAAGTAACGTAGGTATATCAAAGAATAATAAACCCTTGTGTAAAATTTGCAGCGTTTTTCGCTTAGTTCAACTGTAGGTATGAGCTATTTTCCCCATTCATCGAAATTTCAATAACAATGGCTGTCGTTGATATGTTCGGCTAGCATTGGAGGCAGAGTTGGGCAAAAACCAACTGCAACTAACAACTAACAACTACAACTAAATTATTCGAACTAAACCTCAACTACAACTAAAAGTTTAGTTGTAAGTTGAAAGGCTCAACTAAAATTTTCAACTAAGTTAGTTGTAGTTGTGAGTGCAACTACAATTAAACTAGTTGTAGTTGTGAGTGCAACTACAACTAATTTAGTTGAGAAAGTTAGTTGAGACCTTCAACTAAAACTTTAGTTGTTAACTGTAGTTGTACGTATAACAACTAACAACTAACAACTAGAAAAAGAGTGAAAAAAAAGTTTCAAAAAAAAATTTTTTTTCGAAAAATTTTTGTTCGAAAAAATTTTTTTTTTCAAAAAATGTTTTTTTTTCAAAAAAATTTTTTTTTTGAAAACGAAAAAAAATTTGAAAAAATTTCGAAAAAAATGTTTTTTCAAAATTTTTGTTTACTTTTTTTTAGTTGTTAGTTGTTAGTTGTTATACGTACAACTACAGTTAACAACTAAAGTTTTAGTTGAAGGTCTCAACTAACTTTTTCAACTAAATTAGTTGTAGTTGCACTCACAACTACAACTAGTTTAGTTGTAGTTGCACTCACAACTACAACTAATTTAGTTGAAAAATGTAGTTGAGCCTTTCAACTAAACAACTAAACTTTTAGTTGTTAGTTGAAACTCAACTAACAACTAATAGTTGTTAGTTGAAAATTTAGTTGAACTAAATTTTAGTTGAACTACGCCCAACTCTGATTGGAGGAAGCATTTGCCATCTAGACTGGGTTGGGCTCGTCTGGCGGGCTGCTTATCGCTACAGTGTTCAAGCAGCCATCAAATTCTTGTTGACCTTCGTCTGCTTAGCCGCTCGTCGATCAAGAGAGGCGGTTGAAGCCGCGATTTAGACAACTCACCAATTGTAGTTATTTTACTACTATGATTCGAAAACAATGAATTTTTATTGTGCATACGACAATAGTGGGTCTCCTCGCGCACAACCGAGTTGCTAAACATTAACGGGAAAGTTATTATAATACAAACAACACTCACACACATATCCATTCATATACCGAAAATATGTATCTATGTATGGATCGAAAATATATCCATTCCTATATACATTCATACATATTTTACACAGGTACAATTTTGCTTATAGAAATAGCCACACTTCTGAAAATAAGTCTTGATGATAATAATAGCTAAATCAGATTTAGCCATTAAGATGGAGTTAATCTTAAACATTAAAATTGCAAATGAACTGAGTGATTCCAAGTCCTCTGCTTCCTCAAGCAACATGGCACAACTGCATTTTGGCTACTTTCCATGAGGGACAAAAAAAAACTGGTTTGGAACGTGACAACACTGACCATCTCAAAGTTGGAAACATGGCACAGCATCAAGAGGAACTTTTCGGCAACTATATGACAATAAATCTTCCTAGAAACAAAGAAAAACTGGCGAGAGTTGTGCCATGTTGATATCCAGAAGAAGTTGTGCGTCGTTGTCAATAGCGACGAAACTACTCGTCCAATCAGGAAACAGATATCACCAATGAGGTTAGACTACTCCACCACACTGAGTGGTGGTTAGATCCACCTCATTGGATTAGACCTCTGCACCGTCGGCAAACACCACACTGAGATATCACCACTCGATCCGGCGCGAAATTTTGAATCTAGAACTGCATCTAACTCATAACGGCCAAAAATGATGTTGTGCCATGTTGCTCTGACGACGACGATTTGTCTTTGGTTGGTCCTTAAGGTAAGCCAACACTTTCTTTTTAAATTCTAACACAGGTGCAGCGGTTAATGGAATCGGAGATGTTCAAACACAGCGAATGCCAACAAGACAGTTGTCTAGTGAATAAATCATTAGTGCGCCTAATTGCCAACATGCTAGTTATTGCCGATCTCGTGAACCTCGTGAAATGCATAGTACATCATTCTAATGTTTCTATTACTTAGCCAGTTTCTCAGCATAATCAAGAGTGGGATGTTTTCCTGACTCTAGCTACCAATCCGGTAATGAGACACTTCCATTTTAGATGTTAGTCCGAAGAAACGCCCAGACATCCAATCTCTTCAAGATAGAGTTGAATAGATTCTATTCTCCCACACTTTCAGGATCGGCTCTCTCGTTCATTGCAATTTTATTGATGGACAAACAGAGTTTATTGAAAAATTTTCAATTTTAATTTAATAACGTATTTAGTTTTTGAAACGTTCATAGTCAGACTATTTCGCGCTAACCAGTCTGTTATTTTTTCCAAAGCCCGATCAGCATCTATAGACCTATAGGTGGACTTTTCCCCAGGTTTTGGTTTTTTATTCTTGGCTAATACACCTATGTAATCGCGACGGAGGTCGAAGACTCCAATCGGCCTCAAAATTCGACATAATCCGTTTCAAGAGATCTAGATTCCAAAACCGAAATGTTCGTCCGCCGTCCGGGCCGTTGCGGGGCAGTAGGATTTTTTTTTTTTTTTTTAATCTGAAATGTTGACAAAATACTTTGTTTACCATTTAGTTGTGCCCGCATGGTTTTCAGCCGGATCGCCCAAACCCGTGGGGCGCTATGGGGCTATAATGGGGCTACGGGAGGGGTTTTTTTTTTAAGGCTTTTGGCTATGGGATCGAGTTGGGTGTCGTTTTCGAAGTATTTTTGGACGTAGAATCCATTTTTTGGGGGTCCCGGAACGATCCGATTCCACTGTGGCGATCTATAGGGCTTCAATGGGTATACAAATGGGATTTTGAAGGATCCCAGGAGGCCAAATATTTTCCAAATAAAAAAAAAAATTTTCAAACAAATTTTTGAAACAAGTTTTTAAACAAATTCTTCAAAAAAAAATTTCCAACGTGTTTTTTATTGACACAGAATTAATTTTCGCACAAGTAGGTAACCTAAATCAATGAATAATAAGCACTTGTGTGAAATTTGCAGCGTTTTCCCTCTATAATTACAGCCATTTCATCAGCTAAATTAAATTTAGCTGATGAAATGGCAAATTTTGCTGATTTAATGCAACCTAACTCCCATCAATATTTTCGCCGGATACATCAGATGTATAGATTATTTACCTGTTCGAGAACACTGCCATCAATATTTTCACAGAATACATCATTAAATTTACGTAACTTTTACGTAAATTTTACGCGTATAAGAAACAACAGAGGGCCTAAAACTGAACCTAATGGGGAGTGTAGAACTCGTGACATCCTGCATTCGTACAAATTGTTGTCTATTAGAGGTAAGACGTGAACCAACCGCCACATCGTCATAACCAAGTCTTTCTAGTTTCAGTAAGAGCATGGAACTTTCGATCGAGTCAAAAGCTTTGGTAAGATCTATGAATATTCATATTACTTTCTTATTTTCATGTAAGCCATACGAGATTTTTGAAATTACATCAACGATTGCATCCTGAGTGCTAAGCTACTTTCGGAATCCGCATTGAGATGCGGATAGTGAGCGGTTACTTGTTCTTTGACGGCTTTCTCTAATATTTCAGCAAAGTTAGACAACAGGGAGATTGGACGGTAGTTACGAGCCAACGTACGTGTTCCTTCTTGAATAGTGGCTGCAGATGTTATTTTCAGAGTATTATTTGAATAAGAAAGACTTCAGAAGTAATCTGTACCTTTAAATTACCACTTTATTTTTTTAAAACAAAGCTTTTCAGCTAAATTTTAGCCATCGTCAGGTAACACATGGAACACACTTTTTTTTCTTTTTTTTTTAATAAAGGGGTAATTTACAGGTACAGAAGTCTTTCTTATTCAAATAATATTATGGAGGATTACCACAGAAGGTCGCCAGCCACTTTGGCAAATTTGATCTTTTTCAGAGAGTTAGGAAATTTTCCATTAAACAAGCTAAGGTTAATTGTATGAATGAGTGGAGGAGACCAAAACAGTGAAATTAGCCTAATTAAATTCGTCGAAATGCCATCCCATCCGCGTCCAGTCACACCTTTTATTGAAGCAATATTTTAAAAATCTGGTTTTCTGTCATAGCATGGAAACTCATTTTTGAAGTAACAGTTCTGGTCATATTACTTTCTGATTATAATTGCAAAACTTCGCATTTACTATCCCCCCCCCCCCACCCACAAATATAATAATAAAACTTATAAGTCATCGAAAATACGTGGTCCTACTGAGTAGGGTCTAATCTCCAATAAAAAACTATTGGTAGCGTTTTTTTAATTATGTTTGCAGGCAGACGAATTCAACTACGAGCTTTACAAAGCAGTCCAGTCCGATCAAGAGTTGTGTCGCGATGTAAGTAGGTACCTGACTTGCATTTACACCTAGTGTGCGAGTGAGGGAAGGTGGTGCGATCAGCGCGATTTGTTTGTACATTCAAAACGGTGTTTGTTATAGAAGAAACTCCTGCTAATGGTTAAAACTCGACGGACCCCCAACTTCGTCGCTGGAGGAGTTATCTATTTAGGGAACAAATTTATTGGCACGGTACGTTCATTTGGAGCCGACTTTCGAAAGACTAGAATCGATCAAAGTTGATTTTGGTTTTGCAGATGGTAGCAGCAGTGACGACTTACACATTCACAATGGTGCAGTGCAGCCAACTTCAGGCAGGCCGAGCGAAGAGCTGATTCGCCCCTTGCAGAACTTCCAACTCTTTTTGAGACTTGAGAAATAAACTATACTATACATGTATTATAAATGCATTTATTGCGTATGCATTTATTGTTTATAAGCTTCATGTACATTCGGTCTTCGGCACCTCGCTTAGAGGGATTTCACCTTTCAAAAGCTTTCCTTCTTCGTCAGTCTTTGCTCTCTTGACGTTGGACGTTGGCAGGACCCATCGCATTTGAGGTACTATCATGTCGGGGTCGACTGTATGGAGATTTTGGGGTCCTGTAAGGAAGCTGACGACTATCGCAACAGCTACACCAACGACAACCCCTGAAAACCCACAAATAAATTAAATGTGAAGTAGGAAATATCCCTGGAGAGTTGGCTACACTGCAGACGCTATTTGTTAGCACTGTTATCACGGTACATAATATATATACTAACCTGGAATCATGTAATAATACGGGGAAACTTTGAAAAGCCAAAAAACACTCGCATCAACGACAGTGTGGGAACCATAACCCGCGACACCTGCAGTCAGGCTAAAAACAGGAACGCACGTTACTACAACATCCACGGTCCAAAATTAACTTAGCATTGCTGTCAATTCACTTTGTCAACGAGTCGACGCATTTCTCGGTCGACAGGATCTTCGGCAAGTCCTTGACGATGCCGGCACTCCGAGCTTTGATGCTCCCGATTATGACGAACGTCGTCATCGCAGCTGAGGCCAAACCTCCGGCGACAATACCCTGGAACAACACTGCGTCAACGCCAACTTTCAGGAGAGAGCTGCGCTCTCAGAGCGCCATAAATAACGACGCACAGTGGGGCCGATGAGCTCAAAATGTGGCGGAAAGTCCAAAAAAATAAAGTCGCGCCTCGCGGCAGGTTTCTTCGTGAGTTGGTAGCTAATATATAGTTGGACAATGCCCCTTATTATTTTGCTGCTGAAGGCTGTCTGGGGGTTAGTGGAGGGAGTCAATTCTTATCTCTCTTCGTCTTCTGCCGGGATCTACTTGTGCAGTTCATTTATTCCACTGGTCACTGCAAGCTGTTTTATTTTTCAACGATGACTGAAAATGCTTCAGGTAAGTGCTTACTATATTTTTCTTTAAATATTTTATTTACCTATCAGTATTGCTTCCTTTTATTGTAATCGTAAATAAACTGGAGAAAACCGTTAAACGTAAATATATATAGGTGAAAACGACCCTTGACCCCACATGAACCAGCAACGCCATTATTTTTCTCGTATTCTGGGGGAACTGCAGAATGTGTTAAAAAAATTAAATCTTGCCAATTTTTGCCAATTATTCGTTTATGAATTTTTTACTGAATTTTTTTATTTTTAGTTTATTAGGTTTTTTATTAGTTTTGTCTTTCATAGCTCGTAACCGCCAAAACTTTCGACCACTTACGACATTTTGAACCACTTACTTATCACTTCAGACCCCATGATTTCCTCTTTGAGGCATATCAGGCAATCAGTCAATTTGAGGCATATTGAGGCATCATTTGTATTTTTTTATGCTTGTGTTTATTTGTGTTTTTCTATGCCAAATACACATTTTTCAGTCACTTATTTGCCAAGAATAATTTCCGCCACCTTTTGAGGTCATTGGGCCACTGTGCGACGTTTACCTTGGAATTAACCCACGGCAAGAACATCCCTGTGTTGAAAAGGACGATCATCGTCGATTGTGAGAACGACCTCAAGATTATGGAAATCTGAAAATAAAAATTTGAACGTGTCAATGATACATACCAGGTGGTGGGGGGGGGGGGGGGGGGATGACCCACAGGCCGTCTTGGACTCGCGCCTGTACGCAATCAGAGTTGGGCAAAAAATAGTTCTGAAACTAAAACTAAAAACTAAAACTAAATTAGTTCCTAAGTGGAACTAAAAACTGAAACTATTAGTTTCAGTTCGACTTTCGAAACTAACTTTTGGAACTACGTTAGTTTCATTTTCAACTATTGAAACTGAAACTATAGTTTATTATAATTATAATAATTTAGTTGCAAATTATAATTTAGTTGCAAAAGTTAGTTTCGAAGTTGCGAATAAAAACTAAAGTAGTTTCATCTTTTATTCGTAGTTTCGGAACTAAAAATGAAACTAATTTTTTTTCCTCGCGTTTTTTACTGATTTGAAGGGGATGTGTGTTCGTGTGTGTGTTTCAACGAAATGTGGGTGCTGGGTGCGAACAAGTTCTTTTTTTCAGGGTCGTAGAAGAATAGATTAAAGTTTCCTCCTCTCCCCACCACTTTGAGTGGAACATCAAACGTTTTCAGAAACGTATCGAAGAATTTAGGGTGATGAGTCATTTATTATGTCTGGAGGAAAAAAAATTGCGAGGAAAAAAAATTTAGTTTCATATTTAGTTCCGAAACTACGAATAAAAGATGAAACTACTTTAGTTTTTATTCGCAACTTCGAAACTAACTTGTGGAACTAAATTAGTTTTAGTTTCAACAGTTGAAACTAAAACTAATTTAGTTCCAAAATTAGTTTCGAAAGTCAAACTAAAAACTAAATTAGTTTTTAGTTTCACTTTCGAAACTAAAAACTAATTAGTTTTTAGTTTCAACTTTAGTTCACCTACTTAAATTTTTATTCGAATAATCCCAACTCTGTACGCAATCAACTTCCATTCGTATTAACCAACAAGACGACACACATACGTTGGGAGTTTACAAATATCGGAGATAATTCCTGGAGTTAAGGGTTATGATCTGCAGGGATGGAGTAGGTATTAAAATCTGGGAGTTAGCCCGCTCCGTAATCCTAGGAATAACTAATTCGGAGTAGTGAAGTGCGTTTTTCGCGCCATCTTCGTGTTATCATTAACTCGGACCTCAATTCGAGGTGGTGAAATCAGCCATCAGAATAATATTATGAACTTATTCCAACCCGGTGTAAATTAAGGCCTCTTTCTCCTTATGCGGTCTTAGTAGTGCCTGTTGGGTGTCCACTTGCCTCGACCAAGCTCCCAATGAGGAGAGAGATGACGAAATCGAGGCCGAGGATTATCCTGTAGGAGGTCTTTTCACAACTTCCTTCCTTTTTCTGTATGGTACTGATGATGGCCAAATCAACCGAAAAGCGTTCAACAAGTTATTTTATTATCGTGGAAATAGACTTCTTCGTCTGAAATCGTATTTTTAGTGCATATTAGCTATTTCGACATAAATTCGTAAAATACGACAAGTCGAGGTTTGAGAAAAACGACCCTTATCACCCGTTTTCAGCAGGGTTAAAGTGTGGATCAACTGATTCTGGGAGCTAAGGGTAGGTACCTTACACGAGATAAGAGAGATTCTGTTTCACCTCGCGTTTTGTGGTGGGGGTTAAGGTAATCCGAGGTTAGTTTGCAGTGGCAGTCCTCAGATTGTCAAAATATAGCCTAGGGGCCAGAAATGGAAGCGGAATGTGCATTTTTTAGGAGGATGACTTGTTCGTGGAGCCAATAACCGAACATAATGAGCTCCACTTTGACTCAATCTGCATTTGTCTGAATGCAAACTTCGCGATAGCACTCGCAATATTGGACCTAGAGACCTGCAATTTTGAGGGGAGACATCTTTGACCTTATGGCCCCCAGGTCCTCTTGGACTCGCGCTTGTACACAATCAACGTTAATTCGTAATAACCAACAACACGACACACGAGATAATTCCTAGAGTTGAGGCGTCTGCCCTGGATGGGGCGGGTATTAAGTCCTGGGAGTTAGCTCGCTCGGTAATCCAAGTATTAACACTAACTCAGACCTCAACTCGAGGTGGTGAAATCGGTCATCAGAATATGAACTTATTCCAACCCGGTGTAAATGAAGGCCTCTTTCCCCTGAAGAGGTCTCTGTAGTGTCAGTTGGATGTCACTTGCCTCCATCAAGCTACCAATGAAAGGCAACCAATAGACGCAGACGACGGTGAAGAGGGCGATGACAAAAACGAGGCTGAGTATTATCCTGTAGGAGGTCTGTTCGTTCACGCCCGACTTCAGAAAAGGGTTGACCAGGTCTTCCAACACGACGCACGCCAAGGTGTTCCACATGCTGGTGACAGAGCTGAAACGGAAAGAAAAGGTTCTTTGAGGTTGAGATAAACCGGGGTAAGTGTAACCTAAAAAATCGTTAGTTCAACTTAGACTGCTAATCACAAGTGCGAATTCCATCCAATCTTTTTGAAAATTTGACCATATGACAACTACCTATCCTTGATTATTGGTAAAATTTTGAAGTCAAATGCATAGCACAACATAAAAACGATCGATTCGTCCGGTCATTAGAGGTTTTTGACTTCTAGCTCTTTCCCAGTGCATTTTTAGAGATTCAAGTCTGTATATAAAAATGAAGACATCAAAATTTCCAACAAATTTGATGTACCTACCTATAGGTGGAAGAGGCTTGCTAGCGGATGGGGAATGACGGACAGTACATTGTTGAAGTGGACTCTAGTGGAATGACTAATCTTGAGGATATAGCTCAGCAAATTGAGCAATACACTGATGTTACGGCATTGTCTTCAGAACAACATGTGGAGGTGAGGCCCAATTGGATCTGTCGGGGCTACCAAGACGTGCAGCAGCTGCTTGAATGGTTTTCAAAACACCCCTTTCCGGTTGGGGAGACGGTTGTACCATGCCCACTCAAGGTTTGACAACAATCACGAGGACGTTCGTAGTACGAACTTCGTACCTGTAGACGGCACCGCTGGGGTCACACTTTCACTGACGCGCGCCCGTTCATGCTGTATGCTCTCGCAGTTTCAACGAGTCAAAGCCGTTAATGCGCTCAGCCTTTTTCCAAGTTTTGATTTAGGCAAGTTGCTTGCTTAGGGCATTGAATCTTCCACATTTAAAATCACAGCTGCCTAATCTCTTAACTTGGTGATACTTGTTTATTCGGGTTCCGTTTACCAGCTTTAAATCCAGCTAATCAATGTTGATTAACCTCAGTGGATCCCATAACGGCGCTTCGTACACTTAGATTTAAGGTTTCAACTAAGCCTCATTGAACTCTGCGGACCGTAAATACCCCTATTACCTCCTACGATGTCCATGATAATTCCCTGAAACGTTTTGACCACTTTACCTGAGACCAGCCGCCAACACGCTCGAATGGAATAAACCAGTCAAGCCGGGAAAAGTTACCGCCATTTTGCCCACGAAATACGGAATGATGGTCGAGTAAGAATCGATTTTCTGGAATTCACAACGGCATCCGTTAATCGTTTAATGCATCGATAATGTTTGTAACAAACTGGACAAAGTGTGGTGTTTACTTTTTGAGCCAACTTCGGGTCGCAGCCGGCGAAATAAGCGTACGCAACGAGTCCCAGCGAGGAATTGAATGCGACTATGGAACACATCAGTACGGACGACACTATAACGGCTCTGTAAAACCAATCAAGGGACGTTAGGGAAATCTGAAATTTAGAAACTGTGGCTACAGATGTCAATTCATTGAAGATGACACGTCCCCCACGAGTCTTTATACCAGGTTTGGATACTTCTACCAGGGTCTTTCACCGTCAAACAGGTCCAACATGAAACCCATTTGACACGACTATTGATAAGGCGACCAACCGTTCTGTTTTTTAGACTTCCGTCCTGTCAAGTAAAGCGTTATGTCTGCTTTTTGTGAGAAAGTCCTTACCTGTTCTGTCCCGCTTTTTGCCTGTTGGGTAAGTTTTGATAGGGATGTGCGATACTTATCGATATGGGTAAAGTATCGGGTATTTCCTTTCGATACCGGGTACTTTTGGTATCGAATCCTGCCATTCGATACTACTACTGGTATCGATTATTTTTCCAGTATCGGAAAAAATACCCAAATGGAAACAGATGTACCTACTTAAAAATAAAATAACTTTACCTACTTGAATAATTTATTTATAAATTTATAGGTACTTGAATCACAGGGAAGCTCTCTACCAATAAATTATATAGGAACACTCACACACATAACGACAACGTGACAACGTCTCGTCTGAGTCTGATGTTGTAGTTGTTACTGTGTGTACTATACCTCCTTGGTGCTATAACCTACACGAAAAGCGAGGAATCTACTCGCCACGCTCACCTATGTCGGCCAACACAGATACTAGAGAATCTCTAGAAGAGATTACCTATCAGTCAAACCAAGAGATTTAAGGTACCTACTTCAAAATGTATTGATACATGATATGTATCAATACCTACTTCAAAATGTATTGATACATATCACATCGACATTTTTGATAAAAAAGTATCAAAAAGTATTGGATCGATATTTTTCAAAAAGTATTGATACTTTTATGGATCGGTACTTTTGGATACTTTTAAAAATGCATTGGACTAAACTAAAATATTATAACCATGGTTTAATTTTTTTTTCTATAAACATTATAAGCAGGGAGTTTTTACTGACGATAGCGACGCTAGACTCAGGCGGTGTTCTCAGATTGCTTATTTTCATTTATCACAATCGACCTCGTGGATGATTAGGTAAATAATTTTCGACCAAACTTATTACTGAATTTTGAGAAAAGGAACATTCTCGGTTGACACCAAAATATGTTGACAAATTGTGTTTTCTGAGAGGCACAGACGACGAATGGTGGTAGAATTATATTTTTTATGCAATATTTTCTTTATTAAATGAATATAATATCATTCTTCTTCTTCTGACTCTTTGAAGTAACAATAATGATAATAATGATAATCCAGGATTCGATTTTCAAACTGCCCCTATTCAATACAGAAATGTTCTTTTCTCGTAATAAAAGTACCCATATGATCCAATACTTGTAGGTATCGAATACTTGCTTCCGATACTTCGATAGTATTGCATACTTTTTTCGATACTAGTATCGGGTACTGGTATCGGGTATTGTACAGTATCGCACATCCCTAAGTTTTGAATGAGTCGAGTCTTTCAAATGAGCCGGGTGAGTCGACCCGCGGCGTTCAAAAGAGTCGACTCATTGAGCATCGTGAAGAGGTTAAAAGGAGGTGGGGAAGAGAGTCGTGTATCCTCAACGATTGGTTCCGTGGTTTCTGTGCAGGGTACCAGGGTTCAAACTCGCTCGTATTTTTGTTTTCGTTGTTGATTTGTCTAGGTATTCTCTTTTACTCTGCGCTTTCGACTCCCCGTTAGTTTTAATGTCATGAACAGACAAAACAAGCCATCAATTTAATTGAATAGAAGAGCGCAACTTTTCTGTTACTACGAAACCAAAACCGTAACTAAGAATTCGTAACTTGACACACTAGGCATCTAACGACCAAACTATGTCGTCGGGATCGGACGAATCGTCGACGACGGAGGTGAATTTGATAGCCTATAACCACCCCCAGAACTCGGTGATCAACAATGAGACCACCCTCATGAAAATCTGTTCAGCCGTTCGGGCGTGATGCTGTGATACACAAAAACACACACACACACACAAAACATGTCGAAGAGATGAGCGCACCTTTCCATTTTTTAGGGAAAGGTTGCGCTAAAAAAATAGCATTATTTGGGATTATTTCACCCCAGTCAATGTGCCAACGTGTGTGCCAAATTCATTTTTTGCAAAACTAATTTAAAACATGCCAAACATGCTTCTTCCAACCTCAGGCGGCATTTCATATTATGAAATGCCGCCCTACAGTACGTTTGAAGGCAAGGCGTGGGTGTGGCTCGTCAGCAGCAGAATGTGCAGTGCACCAACATCTGGTCACGCTGATCAACTTCCACTATCTCCCAATAAGCAGCCTCTGAGTCCTCAACCGGTCCAACCCAACGTCCAGCAGGTCCTGGACGTCCAGCAGGTCGACGACTCTGATCGGCCTCAAAATTTGACATTATTCGTTTCAAGAGGTCTAGATCCGTATGTCCGTCCACCGTGCGGGCCGTTTTGGGCAGTAGGAATTTTTTCAAAAATCTGAAATTTTGACAAAATACTCGGTTTACTATCTAGTTGTGCCTGCAAGGTTTTCAGCCTGATCGCCCTAACCCGTGGGGTGCTATGGGGCTAAAATAGGGCTACGGGAGGGTTTTATGAAGGCTTTTGGCTATGGGATCGAGTTAGGTGTCGTTTTCGGATATTTTTGGACGTAGAATCCATTTTTGGAGGTCCCAGAACGATCCAATTTCACTGTGGCGATCTCTAGGGCTTTCATGGGGCTAAAAATAGGATTTTTGAAGGAACGCAGGAACTCAAATATTTTCCGAGTAAAAACAGGTATTTTGAAAAAAAAAAAAAATTTATTGGCAGAACTTATTTTCGCACAAGTAACCTATATCAAAGAATAATAATGTGAAATTTTTTTGTGTAAAATGTGCAGCGTTTTTTCTTTGCAATTAATGCCAGAGACAAAATGCAGAAAGATGTTCATTTTTTGCTAATTTGGGTTTTAATACCCATTTAGTTATTTATTGGTTTTCCTCATAAAATTTATAAGTTTATCTATATAGCTGTACACAATGGGTAGGTACATATTAATAAACTCCTCTGACCGTGAGGCTGGTTTCACACGGGGACGCTCGCGGCTCGTGGCTCGCGATCTTGAGCGTTTCCGCTCTTGACTCCGACCTTTCACATTGGAGAGCCTTTTTGGTTTTTGGCTCTCGTCGTTGGCCGTTTTTGGCTCAGTCGCTAGTTGTGCCCAGTCGAAGAAGCATGGATCGCACGCGGGCGTTGGCCATTTACCTTCTTCATCGTCGTCGCCGTCTTCGACGCCAACAACGCAGAAATACCAGACGCTATTGTGTCCATCCTATCAACCAACGGCGGGATGAAGCAGGAGTTTTCGCCAAGCTTTATCACCAACTTCGAGAGGATGACAACAAATTTGACAACACACTGAGTTAATTAATAGTTCTACGTCTATATCCATTATTCCTTTCGTTTTAATTCAGCGATGGTCAGCAATAAACTGAAGAGCTAGAGCGGCTCCCGCTCTTTGTGTGAATGCCGACACCCCCCTCTTTGCATTTCGTGGAAGCGCCGGCGGCGCGTGGCTCGAGGTGCAGAGCCGTGATCACTCGCGGCCCACGAGCCCTTCTCGAGCCCTAACCGCTCTCGCTCTTCATATGAAAGCGCCCACTGGACCCATTGCATTTCAATCTCACGCGCCTTCTCTCGCTCGCGACTTGTGTCAACAATAATGAAAGAAGCGGACATTCGGTGCTCGGATTGCACGCCCCTGCCAACAGAGCGCTCTGGATTTCACCCCATGCATTCAAATCAATGCAATTCATTTATTGACGGGAAAAAGAATACAGTTTGTGAATAACATGAAAATATCAACTCCCATCCGATATAATACTTAGTTACATACCTACGTGAATGATCCCTATAAACTATAAAATGTATGCATCATGTCATGATCCTTATCAAACCAAAATCTTATAACCTGCGACTCACAATTTGACGTGGTTTTCCGAAGGAAGAGCCTGATACCGCTGGTGTTGAGATGGCGACAAGAAAACCGGCGACCATATGCAAACGACGCCAAACCCGGACCAAAATGTCAACCTTTGATAGAACGAAGGGTCCATGCTGTGGAAAATTTTCACCATTAATTCCGACGCTCGGCCCTTAACGGAAAACTCGAGAGATGAACTCACTTGAAAAATTCCATTCGGTAACCTTCGTCGTTGATTTTAAAAACTTCCGCCGGCCCTCCGGCTTTGATGATACCAGAGAAGAAAATCCACATGGAACACACAGTTACAACAATGATTTGAATGGAATCAGCCCAAGCAACTGCCTTCAAACCACCCTGAGCGAATGAAAACAAAAATATCGTTATATTCATTTATAACAACGAGTTGGTAGCACTACTCAAGTGAAATTGTCATCCTTACAGTCCCCGTGTAAATCAAACACACCACTGCCAATCCGCAGGCTATCGTGAAATAGTTGAGGTTGACCACTGAAAAATTAAATAAATAATTAAGCCAATTTTCTCATACCTAATGTGTTGTACCTAGTACCTATAGGTACTATAATATATATTATATACATTTGTTGATGACCCATGTGTTGTACCTAGTACCTATAGGTACTATATATACATTTGTTGATGACCCAACGCCTATTCGCTACAAAATCAATTTTTTTAAATTGAAATAAACACATAATATTTGTTTATTTGACATATTATGTGTTTACGAACACACATTCGTAATGCTTATTATATCGGTGATGTTTGCGTCATTTCACAAATCCAAGAGGAGGCTAACCTTGAGAAAAAGTCAACGCTGGCGTGTAGAGGGATGTCACAGCGTACTGGAACTGCAACAATATAATGTTGAAAAATGGATGATAGTAGGTATAGTTGAATTATGCGGTGTAAAGCGTAGACGAATTTGAAACTACTGCCTCTGGGTTAGGGGTAAGAAGCTCCATATTGGGATTTCCCTATTTTGAGAATCACCCATAATATGAAGGGCATTTGAAGGGCCAAGTTGACGAAACTGATGATATAAAGATAATATATCGTAAACCTTTCAAATGACAGATGGTTTATAATGTGGATCCACACCTCGAGGTAAACGTAGCAAATTTACAGCGTTTGGTTATAACTGAAAAGATCTCCGGATAATCTATACCATAATTATAAATCCGCATGCACGCGTAAGGGCGGCATTTTTTATGGTATCTGATAGAAACTAGACCAGCGATTGGTTTATTCGAATATTTAGTATACTGGACGACCCCTCAATCTTTTAACTACTCTATAGGAAGTCCGTGTATTTTTTCGAGTGTGAAAAATCGAATTTCACTTTCCTTTAAGGCGATGAGACACTTCGGCGTCGACTGACGGCTCGTTTTTTCCTTGTTTATTAAGAAAATCTTACTTTCTCATCTAAACTAAATTCGCTATGCACTATCAAATTCATTTATTTCATCTCCTGGCCTTTTTATTTAGTTGGGAACAAGTTGGATTGATTTGCCAAATTGAAAGGATGAGGTTAGGATTACTATAAAAAAGATGGTGAAATGCCAGACTTTACATTTTGAATTGTCAAAAATCGGAAATCTGGAGTTTCCCCCTTTTTCCCCTGTGGTCTTCATTTACATAAGTAAATACATCTCATTTAGCAACTTGTTTTGTCATTTATTATGAACCCTAAATTGAGTTCTTTCTCCTTCCCATATACGTAGATGAATAACAGTTTGGCCTAAAAGGGGTCGGGCCAATCTAGTTTGGCCTAGTCCGAACCAGAATATCCTAGCACTGACGGGCCACACTAGTTTGTCCTAGTCCAAACTACAGTGGCCTGGTATTTTTAGGAAGAACCACTTTGGCCTAGGACAAACTAGTGTTGCCTAAAAACGGGTTTGGCCTATAACATATACAAATAACAAACGTTGATCTAGGGTTTGGATTATATATAAATATTCTCTACGTTCGATCTCTAACGATTTCCCTGCTTGATCTATCCATTGTGGTCACAATTTTTTCGGGATTTTGTGCACAAAATGGCGACTGGCCGGAGGTACTCGTCTTTCCCCTATTAGTTTTCCGTAAATCCTCATTCCGTATCATATTATGCACATGCAATCAGAGTTTTGCCTTTGCGTTTAGTGGTATTTGAAAGCCTTCCCTCGATTAAGAAAATAATCTCGAGCAGGTCCTGTAGGACTTATAAGTGTGGAACATTTAGAACAAGTCAACATTGCTGAATAATATCTGATATCCAAAATTAAATACAAACACCATACTACCCCTTGTTCTTACCATGTCGAACACGGATATGATTGAAACGAACTTTCTTACACGGCTGTCGAATCTTCGATCGAAAAACTGCAAAAGAAAAGTACGCAGTGATGTCAACAGTTACTGTTACAGGAAATTGATTCAGTGTTCAAACGGGTAAATGGGCGTCATACTTCAAAAGGTGAAACACTTTTTAGTGACAGAAGAACTGGAATGTAGAAGAAGTAGCAGATGAAGCTGCCAATTAACATGCCATAAACAGCCACCAAGATTTGAGCACCGTACATGTAAGCTTCCATGCCCATTGTCACCACTGAGCTGGCGCTAATCATTCTGTTGAAATTCAAAAGAGCCATTTGGTGACCAAGGGTCTATTATAAAAATGAATAAAGTTAATCAGATTAAAAAATAAACTTGCTCACGTGGCTGAAATAGACAGGGCGATAGGCAGCACGGTCATCCGCCGGTCCCCAAACATATAGCTCTCCAACGATCCTTTTCCCGACCGGCTGAAATACAAACCCACCAACGCAGTGCCGATGAGGGACACCGCGATGACGACGTAGTCGGCGATTGGGAGGGTTTTGCTCTCAGAGCTCATCCTTTCTTCCTGGTATCGTCAGCACTGATTCTGCCGGATCGCAAAGCTGACAATTGGCGACATCCTCCCTCAAATGATGGATTGCTTACATCACGGAGCCGATAAAATCAAATGGTTCCTCTGATTTCTAACTATGTGCTACCGGTCTATCAAGTTTCCTTCTTCGCTCAGATAGCAAAAGGACCCATAACGTTTTAAAGGGCCTACAACCCTTTGGCGCGTTTGCCAATCACTATACAACTGGTAGCTGTAGGCCGATGGGCTATCGGATCAAAGAGAAATAACGCTGCAAAATGCAACCAGAACGGACATGCCCATAGCGAACAAATACAAACTATCTCGACATCGTTTTTTATTCATTATTCGTGGAATAATTATACACCTATGTATTCGCGACGGGGTTCGAAAATTTTTATAGGTTTGACATTACCTACACGTTTCATGACACGTAGATTTCAAAATCAAATGTCCGTTCACAGTCCAGGCCATTTTGGGCAGTAGGAAGTTTTCTAAAAACATAGGTGTATTATTCCAAGAATAATAAAACAAAATCCGTAATTTTGACAAAATACTTGCCTTCTAGTTGTGCCGCAAGGGTTTCTGCTCGATCGCCCAAACCAGTGGGGCTAAAAAGGGACCCTTGACGTCCTTGACACACGAAACGAAAAGTTTGACCACCCCAGGTTTAGCCTGACGTTGAAAACCTTCAATAGCTCAAATATCGTCACAAGTACCTACCCCCAACGCTCTTCCAATTCCACTCCAGACTGATTTCTTATTACCAGTAGTCCTAACGTCACTACAAACCAACATGACACACAATGTGATGAACCTTGAGCCCGATAACGCGAAACCAGCAAAAAAGCTTCATTTTCTACCAATTGGTCACACAGCGTGTAACGACTTTTCTAAATTAGCCAATATAATAGCAGACCTTGAGCGTATACGCTACGTTATACGTTATAACGACCCATTTGACGACCCAAATATCGGAACAAGTAGGGGAGACGTTGTACCTTGGAACACTTTTCAGTTTTTTGGAGAGGAGTGCCTGGAAATTCATCAATATTGCTCGGATTTCGGTTTCAATACCTTACAGCAGTCTTGACTAACAGTTATGTGTGCCAAAATTGTAATTCCTTGAAGCATAGGCGAAGCTATGAAGCAAATCCGAAGGGACGTTTTTGTTCCAAGGTACAACAACGCTCGTGTACCTTGGAACGCTTGGTATTTTCGAGAAAAATGAAGAATATATTGAACGACAACGTTTTTTCTCTTAGTAACAGCAGTAAAAAACACCTTGAAAACGTTAACAGAAGAAATAATTGTTCATCGTCGTCTGAAATATCATTTTATCAGCAGCTGAAGAAAACCCCTGAAAAGTTACATAATATGCTATAGAAAAAATAGAAGATCACTCTGGGTTATAGCTCAGACAGAAAATTGATGGCAAATTTAGTGTTTCAAGGTACACGAGGTGCCAACCCTTCCAGACACACAATGTGTGTAGATGACATCTGTTCCAAGGTACAACATGGTCTCCCATTTTGCAAAAACGGAAAATACCCAAACCTCACATTTTTCTCATTGAAATTGTTAAGTAGGTAATTTGGTTAACCATAACAGCTAACCATCGAACACTTATCTTCGAAAGCGTGGGATAAATGAGTTGAACTCAACGATCTCAAAAAGTTACTTTCTTATCACATTTGTCAATTCGACCCCCAATCGTTTTCGGGCATTGATGAAACTGCACTGATAAGTTATGCCTCCTCAGAGAAGAATTTAGGCGTAGAAAGATCTGCTGGATAACAGCACCAGCCGGAGCTAATTCAAATGTTTCAAGATACAACAGTCTCCCCAACTATACTGGTCAAACTGTATTTTTTAAGACCAATTTCAGATTTTTCCGACACCTGGAAGTGCCCTAGAATAAAGAAGACCAAAATCGTGTCACCCTCCTCCTCCTCATCGGGCTGCGGCTTTAATATTTTAGATTTGGAATTTCACGCACGTAGGTACGAACCTTGAGGGGTGAGATCAAAAGAAACACCTACAGTACATTAAATATATTTCAAAAACGTCAAATACATCCCTTTGGCAACGTCGCCTTCCAAACTACAAAAAATATTGCTTTCATATTGCTCCGTATTTTTCTGAATAGGTACAATTGAGCGCCCCCACAAGGAACATTTATAGATTTAGTTTTACACATAAATGCATCACAACAATAATAAATTATTTTCTACAAAAAATCTAATGGAATCCAACAATCACGATTTTCCCAGAATACTGGTAGCTCAGCGGCGTATCAAGTTAACATTGTTATAAAAATAAAATTCCCGTAGGTATGTAAAAAATTAGAAATTACATAAATGAGATATTCTCTCATTTTATTTCAATGAACCTATCTCATGTAATATTATGTTGTCTAACGAACTATGTATCACATTCCGTGTAAATTGAAAAAATTCCGTTTTAAACAAACAAAAAATATTTTCTCTTCCACTGCGATTAGTTACTTTGCGTGTTTTTTTTCTTTTTCAGGGAGAAGCGTATCCCCACCATCCCTGCAGTGGGGGGCTCCAAGACTCTTACACGTATAATAATAATTTATTCACAAAAAGAAGAAAACAATACAAAACAGAATTGGAGCCTTCCACCCCCCCCCCCCCCCCCTCCCCCCATTAAATGAGAAAAATATTTTATTAATCTTAAATAATTACGATAAATAATTTTATTTCTTTCCATTAAGTACCTATTTTGTGCAAGAATAGTTAAAATCGTGACTTTAGTCACCCGAATTTTATCATTTCTAGTACCCCGGCGATCCCCCCCCCCCCCCCAACACATATATCTTACATCCGCCACCGACATCCGCTTCTAACGCGAAGGAAAGACAGTGGATGGTTTCGGGGTGGTAAGTATGACGAGGACGGCCGGTACTCCCTCTTCTTCCCGGCATTGAGCAGGAAAAATACCTACACAAAGTAATCGCGGTCGGACAGTAGTGATTGGCTCTTCGGGTGATACCGTATCGGTTCCCGTGAGGCGTTAATGAGTCCGTTTAGGTTCCTGACTTATGGACCTTGCTGTGTGACCCGCGTCCGTATCGGTTCCCTGTCTCTCATGGTGCTCTTTGCCTATATTCTCGCGTTTCACGTCAGGAGTTGAGCGATCAGTCGTTCGCAGTCCAGTGCATTCGATGTTGGATACGATGGAGTTTATGTTTAGTAAGGCTGGAAAGGAAATTTTAGTAATAAACAAGTATAAATTCGGGTTTCAAAAAAATTTAGTGGGATGTATTATACCTCCCCATAATAGCTCGGTGGACCCTTACAAGACGGGGATGTACCGCTTTCGTGAAGCTTATCAACAAAGAGTTGCTAGAGCACAATTCTCATCACAACCACGAAATCGAAAATTCAATGGATTATTCTAAATTGAAGGCACGCTTTTTCAAGAGTCAACAACATTTTTAACCATGCCTACACTTTCCACAAAATGCTTGGAAACTAGACAGTTCTAAGCCTGTAAATGGGAAGGAGAATTTTGTTAAGTGGGAACCGAAACGGCCACTCCTCCCTCAGCGAATGGGAACCGATACGGCCAAGGCTCCTCGGGATGTCGGAACCAATACGGACGTTTGGGAACCGATGCGGATACACCCGGCTCTTCACATGCAGTGCGTATTTACCCCATTAATGCAACGAGGTTTTTTTACGGGTTTCGCTGCCATTTCCACGTTTGCCCCAATTGGTGGAATTTTTCTTTTTCTTCTTTTGGTTCTTAACCTGTAATTACATTAATAGAAGTAAACTACCTGTAATCCCCTTCTATTAATAGAATTAAACCTCTTGAAGGTTAAACTGTGAATTGCCCCACTCCACCCTACTATTTTTTTTAACCTTGCCAATTAAAGTAAAACTAAGTATTTTTGTCTTATAAACCACATTAAAACGATTTTTGTGGATTTTCTGGCAGTTAGATCATCACTAAAGGTCCGAGCATACAGAAAGCGAACTGTCCCCCGCGAACCGTGTCACCTGTGTTGTTGCACCATCCCCGCCAAACAGAAAGCGAACCACCGCGACGAACCGCTTCGGTGCAACAACACAGGGGACACAGTTCACTCTGACGCGCGATCGGTTCGCGGCGGACAGTTCGCTTTCTGTGTGCTCGGACCTTAAAGCATGTTCCATGCTGAAATCCGAATTGATAAAACTTGATGAAAAAGAACGGGTTAACTGTCTCCTGTGCTTAAGGGTAGTATTATACAAATGTTCCAATATTATTTAAATCTAAAAACTCTTTTTTTAACGCTATACAAACTTGATAAATACGTTTTTTGTGGCTTATGTAAAATTGGTCAAAAAGACACTCATGGTTTTCTGACGTTAATATCACTGGCAGTTCATTCAGCAGAAAGGACACCCCCCCCCCCCCCATCATCAAATTTCTAGTATTTCAAGCATCAAACTTTTTTCAAGTTTACAAACCCGGTGATGAGTTAATTTTTTTTTTTTTTTTAATTCATAATGCAATATGAATTCTGCATATTTTCATTGGAAAAACGCTGCAAATTTTACACAAGGGTTTATTATTCTTTGATATACGTTACTTGTGCAGAAATTTGATTCTGTCAATGAAAAAATTAAAAAAAAATTTTTTTTTGGATTTTTATCTCAAAAAAAATTTTTGGGGGATTTTTTTGTTCAAAAATGTGTTTTTTCAAAAATTCATGAAAGCCTTGAAGATCGCCCCACTGAAATCGGATCGTTCCGGGACCCCAAAAAATGGATTCTACGTCCAAAAATACTTCGAAAACGACACCTAACTCGATCCCATAGCTAAAAACCTTCAAAAAACCCCTCCCGTAGCCCCATTATAGCCCCATAGCGCCCCACGGGTTTGGGCGATCGGACTGAAAACCTTGCGGGCACAACTAGATGGTAAACCAAGTATTTTGTCAAAATTTCAGATTTTAAAAAAAATTCCTACTGCCCAAAACGGCCTGGACGGCGGACGGCGTACGGCGTGCGGCGAACGGACATTTCGGATTTAGAATGTAGACCTCTTGAAACGGATAATGTCAAATTTTGAGCCCGATCGGAGTCGTCGATCCCCGTCGCGAAAACATAGGTGTATTATTCCAAGAATAATAAACCAAAATTATCAACGAGATGATTAAATCATATATTAAATTTTAATATTCCAACGCAATGGCCCCCGAGGGACAACTATTTTTGGAACTTTTGAAATAAACTGTACAATACATTTTTTATGTATAACCTTCATGTACATTCGGTCTCCGGCACGTCGCTTAGAGGGATTTCACCTTTCAAAAGCTTTCCTTCTTCGTCAGTCTTTGCTCTCTTGACGTTGGACGTTGGCAGGACCCATCGCATTTGAGGTACTATCATGTCGGGGTCGACCGTAACGAGGTTTTGGGGTCCTGTAAGAAAGCTGACGACTATTGCAACAGCTACACCAACGACAACCCCTGAAAACCCACAAAAAAATACGAGATGTGAGAAGGCGTTAAGTAGGAAATATCCCTGCAGAGTTGGCTACGCTGCAGACGCTATTTGTCAGCAATGTTCTCACAGTACTCAACATATACTTACCTGGAATCGTGTAATAATACGGGGAAACTTTAAAAAGCCAAAAAACACTCGCATCAACGACAGTGTGGGAACCATAACCCGCGACACCTGCAGTCAGGCTAAAAACAGGAACGCACGTTACTACAACATCCACGGTCCAAAATTAACTTAGCATCTCTGTCAATTCACTTTGTCAACGAGTCGACGCATTTCTCGGTCGACAGGATCTTCGGCAAGTCCTTGACGAGGCCGGCACTCCGAGCTTTGATGCTCCCGATTATGACGAACGTCGTCATCGCAGCTGAGGCCAAACCTCCGGCGACAATGCCCTGGAACAACACTGCGTCAACGCCAGCTTTCAGAAAAGGGCTCCATAAATAACAACGTTTACCTTGGAATTAACCCACGGCAAGAACATCCCTGTGTTGAAAAGGACGACCATCGTCGATAGTGAGAACGACCTCATGATTATATTAATCTGAAAATAAAATTTGAACGTATCAATGAGGCACATCTGCCATTTGTAAATTTAACTAATTAGCTCAAGATGGCACTGAAAGATTAAAGCAAGAGAGACAAATTCTTCTGGACATTGTAATATCATACATTAAACAACATTTTACAACATGAATTTTGAGCCAATTCATTTGAAGGAGCCGTTCATCAATCACAGGGGTTGAAACATAAGCGAATTCTATTTTAGATCCAACTTGAAAAAAATGCTCAATTTTGACGCTTGACTGTGGCTAAACGGCTGAAGTGATTTAAGTCTTAAGAAGAAGATTCAACGTAGAATTTCATGCGCTTCAACTTTATAATAAGTAAGTTTTTGTCTACGGTGCTCAGTTTCCGGGTTATAGGCGAAAAACTGGACAGATTCTGAAAAATTGAGGCTTTTTGGCCGCCGAAAGTTCTCCAGTTTGCAACCATTTTGGATATGTTGCTGATTAATGAAACAATTTAAAAGAAAATACACTGCCAATGACTTGACATTGGACTTGGGGATAGGACTTGCCGCACCCACAGCAACTAATGCGAAGGCGGAAGAGGAAAAATAAAATCCAATTGTTTTCATTTATTTTTTTGTTTGAAGACGTGTTTGAGCAGCAGATATTTATCAACGATACGCCATTCTCGAAATGTTACTCGGAATTCGTATAATATACGAACAATATTATTGTTTAATAAATAACGGAATCAGGCGCGGATCGAGTTTTTTGGTGGGGGGGGGGGGGGGGGGGGTTGCCCCCAAGCCCCCCTCGGGCTCGCGCCTGTAAGCAATCAACGATAATTCGAAATAAACAACAAGACGACACACGAGTTAAGCGGTTGTTTACGAATATCTTTACAACTTACAATAACACGAAGTAATTCCTGGAGTGAAGGCTTCTTTCCTGGATGGGGTAGATATTAAAATCTGGGAGTTAGCTCGCTCGATAAGGAGTGGTGAAGTGCGTTTTTCGAGTTACCTACTGGTAAGTAACTGATTTCTGATTCAAATTTTGATTTCACCACCTCGAGCTGAGGTTCGAGTAAGGGTCACTAACTCGGACTTCAAGGTGGTGAAATCAGAATTTGAACTGTTCCAACCTAGTGAAAATTAAGCCCTCTTTCCCCTTACGCGGTCACAGTAAGTGTCAGTTGGATGTCACTTGCCTCCATCAAGTTCCCAATGAAAGGCAACCAATAGACGCAGACAACGGTGAGGAGAGAGACGACGAAAACGAGGACGAGGATTATCCTGTAGGAGGTCTTTTCGTTCACGCCCGACTTCAGAAAAGGGTTGACCAGGTCTTCCAACACGACGCAGGCCAACGTGTTCCACATGCTGGTGACAGAGCTGAAACGGAAAGAAAAGATTCTTTGAGGTTGAGATAAACCGGGGTAAGTGTAACCTAGAAAATCTTAAGTTCAACTTAGACTGCTCATCACACCTTTAATTTCCATCCAACCTTTTTGAAAATTTGATCGTAAGTCGACCTAACTATCCTAGATTATTGGTTAAATTTTGAAGTCAAAAGCTCGTTTAACTTCCTAGTAATGAATAATATAATATTGGGATCAGAGTTACACTTGCCCTACTGTGTGTGGGTTAAGTGTAAACCCGCCCTATTTCCACGAGTATTTTTAATTTCTATTAGTCCCTGCCCAAGTCAAAACCAGAGATGTATGATAAATTAGAAAATGTAAAAAATATCTTAAGAAAACCAATCTTTCATTTTCATTTTTTCTATACATCACGCTCAACAAAGTTACTAGCGAGAGATCGCCCTTTTACGGGTATGGCGCCCAAAGAAGGGGTGCCGTCCATAAGCGCTAATCCCTTCTAATGATGTTTTAATCTCGTACCAAAAGCGCCAGGTGAGTTCTCAAATCTCATTAAGTTAGATTGTCAGAAGCGCCAGCTCATGTCCAGAAGCACATTTAGGAGTGATTGACAAAAGCGCTAGGATATGCCAGGAGGGATCAGAAAGTTCAAAGTCACTGGACAAGTTTAATGTCGCCGTGCAGGTCGCAGTCCAAACCCTCAGAGTTTGAAATGATACGATTGATACGAAATGATACGATTACGTGTGCCCGCGTTTTTTCAGTCAGCTGTACGTCATTCATGCTCGTTCAAATGACAGCTACATTCAGCTAGCCTTTTGTTTCCTGCCAGCTCAGACTGCAGATTGCTACGTCACTTTATGGGAATTCCTAGCAACGTTGTGTGCTCAATACGTCCCCCTTTTTGCATTTTTGATTTCGAATTAGCCGCTCACCAAGGGTTTCAGCTGGTTTTCCCTTCTTCCGAAATAGCTTGTTGTTTTTTTCATTTCGGTCAGGCAGAAGAACCAATCTTTTTCAAAAAAAGGAATTATGAATTTGGGAGTTATACATAACAATTATCATGGTGACATAAAGCATTTTATGTACCTATACATAAAATATTAGAAAAGGTAAAAATCTCTTGAGGCAGCTAATATTTTCTATGGTGTTATGGGCAGCTAGTATTTTCTATGGGTTTGAGGCAGCTAGTATTTTCGGTGTTATGGGTTACACTTGCCCCAGGTCCCGAAAAAAACTGAGGCAAGGGTAACCCAGCACTTTTCCACTCCCTACAAGAAAATTTTACAACCAAACTTCTACAATAGGGGACTAGTTCACACAAACAGAGGGCAGATTTTATCTATTCTCCTGGCAGGACGATTCATCAACACAAAACAGGTGAGCTTGTTTCTATAGTAGAATCTCAGAAGCCACATAAACAAAACCTCCCTCCCACGTGAAACTTGCAAACTGACAGCATTGCCACCATTTTGGCGACGTACCTAGTTTAGGAAAGTTCTACACATCTTAGGCTGGATTTACCGCCTAATCTCCTAACTCGGTGATACTTGTTGATTTGGGTTCCTTTTACCAGCTTTAAATCCTGCTAATCAACGTGGATTAGCCTCACTGGATTCCACAAGGGCGCTTCAGACACTTGGATCTGACGTTTTAACCCAGCCTCATGGAACACTGTGGGCCGTAAATACATACGCCTATTACCTCGTACGACGTCCATGATAATTTCCCTGAAACATTTTGACCAGTTTACCTGAGACCAGCCGCCAACACGCTCGAATGGAATAAACCAGTCAAGCCGGGAAAACTTGCAGCCATTTTGCCCACGAAATACGGGATGATGGTCGAGTAAGAATCGATTTTCTGGAATTCACAACGGCATCCATTAATCGTTTAATGCGTCGTTACTGTTTGTAAAAAAGCTGGAAAATTTTGTGGTGTTTACGTTTTGAGCCAACTTCGGGTCGCAGCCGGCGAAATAAGCGTACGCCACGAGTCCCAGCGAGCCATTGAATGTGATTATGGAACACATCAGTAGGGACGACACTATTACGGCTCTGTAAAACCAATCAAGGGACGTTAGGGAAATGTGAGAGATAGCTCTAAAGGATTAGTCCATGTAAAAATGAACCTAAATTAACTTAAGGAAAATTGTGGAATAAAGGGATTATACGGTTATAATGTGAGTCTTCCGAGTATGAAAAAACCATTCAATGGTCCCACAGGCGTTGCTTGACGTGTAGGCGGAAGCCGAAGGCTTGTTTGGTACGAGATACAGCGTGGTCGAGCCAGAGACATGTCAGCTGGTCTTGCCTGTTCTGTAGCTGTATCATTTCAGCCCCCCCCCCCCCCCCCCATCCAACTGTCACAGGGGTTTGAGCAGCTGCTTGGAGAAAGAACACACTCGCCTCCGAAGCTGCGAAAACCATCTCCATCTTCCAAATTCCATCTCCAGGCAAACCAATTCCCCTTATATTAATCCAGCTTTGGAGCTTACTCCAACATTGAGCAGCCCCCTGTTGAGACGGAACTAGCGCCCTACCAGAAGCTCAATAATCACGTCCGCGACAAACTTCAAGAAAAATTAATACATTCTTACAAAATACGGCAGGAATTTTGCATGTGAGTAAGCCAGCTTAAAGAGTGGGGCGCCTGCAGTGAAATGTAACTACACCACTCCATAGACATAGTAGAAGAGTATTTGTTCCAAACCATCCCCCAGATAGTGGGTCGTCATCCCATCCCCTTTATGGACCATCTGGAAGGTCAAGAACGGGGAGAGCAGTCTCCTCTAAGTTCTGTGAGTGTAATCGAGACAGGAGCAGTTTAAGGCAAAATTAAATTTTGTAAAAGTAAAAGTCGAAATAACCACAAATTGTCAGCAGTAGATATTGTTCTGTGAAAGGCATCCGCACGCCAAAAAGTTTGGGAAGCCCTGAACTAGACCATTCTCAATGCTGTGAAAATGGTCCCGGTCTGTGTTGTGTCTGGTTGGATATTATGGTAGCTGGATCTTTGGGCTGCAGCTCAATTACTGCTGAATTTAAACTCGCTAAAGGTAGGTTACTTTGTTCCAGGCGGCATACTTTGGTCCAAAAACGTAAAAACTTCAAACGTGACGTAATCGGTTTATAGGGGCAGGAGCCCATATTAAAAAAAGCCAAAATCATGGCAACATCCTTGGCAACTGAAAAGTTAACAGCAGCAACATCTACTTATTACCTCTTAGGGCCGGTTTTTGAAACCATAGTCAAATCACCGCAAACGAGTGGTTTGGTGACCACCGTCAAACGCGATTTTACAGCCGCTATTTTGTCGGCGTTTTTAGAACCATAGTCAGCGTTCCGACAGCTGACCACGCCGCTAAAATTTTGGCGCCTTGAATATTTTCCCTAGGTGAAATTTTTTCGTCATTGCGGGTTTTGACAACTCATTTGTGAGGAAGGAGTTCACATTTCCCGCTTCTTCTGCCTTCAACATGTCATTATTTTGAGCGAAAAAAGTAAACAATTATCTCCCTCTCTTTCTACCACTCCGCACCCTCCGCGCCGCGGAGTCCGCGGCGGGCCGTCTCGTCAGTCAGTTGTTCCTCGTCAACCAATGAAAGCGGTGGTCACGGCTCCGTAAAAATTTGACCCCAGGGTCCTGCTGTGGTTACCGTTTCGTAAAAATAGCGGCCCGTAAAACGGAAACTAAGGTTCAAAAAACGCTTTTTCCGTTTTACAGCCGTCAGAGTCGTCTTTTACGGCCGTCAGAGTTAACTATGGTTTCAAAAACCGGCCCTTAGTGATAACAATTCGTGATAGCGATCAGCAGTTTTTTTGTGATAATCTTTGCCGGGATACTTTTGGTGCTACAGGTGGTTGAGAAGGGCAGTGAAGTTGAGTACAGTTACTGTACTCAACTTCACTATTAAATTATCAACACGAGAGGTACTGTACCTCTCGTGTTGATAATTTAATGGAGATGAAAATTCATTACTGGATTTTCATATTCAAATGATTTTTGTCGTCATTTTTCACAAAATATTGGTGGAAGGTAATTTTGTACCAGGAAGGCAGGGTACTTTGGTCCAACTGTAAGGTTGGATAAGAACACGTTTTTCGCATAATTATGATTATTAGTGCAATAAATTGGTGGTAATTTGGATCTTTTTGTTATTCCAAATGCCTAACAAACACAAGAGAAAGTTGGGAAGCAGGCTGTATCGCGATTACGAAAATATTTTTTTTCTAGGTTGAATGAGCTCCTTTAATGATTTTCCTGCAAAGGTCGTGCTTCAAAAGTTACGAAAACGCGTTCATATTGCAGAAAACCCGTTTCAATTATTTATAGGGCCTTAGGAAAAATATGATATTTGAATTCCGATGTCTGGAGAGAGTACATGACGTGGGCTGCTTCGTCGTCTTTTGATTGGCCGGGAGATCCCTCTCTCTCATCTACCCAAGTCAGCCAACTTTACCACGCGAAAAGTCGACCCCAAAAATACAAAATCGGGTTAATCATTATAGAAGGTCATTTGAAAATTGAGCATTGAGGTTATTATCAAAGAAGGTTATTCAAAAATCGACCGGGGCCGAGTGTTTTTATTCCAATTCTGTTCAGATTTATTATTTAGCGCTCTGGCGGCTCAGTGCCTAACTACTCGACGCCCAGCCTGGCGAGGTGTGACGTCAAATTTGCCCGGCGTTCATTTCAAAATCTCTAACATTTCGAAAACAGCTCAGCACGTACCTATACGGATTTTCGAACAAAAAATTGGGGTTTATGGGTTTTAAAGGGTGCTGAATCCGAATATG
Organism: Pilophorus perplexus; assembly: GCA_955831195.1. Classification (NCBI taxonomy): domain Eukaryota; kingdom Metazoa; phylum Arthropoda; class Insecta; order Hemiptera; family Miridae; genus Pilophorus; species Pilophorus perplexus. The sequence continues at coordinate 7,437,513 of OY037014.1, read as the reverse complement.
TTGTCAGAAATGCTGAATTCTGACCTTTTCAAGAAGCCCATTTCCATTTTTTGGGAGTTTCTAACATTCATTTCTACATCAATTTAGTCAATTTCTAGCCAAATTTTCATTTTAAAAGTTGTGGGATTTTCCTAAATTAGGATTTTTTACGACCTATTATTTGGTCAAATTAAATTTTTGATTTTAAAATTTTTGGGATTTTTGCAATGGAAGACAGAAATTTTGTTCTAAGTCACGAGTAGGTGTAATATACCACTTGGGCATATTATGTGTACAACTTACCCTGCAAAAATAAGACTGTTTTACAAGCTGTCTTATATTAGTTTAAAGAATTAAAGTTTTACTCGTTCAAATTTTAACCATCTCATTTTTTTCAATTTTTCCACTTGCTCCTGGATCAAACAAAGTGAGGGGAATCTCATACATTGGTCCAAATGCGAAAGTGAGTGTTTTTTCAAGGCAATTCGTGACTGGACCAAAGTATCCTAGCCCGTATGGAAACTTTGTTCCAAACTTGAACAACAACAAAATTATACACAGAGTGCAGATATAATTTTTTGAGGTCAGAAATCGATTCAGCAGGTCCTAATTAGTCGGAAATAGTCATTAGAGTGAGAATTTTCGCCTTGTAAAGGTGTGGAAATGAGCAATTTCTAAAAAAAAAAAATTGCACAAGTGGACCAAAGTACCTACCTTTACTTGTGGGTCAACGATCCCACTTCAGACTCCAAATTCACTCCAAAGGACAACAGCCACTGTTGTTGGTAATGTTTTCAAGAACCAAAAAAACAATGACAAACCAAGCATTTTATGACGTTCGGTACTCGAATTTTTTGTCCTCTAAATCACCTTAGAGATCAACCCCGCAAACATAGCGAGCCCCTGCCAACAGAGCGCTCTGGATTTCACCCCATGCATTCAATTCAATTAAATTTATTTATTGACAGGAAAAAGAATACAGTTTGTGAATAACATGTACCTACCATCATCAACCCCCATCCAAATACTCCTAACAAGTGAACGATCCCTATGCAAGTTGTAATATAACCTGACTCACAATTTGACGTGGTTTACCGAAGGAAGCGCCTGATACCGCTGGTGTTGAGACGGCGACAAGAAAACCGGCGACCACATGAAAACGACGCCCAACCCGGACCAAAAAGTCAATCTTTGATACAACGAAGGGTCCATGCTGTGGAAAATGTTCATCATTAATTCCGACGCTCGGCCCTTAACGGAAAACTCGAGAGATGAACTCACTTGAAAAATTCCACTCGGTAACCTTCTTCGTTGATTTTAAAAACTTCCACCGGCCCTCCGGCTTTGATGATACCAGAGAAGAAAATCCACACGGAACACAGAGTTACAATAATGATTTGAATGGAATCAGCCCAAGCAACTGCCTTCAAACCACCCTGAGCGAATGAGAACAAAAATATTTTCATTAAATTTTATATCAGTGATGGCAGCAGTTGGTAGCACTACTTAAAGGTGGATATCACATTTAAGTGATATCAGTGAATCCTCGGCCGACAGTGCTCCATGTCCTTCAATTGCATCAATGATATAGTCCACAGTAGCGTTACATGCCACATGGAGCACTCACGGATGACCGAGGATGCACTGAAACACTGAAATGTGTTGATCGACCTAAAGTGAAATTGTCATCCTTACAGCCCCCGTGTAAATCAAACACACCACTGCCAACCCGCAGGCTATCGTGAAATAGTTGAGGTTGACCACTGAAAAATTTAATAAACAATGAAGCCAATTTTCGCATAATGTGTTGTAGTAAGATGGCCTTAATGTTACAACGTAAAGACACATTAAATGTAACGCAAGACAAATTTTGTAATGCTTATCGGTAAAGTTAGGGTCATTTCACAAATCCAAGATAATTTCTAACCTTGAGAAAAAGTCAACGCTGGCGTGTAGAGGGATGTCACAGCGTACTGGAACTGCAACAGTATAATATTGTTGAAAAATTGATGATAGTAGTTGAAATATGCTGGTGTTCGTAGTTTCACCTTCAATATTTCTTCGGTTTCCTTGCGCTTTACATCTGGGTTTTATCGAATTTCGAGGTTTCTCACCCCTCCTTCATTAATAATTAATTATTTATTAATGCAATTATTGCGTTCGATTTACAACCGCCCCTCTGCACCATCGGCAAACAATCACTTCAGGAACCGCCCTCATCACAAACAGGGTGTCATCTGAACTTCATCTGAATGTTGTGGTTCGCATCCCTTACGATCTCTCTCAATGATTTATCAATCCATAGTGGTCACAAATTCTTCGGGATTTTGTGCACAAAATGGCGACTGGCCGGAGGTACACGTCTTTCCCCCTATTAGCTTTCCATAAATCGTTTAAAATCATATGCACATGCAATCAGTGCATTTTGCCTGCGCGTTTAGTGGATTTGAAAGTCGACAAAAGAAAATAATCTCGAGCAGGTCCTTAGTGTGGAAAATTTTTAAAAAAAGTTAACATTGCTGAATAACATCTTATATCTAAAATTAGATACAAACACCATACAACCCCTTGTTCTTACCATGTCAATCACGGATAAGATTGAAACGAACTTTCTTACACGGCTGTCGAATCTTCGATCGAAAAACTGCAAAAGAAAAGTACGCAGCTGTGTCAACTGTTACTGTTACAGGAAATTGATTCAGCGTCCACTCGAGTAAACAGGTAAACATACTTCAAAGGGTGAAACACTTTTTAACGACAGAAGAACTGGAATGTAGAAGAAGTAGCAGATGAAGCCGCCGATGTACATGCCATAAACGGCCACCATGCTTTGAGCACCATACATGTAAGATTCCATGCCCATTGTCACCACTGAGCTGGCGCTAATCATCCTGTTGAAATTCAAAAGAGGAGCCATTAGGTGACCATGGGTCTTTTATAAAAATAAAAGTTAATCAGATTAAAAAATAAACATGCTCACGTGGCTGAAATAGACAGGGCGATAGGCAGCACTCTCATCCGCCGGTCTCCGAGCATATAGCTCTCCAACGATCCTTTTCCCGACCGGCTGAAATACAAACCCACCAACGCCGTGCCGATGAGGGACACCGCGATGACGACGTAGTCGACGACTGGGAGGGTTTTGCTCTCAGAGCTCATCCTTTCTTCCTGGTATCGTCAGCACAGATTCTGCCGGAGCACAATGCAGACAATTGGCGACATTCTCCCTCAAATGACGGATCGCTTACATCACAGCCGATAAAATCAAACCTTCTGTTTTTCACCTACTACAAAACTTCCGTTTATATACTTAAATATAAAGTGACGAGCTTAAAACCCGGTTTGGAGTGCACCTGAAATAACTAAGTCTAATCCCCATCGAGTTTAAAATAAACAAGGGGACCTCCACTGGCTGAGCGGGCCCCTCTCTAACGACTATTATAAAAATGTATTCTAGACCGGGTCATTTTTACAACATGACGGTTTTTACAATAGGTAAAACTCGTTTTCCCGTGTTCTTTAAAATTAATAATCAATAGAACTCCTTAATGATTAAACATCACTATTTTCCGCATATTGTCGTACCAAAAATATGCATCCTAGCGGTATCCATACCGGTGTCCATGGACACTATTATATATTCGAAAATAAATTAGATTTGCTACAATTTGAGCATAAGTAGGGCTCAGTAGGTCAAATGGGTTCCGAGATACAGTTCTTCAAAAATAGGCTATTTTTGGCGGCCGGATTAGCCGGGTGGTTCTTCGCGCTGCATTCTGTTGAGGCCACGGGTTCGAATCCCGTTGACCATGGACATTTTGGGAATAAAAGTGCATCTGGGTTAAAGTGATTCATTAATAAATCAGCGCCCCGTCATGTCAGGCCCAAGAGGTCAAAAATCTTGACGTAAAACTCACTTTACCTTTAGGCTATTTTTGCTAGAAAGTATTGGCCCACGTATTTATTGATTAATTACTACTGCTCATAATTACATCTTTGTGAGCCTGACGTTGAAAATTTTCAATAGCTCAAACATCGTAACAATTACCTACCCCCAACGGTCTTCCAATTCCACTCCAGACTGATTTCTTATTCGTTCTAACGACACTACAAACCAACGAGGCACGCAATGCCCCTACCCATGTTGAACCTTGAGTCCAATATCGCGAAACCAGTTCAATTTCTACCAATATGGCACACGGCATGTAATTAGTAGTCCTTGAGAGTAAAGACCCGTAATGTGGCCCATCAAGCGATAAACAAACTGGGGCTATCTCTTGGAGATTAACTATCCTCATTTACGTTTCTTGCCCGAGTTCAGCGCTCTTCGTTTGCGTTGTAGGGGGCGATCCAACTCCGCCATAGTCCGTATAATTGCGAGTGAAAAACATCTCAACTCCGCCATCTGGTCAATGCGGGGGCTACCATCTCCGCCAGCTGATTCGTTTGCCCCTGACGTCAACACCTCGACTGGTGTTGCAAGAGAATACAAGAAGGAGAGCAAAATAGGGGATTAGCTTCACTGGACCAGAAGCCCACAGATCCAGGAAAGATGCAGAGATTAAAAAAATCCAGAGATCCAGAAATCCACAGAACCAGAATCCTGAAATTCAAAGCTCCAGAAATTCACAGATGCAGAAATCGAGGAAATCAAGAAATCCAGAGATCCCGTGTCACATGTGAGAGACTCCCTTCACAGGCGTAGTTACAGGGTCCCCGCGTTTAAGTGGCCCCATTTCTTCCTGCGTTCATCTATACAACTTAGTAGACTAGTCTACTAAGTTGTTTCATACCATTGAAATTGGGCAATTAGTTAATAGCCCAATTTCAATGGTATGAAACAATAAATGTTATGTTACAACATTTACACTAAGAAATACTATTAGAACGGCTTTATTCAGAGCCGTTCAGAGCATTATTGTGTCTACCTGTCACTCGTTAGGTGTCACTTCGCATCAGAACGACAGATGTGAAATATGAATTGAAAATCCAGGAGACATAATAATATTATGGCTCCTGGATTTTCAATTCATATTTCACATATTATGTCTCCTGGATTTTCAATTCATATTTCACATCTGTCATTATTATCCAATGCTATGATTTTTTCCGTGCAGGCGGTAAAGTTTGGTTTTTATCTGGAATTTGACGCAAGTGCGAACCTTGAGGGGCGAAATCAAAAGAAACACGTACTGTACATAAAATATATTTCAAAAACGTCAAATACATCCCTTTGGCAACGTCGCCTTCCAAACTACGAAAAATATTGCTTTCAGATTGCTTTTTTTGAGTAGGTACAATACAGCGCCCCCACAGGGAACGTTTATAGACTTAGTTTTACACATAAACGCATCACAATTGACAATAACAGATTATTTTCATACAAAAAATCTAATGGAATCCAACAACCACGATTTGCCCAGAATACTGGTAGCTCAGCGGCGTATCGAGTTAACATTGTTACTAAAATAAAATTCCCGTATGTACAAAATTAGAATTTACATAAAACTTGGGATACATTAAAATAAAATGAGATATGTTGACTAACGAACTAGGTATCACATTCCTCGTTAATTAAAAAAATACCGTTTCAAACAAACAAAAAATATCTTCTCTACAATTTGGAAAATCTTAATAAAATTCACAACTTTTTCAGTGAGTCATAAGGAAGACGCCGAACTTTAGTAGGTACACACTAACTAAAAGACGGTAAATACGTTTAAGAATAATTTTCAAAGGCACCCAATTTGGTTGATTGTTAAAAGTTTTAAATTGGTTCTAAATATAATATTTTTTTGGTCCTCGGTGTTTCTCTTTTGCTTGGGAGTGCCATTGAGTTTCTTCAAGTTCAATCGTGCAACCATAGGAGCGCCACTGTCGCTTTTGGCGTCCCCAAATACTCTCCCCTCTGCCCCCCTCCACAAATCACGTGATAACCTACTCAGAGCCTAAGGATAAAATTTAAAAAACATAAATCATGCTTTAGTCCTGCATTTTATACCGATTGCTGTTCTGTATTAGAGTGGGGTAAATGTGGAACTGGTTATGTTGGTAACACTAAGTGTTATCTGATAGATAAGTCTTATCAATCAGACAGTGAGCTGGTTTGTCCTAACCTTCTCCAGACTCACTACCATCCGACCACAATTGCTTTGCGTATTTTTTCAGGGAGATGCTTTTACTACGAGAAATGAATCAATATTCCATTAGATTTTTAGTACTAGAATAGTTAAAAACGTGATTTCAGTCACCTGATTGTTTGCACCCCGGACATCCCCCCACCCGAAGATATTTCTTATATACGCCACCGACATCTGCTTCCAATGCGAAGGAAAGTCAGCGGATGTTTTCGGGAGGGTAAGTACGCCGAGGACGGCCAGTTTTCCCTCTACCTGGCGTGGAGCAGAAAAAACGCAAAGGATGTGGGGTTTTCAGGGCGCCAGCGACGGTGGCGGGATCTATGATGGCACGCAATTTCATGCTTGTTTAGTGACGCAATGGCCCCAGGAGAGGAGAGTAGACGTCAACTTACCACGTAGAAAACATTAGTAGTTGGGACAGGCGGGATGGCAGAGACAACACGTGATATTTAAAAAATGGCTGCCCGCCAAATCGATTATCTCCCTTTTATAACGATTCTTATAAATACGGAAATTTCCGTTTTTCACTACACGCCGTCCCAATAAAATCCTACGCTCAATCCCCCCCTGAAAAGGGCTCAATCATGTAAACCCTTGAAATGCCAACGTTAAGTACCGTCGAATGAGCATTTTCACGTTTGACAATTGAACGGAGCTTTTCCAGGTGCGAAACGCCATAACCTCCTCAGACGCGAAAAGGTTACAACTGGGGAAAGCCTGGCTGAACGAAAATGAGCGAAGGAGAGACAATAAAAAAATGCCATGAAAAATGGAGGTACCTCAAAATAGAGTGAAATGGTCCGGCTATGTAAATTTTTAATTTAGAAGCACTTATTTAACGATAATTAAAGAAAATTTCTTTGAAAAGCGTCAATAATGGTAAAAATTATTTAGTTGATTTTATTAGTTTTGACACTTTTGCGTAAACCTGCGCCCATTCCAACTGAGCGGCCATCAAGGGACGTCAGTAGATGAGGTCAGAGCAGTTCTGGGCATTCGACGCATGCACACTAGGGCTTTTTGAAGTGGTTGGAAGGAGAGGGGTACTTCCGCTTCCCCCTCAATTGTAAAATGTCGCGCATGCGCAGTGGTCGCTTCGTGAGACAGTGAAATTCTGGAATTTCGAACTGTTCTGAAAGCGGAGAGGAGAGTTCGATTCCTCGAACTGTTTTCCTGGAGTTCTAGTTGTACAGAACTGCTCTGTGAACTCAAATATTAGGAACGTTCAGCCAGACCTAATCCTAACCTAACACCTACCTTGGCGTATCAATCTTCGCTCTTGTCGAGTCGTGCCGTCGATGAGGACGAGGCGTCAGACCGGGGCGACCCTCCGTTCGACATTCTAGAGTAGTGAGGTTTCAGGGAGCTGCCGGGTCTGCTGTAGTCCAAGTGATCGTATTCTTCCTCTGGAAAAAAGATGCTACAATAAAATACACATCCGGACCAGAACTAGTTGGCATTGTGTTTGGTGTATCAGTCTATGAGGGAATTTGAGCCAAATTATTCGCTTTTCGGGGGAGATTGTAGAGTAGAGAGGGATTACTTAGGGTTTTAGGATACCCCCGGCCTGGTGGCTTATTGTGCTCTGCCTGGTCCTAAACGCATATTCCCCTGGTTCTTTAGGTCCTTCTTAATGCCCTCATTGGGGTAGGTACTTTCCTGAAACCCTATGCGGTTCAAGCGAAGGCACAGGGGGCGAAGCCAGTTAGTGGCCTCGTCAGACGTGTGTGTATTCAGCCACCATGCGCGACCCACTATAGCGGGAGGGGCTCCGTTTCGCCAGAGTGTTGAGTACCTGCACACTTTTCGGTATTCTAATAGTTCGGTATTCTAATTCTGAAATAGTCCAATCATTAGGTGTCCAAAAGTAGTGAATCTAAGAAAAAATACCTGAAGAATTTTTCTCGACGGATCTATACATTTTCGGGGGTGCTGAATCCGAAAATTTGGTTATCCACTAGATTCGGATATGGCTTCACCATGAAAATTTCGGTCCTTTTTTTTTGTTTTTTGCTTTTAACTCGGAAACCATGCGTCCTAGCGACATGGCTACTCTATACAAAATTAAAGCTGATGAAATTTCCTAAAATATGAGATCAAAAACGCCTCGGTAGCTTTCTCCGTTTGGCCGCTAGAGTGTGCTGAAGTTTGACCATTTTTTCTAACTAAGCCAAAATCTTCGTATTCCAGACTTCCGAAGCCTATTAAACACTATTGAACACCACAATCGGTCCCCCGAACCCCCACATAAGGTACCCTGACCCCCCGGCCAACACCCCCCCCCCCTCAATCACCTTTTGCGAATATGCACTTATTATGCACCATGATAAGTTACCCTTACTCCCCCCCAGGCCGTACTACACCCCATGGGGCGGGGTGGGAATGTTCAGGTCCATCAAAGTTATTTCAAAGAACACTTTCATTACACGTCTGACAGCGCATTTGCGAAATAAAAGGTGATTTTTAGGGGTTGATTGGGGGGGGGGGGGGTGTCAGGGTACATTATGTGGGTGTTCAGGGGACCGATTGTGGTATTTAATAGGCTTCGGAAGTATGGAATACGACTAGTGTACTAGTATAGTGGTTGTAGCTCAGAAACTATTGGTCCGATTCCAAATTTCTTTTTTTCTCGTGAAAGCTGATTAAATTCCCCGTCGCAGCTATTCCGTGTGAAATTTCGATTTGAGCTTTCATAAGGGAGGGAAAGAAGAACGTTTTCTGAAAAACTTGGTCGTAGATGGTAAAATTCCTTTTTTACACACTTTCCGACGAATACTAACGGCATTTTTGTTGTTTCAATAGACATGCAATGTGCCGTTACTTATATAAAACTTAATCAGCTTGGTGATTAAAAAAAGAAAAGTAAAATTGGACAAACCGTTCCCAAGTTATAGGCAGAAATGTGCAAAGCATCATTTTTTATTCACAATGTGCCACTTTTTTGCCGTGCCCGCATGAAAGCTCAAATCGAAATTTCACACGGAGTAGCTGCGACGGGGAATTTAATCAGCTTTCACGAGAAATAAATAAATTTGGAATCGGACCAATAGTTTCTGAGCTACGACCGAAAACGTTCTGAAAAACGTTGTTTTCGCTCTCCGCGCGGTGTCAGATTGGCCGTTTCTTTACGGCTGTAACTTAGCAGCTATTCGATCAAAAAAACATTTGACCAATGAAATTGTCATATTATGACAATAAGGTGTCAGGGTACCTTATGTGGGGTTCGGGGGACCGATTGTGGTGTTCAATAGTGTTTAATAGGCTTCGGAAGTCTGGAATACGATGATTTTGGCATGGTTAGAAAAATGGTCAAAATTCAGCACGCTCTAGCGGCCAAACGGGAAAAGCTACCGAGGCGTTGTTGATCTCATTTTTTAGGAAATTTCATCAGCTTTAATTTTGTATAGAGTAGTCATGTCGCTAGGGCGCATGGTTTCCGGGTTAAAAGCAAAAAAACAAAAAAAAAAAGGACCGAAATTTCGCCATTTTCATGGTGAAGCCATATCCGAATCTAGTAGATAACCAAATTTTCGGATTCAGCACCCTCCGTAGGTCCGTCGAGAAAAATTCTTCAGGTATTTTTTCCGTTCCAAACTACCTAATGACTGGACTAAAATGTGCGGCCGCTTTTTGGGGTCGCGCTTTAATCGCTCCAGATGCGGCAAGACCTACTGTTCTGACCAATGCCTCCATTGGTCTCAGCCAGTCGAAAAACATGATAAACGTCACCATAAAGCTGCTGCGACAGGTTGCTCTGTTCTGCTATTGGCAGGGCAACACAACATAAAACGCTTTTCACCACTCCGAGTGGTGAAAAGCGTTTTTGGCGCTATCTCCGACCATTAAAAACGGTCATAAGGAGCACATTTTCTAACTTCTCAACTATACACACCAAACCCAAAGGTCTTGTAAAGGAAGGATACTAACCAGGTGGTGCTTTTTTCACTTTGAGCTCCTCGTAAAAGTGATCTTTGAGGTCTTCCAAAGAATGGTACACGTTCGGGTTGGCCATATCCGCTTCCCGGTTTTTCAGGGCGACCGTAGACGCGATAGATGAGCCGCCACCTGCTGGACAAAGGACTAATTAAACACCCGCACGTAACGCCAGACCCTCATCGACTCAACGTTCACAGCCTCACCTATGTAATCATCTTCGGACTCATCAACGCCGTAACTGAACTTCTCCCTTTGCAAATTGTTGCTCTTCAGGTCGTTCTTGATGACCACGTTGTTCAGAGGATCCTGCGCCCGCGCGTTTGCCGGCCCGAATGAGTAGACCGGATTGTCAAAATGATGGCGGTCGCCGGAGGTATCGTCGGGGTTGGCCGTGTAGTGTATTGTGTGCAGTTCTGTTTTCAAGTTACTCACTCGCCTTCGGTAGTATAGAATGAGAAAAACAATCACTCCTGCCAAAAGAAAAATAACCATCAGCAATTAAAGACCGCGAACTATTGGGAGATGGATTCGTATGGATCTCCCTATAGAGATCAGAGTTGGGCACATTTTTATTTATACATAAATAAGGTTGAGAATTTATTCACATCATGCTTAGTTTGTGAATGTGAATAAATTCGTACTTCACACATTTGTAAATGTGAATACGAATTGAATCACATTCACAACTTTTTCTGTAAATTAAATTAAATTCATAAAAAAATTGTGCATAATTCACAAAAAAAAAGAAAATAATTAACTCACTCATTAATAAAAAAAACTCACAAACTATTTGTGAATTTAGAAAGTTCAAGATTTATTTGCGAATTTAAAAACATTCACAGGTTAAAGAAAAATTATTTTCAATTTTAGAGAATTATTTACAAATGTTTTGTGTATTTAATTAATTTACCGAAAAAGTTGTGATTGTGAATTAATTCACATTCACAAACAGAGCATGATGTGAATTGCTCTCACACCCACGAGACCAGTCGACTTTTCGCTGTCTTCTCACGCTAGCAAGTCAGTAAAAATTCATCATCGTGGTGGGGATACAAATTTGTCCCAAATCTGTTCGAGATGCGCCTGTGTCAAAATTTAGAGTCTCTTGTAAAAATCTACCAATTCATATAGCACATACGGCAAATAATTCGAATTTTGATTCTGATCAAGCCATATCGAGGGTGATCTATCTCACTTTTGGCAGGTTTTCAGGAGAGATTAAAAAATGTGCCCAACCCTGTATCTTTAGATACAGCAGAGCATAAAATGTGGAACTGATGAAATGTTTCATATCAGAGTTGCGCGGATATCATTCTCACCTGCTAGTATAGCTGCGACAAGAGTGCCGCCAACGAGCGACCCCGAATGGCCCGGAGCCGCCTCCGGGATGAGCTTTTCGGTCAGAGACACGTCGCATTTCTCACCGGTGAACCCGCGCTTGCAGAGACACCCGTCGGCGGGATGGCAAACGAAGTTGTCGTTGGTGCAGTTGCACAATTGCATGCAGTGGTCGCCGTAAGATCCTTCGGGGCAGACTGTAAAGGAGAAAATAGAAAAAATTGGGATGGATTTAAAGGAAACCTTCAAGAAAATGGCAGTTTGAGCCTGATTTCTCACTCTCTGAACACTGTTGACCCATCCAGCCTGGCTTGCAGCGACAAACGCCGTCGTGAGTACGACACCTGCCTCCGTTCAAGCACTTGCACCTCCGGGAACAATTGTACCCGTACGTCCCCTCAGGGCACGGCGTGGCACAATTCGGCAACATCCAACCTGGCAGACATTCGCAGACGCCTGGACAAAAAAAAAAAACGTTGAACACAGGATAAAAAAACGCACCACGCAGGTTTGTTGATACTCACCAGTGACCGGATGACAGTTTCCGCCATTTTTGCATAAACAAGTCTTCGAACACTGTTGACCATAAGAGCCATCTTGGCACGGGTGTTGGCACATCGGGCCAGTGTAGCCAGGTCGGCATTTATACTCCCCAGTCACGTGATCGCATGTTCTGTAACCTGTTCATCACAACAACGCCATAACTAACGCACCAATTCACGTTTGACCGTCCCACTCCACACAAAATTACATTCAAAATTACAGAAATTCACTACTTGGTTAACGCTGGCTATTGAGCACACGACACCTACCGCCTTCCTTAGCAACTTGTTATAACTACAAAATCATAACTCTGAACCTTGTTAGTGATATACCAGTTAGTTACAAAAGTCAATTCAACAATGAGAGGGGTAAGTATAAACGGGGAAATTTACAGCCATAGCCGGTCCTACCAAAGGATTACTGGCTGGGAGGATTCAGTGAGTGAACACGTACACAGAATTTGACAAAAGTTTCAACTGAAGTTCAAAAAACGGAACTGTCCTTTCAAGGATATCCCCCATTTCTCGGATCTAGGATGTATGCGAAGGTTTCATAATGGCAACAGTGTTTAGCAAAAAGAATCAGTTTCAACCACCCTTTTCCCCCAAAATTACGATCCCACAGCGACAATAAAGGCCCGCCAAACTCTGTGCCCGGGTCCACACATTCTACCGGGGCAACTCCAAATACGGTACTCACTGTTGTCTCGAATAGGCCCAATAGGCTCAAAAGTGACTGGAAAAAATAAAAAACCCAAAACCGGAAATTGTAGAAGAGGTTAACAATTTCGATTTAAATTACAGAAACATGAAAGTTATAACGTCCAAGTAACCACTGCGGTTATAAGCCAGTCTACAAGTGGTGAGAAAACATGAAAATATTAACAAATGGGTAGGCAAATAGAGAAAAGAATTAGCAAAATTAAAAATGGTTTTTTTTCTTTTTCTCCAAAGAGACGCGGGCAACATTGATATATCAAATTGGCTCACCATTCCCTCCTGCAGGGCAACTCTGTTTGCAACCGAGCCCGAACGTCCCGACGGGGCAAGGGCTGTCACAAATGGCTCCGATGTACCCTGGAGCACACTGGCACTCGCCGGAGTCCTAAAATCGGGAAAAATTAGAAGGTACAGTGATGGGCACCGGGAATATTCTCCGGAGAATTTAAGAAAGAGAAATTTATAATTTTTTCCAGTTTTAAGATCTTTATGATTGACTGATAGACCGTGCGTTTCCTTTTAAATGATGCTTAAAATCTTGGCCGTAGGTACCTTGCTTTAAATGTTGCTTCAATACGTTCAAAAATTAATTTAAAAAAAAAGTTAAAATAAAAACATTTAAAATCTTGATGAAATTGTTAATTCAAATCTTGACCGTACCTTGCTTTAAATTTTGCTTATTGTTGCCTTTAAATTAAAAAAGATTACTTTAAAACTAAAAATTAAAATTCAATTCATTTTTTTTCTTTTCACAAACGAGCAATTTATTCAAACATTCATGAAAGGGAGCCTGGGTTGTTCACTAAAGCACACATCAGCACCGATGTCCGATCGTTTTTAAAATAAACAATTAAAATCTTGCTTTAAAACTTGATGAAATTGTTGCTTTAATTCGTGTACCTTTGCTTTTACTCAAATACCTAATGGCCGAACCTTTGCTTTTTTAAGATCTTAAATCTTCTTCACACGAAGTCTTACTTTGTACTTACTTCTTAATGAAGATTGTTGTAAAATACAATAATATTGTATTTTAATGTATTATATTATAATATATATTACAGTAGGTATAATATATTATATTTAGTACATATAATATATTTATATAAGTTTTGAGAGAAAATTCTCAAATTGAAATGAAAAGTTCTCAATAATTGATTCGGTTTGGAAAAAGCTTGGAAACCCTATACTGGAAATGGGTTATTTCAGTGAACCAAATGTTCGAAAAAACCTTCGAATTAATTTGCTAATAAGAAATGTTTAGGGATCCCATAATCACTGATAACGTAACAAGAATAGATTCGCCCTTCAACGATCTAGAAATAGGAATGAGTGAAAATCATTTTTAATGGGGGAAAAAATTAATAAATTCCCGTACGAAATTCACGGAAATATTCCCCAAAAAGGGATAAACAGAATAACCATTTGAAAGGTGGGGGGGGGGGGGGGGGAGAAACCATTTGGTAGCGGAACCCACCTGGTCGCAAGAAGCCTCGTTCAAACAGTCGCAACTTTGGTCGCAGCTCCTACCGTAAGTGCCGATTTTGCACTTGGAATCGCACCTGTATCCTGCAAATGAACATTTAAAAAAAGTTAGGTAGTGAAAAATTGAAACATGAAACTCGAAGTAATTGCAGTTATTATTTCAGTTATATAACTGAAATCTGAAACTGAAAACTCCAAGCGGGCGTGCAAAATGGGGTACAAAAAGCATTAAACGCGTAAGCTGGCATTAAATACTTAGGAACTTCAAAATATTGAAACCCATGAGTTGGAGCAGTTTAATAGTAAACAATTAAAAATTTAAAAAAAAAAGCTTGACAATTCAATGGTGACTACTGATAAGACACATTGAAAACCATCCGTATTGTTGAATGGCTCTTACCGTAGTAGCCTGGTTTGCAGATGCACGTTCCATTGACGGGGTCACAGGCAGCTGAAGATTGTTCTTGGCAGTCGCACCTAAATAAAAATTTGAGTTTTAGGTTAGTTTGAGTTGGAGAAAAGAAAATCTGATTTGCTCTCTGAAAGCTTACTTCTGCAAGCAGCTTCGTCCAAAAGTTCCGGGCAAGCAGCGGTTTTCACAATTCACTCCGGAATAACCCGGTGCACAGAGGCAGGTACCTGTGAAGAGCATCAAATTAATTTCACGGCAATTTTGTTGCGGGAGGAATGCTGGAAGACGCCATCTTACCGTTTTGTGGTTCGCATCCGGCGCCATTATGACATGAGCATTCAGACGTGCAGTTAAGGCCGTAGGTGTTTTCAGGGCACACCCTATCGCAGAGAGGCCCTACGAACCCTGCAGATGAAAAATGTTTAGTTTTACAGTTGTTGAGAAGCGAAAGCAATATTTAATGCAGAAACGTACCTGGAGGACAACGGCAGAGACCGGTCTCGTGGTCGCAAGATGCTCCATTTTTACACTGGCACCGGTGGGAGCAGTCGTCACCGTAGAAGCCCCGGTCGCATTTCTGGCTGCAGTTTTCACCTTTGTAACCTGTCGACAAGATAGATGCATCATCTGATCCGTCGAATTGAATGCAAATGTGCAAAGTGTGTATTCACTCACCAGGAGCGCACAAACAGGTGCCGTTATTTGGCAAACATTGAGCCGAATTGTAACAGTTGCACGTCGACTTGCAATCCTTCCCGTAGGTATAGATGGGGCAAGGGCGGCTACAAGTGTGACCGTCCCAACCCTCGCGACACTCGCACTTCCCCGTTCCCGGGTGACACCTGAAAGAACCGAAAAACTTCGTTCACCCCCGAGTCAAACACTGCAGTGATTACGTTTGTTATGTTCAACTCACATGACGGAATTCTCTTCGACACACTCGCACGTTGAGTTGCACGTTGGAGGCCCAAACATCCCTTGAGGGCAAGCTGGCTCTTCGCAAGATTCACCTTTCCATCCTGTAAATGAGTAAGTGAGTTTGAAAACTAAAGTTGGAAATTTTGAGGGACAGTTCGGCTTGAGATGTCTCCAACAGGCCCAAAATAATAGCAAATCCCCAATTTACTATTTTCTCTGATTGATCCATTGATCTCTGATTGTCACTTACCCAGGAGACACGAGCAGTGGCCATCTTGGAAGGAGCACTCGCCGCCGTTTTCGCAATGGCACACTTGCGAACAGTCGTGGCCGTATGTGTTGTTGGTACACCTGTCCAAACACTAAACGCCAAAAACCCATTAACTTCCCACAGCCGAAATAATTATACCAAGACCAATTATTGGCCTTTTATTCAATTCCTGCCGTCTTACCGTCTCCCCTGTGAAGCCGTCGGCGCACTCGCAGGTTCCGGTTATGTGATCGCACACGGCGTTGTTGAAACACACGCAGGACTTTTGACAGCCTGGGCCCCACGTGCCTGGGGGACACCGGTTGCCGCAGACTGGACCCTGAAAACGAAGGGACGTTTTAGAGTGTGAAACGAAGTCAGGAATTTAACTTATTGGAGAGATATTTACCATCCAGCCAGGGGTGCACGAACAGGAGCCGTCTGTGGGATCGCACGTGCCGCCGTTTTGACACCGGCACTCGCTTTGGCAGTCTTTCCCGTGTTTTCCCTCGGGGCACAAATCTTCGCAGCTAAAAAAAAGTCAATTTAGTAATATTTTTTCACATTTCCAAAACGTCATCAACTCTTTACTTACAGCGGTCCCGTGAAACCCGGTTTGCACACGCATTCGCCCGATATGTGGTCGCACCCGGCACCATTCCGGCACCGGCAGGTCTCGAGGCACCCAGCCCCGTACTTGCCCGGTTTGCAGGCGTCGTCGCAATTCTCGCCGACCCAACCTTCGACAGACAAATCGTGAGCAAGGGGACTCAACACAACACTTCACAAAAAATGAAAGCAGCCAATTTTGGTACCTCGGGTGCATGAACATGCGCCGCTGAACGGGTCGCAGGTCGCGTTGTTCTTGCAAGTGCAGTCCCGCGTGCAATCCGGTCCCCACCTTCCAGCTGGGCATGCTGGAAAACCAGAATCAAAATCAGTACCTCGATTGTACGGTTCGAACAGCCTTCATTCACTACAATGAGAGAGCAAGTACTTACGGCGATCTTAGTCCGGAACGAAAGCAGTAGACAAACAAAATCGTTTCAGTGTCATTTAAATCTTTCAGAAAAGGGCGAAATAAAGAAAAATGGTGTGGCAGAAGGGGACTGAAAGTGAACTCTTCTTATTATGACAACCTTCAGGTGGAAGAGTACAGTTAAGGAATTTTGAGCAACTGGGCGCAATCTTCCCAGGGTAAAATACTCGAGCAAAAGGATTTCTTAGGGAGAGACACTAAAGAGGAAATGGGGCCGATTTGGCGACCGCCAGGCTCCACCAGCTGCCACTATAGAACATAATTCCCACCCAAAAGCACTCAACCGCTTCCATGGGGGGCCCAAGGCACGTGAGGACAACTATTGGCACCTTTGCCCGCTGGGACCTTGTTGCCACTGAGGTCTTCAGAGCAGACGCCTCAAAGGCTGTGAACGCCATTTATCTAGACGGGCTTGTGAACATACCTCCAGGACTCTACTGGAATGCTTGGCAGCCCCAACACAGCTTCGTTTAGCCCTTCAAACTGCAGTGCCACGGGTGGCAAGGGTTTGCCGTGAAGTCCTCGTGCAGTAACCATCCCAATCCAACGGCGTCGCCAACCAGCGAGCCACTGATGGGGAAAGATTCAAAGGACTTGCAGGCCCTGTCTCCAAGCATGGCCAGCACAACCCGGCCCAGATTCAAAGCTTTGCCCCAGCAGAGGGGGGGGGGCTCATTTTGTGCCCAGTCATCAAAACCTCTTTGGTAGGGGAAGACCTCTGTGGGACACCCCCTACTACAGATGTTGGGAGTGTACCTACATGCACATAATTTGTTCCTAATTGACTGCAAGGTTCATCATTATTTGTGTTGTGTGTGAGGGAGGGTGTGTGTGTGTGTGTGGCGGAACGCCTCGAGCGTCATCTCTTGGATTACGCCGCCATTGTCTTTGGAGGAAGAGGTAGCGGGGGGGGGGGGGGGGGCAGGAAGATCCCTGTCTAGGTCATAACGCTATGGATGGCGATCTGCAGGCCTAGAAGGTGATATCGATGTAGTAATAGAGGATTTGCAAGCTCCAGGTTTGCACTTGACAATAATTAGTTAGGTACAACAACGCCCCCAGAACAATGTAAGATTATCGTGATAAAAAGGTTATTCAATTCCAACGTTAAAATCCATAGTTGTTTTCTTGAACTCGCATTTCCTTTAATTTTATATAAATTCAAGTCGGTGCTCAGTTATAACAAAGAGTTTTGAAGAAGAGTGGGGCCCTGAGTCCCCTCAACCTCCCTCAGTCAGGTACCAACCTTAGTCAAGAAAGCAGGCTCTTACCTTCAGTTAGCCAAAACAATCTACATACATAATCATTATTACTGGTGTTTAAATCATCAACTGATAGTCAATTTATCAGCCTAAAATTTAGCTATCCAGATCTGCCCATCAAATGTTCAAAAAGCCAACCTAGGTATGAGTGCCCAAGGGGGTCTTCCCCTATTCAAACTAGTATAATCAACCCAATGGTCAAAGAGAATATGCCTTAGGATGATAAATTTCCATTTGAATTTTACGTTTTCGTTTTCTTGAAGACGGCCATAATAATTTTATCATTTGAAGGGTGCCAGAATATGGGCTCAAGCGCCAGGGGGGAAAACAGCAGGAAACCAGCTGATACCCAGCAGTAAAGCAGCAGAATACCACAGTTCGAAAAAATTGAGCTTGGGCCACTACGCATATTATGGCACCCTTCATTTGGTGACTGTCGTGTCTATTATTTTTAATTTGTCAAAAATGTAAACTCCTTTCTATCATAAAATCGTTCAGTATTACAAAATCAGCGCTGAAATGTTTTAGCTCAAGCTAGTGAACGAAATGGTATTGTAGATGACATAAAAGACTATTAGTTCCGCTCTATTTAACGACGTGTTTTTATGGACTGAAAAAAACTGTCTTGCATTGTAGTTGTACCGCACATCGTAGAATGTCGGAGTCACTCACATAAATTGCATGTCGGGCCACCGTAGCCGGGTTCACACTTGCAGATGTCCGGCTCCGAACAGGTGCCGTGGACGCACGAATCGGAGCAAATGGGCTTGCAGGTTTTCTCCAGGGTGGGAGCATATCCGACGCAACACTCTTCGACGAGACGGGTCTTCAAAATTACCTAAACCGGACAAATTGGAGTCAGAAAGGTTTCAACGAGGTAAACCTCGACATGAGTAAAAGAGCATTACCTCATCCTTGTAAATGTCGACGAAATCGATGGTGTACTTGGAACACCGCGGGGGGATCTTCACACACCACACGTACTCCTTCTTTTGAACGGGCTTCTTCTCCGATATCCGCACAGTAACATTGTACCTGACGAAAGGAACGCCCGTCGAAAAATGAAGCTGTTAAAGTTGCGTTAGCGTCACTTAATCGAAAACCAACACTTACGGTTCCTGGCGGTTGCAAATGTGAGGTCCCTCCAAAAGTTGGGCCACCGGCAAGGCACAAAGCATTCCCAACGTCCAAAACGCCAACCACTTCATTGGATACATGATTTAAAACGTGCAATTCACTACTAAGCACAATACACAATCATAAACAGCCAATAAAATACGACGGTTTAACAGTACAAAAATTGTATAAAAATAGCTCAACTATATATTTACAACAATGCTGACTGACTCAACAGTATTCAGCAGTTCTTAATTCGAAAAAGAGTTCAGTCTTTTTGGTCAGCTCATAGTCGGTTAGGTTTGCGGCCAACGTGGAGGATGCCAGCCCATTTCCAGGAGGCTCAGGACATCTGAAACACAATAAGAAATGGGTGATTCAACTGCTCGATGATGGTGAAAATTAATAGTGATTACGGGAAGACCAAGACTCCGTCCTGTGTCTTCATTGAGAGCGCAAACCGGCTAAGGGAAAGAGCAAGACTCCGCCCCATAATGCAAGACTCCGTCCAATCATAAGCAAAATCGTTCAACTGAAATCCAAGACTCCATCCCGGAGAAAAACGCGCTTTCCTGAAATGTTTGCCATCACATAGGTTGGAGTTTCGGGCAGTGCCCTACGTTTCATGTAGCCAAACCCAGCCCCAACTCCTTCTACCAGGCCCGACAGTCGAAACGCTTCTTCTACTGCTGCAACTGGACCCCCATGATTCTCGTAGCGCACTCTCTGGTTTCCTGCATGTGCTCACGAAGGGAGAACACGTAAAGGGCCGAGAGCGGCGCTTCCCTCATGACAGGCCTGACCAAGTCTTCTGGCAGCTGGAACTTGTAGGCTTGCAGGAAGATCGGTAGTAGCCTGTCCGAAGCTACGAGGACAAACTGGGTCCCTTGTTTTGGGAATGGTCCCAGGATGTCGATGCTCATCCTCCCCAAGAACACAAGGGTAATTAAATTTCTCAGTCACGATCTAACCATGTGCGATTCCTAAATTCAGCGGAATAGGTATCCACCATGCCTGGCTCGGACGGAGTCTTGCATTTTTCTCGAGGTGGGTCCTTCCCCCTCGGGACGAAGTGATGACCAACATTCAAGCCGCTTGGATTAGTCACGGATTACTGCCTTAAATTTAATGAGACGATGGGACGGAGTCTTTTACCTCCCGATATTACAGCAATCAAATAATAATTACCTATCCTAATTATTAGGAATGAGACGGTTCACGTTTAATTTGTTTTTACTCAAGAAATTGTGACGAGTGAAACGGTATCGGTGGTACCACTTCCTCGTTTGGTTTTGGTCCGCTGACCAGACCCTCTTTCTGCTCAAAGAAACCCCTGAAGAAAGAAGGAAAAGTACCGTTGAGAGGAAGGGTACGTTACCTCCTAAAATCAAGTTGAATCAGGCAGGTCAGGGACCCCCATAAATCGATTCTCTATATACAATTACTTCGAAAACGACAGCCCACTCGACCCCGGAGCAAAAATCCTGTCAAAACCCCAATTTGCAGCCCCTTAGAGGCCCCATGAAGCTCCTTAGTAGGATTAGGCAGATCTGAGATCGAAATTACCTCGACAAAGACACCTCACTGTACTCAGAAGCAAAAATCCTGTCAAAACCTCCACTTGAAGCCCTCTGAAGCCTCATAGCGGGATCAGGAAGATATGAGATCTCCAAAAGTCCAATATCCATTCTCTATATACAATTACTTCAAAAACGTCACCCCACTCGACCCTATCGTAGCC
The DNA here is from genome assembly GCA_955831195.1 of Pilophorus perplexus. NCBI lineage: Eukaryota > Metazoa > Arthropoda > Insecta > Hemiptera > Miridae > Pilophorus > Pilophorus perplexus. Next base: position 7,416,638 of record OY037014.1, on the reverse strand, counting down.
CCGATGAGACCCCATGAAGCCCAATAGTGCCAGCTCTCAGGTCTGGAATTTGAAAAAAAAAAAAAAAAAAAACGCTGCAAATTTTACACAAGGGTTTATTATTCTTTGATATAGGTTACTTGTGCAAAAATTATTTCTGTGTCAAAAGAAAAAATTTTTTGGGATTTTTTTTTTCAAACAATTTCTTTATTTTTTACTCCTTTTTTTACTCCTCCGTTATCAAAACCAAAATCGACTCTATGTCCAAAATTATAACAAAACAGTTATAAAACAGTTATAAGCCCCTCTCGCGAAAAGGATATTTTAGGTGAGTTTGGTTAGGGAGAGAGAACGACTCCTCTGCTGAGTCGTTCTCTCTCCCTAACCAAACTCATTGGATTAGACCTCTGCACCATCGGCAAACAACCACTTTGGATATTTTAGGGTTTCCCCATTATGACCCAGATGAAAGACATTTCGAGTCCGAAATACGGCGTTGGGTTCGATGGCGATGTCGTTTGTCTAATCTTAACTGTCTTTAATCTTATCGAACAGGTACACAAGTTGAACCCCATTCACACATGGAAATATCTTATCACGTTTGGATCTCATTTCGGGCTATGATAGCGGTCGGTAACTTTCCCGTAAAGATACCGGAGTCCACAGGGCGATGCTAAATCGGGTTTATTTCAAGAGAAAAACCCAATCTTTGACTTTGGCGGTCGGTACCGGCCGTTCCGGCGGTGCGCACACGGCCGGCACGTAACGACGCACAGTGACGCAACCGAGTTATCGAAGTCGGTCAGCACTTTTGGAAGGCGAGCTGCAGCTCTAAGCAAAAACCGGGGGATCCGATCATTTGAGCAGGATGGAGCCAATTAAGGGTGTTATAACTTACGGCACGCAGGTCAGGAAACGACGAAAGAAAAAAACTGATGGACCCGAGAAATTTATTAAAACCCCTCACCTAGAAATCCGTCGAGATCTGACATAAAAACCGCTCAGGCGGTTCATCATACCCGAAAACCGTCAACATCGCGGTATTTCCACCTTGATATGTCTCCTCGTAAGGCTATTACTTCGGAATGACTCCATAACTTCCAAATGATCGCTTTTTGCGGAAGACACGAATTCTCGAGCGACATAAACTTCCCCAATAAGTGCTTCGTGTTCGAAAAGAGATAAAAGATAACAAAACCACACTTCGGCGAAAATTGCACTTCTGAAGTGGGAATTCCTCTCTTGAGTAAGTAATTCCACGGTCGTGCTTCCTGAAACTGCCCCGTCTGACGTCGAAATCGTATTCAAACCCCCGCTCTCAAAAGCAATTTCAGTTAGTCTGTAATTATCCAAGATCCAAGCGTTTCAGCCAAAACGTCTAGTCTGAACACAATTTTGGTTTATTCCGCGAGTAATACATCTATGAATTCGCGACGGGGGTAAAAAATTCTGATCGGCCTCAAAATATGACGGTTTTTTTCTACCTACGTTTCAAGATGTCTAGATTCCAAAAACAAAATGTCCGTCCACCGTTCAAGCCATTGTGGGCAGTAAGATTTTTTTTTTTTACATGTCTCTATTGTAGCCCATGAAGGTCCCATAGATCCTATCGGTGAGATCGTTGGTTCGATGTGTTCGGTTAAAATTTATTCGTTTCGAGATGTGTAGTATTCCAAAAATGAAAATTTCATCGACAATTAATGTAAACGAATACGACAAATTTCGAGGTCGATCAAAATTTTTCACCTCAGACACGAATAGGTACATAGGAGTATTAACCAAGAATAATAAACCAAAAAAACTGAAAAATAAGTTTAGGTGCTCTACGAATGAAAATCAAAAGGTAGAAAGTGAAGAAACATTACATGGCAGTTACTCGGTTTATGAATACATGAATACATAATATGTAGTTTTGATTTTTCAAACATGGATCTGGTATAAGGAGCAAAATAACCCCGGTTATCTTGACGCGTCAAGAGCAGAAAGTATCGATTATCTTTCCCAAATCAATCGATTCTATTTGAGTATCCTTAATTCTTAGGGGCTACAAATTGGATTTTCGAAGGGCTTGAGCAAGAGGTCAAGTAAGGTATCGTTTTCGAAGTAATTTTGTCCCTTTTTCGGGGTGCCTAAACTGTCTCTGTACAAGTATACAAAGTTGTTTAAGCTGCAAATTCTTTTAATATTTTTTTAAATTTACATGGAACTATTTCTTCTGGAGGAGGCCCAGGTTCTCTAGAGGACTGTAGCGCCGTGGAAAGAAAAGAAGAAGGAATTATTTCTTGTTCAATTTTTTTCGCACCTTCTCTATAAGTATTTTACAAAATTGTACACTACTGCTGACCTGGTAGGTTTTGCCCGCAAGGTTTTCGCCTGATCCCAAACAAGGGAATGCTGCCAACCAAAAAAAAAACCAATTCCTGCAAACGTGCATTGTCTTTTATATACAAACACGCGAAATCTTAATTTAGGAATTGATGATCAGCAGTCGTCGTACCCTGATGGAAATGTAAACACGCAGCCGTGAATGAAAGTCGATCAAGATGTTTATCACAAAAAAATATTCGCCGATCGATTTTGTTTCAACGGGAATCAGCTTGAAAGGACAATGTTACTGGGTCAAGTTCTTGGAGGGTTGACACGCGACAATCAAACCCTTCTGAATACATCATGGGGTCTCTTCAAAAAGCGGAGGAGGCCTTTGAATGGTTTTTTTTTTCTTTTGCGCCAACAATGCACACAGATATCGTGACTGATGTCATCGACCATTTTCAAAGCGGAGTTTGGCGCGATTGTCAGCACCGGTTCCACGCTAACGTGACTTTCACGTTTCATTAGCGATAAAGTCTGAAAACCCCCGAAACACCAAGTTTGTCTTAATTGTCGTAATGACGACATAAACCCTATTATGAGTAACACTACGCACATAAAGGAACAATCAATTAAGGTTAAACCGAAAACTATTAGTACAAAAGATTACTTAATGGCCAATAAATTACCCGAAGCGTCCAATCCTGTTCAAAGTTCAATAATAGACCCAGAGAGTTCCTTGAAATCAGTGGAAAAATTATTTAATAATTATCCGATCCGAACATCAAGATACAACAGAAGACATTCTTAGTAAGAAGCAATTTGTAAAGATTGTGATAACAACAAGAGCATCATCTTCACCATGGCGCAAAAGTTATGTGTTGTTTGTGTAAGGCCCTTTGAAGATTGTATTACGTGATTAATTGGACCAACAAGAGACTCTGAAGAATAAATTGACTCGTTTCCCGCAACGGAATAATTTCAAGCTGCAATTAATTTACAGCAACTCTGAGAAGTTATTGTCAGCGACAACCTGTTTGAAGCAGACGAAAAGTTCTAAACAAATTACGGGATTTTTTTCTGTCACCTCCTGATTCACACGCAAATCAGGCAGAGTTGGTGTAGATGTAAAAAGCAACTTCCTTCAAATAATATTACATTATGAAATATGTATCTCTCGTGAATGGTTGAGTTCAATGCCTTTGATAAATTAGAATTTGGTATCGTCAACAGGACCAATTTCGTATAACCAAATCATTCCTGATGCATCTTTGTCCATGGTTTCAGACCATCCGACTACGGGAGCCCCATCCGGGGGCTTGTTTTTTCTATGTGAACTACCTATCATTTATTACTCATGTCTGACGTTTGCCCTGTCAAGTTGGCCTTGGCAAATAAATAAATTCTTGATTCTTGATTCTTGATTCCGGCTCTGTGGGGCTAAAAGGGCTCTACAGGGTTTTTAAAGGATTTGGTGGAGGGAGTCGAGTGGGAAGTGGTTTTAGAGGTATTTACCGCCTTGCTATTCATTTAAGGGGGTCTCAATCCCCCCTCCCACCCCACCCCTCACGACACTGCTATGGGGCTTCTGTGGGCTGCAAATAGAGATTTTGAAAGACTTAAGCCAGGAAGCCAAATGAGGTGTGCGAAAAATCCGCAATGAGGTGTTGGAGAAACTCTGCAATCAATAAGACCGGTTCAATAAGACGCCCTGACGATCCGCTAGAGCCTTTCATTTTGGGCGTGGGAAAACCAGGTGAACGCCCTTTCCCCGCATGACGGAGTCGGCGTTCTCTCAAGAGAAACAGCTTCATCGATTTAAATTTACTTCATCTCACTATTATCACGTCGTATTTATAGGATAACGCATATATATATATATATATGCGTTATAACGCTTATGGTCAGAACCAGAGGAAAGTCCGGGTCCGAGGGATTCCTCCGTCTTCTACAGCGAGCGCAGGCTTGTAAGTTGGGAAGACAGCTTCCTTTCCATTGTCGTTCCATATTCACAGACGGCTACCAACCAGCGCTCCGAAGGTCTGGTAAGAATAATCTATCAGTACGACTCCAGTCAAGTAATTCTGAAACGACCTTCCGCCTCCAGGGGAGAAACCCCAGACGTCACCTTCTGAAGATTTAAACGCTGTGTCTGGGAAGCCTAACCTGGAACAGCTAGCCATTTCCTCCAACACGCGGCGAAAACTTGAGACAACACACGATGTGCCACACACAGCACAACGGTACAGGTTCAATTCCCGTATGAGGAGTCTTCTATGAAAAAATATTGGGGGTAGATCAATTTATAGGGTTCTGAGAACCATCCGACTTCACCGTGGGGATAGATGAAGCTTCTATGGGGCTACAATTGGGGGATTTAGAGGTACCTTGGCCAGGAGGTCGAATGAGGTGTCGTTTATGACGTATTTGTGGCCTGTGATCTGTCCCCTGTGCCCAACTTACTGCTAATGGACAACCCTAAATTTTTTCAGGGATTCGGATTTCCGAGCAAATTTTACATTCGATAAACCGAACGCAGTTCGCGACAAGCATAAGAGAATATCTTATTATGAAAGTTACCTTAACCATTAATGTCGATCACTGTGTAATATGAACCGTATCACCCCCATCATATTTCTAGGAACTGTCAAAGTGCTTAGCTAAGCTAACCGAGCTTTCCTCCCGACGGCCTGCGAGCCCACAAGTTAGTTCTAGTTTGGATCCCATTCTGTCATCAAGCTCCCGGCGCACGACTGCATTTGTACTTTTCTGACGTTTTAAAAATAAAAGTTGTTTTTAAAAACTCTTTCCGGACTTCGCCCAAGTTAATTTTAATGGTTGCGGCAATTATTATTATTATCTTCGTTCTTTACAATCTGATTGAGATGGGGTTCTAACGAACGATGTCCGACGATCGTGAGGGTTTTATGACGAGTGGGAAATTTGAACGATTCTTAGACATACGGGACCTTCTCAATTGAAGGCAATAGCTCGGTTATAAACGAAGAGACCTGGGATCAATCCCGACTGGGGGCGAGAAATATTTTGCTTCCAATTATTCTGGAATACCTGAATGAATAGAAATTTCGATTCCTAAAGTTGTCATAAACAATTCCATCGAGGGGATCGACTCGTGGCGTGGAGTGGGGTTAGATGAGTTGCGGTTCTACAGTGGGGGGGGGGGGGGGGGTCAGTTGGGCGAAAGGTAGGATATATCTCACAGATGTATCACTACGGATATATCTCAACTTACTGGGCTTACGCCCAACAACTTCAAACCAAATAACAAACACATCTTGGGAAGACAAACACATTTTGTGAAGAAATTCCTATGTACTGCCCAAAACGGCTCAGACGGCGGACAGACATTTCATTTTTAGGAGTCCACGCATCTTGAAACGTATAGTGACAAATTTTGAGGCCGATCAAAATGTTCGACCCCTTTCGCGAACACAAGTGCATTATTCCAAGAATTATAAACTAAAATCAACTAAATGGCTCTGTGCTATCGAGAAGTACAACATTATGAGTGATAAGGATATGGAGGAGGATACTTGAGCCGTGGGTCATGGATCTGACTACTTTTGACACGCAGAGAATCTTCGCGGCACATTTTCCGGTAGATCTAACTGGATTTGAAGCAGAAGCGTGAAGCCATGACCTGGACAAAATCCGTAGAGAAAACATTTTTGAAACAATGGGCCCCGGAACCGACTGTCGAATAATACTTTTTTCTGAAAGAACTTCATAATTTGAAGGCATAGCAGTGAGTTCTGGGCTCCTACGGTGTAATACAAATTTCCAGGGCACTGTCGAAAATTTCAACTTTGAATCTGGAGGGAAAAGTGGCGCCACTCTCTCATTGGCTGCTCACGGCCGCCATTTCCGCCGTCACCTCCGGCAGATTCCCGTCGGTCCCTTCTTATGCTAGCGCACTCTGGCGGATTAGTTATAGTGCCACCACGGGAAAATTCAAAACGCCAAATATTCACTAGTGATTTCCTCTACTCAGACACCTAATTTATCAGTGCTAACTGTACTGAGTACTTTGTTCATTACTAGTTCAACTATGTTCGGCCGAATTTTCCCATTTCTCTGACCTAGTTCCGTGGCCCATTGGACCTGTCTCTAGATTCAACTGCCTCAATTATTTTTTGCACAATTTGAGCCCTTTTAAGAAACGCTGCAAATTTTACACAAGGGTTTATTATTCTTTGATATACGTTACTTGTGCAGAAATTTAATTCTGTCAATGAAAAAATTAAAAAAAATTTTTTTTTGTGGATTTTTTGTTCAAAAATGTGTTTTTTCAAAAATTCTGCATTTGTGACTCGAAAAATATTTAACATCCTGGGATCCTTCAAAACTGCCATTTTTAGCCCCATGAAAGCCCTAAAGATCGCCCCAGTGAAATCGGATCGTTCCGGGACCCCAAAAAATGGATTCTACGTCCAAAAATACTTCGAAAACGACACCTAACTCGATCCCATAGCTAAAAGCCTTAAAAAAAAACCTCCCGTAGCCCCATTTTAGCCCCATAGCGCCCCACGGATTTGGGCGATCGGACTGAAAACCTTGCGGGCACAACTAGATGATGGTAAACCAAGTATTTTGTCAAAATTTCAGATTTAAAAAAAAAATTCCTACTGCCCAAAACGGCTGGACGGCGGACGGACATTTCGGATTTAGAATGTAGACCTCTTGAAACGGATAATGTCAAATTTTGAGCCCGATCGGAGTCGTCGACCCCCAACGCGAAAACATAGGTGTATTATTCCAAGAATAATAAACCAAAAACTTGAGACGATTTTATGAGATAAGTAAATTTTACTTATCTCTGCATAACGGCAGATGCGTTTCAAGAACCGTCCTCGACTGTTTTCGGTTGATTGCTGATATTCGAGCGCTCTGAGGATGATTCCTGTTCTCGATACTTACGTGCGTTTCGGATCAGGTCAGATCCCCGCTGGCAGGCCGATTTTTTTTCTAATGAGGAAGCAGCCGATTGTCGACCCTCCACCTCCCCTCCTGTGATTCACCGCCCTTCCCCACCCCCCGCTATAAATATCTACCCCTCCCTTCAACAGCTGCAACCTAGACGGCTCTTACATCGCGAAACTGCGAAGATGAACAAAAAATTTCACTGGTATTCCTCGAGTGGCAATTAGAGTTCGTCTGAGGGGTATTGGGGACTCGTTCAGTCCACTTGTGTCATAATGGGATAACATATAAGGCACAATCACAATCCACCCGGAGAGCCCTGACTTCCAAACCCTCATTTCGTTGAGTTAAGAAACGAAAATTTTTAACCACGACAACCGTCATGGTCACCCCCATATCATTTCTGACACACTTCAAACCTACCGGTTTCAAACAATCGTCGTAATTACTTCAAATCGGTGTTTGACGCCTTACGGTGATTTTGGCTTTCTCCTCGTTACCCCGAGAATTAACTGGCACGCGCTTGGTTCGCCAAACCACGTGCCAGTCTTAAGGTGACAATCAGCTAGGACTCAACCAGAAAGTTATCATTCCAAAAACGGCAGCATTTTATATAAAACAACAACTATCTACACTCCACTCAAGGCATTCGGAAGAATCGATAAACCACATCTCCCACGTCCCTGGGTCCAGATTGATTCGTCTCGTGGGATGTTTTTCATTGTTTACTTCGCACAAAGAAACTAGCTAGAGACATTTAGAGGGCAGATAAGAAAAAAATCTGACGTCAGCTATATCTTCTCCCCTTTTTTTCGAACCCTTCGGGTTTCAGTTATTCACAGACACGATTAAACGTCCGCAGATGCGGTGTTTTTTCGCTCGCATCTGGTTTCAGCGAGCTATTTTTTCACGAAAAAAAAAAAAACGCGTAATTAGCATTCCGAAGGGAATGAGCTCGTCAGGTCGTCCTCAGCTGTTTTTTCTTCCATAGAGTTTCAACAATCATGACGGAGTGAGAGTGAAAAAATATATTTTAAAAATTGAAAGATGAATAGAAATTGTCGAAACGCTACCAATTTTATACGGTTTATTATTCAATGTATAATTGAAACAAAATTAATTCTATCAAAACTCGGCCCCACGGTCCTGGATGCTATTTGCTCCGAGCCTACAGCTAAAATTCAATTAACATGGAACTATGTAAATTCAAGTAAACATGGAACTATGTGAATTCAACATGGTAAGCCTGGTGATGACGCCGAACTCGTGGCCTGACGATAAGACCATACCATTTCGTGACACATTCGCGTCTTCCTTCCCGCCTAACGATTTTGCGCAGTTAGATCACAGCTAAAGCATGTTCCATGCCAAAAACAAAGGAAAAAAAATTTGTAACTAAAACAATGTTTTGTTGAATGTTAGGACACATAGGGACCCCGAAAAATTTATTCTACGAACAAAATTACATCGAAAACAAATTTTGAGGCCGATCAAAAAGTCTACCCCCGCCGCGCGAATATGTACTTGGTTTAGAAAGATCAACAAAAATCTATGCTCTCTTTCTCTTTCTGTAAATAAATGACGAATTGACTGACTAAACCGTTCTGGTGTTACGCGCCAGATCGGCGCCATCGGATGTGACATCCTGTTGCCCACCAGATAACCGTCATTATGTCAGTTCATCGAACAAAAGGCTTCAACTGCAACCCTCGAATTTGCCTCCGTCGTTTGTGGATTTTGAACGTCATTCGGCGCACACGATGGCCGATCCGAACGGGAAAGTACACGATTTCCAAATCAAGGACATTCGGTTTATATCATTCGAAAGCGCTTGCGGCACGTTCACTTATCGGGATATTTCTTGAATTCCCAGAAATTTTTGAGGGTTTCGGTGAAGCGAAATCCGATTGTGCTGATTTACGGGGCGGAAGCAACAAAACGCTAAAATTTCAGGGTTTGTTGGTGGTTTCTCGCTAAGAACTCAAAAACTCTGCGTTCTGTAGAAAATAACGCTGAGGATAAATTGTAGAGCATTGAATTTCCTTCAAAATGCACACGCTAGGTTTCAAATTTATACGACCCTTTGCCGAGATACACCTCCTGGAGTGGCAAATTAGAAGAGCAGAAACGCCGACTCAAAATGCTAGTAGTACATAGGTAGGTACCTAGTGTGAAACAAACAAAATTTTATAAGAAATATGAAATTTTTACAAAATACTCAGTTTACCATCTAGTAGTGCCCGCAAGGTTTTCAGCCCGATCGCCCCAACCCGAGGGGGGAGATGGGGCTACGGGAGGGGTTTTTGAAGGGTTTCGGCTATGGGGTCGTTAGGTCGCGGTCGAGTTAGGTGCCGTTTTCGAAGTATTTTTGGACGAAGAATCCATTTTTGGAGGTCCCAGAACGATCTGATCTCACTGTGACGATAAATGGGGCTTTAATGTAGCAAAAATGGATTTATTAAGGATCCAAGGAAGTCAAAATTTGATAAGGTGTCGTATGTATTCCGAATAATTTAGGACGCATAATCCATTTTTTGGGGTCCCACATCTGTCCAAACATTGTAGGAAAACTTAAAAAAAATTTAATAATGATTAGGACTAATAAGACGTTTTCAAAATTTTTCCGTAACGTCCCGAAATTGCAACATAAAAAAGCGTTACGCAACACAATCGCGAAAACTATAATCATATGATTGGTCTGTAAGGAAGTTTGGCGGTTGGTTAAAAGTTTCAAGAGAAAACATTTTGGTTGGTTACAAGTTGGTTTGGCGGTTGGTTACAAGTTCTCAAGAGAAAACATTTTTTGGACGAAAAAAATGGCGTAAAATTAATCATTATTAAATGATCTGACTGTAGAACTTTACAAACTTAACGCGATTTCCCGTACCGATTGTTCCCAGTGATTCACTTCCCAGATTGTGACGTCATCCGCGCAGTCTCAAATTACGGGCCGGCTGTTTTTCTCGGGCCGAGCAAACTACCGCGTGATTCACCGTACATTTGGCCACCACCTGTACAAAGACGACACTTACAAATCAATAAACGTTTCTGTGACAAAGATTTTCTCAATAGTGAGTCATAATTAAAATCTCGGAATGGGAAAAGATGGTTTATTTCGCGACCAAAAAAAAGATAAAAAATTAGCTAAACAAAACTTGTTGAGCCTTCCAGATAACGTGAAAGTTGTTTTTTTTTTTTTTTTTTTTACAGATTTTCATTATGCAGAGCACAAAGGCCGTAGCTTTTGACGGTGTTCCTTCGGGGATCAAACTTTCTCCCCCATCGCTTTTTAAGGATAGTGGAGCGTTTGATTTGAACTTACGGCATCTTCAGGGCAGCCAAAAGAGGGGAAAGCTAAAATGACATTGGCGGATTGAATCTCAGCAAAAAGTGATCTTAATTTAACGCCCAACTGGTGCGTTTTGACGTTAATTTAATTCACTACGATTTCTATTATTCCACGTTATTTTGTCCATGGAACTGATCGCTTGAGAGTTGGGAGCAAAAAGCGCGTCCGAACTTTTCAGCGCTACGGTAATAGGCGTCACATTCGGATTCAGCGGCCCCCAAACGCACACGGACGTTGAAATTGTCTGGCTCTCTATGAAGTACCTACTTACTTGACACAACAGAGCCAAACCCAAATACCGGAACCTGGTCAGCAGGTCGACCTTTTTTTTAGGTGCAGCCTCTGAATTGTGACTCGACCCCCCCAAGAAAAAAACAAACAAACAAAAAACTCCACAGGTGCATCCAGACGGTGCAGGTAGATCAACAAGTTGAATTTCGACAGTCGTGAGCATTAGGACACCACTCAAGATGCCACATCGTACGAAATGAATATCCGAAGTGAATCTTTTATCGACTTTCAAAATTGAATTATGACATAACTTACTGTCATACGTCGGAATAGCGTAATCCTCGGCGTTGTTTCCCTCTTGCGACACGACACCCCCGCAAAATGTTATTTTTAGAGCAGCGATTTTCACGGGCGGACTAAATGCACTGTACTGAGATTTTTCGGATTGACAATCTTCGGAGTCGACGATAAAAAAAAATAAAAAAACACAACAAAGAAGGTCGAGCCGTGACGATGATGGAAGGTCAACTGGTTTTTGTCACAGGCGTTTTTACAAGAAGAGAAATCGAGGACGAGGGGAGACCGCAGGGGTGCCAACTTTGAGAAATTCCCGCCTCCCGGTTGATTTCCCCGTGGGAACGCGGTAGAAAAATTCCCCACCCGGGGAAAAAGTCCCGGCGTCTTACAACTTGACGTTTGCAGTTGCAGCTTTCCATGACGGACACACTGTGCCTAGGAATGTTTGAATGCTATAATACACGGAATAGAATGCTCTTCTATTCTATTCCGTGAATGCTATAGTTGAGTCACAGAAGATCCTTAAATTAAATTAAATCCTTTTGTATTTTATCGATTTTCCTTAAATTAAATATTTTTGTATTTTATCGATTTTCCCTAGAACAATAATAATTATTGTTCTAGGGATAATCCAATTATTGGTGTATCCATTTTGGATCAGTAAATCTGACGGATAATTCCCGAATTTACTGTTGTTGTATTGGCTAACGTGGTACGTTTTGTTCTCTACGTGTAGAGGTAGGCGGTCCGAGGAATGTTTGTCGCAGCTACAGCCGGTTGGGATTTGGCCAATCTGGGAAGACAAAAAATTAAAAATTAATTTTGTGTATTAAATACACAAAGTAAATTTTAATACTGGGTTATACGTTATTCCAATTTCAATGTATTTTCCGCATTCATACATCTAGATCTAAGATAGGATACTATCTTAAATATATTTTATTTGGTGATGAACTACAAAAAATAACAACTACCAGGCCGAATTGGGTTACAAACGCCATCAGAATTATTTTTTTGCTGAAAACTGTCTCTTCGTGTTTTGCATTGATTGAAAAGTCTACACGCCTAATTTCAGCTCGGAATTCCAGGTAGTACCTACAGTGTCATTAAGAAAATGTTTTTGAAACAACTTAAAAAAATAAAATTCTGTACCTACAATGTTTGGACGGATGTGGGACCTCGAAAAAATGAATTTTGCGTCCAAAATTACTCAGAAAACGACACGACGAATATTTGACCTCCTGGGATCCTTCAAAAATCCAATAACATCCCCAGAAAATCCCCATAGATCCTCACAGTCGGATCATTCTGGGGCCTCCAAAAATGGATTATACGTCCAAAAATACTTCGAGAACGACACCTAACTCGACCTCATAGCCGAAAACCTTCGAAAACCCCTCCCGTAGACCCATTTTAACCCCCATAGCGCCCCACGGGTTAGGGCAATCGGGCTGAAAATCTTGCGGGCACTACTAAGTAGTTGGTAAACCGTGTATTTTGTCAAAATTTCAACAAAAAAAATCCTACTGCCAAAAATGGCATGGACCGCGTACGGCGGACGTTACATTTTGCAATCTAGACATCTTGAAACATAATATGTTTATTAGGTATATTATAATAACATTTTGAGGCCGATCAGAATTTTCGACCTCCGTCGCGATTACATAGGCGTATTATTCCAAGGATAATAATCCAAATCAAATTCGACATTTTCCAAATAGATTTCGATTTTTTAAATTTTTTATTTCATTTTATTTTTTAATTTTGTGAAAAATGTCGAAATCTATTTGGAAAATATGGAAGTTGATTCGGAAAGTGTCGAGTTTAGTTTTGGGAAAATGTTTCCCCTTAGGCAAAAATTTAACCCGTGTTAAGTAAATTTATTTTAAAATGATAATAAATCTTGTAAAATAACGACGTAGATACAAGCTGTTGAGTGAGCTCATGATATTAGTTCTGGAATTTCATTCCAGGACGCAGTTCCTGTTTTAGTTTCTCTCCACACTCTCTATTCATCGTAGTTTAATCTGTGCTATTTATTCATCGAAGTTTCTCGCTACATTCCATCCTCCCTTCTCCCTCTTCACATTTCACGTGTCACAGCTCCTTTTACTCCACTATTATAATAAACCTGTTCCCGGAGGAAAGACACACCTGCTCTCTGTTACTCTGTGGACCAGTGTTGTCAGGTGTACGGTAATTACCGTTTTGTACGGTAATTCCGGGCTCTGTAGGATGACATCCTACCGTACATTGTACGGTATCACCTGTAAGGTATCGCCCTTTTGTACGGTAATTTAGGATTGAGCCTTTCTTCCTGACGTTTTCAAAGCTTTTAAGGAAAAAACACTCCATCCGTACAATTTAATAATAAAAAAATTGATTAATGGGGGCATTTGAAATCTTCTTCAAAGAGTTCCAAAACGAATAGTAATAAACCTTTCATTTTCGGTGTTTTTCTTTAAATTCTGCGTCCCCACGTCTTCTCTTTTTGAACTCAGGAGTACCTGGTCGCCTATCTTCCTCAATTTTTTCCCCGCACTACCTACCAAACTTACACAAAAACACTTTACTTCATATCAGTACCTAACAGTAATTTTGTTTCAGCGCTTCACATTAAAACCAAGAAGAATTGTTGGTTTTAATGTGAAGCGCTGAACCAAAATGACTGTTACCTACTGATATGAAGTGAAGTGTTTTTCTGTGTAAGTTGTATGTGTAAATTGTATTTCGTTAGTAATTTGAAGCCTGTAATTATTATTACAGGCTTCACATTACAAACCAAATACAATTTAGGTACAAACTATCAAATTACCTACCAAAAACCACAGCCAACAAATTCTTTTTTTTTTCAAGGTCCAATTTATTTTCCGGCTTTTTCCCTTGTTAGACACATGTCCAAAATAGCAGCGAATGTTTAATGTTGGTTGATGTTTTCCAATTCAGTGTTTTTATGGGTTTTATAGTTTCACAATGACATAATGCGTACGGTAATTTTGGGGAAAAAAAGGTAATTTTGAGAGGCTCGTACGGTAACTCAACCTTGCAGACCTGACAACACTGCTGTGGACACACCCCTATAATTTCTCGCCTGTGCCTGTATTGTGTTCTGTGGTTTCGACGCAACTTGCAAGTTGAAATTGCGAATGAAAGTTTATGATACATCTTTGATTTTATATCTTCTGTCTTACCTACGCGTACAAAGTTTTAATTTTGTGATTCAGACTTTCGTTTATAGGTTTCGTTATTCTTCCCCGTCATGACCCGCGAAACTCAGTGATAATTCGTTTTCCGGGAAAACTTTTCCCCTCGTGGACCATCGACCTGAACTGGAATTTTTCTCTCGCCCGCCCAAGGTTTGTTTGATGTTTGACAATAATTGTTTTTCATTTATCAGGTAACTAATCGTGTTCACGTCAATAAGCTGGCTCAGCATAATTTGGCCCTGAAGCACCAGTTCTACATAATATTATTATGCTTCCGGGCCTAATCGGTCGAGCGGTTTGATAGCTTGGGCTTTTTATTCTCCCCGTAGGATTCGGTGAGATGTCCAGCGTCAACGGTGAGGAATCTACGGTCGCCGACGTCAACGACGCCGTTTCCGTCGTCAGCGGAGTCGCCTCTGAAAAATCGAATGATGACGAGGTAAATGAAGGGTTTGGGGGGTCGAAATCACAAGAAATCTTGCGTGACGAGTTTTAATCGGTTGGTTGACAGGCGTCGCAGTCATCTTCGTACGCCACTGCGAGCGGCAGCGTCGAAAATGACGTCTCCCAGACAAAAAGCGAACCAGCGGATGACGAGACGGTCAAGGAGGACAGCGAGGGTGATGCACATGATGATCATGAGGTCAGTACTATCGACAGATTATCTGCGTTTCTTGCGTTGTAGTGGAATTATTGAAGAAATTATACCATTGTTCATTGTGTGACAGGATGAAGACCTAACCGACGATGGAAGCTCTGTTGCCGCGTCAAGCACCGGCAGTCTGGTACTTTTAACTCTATCAGTTCTTTTTACTTTATTGGTATATAATAGACAGAATTGTCGAGCTCCGTCGCGATTACATTCCCGAATCCCGATTTCCTTTTCGCGATTTAATTATTCTCGGAATGTAATCGCGACGGAGGTCGACAATTCTGATCGGCCTCAAAATTTGACATACGTTTCAAGAGGTCTAGATTCCAACAACGATATGTCCGTCCGCCGACCGAGCCGTTTTGGGCGGTAGGAATTTTTTTAAACCTGAAATTTTGATAAAATACTCGGTTTACCATCTAGGTAAACTAGTTGTGCCCACAAGGTTTTTAGGCCCGATCGCCCAAACCCGTGGGGCGCTATGGGCTACGGGAGGTTTTTTAAAGGTTTTTGACTATGGGGTCGAGTTAGATGTCGTTTTCGACGTATTTTTGGGCGTAGAATCCATAATAGGGGATCCCAGAACGATCCGATTTCACCGAGGGGATCTATGGGCCTTTTATGGGGCTACAAATGGGATTTTTGAAGGATGCCAGGAGGAAAAAAGATGAAGGTCAAAAAAAGTGTCGTTGTCCGAGTAATTTTGGACGCAAAATCCGTTTTTCGAGGTCTCCCATCTGTCCTAACATTGGATTTTTTTTTTTTTTCAAAATTATCTCCTAAATGACACAGAATTAATTTCTGCGCTACATACTAACCTATATCAAAGCATGGGTGGAAAAGTGATTCGGAAGAAGCGGTTCTCCAAGCAATTAAAACAGTTTTGCCGTCGCTAGTCTATCAGATTGCTATTTTAATTTTGGGGGTTTGTGGCGCAAAATCCAAAACCTTAGTTTACTTAGCAGGCGGTTCAAGGACCTCTTCTCCTTTTGTATGCGCTATCGTCATGTGCGTTAGGTCTACGCCACCCAAAGAATAATAAACCCTCGTGTAAACGTTTTTTTTTTTTCTTTTTTTTTCGCAAAGCTTATACTGATTTGTCACTTTTGGTGCAGGTTCCTGATGCCGAACGAGAAGAAGGCGACGGACAAGAGGTGGAAGATGTAAGTATTGTCAATGGAGCCACCGTATATACTGAACCAACCTAACCCACTATGTGTTTAGGGGGACAAGAAAGATAAGAAGTTGGATCACGATGAAGACCGCAGGGATCCGCAATACATCCCAAAGCGAGGCGTGTTCTATGAACATGACGACCGGACGCTCGAGTAAGTTAAGATTGGTTTCAAATACCCCGAGGCGTCATCGGAGGTGGCATTACCCGAAAAAATACGATTCCGAGTGGCTTGTGAAAGGGTCCTTTTGCCAATGTTGCCACTTCCTCTCATTGACGCGACGTATAAGTATATCTACTAAAGGTTTGTTCTTGTAAGTTGAGTGCGAGTGTGAGCATGAGAGGGTGTAACTGTGGGTGTGAGGATGCTGACGTGCTCACGCTGCTGGAACGGGTTTTCAAGGCATGCTTACGCATTAGCGAGTGAGGTTTCCTTGGAGTGACGCACAACTCTGTCGGCCACAGCACCAAGTTAAACAAAATATCAATAACCACCACTCAAGTAAACAAATACCTTTACAGGTTATAAGCGATCTGGCCAGGTTACACGAGGTTATCAAGCGAGTTGTGGAGGGGTTAACTCACACTCACATGCTCACAGACTGAAATGTGAGCAAGTATGAGCGGGCAACCTCCAAACGGGTCCCGAGGTGACGAAAAAAGTACAATCGGCTCCCGTAGAAAATTCGCGAACGGGTCCCTAATACCAAACGGGTCCCCTAGGAAAATCGCGAAGGGGTCCGCGACGTCAAACGGGTCCCCCAATTAAAAACGAAGTCACCTTGTTACTTATTACTGAGGTATACCTAATAGGTACCTTTCTCATCGTGAGATCGTCTATGTGTGCATGCGTCAAAATATACCTATAGCAGGGAGGTGAGTTTTCTTGACCACGAACAGCAAGGTTCCCCCAACCTTGGTATCAAAATATATTTAGGTAATAATTACCTATTATAATAATAACAATTATTATTATTATAATTATTATAATTACCTATTATAATTATTATAAAGGCACTCATTCAGTGTTGTTCTCCGCGTCCTGCCGGTTGTTGATGTGATTGGTAGGGTACTCCCTTACGGCAATGTAACGACCCATACCAACCTATAGGTATGGCTAGGAACTCACTTTAGCCTTTGCAAGAGCCACATTTCCACGATGCTTTACTGTCACTGTTACGCTTTTTCCAGTTTTCATAATGTGAAATATTATACATATTATGTCATATTGGCACATGCTGCATGGTATGTAACAAAGATGACATTAAATGTCAAATTTTGGAACATGTGACGGGATTCGCGGACTCTTCTGATCCCAACGCATAATTGCAAGTGGGGCAGGTAATAAGATCCATATTAAACGGTGGACGAAAAAATTATCAACGACCCTAACGAAGGGGAAAAGAAATATTATATTATTAATATTACGAAAATAGCTCACAAATTACAAATTAACAGAATTTGTCTCCTAATTATTGATCGTCATTGACTCTGAGCATCATACAAGCACGTCTACTACGTTCTAATAACACTTTGGACACCTAGCTAGATTTTGTGATTTTTCCAGAAGTTGGAGAAAATTGTCAATTTTTGATGAGCTCTAGCTCGTTTGCTATCAGAGTTAGAAAAGACTCTAGGTAGTGAAAACTGTAGAGAATTTAATGCTCTTTAAAACAGTATACGGTAAAAACATCGATAGGATTATTTGTTTCTGAGATATAGCAAAAACCGAAAAAAGTCCGAAAATTTCGTGGTTTTTGGGCTGCCCACAGTTCTCCCATCAAATTTTTTCGTGGGAAACCACAGATTACTCTTATTAGGACCCCAATGGACCATTTAAGACAATAAAATCAAATAGCATATTTGATGTTTGGTCCAAAGTACTATTTGCTTGGGCTATAGGTATCAGGCGGCATGTTTGTGCCGGACCCGTTTGGTAAGGCTCTTCCCAGCGGTTTGTTTCTACGGGACCCAAACGCAACGGAGCCGATAACAACTTTCACACACGGGACCCGAATGTATATCGCCCGTATGAGCACCTTACATCACACTCCTGGAACAGCAAATTCGATCCTCACACGACCTCGCATGACACTCCTGGAACCGTGAGTTGGTGGGCGTGGCCAACGAAATGTAGCACTGCGCAAGCGCATTCTTCTCACATTAACAAACCTTACATTGGAGCTGCAACACAAGGTAGGGGTCTGAGGCCAGTGTGATACGGTCCGGTGGGGGGGTTGACTTTAGCCAGCAGGGGGACCCCTAGTTATACTTATAGGGAGGGCTAATGCCTCTTCAACGTCGGGCACGCTTGCGACCATATCCTCGCGCATCTGATATTCATAAGTAACAGGCCAGAAACTGACGTTTTGCAAATAATTTTCTCAATTTTGGAACTTAATCCGAATGTATCACGTAAAGTACTGGCTTGTGAAAGGGTCCTTTTGCTAACGTTGCCACTTCCTCTCATTAACGCTAACCCTTGGAGCATAATAAATAACTACTATATTGGAGCTGCAACACATTGAAGGGTCCGAGGCCAGGTGGGATATGGTCGGGGGGTGGCAGGCTGGTCCTAGTTTTACTTACGGAGGATCTCTCTTCAACGTCGGGCACGCTTGCGACCATATCCTCGCGCATCTGATATTCAAAAGTAACAGGCCAGAAACGGACGTCTTGCACATAATTTTCCCAATTTGGAACTTAATCCGAATGTTTCTCGTAAAGTATCGGTCCAGTAAAGTATCGTTATACGACCAAAATTGTAGTAAATTTGATTCTCTAAACGATTTGTATCCGTCAAAAACCTCGAAAAGAGCGTTGTTTAGCTGTTGTAGGCGAAATACTTAAATATAATTGGGAGTTGGCGCTACGTTAAAATGATTGCTTGCGCAATTAACGGATCTAGCTGCCAGAAGGTTCCATTCGTATCTGAGTCCTTCTGAAATTAGGGGCCTCAAGCTTGGCACCAACTTCGCAAGCATTGGACAAGTCTGGAAAACTTGGGGCCATCTGGTAAAGCCTTGGAATCTCCTATACTGCTTGGCACCAACATTGCAAGCCTTGGGCAGGTCTGGAAAGCTCGGGACTATATTGTTAAACCTTGGAAGCCCTTATGGCACCCTTTATATCCACCATATTATTGGCATGCCTTGGAAATCCTTAGGTAGCTTGGGACGAGCAGTGACTGCAGGCGCGAATCGGGGCGTGTTGTGGTATCGGAAGTGCGGTGGCCTCGATCCGTCGGGGAGTGCAACGGCTAAACCCAACTTTGCACTCGGAATCCTCGCTTTTTTCCATTTGATACTGATCATCTGATTTCCCTCTCAACACTCGGAATCGTGCTGCTTCCTCATTCGAGCTCTTTCACATTCCGTTTGTTTTCAGCGAGGACCCCGACGTAAAAAAAGAACTTCCCCGAGAGCCGAGACGAAGCAAAGCCGAACACATTGAAAGGTGGGGCCACGATATGTACAATGAGAATGAACAAAGCCCCAAGTCAGCCCAAGAGCTTATCGATCTCTACGGGTACGATATCAGAAAGGAAGAAGCTCCGCCCAAAGCGAGAAGGAGGCGCCGATATGGGTGAGTGGCCAAGTTCCTGCTTCGAGGAGGTTATGTGATGTTCGGGCGTCTAATGATTTTTGTCTATTTCCAGAAAGGGGCCAAACAAGTATCAGAGGAGCTGGGAGGACGAACAAGCTTACAACAAAACACCTCCCAGGTACGAGGGGTTTATATCGGAAGATGGTGGCGTTGCTAGAGTCGAAGCAGTTAGTTTAAGTGCGGAGTTAGTTTAAGAGGCTATCACCGATGCCCAAGAAAACTTGAATTTTTCATTTTTTTTTTACATTTTATATTATTTCTTGTGCCTAACTTTGCCTAATGGAGCCTTGTAAGTGTCTAATGGAGCGTAGAGGAAATGAAATTTACTTGAAATGAAATTTGCACTGTTGAGGTGGATCTCGCAGCTATGGGGAGGCAGCCTATGTTAAGAACCCTAAGGAAGATAACTATCCTAAAAGGGATAAGGTGAAATTAGCACACACAGAACTTGGGTATAATATGGATAGGACAGAGGACTTGTACGTTTGAAAGTGAACACTGGCATGAAGTCCTCCGGCTGGAGCCAGGGAATATAATATAGGGAATATAGTATATTATACTACCTGTACCCACTTTGGAGCGCCCCCTCCTTGGCGGTCGCCTAGCAGAGGGGTTGAGTCCCCTCAGTGGGGGTATCTGTAGTTATTATAAATTGTGGGGGGGGGGGGGGGGGGGGCTCCACATTATTATTATTATTTCTATTATTATTTTTGGCATAATTTTGAATGAAGAATTTGTTTCTGCTGGTATTCATGGACTGTCTGTGGGACTTATCCTGATGAAGAAAAAATCCGTCTCAGCATAATCCTGTGAACCTTACTCTATGCAGCTAAATGAAAATATATAAGACACGATCTGAACAGACTGCTTTCGTCGTCCCAAATCAAAGAGATGACGGTGAGGCTCCTCCAGGTTTTATCTTCGAATCATGAAACATTTTGGCATAATATTATAGGGACTCTGTGTCCAGTGATTGGGATTGGGGTCAATCAGAAACTTCACCTTTGCCGAGCTTTCGATTATATATTAAACCTTCATCAGGGCTCAAAGGAAAATTATAGTGTGACCATCACAGGGCACCACTGTCAATCATGGAAACCGGGTAGGTTTCCTACACTATTTTGATGGTGAAGTAGGTAAGCTAAAACTATTGCAACTATGTGTGGAGACAAGAGAAAAACAGAAGGTGTACAGAATCCAAAGTCAACAATGTACAGTTTTAGCTTATTTTACTATCAAAATAGTGCCCCGGTTTCCATGACTGACAGTTGATGGTCACACTATAATAATTATAGTGTGACCATCAAAATAATTTTCCTTCGAGCCCTGATGAAGGTTTAATAGATAACCGAAAGCTTGGCAAAGAAGGTGAAGTTTCTGTTTTGACTTCAATCCAATCATTGTACGCAGACGTTCTTCGTGGGTTGATCCACATATTTCAAGATTATAGGGACTCCTTGAGGCAATTAATCAATCAGCAGCTATACCGACTTTGAAGGAACCAAGATGAGAGGTTGAGGCGTTTCACCCTGTAGGTATGTGGAAAACTCTACATAATCTTGATTTAAGTGCCACAGCTCAGTTTTGGTACGAGGCGGTGCCATCTGATATCGCCGCTCCCGCTTGTGCTGAATAAAGGGCGGGAAGCTCCAGAGCTCCCCCGCTTCCCAATGCGGCGTCGTGACTTATGTTTACCGCAGTGGGCCCACAGCTCACCCCCAAATTTAGTGTTGGTTGTTAGGCAACGAAATGTCTAACAGTTGTGATTATTCCTAGATTAGTTCAGTTATGATTTTGTATGAGACGTGAGTTTTACGCTCGGAAATATACAGTTCTAACAAGGGTTATACGGCCCGCATTATGGCTGAAGGAGGCGAAAGATTCTTTGATTCGATGGACAATCCGTCGGAGAACATGAAAGTAGACAAGGTGAGTGGCATCGTTAAGCTAAATAAGAAAAATTACAAGACTTGGGCGTTCAATCTCAAGCTTGAGTTACGCAGCAGAAAGCTGTGGGAAATCGTCTCAACGACCGACGACGACGCCTTTGACGCGATGTCAGCGGAGGCGAAAGAAAGGGCGTACTTATTGATCGCAAGAACTCTAACTGAGGATATTCAAGAGTCTATTTTGGATATTGAGTGCCCAAGGGTATTATGGCAAAAGTTAGCTGGGAGGTTCCAGCCAAAGACTAGGTTGAGAAGACTACAAGCCTCAAAAAGCCTATACTCTGCTAAGATGCTACCAGCTGAAGATATGGAAACGTACATCAATCGAGTGCTGGGGTATGCCTCGGAGATCGTGAAAGCTGGCAGTATGAGAATACACGATGAGCAGGTATGTAATGTAATTCTAAATGGACTACCTGAGGAATTTGAAACAACCGTCAGTATGATATGCACATTCGGTGATGCGGACTATACGCCAGAAAAGATCGAAAGTATACTTTGTGGTGAATTTAAAAGGAAAATGATGAAGAAAGAGGAAAGTGAATCGAATAACGCATTACTCACAAAACGGTTTGGCGGCGTAAAACCTATCGAGTGCTACAAATGTGGTCAGATTGGTCATTTTGCCCGATCATGCAAGCAAAATAAGGATGATAAACCTAAGGATTTTAAACTTCAACAGTCCCTGAATGTGGTATGTTTGAATGTGGGTAAAGTATTACGGGATGACGAATGGTTGCTGGACAGCGGTGCAAGCTCCCATTTCTCTCCGGAAAGATCAGATTTCACCACGTATGAAGAACTAACAACCCCTCAGATTGTATCGCTAGCCTCAAAGGTGAATTGCACGGTCATTGGGAAAGGGTTAGTGGTTGTTTCCACAAAAACTCGTGATGGGGAGTTTACCATTCGTTTTGAAGAAGTATATCATGTACCCGACTTCAGTTTTCGATTGGTGTCAATTGCGACGATCGAAAAGAAGGGTTACAAAGTAGTTATTCAAAATGGAATATGTCGAGTATTTAACAGAGATGGTTTTGTGGTGTTGGAAGCTCCGCGAAATCAAGCCAACATGTACTCTCTGAAGAAGGAAACTATCAAATCCGCGTGCATAACTCAGACCAAGTATCAGGGTTGGCATCAGAGGCTCGGCCACATTAATCAGGACTTGATCAAATTGATGTACAGAAGAGGCTCGGTGAGGGGACTTGACGATGGAGTTTTGAAGGAACCAGAAACTTGCGAAGCGTGCATCATAGGGAAGAACGCACGTAAACCGTTTCCGAAAATTGGTAAGCTGGTTACTTCACAGTTACTGGAAGTTATTCACTCGGACGTATGTTGCTTGCCAGTGGAGTCGTACTCAAAATTCAAGTATTTTGTGTCATTTATTGATGATTACTCAAGGCGAGCTACAGTTTACTTCATAAGAACCAAAGATGAGGTTCTGGGCTGCTTCAAAACTTACAAGTCGATAGCCGAGAATCAAACTGGTAAGAAAATCAAGTGTTTGAGAAGTGATAATGGACGAGAGTACATCAACAAAGCGTTTGAGAAGGAATTGGAACGATGTGGAATAGTTCGTCAGCTGTCTTGTCCATACAGCCCGCCACAGAACGGATTAGCAGAAAGATTTAACCGAACCATTTTAGATCTGACGAGGTCGATGTTGATTGAATCCAATGCGCCTAAACGTTTTTGGGCGGAAGCTGTCAACACGGCTTGCTACGTGAGGAATAGGTGTCCATTAGATAATGGAAAAACACCTGAGGAAATTTGGACCGGCAGGAAACCAAGCGTCAAGCACATGAAACCATTTGGGTGTAAAGCGTTTGCTCATGTACCAAAGGAGTCTGAGAGGAAGAAATTGGACGACAGAGCGACAGTATGTGCAATGCTAGGATACGCTGGGGCCGCCAAAGGATATAGATTATGGGACTTCGGGCGCAGCAAAGTGTTGATTAGTCGTGACGTTACATTCAAGGAAAGCGAATTCCCATTCAAGGGAAAAAACCAGACAGCAGAGGTCTACACAGAAGATGAAGAAATATTCATCCGAAACCATGTAGAGGAAGAAACTGGCAGAGCAGTTGCAACTCAACCAGAGGCTTTGGTAGAAGAGCAACACGAAGATGAACCAGAAGAATTAGAAGATGACGACGACGAAGAGGAAGCTGTAGAAGAGGCAGAAGAGCCCGAAAACAACGGAAATCATAGAATGCAGTTGAAGGACAGGACAAAACTCCAGAAACCAGAAAGATTTGCGAATTCAGCTGAAAGAAAGGATCCAAAAACCTACAAACAAGCTATGTCTGGACCAGACAAGGAACTGTGGGCTGAAGCCATCCAAGAGGAGCTGACGTCACTGGAAACAATGAACGTATGGGAGTTGACTGACCTGCCACCTGGAAAATCAGCAGTGGGTTGCAAGTGGGTTTTCAGAACCAAGTACATGGCTGACGGTAGCGTGGAGCGCTACAAAGCCCGTTTGGTTGCCCAGGGATTTACCCAGCAAGAAGGAGTAGATTACAACGAAACGTACAGCCCTGTGATCAGTTTGCCAGCTATAAGGTTAGTGCTGAAGCTAGCAGTAAAGAACAATTGGTGGATCCATCAGATGGACGTCAAAACGGCATACCTGAACGGAATCTTGAAAGAAGAAATATATATGAAGATGCCTGAAGGTTTATCAGAAGTCGGATCAGACCAAAAAGTTTGCAGGCTGCTGAAGAGTCTTTATGGGCTGAAACAATCAGGTCGTTCATGGTACGAAACTCTCAATACCAAACTTCTCGAGGGTGGAATGAAAAAATGCAAGTCAGAGCCTTGTATTTACGTAAGCAAAAGAGCGTCAGGGGTAGGCATAATTCTGGTTTATGTGGATGACCTGATATTGGTATCGTCAAGTAAGGAATGCATGACATATTTGAAGAGCATGCTAAGAAAGTACTTTGAAGTAAAAGACTTAGGAGAACTCAAGTATATTCTTGGTATCGAAGTCACGAGATCACGAGATGGAACGATAAAACTGAATCAACAAAAGTACATAAAAGAAATTTTGAGTGAATTCCGAATGGTAGATAGTAAACCAGCCCTGACACCAATGGACCCATATCAGGAGTTAAGCAAGTCACATAGCCCAACGACAGTTAAAGAAAGGCAAGAAATGGAAATGGTACCATATCGAAGACTAGTGGGGAAATTGATGTACCTGTCCCAAGCAACGAGACCAGACCTGGCATTTGCAGTCTCCAAACTTGGACAATTTTCTTCTAATCCCGGGATGACACACTGGATAGCAGCAAAAAGGGTGCTCCGCTACCTGAAGGGGACGCAAGACAAGGAGTTCATCATTCATGGCCACGGTAATTCCATGGTAGCCTATTCGGATTCGGATTGGGCGGGAAACAAGGATGACAGGAGATCAACCACAGGATTCACTGTGATGATTGGCAGCACTCCCATCATATGGAAGTCAAACAAGCAAACGTGCATTGGACTGTCAACCATGCACGCCGAGTTTGTGGCTGTAGCGTCGACAGCAATGGAAGTAATTTGGCTGAGAAGCGTGTTGAACGAGTTGGGGCACGAACTGGATGGAATCCCCAAAGCGCTTTGTGACAATCAGTCGGCAATTGAATTTGCAAAAGGAAACCGAGTCAGCTCACACTCGAGGCACATCGACATAAGGTACCACTTCCTGAGGGACATGGTCAGGAAGGAAGAATTGGTGCTCGAGTATACTCCAACGCGAGACAACGTTGCTGACATATTCACCAAGCCGTTGTCGAGGTTCAAGCTCGAAGCTGTCTTGAAGGACATAGGGCTTGAAAGGAAAGAAAACAAGCAAGAATCTGTTGGTTGTTAGGCAACGAAATGTCTAACAGTTGTGATTATTCCTAGATTAGTTCAGTTATGATTTTGTATGAGACGTGAGTTTTACGCTCGGAAATATACAGTTCTAACATTTAGTATTAACCACTCATTGAAATCGCGATAGTAAGCTTTTATCTACGGCCGAAAGCGTTATTTTTCCGAATTTGGGGACAATACAAATTTTGGGGTCAGGGCCTGAGAACCCTGTCGAGAACCTTCTTCCAATGGAGAGCAGACCGACAGGGGGAACAGATCCCTTGCTTGCCAGATGTTAGAGCCTGACAGGACCATGACGGATACACGTTAGGGGGAATGAGGGCTGACAAGGAACCCGCTAAGGGGATTGGAAAGAGCACGTTAGGTGGAAGAGACGTTGATGGTTTCGACACGTTAAGGGGAATTACTGGCAATTTAAAAACCCCTTGATGTTCAAAATAAAAGGAATTAATCATTTCAGTCCCGTAGACAGTTCGCCTAATGATTTTCCTCGATGTTACAGGGGAGGATACCGCGGGGGACAGAAGCGCCCGCCCCGGAATTTCGTCAACCGCGACGAAGACTTCCCCTCGCTCCCCGGCTCCGAATCAGGGCTCAAATCCGACGGGGACGCCAGACCTCAAAGGGACCACGAGCCGAAAACGCCTCCCAAATCGCTGGAATCTCGATTCCCTCAGGATGTGTCCAAAGAAGACCTCAAGTAAGCGAAGAAACGGCCCAAGAGTTCTGCATGGTTTCATTTGGAAGTTGAATTTGGTATAGCACAATTCTACAGCTTTATCCTCCACGCTCAACTCCGCTGTATTCTATTTGCTTCATTCCTATAAGCGTTTTCAACCCGCACGCAATTTTCCAGGATGATATTTGAGAAACTAGATATTGGAGATGGTTTTTCTTTTGATAAAAGTGGAGCACCGTGCGGAACAGTGAGGGCTCTCACTTTCCTCAACTCCAAATGCAAGAAGGGATCACATTTCGGCAAAGTTGTGGCGTCGAGAATGAAGATCCCACGTTTTTTAGATCCTCCCGAACCAAGAATAAAATCAGACAGTACTCATACCATAACATATTTTTGTTTGTTTTAATTGTTGTTTTAAAGTGAATCTTTTATTATATCGTCTCAAACTTTTTCGTCTGTGTGTCGCATGTCCCTTCGTCACATCACGCGTCACGCGTCGTGTTAATACGCTACCCTGCCTCAACGGTAGAGCCTAGGGAGACGGCGTTTTTTCATAGGTGCGGATGTGTCGTACGCCATATTATATTTGTCAAAATTCGTGGAAATTCGAAAATTCGTAGAAAAAATTTGTCTTTCTCGCGCGTTGTCCCACGTTTTTTCACATTCCACTCGCGCCAAAGGCCGTTTAGGGGGTCGAAAAAATTCCGAAAAAATACGAGCCGTATAGATCAGACCTGGAGGTAGTCGGTCAAACAGAAAATCGGAATTTCGCTGAAATTCGTCGAAATAATTGTTTTTCTCGCGTTTTTCCCACGTTTTTTCGGGTTCAAAAATACCCAGTAGGGAGCCGTTTTTTGGATATTGCATCTGCGAGCCAAATGCGCTTCCATCTATGGCAAATCCGATTCCGAAGTCGGATTTCAAAAAAACCGAGGGGGAGGGGCCGAGTTCACGGTGAGAAGCGAGTTCATCGTTTTAATTCGCGCGGGTTGAGGCTTGAGATGCGTGGCTGCCGAACGTCAGTGAGATATTTATTGAGACATTTAGTTGAATGTGAAAAAGGTTTCACTTTTACCGTGGTTTTGTTCATTGTTTGACTGAGGGTTTTGAGAATGGAGGACCATGTCTGTAAATGGCGCTGGGTTTATTTGGTGACTAAAACGAGGTAGTGTCAGGTCTATTTCGTCCTCTCCAATTGTCGATGATATGATGCCAGCCGGTCCATATGAACGTAAAGGCTTGAGATTTTATGATCGATAAGTATATTTTTCTCCCTTTGAGAAAAGCTGTCATATTCTTTCCAACCACTTTTTTAAATTTTATTAACTACCTCAAAGAGAAAAATGGCAGAATAAAGTGAAACTTAAAAAAAAAAAAAAAAAAAAAAAACCTGTTGAGGATGGGCGAGCCCCCCGCTCGCTATTCGCGCGTATACGGACGAATGATCCGCCTGAAATGAGATCAGTCGCCCGTCGCCTGAAACCGCCTCTTCGCGTCGCTTGCAGTGGAGGACCCCCAATTCAGTTTCACGCAATGGGATTAGTCGCTTGTATACGGACGAAAACGCGTCGTCGCCTCAAAACGCTTCCAGTGGAGGAGCACCCTGAACCGTATGATCCACAGAATCACGATGTTTTTGCTTGACTCAAATGCACGTAGGACCTTGTACGACACTTAGCAGCTCTTTCCTCGTTGTGTAGTTGTTACTCCTCTTGTCCATTCTTGTTGCTTGCGCTTGTAGCGCCTCTTCTGAGGACAGTGCTTTGTATTAACGCTATTTTGCATGTGCTTCCTGCTTATTGCCTAATCTAACGTTTCAGGCCGTCGCAAATCGACCAGAATGGAACTTCGAAAGACAAGTTTTACAGGACTCGTGTTTGGGTCAACCACCAAAATCAAATGTGCGCGAACGTAGAAGACGTCTTGTCAAAAAAGTTAACGTTTCCAGTATTAAAATATTTAATTTTGGTGTTCCCTTGTTTTTCGTGGGGAATACTTGAATACCTAGTCATTGTTAGTCATGGTTTCAAGAAATCAGTTTAAAAAACGTATATCGTAGGCATTGAAAAGTATATAGTTTGTATGAATGGAGTTTTGGCATTTGACAAAAGAGATGAAAAAAAATATTGCCGCCTGTGGGTGGATTGCCGCTTGTGATTTGTGTAGATCATGGTACATGTATTGTCTTATGACTTAACTGTGGGACACCCCCAGACCCCCGGATTATCTAAGTTTTGATCAAGGATCATAGCAAGGAAACATGGTACATGTTTTTCGGATTGGTATTTTTTTTACCCAAAGCCTGGGTAATCATCTACGGCACAACCCGCGTAATCCCTGAAAATTTCATCAAAATCGGATCAATATTGGCTGAATGAGGGGGTTGAAGGAGGGGAAAACGGAAAAAATCCTTGAAGGCGCTCAACCTATCTCAGAAGGTACATCATTTTTGAATTTCTCGAGATTTTCAAGAATTTATATATATTGGTATATTATATATATAGAAGGTGATCGGGTGGCAAGGGGGTAGATGGGCGAAGGGTTTACGGGGGACTTCACTCTCGCATTCCAACACGTTTCGCGCAAATTCGCGGGGTTGCGCGCGTCGCGCGGGATTTTAATATAGCCTATGTTGGGGGAAATCGCACCCGAGACCGTTAGAAAAAAAAAACACCATTCAAATCCGTTCAGCCGTTTAGGCGCCTATAAGGCACGACAGACACACAGACAGAAAGCTCAACATACCAAGGGGGGCTCGACCCCCCTAAGCAGATTTAAACGGTCCAATGGAAAAAATCGCCGTATTTTTATCGCTTACCGTTTAGGAGGAGAAGAGGAAAAAACATGTACCATGAGAACAGATGGGCGAAGGGTTTACGGGGGGGGGGGGGGGGACTTCACTATCGCATTCCAATCCAGATCACGCCCGTAAAAACATGTACCATGTTAAAAGAGCTGGCTCCATTCAGAGGAGGTTTGAGCTACAGTAACTGTTAGTCACTCTTAGTTCTAGTTTGTTTCCCATTTTGGTGACTCAGAATCACCATCTTTAGTGGCTCATTTACTCGCTTTCCATTTTTCGAGGTTCCACGTCTATTCAAACATTGTTCAGAAATTTTTATTTTTATTTTTCCAAAACGTTTTTTACTGACACAGAATTAATTTATGCACAATTAACAATCAAAGAATAATAAACCCTTGTGTCTGGGGAACATTTGTGGAGGAGCTAACGCCAGCGCGCTCTTGCGCCTGTTCGGGTAACTATCCAGGTTGTTTTTCTTATCAACTAGGATGATGGCCTGGATGATGTCTTCACAGCGAAAGCGCTCGTCCATGCCGTATAAATAGTCTCGTTGACAGGCGTCTTAACAAAGTTATCGTATTTTCAGGGCGAACCACATCGTCAAGAGGCAATCGGAGCCCAGAGGGAGCCCGTCGGTTCGGGGGCGGGGAATCTCTCGGAGGGGCCGCTCCAACGAGGTGCAGCCGTTCACTAAGAGCCAGGCCCATGGGCCCAACCACGCTCCAGACAAAGTCCCAAAAGGCGAGGATGACGTTTTGTATCTTGGTAAATTGCGATAGTCGATTCGTCTTTACTTCGTGGATCTTTTTACAGCTGGAAGCACTGCCGACGAAGACATCGCCACTTTGGCCCAACACTTCTCGAACGCTGTGATCAACGTGGATAAAAACATCGCTCCCATCAGTGAGTACCTCATTGCTGACAAGTCTTTTTCAACCCCTTTCTCAACTCTATTGATCATCGACAAATTTCCCACCGTTGTTCAAGGGAACCAGTCTGAGCCTCCGGCCGACGAAAGGCCTCGGCACACCGCCGGTGGCCACCAACCTCGCCACGACGGTCACCACAAGCCGGACAAACACCCTCAGGGTCACGCTCCCGAACAGAAACAGGTGACACCCGAACAGCCTTCAACGAAATCGAAGAGGTGAGTACCGCTGTAGTTTTCACACTGTTTACATCCTCACAAAATTCGACATCTCTTGCTTCGGTTAATTAAGTTGGATTCTTGGGATATCTCTGGCGATTTTTTTTGATTTTTTGTTTTTTACGATACAACGTAAACACGTATTCTACGTTCTTCAGTGTTTAGCCTTCAGGCTCAACAGTTTTTTTTAAATTAATAAATTGATGATGATTTTTCTGATAATTATTTTTTTGTCGACAGGTACTCAACTCAGAGGCAGAGACCCCCCACCGGTGGACAGGCTCCGCCCACATCCGCCCCGCCCCCATCTACCCAGCAGATGCCCAACGCTCCGAACTACCTCCCGCCGCAACAGGGCTACTATCCCCCGCAACACGGTGAGTCTTGAAGCGATGTTTGTGTCCGATACTGGTTGAGATTTCCGACAAAAACTGAACATTTTATGATGCAGGAATCTGTCCTCCGGAGAACCCCCCGCACATCGCGGCGCCACCAGCGCAGTTTCAGCCAGGTAGGTGTTGTTGTAGCTTTGTACCTTTAGCGTGGCCGCGATTGAATTAACCCATTTTGTTTTACCGCAGGGGTCCAGATGGTGACTTTCCTGCCTACAGTGCCTCCACCGCCGACGAACACGTTCCAACCGCCTCCGAACATCTACGTTCCGCCCGCCCCATACATATCGCCGCCACCCATTGTACAGGTGAGCCACCCTACCGACACCATTTCAGTTTCTCATAAGAGAGATCCTAGTGGATCCGATCAAGATGCTATCACTTGGAATGCGGATGCTGTATCTACGGCGACCAAATTCGATGCTAACCAAAATTGATAGAGATAAGTTCTAGCATTGTTAGGTCGTATCCCCGCGTCGGATCTTGAAGTAACGGGTCACGTCACTCTTAAATCGTGTTTGTGTAAACACAAATACAACAACAACAAACTGTATTCGGCTTTTGAGGTGTTTGAGGTTTCGTTGTCAAAATATTAAGTGCCTACTAGTATGTAGCAGGTGAGCATTTCATGAGGTTTGTTCCAAGTCTGACAGCGTTTGTCGACACATCCCAACCACACTCATTCGAGCTGTCGGTTCCCGTCCAACTGCTGTCAACCTACAGATTGACCGAGAACAGCAGTTATCTCGACTGCGCGTGTCTCGCTTATTCGGACTGTGGGGGGCCTCGCTTCGCTCAGCCGACCACTTACTCTGACAGAAGGCCTCGCTTCACTCGGCCGACCACTGTCTGGGGCAGGGAGGCCCCACTGCGCTCGGCTAAGAAACGCCGACTCCATTGGACCATGAACAAAAAATATATTATTATGCCTCCACGTTTCCAAGGTCCCTGGCACGCCACCCTCTCGCGCGCCAGGTCTCTTCAAATCATTCAAATTAAACTCGCTGTCTAAATTCGCTCATCGTCGGAACTCGTTTTTTCGGGATTTCGTAATAAAATGTGGACCTCTAGGTAGGATACTACGGAGGAAACTCCGAATCTATCGGACCATTAACAACGAAGAATTTGAAAGAAATAAGTTTCACGAACTCCCGCGCACCAAAAATTTCGCTCAGCGCGCTTATCAGACGTAAAATTGGCCGAGGAATCCAAATTCGCGGAAAAAATTAGGGGTTCCCATTTGAAATAAGAAAGTTGCGCGCATTTTTGGGGGTTCTCAACCCTACCAGTAGATGTCTAAGAGGTGGAGAGTGTAGAAAAAATTGGCGTATTTTTATCACTTTCCGTTTAGGAATAGGCTCGTGACACACATAATGTGACATACATACAGACACGTCTGAATTATTGGTATAGATTATTATTATTATTATTATTATGGATGGAAAGTAGTTAAGGTTAAAATAAATAATGTGCCCAGTCAATGGCGTGTTTACCATTTCCTGCTGTTGTCGTTTATTTGTCTTCTCGGAAGCGTGTTTACCCATTAGGCAGGTTACTTGCCGATAAGGATTCACCACTAATTGGATCGGCATTTGCACATGCGCACTGCTGGAGATAAGAAAGGGTTGGAGTCGAGATACGATGACGTATTTCACCACTAGGAACTCTCTAATTACACTACTTTACAGAATTTAGGGGTGCTCTTGAATCCGGCCGGAGCTTGTCAGTTTCTTTCGTTATTTGGTGTGCTGAATCCGAAACGGAGGTGGTTTTTTTTTTTTTTTTTTTTTAGCTCGTTTTTCCATGATATAGCCTGTTTTCACTTGTTTTGTGCACAAACTTTTCAGGATTTTTCATTGAACACACTTCTGAATTAAATGCCTTCCAAAGAGGCCTAACTTATGTAAACTTTATCGTTGATTCCGAATATCACCATAATTTTTCCATTGCACCGCTTCCAACCCCCCGTTTTCACAAAAAAAAACTTGCAAAAAGTGTGGAAAAACTCAAATTTTTCGTCATTTTTTTCCACACATTTCATGAGCTAAAAAAAAAAAAAAAAAAAAAAAAAAAAAAAAAAAAAAAAAAAAAAAAAAAAAAAAAAAAAAAACGGACCTCAGATTCGGATTCAGCACACCAAATAACGTAAGAAACCGACAAGCTCCGGCCGGATGCACCTCTAAATTCTGTAAAGTAGTGTTATGAAACATAATCTCATCCATTTTGGTTTATTATTCTTGGAATAATACACATGTGTATTAGGTCTGTTTTCGCGACGGAGGTCGACGACTCCGATCGGCCTCAAAATTTGACATTATCCGTTTCGAGAGGTCTGGATTTCAAAACCGAAATGTCCGTCCGGGTTGGTACGTCAGTACACCCAGCGAGGTGAAAGTAGGGTCACCAGTACACCCGAGCACTACCGCAGTACACCCAGAGAAGAATCGGACGTATGACGCGATTACACCTGAACGAGTTGTAACGCGAGTACACCCAGTCCGCTCGATAGTGCCGGAAAACACGAGTTGCACGAAGTTGGGTTCCTGGCACGAAGTTGGCGCACTTGACGGAAAATAATAAAATTGATTAATTTAATATTTATGGATGGTTCAAATATTCGTTGATAGGCCGCTTGATAGTTTTCACGCTTCTTTCAGAAGAAATTTTTATTCACCTCACCCGAACATTTGTGTGTTTACGGAGGAACTAGTTTAAAATTCTGAAATTTTGACAAAATACGTGGTTTACCATCTAGTTGTGCCCGCAAGGTTTTCAGTCCGATCGCCCAAACCCGTGGGGCGCTATGGGGCTAAAATGGGGCTACGGGAGGGTTTTTTTGAAGGCTTTTAGCTATGGGATCGAGTTAGGTGTCGTTTTCGAAGTATTTTTGGACGTAGAATCCATTTTTTGAGGTCCCGCAACAAATGGGATTTTTAAAGGATCCCGGTTGGTCAAATATTTTTCAAGTAAAAAAACAAAACAAAAAAAGCTGCAAATTTTACACAAGGGTTTATTATTCTTTGATATAGGTTACTTGTGCAAAAATCATTTCTGTGTCAATGGAAAAAATTTGAAAAAAAAAAAAATTTTGGATTTTTTTCAATTCTTCAAAAATTCTTTATTTTTTACTTGAAAAATATTTAACCTCCTGGGATCCTTCAAAAATCCCATTTTTAGCCCCATGAACGCCCTATAGATCGCCACAGTGAAATCGGATCGTTGCGGGACCCCAAAAAATGGATTCTTCGTCCAAAAATACTTCGAAAACGACACCCAACAAAGCCCAAAGCAAAAAGCCCAAAGCAAAAAGCCCAAAAAAAGCCCATAGCTAAAAGCCTTTAAAAAAAAAACCCTCCCGTAGCCCCATTTTAGCCCCATAGCGCCCCACGGGTGTGGGCGATCGGACTGAAAATCTTGCGGGCACAACTAGATGGTAAACCAAGTATTTTGTCAAAATTTCAGATTTAAAAAAAAAAAATCCTACTGCCCAAAACGGACCGGACGGCGGACGGACATTTCGGATTTAGAATGTAGACCTCTTGAAACGGATAATGTCAAATTTTGAGGATAATGTCAAACGGATAATGTCAAATTTTTTCGTCGCGAAAACAGGTGTATTATTCTAAGAATAATAAACCAAAATTGAAAAAAAATCCAAAAAAACATGCATTTGAAATACCTATTTTTAAAAAATTTGTTTTGTTTTCATTTACAGAATTAAATTTCTGCGCAAGTAACCGATATCAAAAAATAATAAACCCTTGATTAAAATTTGCAGCGATTTTTTCTTTTTTCCAGCCCGGACCCGCTGAAGTGTACCAGGGCGGTGTCACCTACTACAGCACGCAGTCTCAACCCGTCGCTCGGGCTCCGCCATCACGAAGGGTCAAATTAGCCATCCCCATCGTCGCTCCTGATTCTTCGCAGCCCATACAGTGAACCCCCTCCCCCCCTATTCACCCTTCTGTTTGTGAATCATCCTCCACACGAACACTAATCGGCTCCAACCACCCCGCCCTGGAAATATTAAATATATGTTAAAATAAAATTTTTATTATAACAAACTCTTCAAGCCTTTTTAAAAAATCCACATCTAAAACTAATCTCATTTGACAAAAAAAAAAAAAAAAAAGGATTTAAGACGAAATAGTCTATTTCCACGATAAAACTATATAAAACTTGTAGACGCGTTTCGGTTGATTAGACCATCATCAGTACAATACAAAATGAGGAAGATGTGAGAAGTTACTTATATACAAAAGTGAAATGTGCCTTCTAATGGGCGTGGCATTAGAAAGGTGGCATGAAAGGAGAAAGGTAATGTGAAAGGAAGACTCATAAGACTATTTCGTCTTAAATCGTCTTTTTTAAGATGGATTCCCACTATCTCGCCGCATCCACCTTACATTATCTCATTTGACCTTTCAGGAATGTTAACCCTAATTGTCTTGTTTGGAAAATTTCTCTCTCATCCGTAGCTTTATAATCTTCCGGTTGTAGAAGAATATTCAAATTTGTTATATAGTCTTTAAATACTCAATTTTATGGAGAAGCTGTGTGAAGATTTTTTGTTAACAATCATTTTGTATTTATTGGTCAAATTTGTAATTATTTAAGAGAAATAGAGAACGTTTATTTGCAAAATAAAAATTTATCCTCGGTGACGTTCTTTGTTGTTTTCTCTCCCTTCCCAGGACAGGTACAATCAAGACGAGTGTTTAAATTATTAATTTAAATTTTATTAATTTCAATTTCCGCTCACATAAGTGTTTAGAATCAACAAAGACTTTTAATAATAATCTCTAAAGCTTACAAAACAATTTCAGGTTAGATTACGAAGAGGGAAACGAGGGAGAGCCAGCTCCCTTTCCGCTACGTTTGATTAAAAATAAAATTTCTTAACGCCAAAAAAACCTTACAGAAGTTATATTTAACAAAGTTGGAAAACATATTTATTGTTGTACAGATGAAAACCAAAAAAAAAGTAGATTTTTCAATTTTTTCCCCTAAAATTGACATTTTACCTTCGGGTTGGGATAGGCGATAACTGGGTGGTCGATAGTTCTCTATGTGAAGATCGATTTGCGAAATTGTTTTAGCGTTAAGCCGTACTGCGAGTTGAACAATGTTCAGTACGTCATACTGTAAGAATCACAGTTGGTATATTGATGCCATGCGCTGCAACAATGTAGCTCAGTGTCGTGAACAACGTGTGTCAAGCGAGCGGACTCAAGGCCAACGTATGTCAGGCGTTGGAAGATAAGGATGTCTTAAAGAGTCGATTTAAAAAGAAGTATCGATCCCCCCCGTACAACAGAGCCGAGTCAAGTTTCCTGAATCGGTTCGATTCTTTTCATTAAATGAAAATTTTTGAAGGACAATTTTTGGCAATCAAGACCAGCAAAGGCCTTGAGTTGTTCGAAAGAAACTGCAAATTTTGTAAAGTCGTTTGTCGTGAATGCTCGCTTGACTCGTTTCTAAATCTGAAGGAGTATTGCTTCTTGAAAAAAAAATCGATAAATTTTCTTGAAATCGATAAATTCCAATTTGTGAAATAATCGATATATGTACTAGAATTTTTGATAAAATCGATACGATTTTATTAGTCAACGATGACTCATTTCGAAATTCGAAAAATATCTATACGATTCTTTCCAAAAAGATCGATAGGTACTGTATTTAATCTATTCTTTTTAAAGAATCTGACATCCCTATGAGGTAGAGTTAGGAATGGGAAATTGTACCCTCACTATCTTTTTTGGCATTGATTGTCGGAGAGAGAGAGAGGGGGACCTTGGAAACATCGGAAGTTAACAATCGATTTCACCGATTAATCGTCCTTCCACCGTCGATAACCGTTGCATAAGGAATGGTAGTCTCAGCATTTTAACACTCGGACCTCGCATGTTTGAAGCAGGGGGACAAGGAAGCCTCGTGGACTAAGGCGTCAGTGAAACGCCTGTTTACAAATCAATCGGGGCACTGATCTGCCAGGTTCAAATCCGGGGACGATTACCTATGTTTGACCAAAAAGTCAATCATGTGTTGTAATACCTACCTGTCTTGTGGGCAGACAATTCACCTGTGAACTCAAGTTCAAGTGAATCCTTGTAGAGCCTCCCGTGCCGAAGGCATTTGCCTTCAACACACAAGATCTGAGGAGCAAAGTTTACACACAACCAACCAAACAACCCACAGCCGCCGATTGTTGGTAAACAGTCCTCTGGCGGGGATAACACATTTTTCTGGTGGACACGTCTAAACATGCCTTCGTTTGCTGAGAACGTTAAACTAGCCACACAATCTGTGGGCCTTGGGTGCTAAGGACGGGAGAGGGGACGTATCATAAACCCCCCAAACCGATAAGTGATAAGACGTGTATTAGGTAGGTAATTAGGAGTTGGGCCTCAACCACTCAGGAGGCAAATAGTCAAAAACGGTCACTCAGGAGTACAATAAGCCAGAAGGCCTCCAGGTACTTGGAGTCTCCCCCAGATTATCACCTTGCGCGCAGTGTCCCCCGCAAATTTACATTTACATTTTACATGGTTGAAGCACCCAGGTAGTCCTCATTTGGACCAACGAGGCACATGACACATTGACCCCATTTAGGACTAAATTATAAATGTTGACTAAAAACTTGTGCCCGATTGCAGTCAGATAGACATAATATACCTGAGTGTTTTATATTATACAGGATCGAATACTCACAATCAGAGCGTGTCAATCGACTTTGAAACATGGAAATCGGCAAACATCATTAGGGAGGAAATCAGTACATTATTCCAAGCCGGCAGGAACAGGCTGAAGGGACACCGACAGATGACTGCATCTGAGTAGTTCAGGTCACTGAGGCCATTTGTGGCGTCATGGCAAACAAGGACAACTCTATCGAAGGACGGGAATGTCCAGCCCCTGCAAAGGTTCGTCCGAGCTACAAAGCAGCGACAGAGGTACTTCTGGGGACCCCAAGAGTGTCTTACAATATATCAAAATTCTTATCAATAAAATAAAAATCCAAAATTAGATTTTCAACTCATAGCCATCAAGTTCTATTTCTAATGAAATCAATTCAAGATACATTTGGATTTAAAAGGATTAATCACAGCATGCCAATCGGTCGAATTCTTCTTGCAAACATGGTGGCAGTGTGAATGGCAACAATTGGCAGCACTGTCGAGTATATTCAGATGGCAGCAGGAACTATCGCCCATCCTAACCTTCAAGTTGTTCCACGCATTGCGCTACACAGTATTTTGACATTGCGACAATTCAGTTTTTTTAGGAGGGGAAGAAAAGACTAGAAAATCGTGACTAGGAACCGTCTTCCGCGATGGAACTTTTTGGCATGCAGAATCGAATGGAACTTCGCGGGATGACGTCACGTCAGGGTCTACAGTACAACTCGTGAATTAAAGAAAAAACTGACTCATTTAGAATAAATTACTCAAGATTTGGTCGACTGTCTTCACAACACCGAGAAAAAGAAGGCTGTTGCGGTTTTTGAAAACAACTTCGGTTCTCACCACGTTAGACAACTTGCCAAATGACCCTGCCAAAATTGACTCCAATTGTGGTGACCGGTGTCGGTAGAAGAGGAGAGGAAGACAGAGAAAAGCTCCATGTGTGCGTAAGAAAGGAGTAACACTAATTTTACAGATCAGTTTCAATTTAGTTTAAATATTTGTTTTCGAATAAATACAAACGGCGGCCTGGCGATGCGTGGAGGGCGAGGAATTGTGATTTTTCGTAAAACACTTGGAGGATATTGGAGGGAATTGAGATTAAAGAATCGATTATTTAAATATGTAGCAGAAAACCCATTGATGAAGAAGGACCACGATTTTACGCTTGGTTGGCTACGTAATACGTGGAAAAGGTGAAATATTGGAGGATTAGCTTCTTGGGGACACCTCGCCCATTTTGAGCCTAATGGGCTCCTTGAGAAGGTCGAAATTCATCGTTTCTAGCAACATATTCGGATTCAGCACCCTTTAAAACCAGCGCAGAACTGTTTTAGAAATGTTGGCGATTTTGAACTGGAAGCGGAGGACCCGTGATGGCACACTGGGCTTTGAGTAGTTGGGCACAGAGCCGCCAGAGCGCCGAATAATAAATCTAATAAAAATTGGAATAAAAACACTCAGCAGGGTCAATTTTCGAATAACCTTCTTTGATGATAATCTTGACGCTCGATTTTTGATTGACCTTCTCAGATGATTAACCCGATCCTCTATTTTCGGGGTCTGCTTCTCGCGTAGCAAGGTTGGCTAACTTGCATCTCTCGGCCAATCCAAAGATGACTAAGCAAGCCACGTCATGTACCCCCTCCAGACCTTGAAATTCAAATATTACATTTTTCCTAAGGCCCTATAAATAATTTTATAATAATCCAGTTTCTGGAAAATTCACCCATTTTAATAACTTTTAAAGCATGACCTCTCCAGGAAATTTTTTTTAATCATTCAAGGAGCTCATTTCATCAAAATCGATTGAACATTAAAAGAGACATTTCAGGAAAACTGCAGAATTTTTCGTTTTCCTAAAATTTCACTTTTAAAAAAATTTCAAATTGACCAACGCATCACCACCGCCTGCCTAACCTCAAAACACTCTACCGGACTCTCGTTCCACTCTATGCCACATCGTGAAGGGGATTACAATTAAACCGTGTGAATTTGTCGACAAAATGTTCCTATGATTGATATGGAGAAGTTTTTGGATTTTTGTTTTTTTTGTGTTTTTTTTTTTTTCTTTTTTTTTTACAAAATAACCAACTATGGAAACCGTACCGGAGGCCGGCCAGTTATACTTGGTTCCGTTGATTAACTTCGTCAACTCTCTTCGGAGACGCCGTATTTTTCATCCACTAGAACAGAATCCGTAAAATGAGAAGTGAAGAAGAGGTCAAAATGAATTTCAACTAAAAATGGCGTTACCTGGTATTGAAGGGAAGTCCGGCCCGCGTATTTCCAAACAAACCAGAGTTGGGTTGTCCCGAGTGGAGAGTATGACCCATGTGTCCGTCAGCTCGCACGCCATTACGGGCGAGTCGGGTGTAAAAACGGAAATCAACGAGCCTGAAAAAAATAGTCAGTTAGCGCAGTGCAGCTAACGTAGGGCGGTGGTGTTGAAGAACTTACCTTTGGCGATGTCCCATATTCTGATGGAACGGTCTCGGCCCTCTTTGTTCATCGACAAGCACATCCTCCCGTTGGGGCTGAGCCGGAGAAAGTCTACGGGAGCCGAATGGCCGGATAACGAGTATCTGCAGTTACCTGGAAAGAGGCCGCAGTGGTTTTAGAGGAAATGACGAAGGAGAGTGAAAAAGGGTTTTCAGGTTGCCTGTCGGAAGTGTACAATTTGCTTCCTGAGTTTGGATACTTTATCCCGCTCATCTAGGAAAGAAGGCTGAGGTGGAAAAGAGGTTAGCTCTAGTTAGCCGACCCAAGCAGGCGACCCGATCCTAAAGCCTGATGAGACAGCCTTTGTGAGGCACGCCCCTTTTCAGTGCCAAGCTGGCTAAACGGTTCCAAGGCTTGTACAGATAGCCCCAAGCTGACTGAGGGTTCTAACGGCTTGCCAAGCTAGTCACAAGCTTTATTGAGCCATCGAAGGCTTTCAAAGCTGGTCTCAAGAGTTTTAAAGGCTTCTCAAGATGGTCACAAGCTTTATAGAGCCATCCAAGTCTCACAAAGCTGGTCCCAAGCGTTTTAATGGCTTGCCAAGATGGTCCCCAGCTGGCTAAATAGTTCCAAGGCTTGTCAGGATGGCATCCACGCTTTCCAGACATATCCACACCCTGCAAAGCTGGTCCCAAGCTGACTAAGGGTTTTAGAGGTTAGCACTGGCTAAGTGGTTCCAAGGCTTCAGGAAGAATGGGTGGCCAAGTCCACTAGGGGACTCACCTGAGTTAATA
Organism: Pilophorus perplexus; assembly: GCA_955831195.1. Lineage (NCBI taxonomy): Eukaryota > Metazoa > Arthropoda > Insecta > Hemiptera > Miridae > Pilophorus > Pilophorus perplexus. Next base: position 7,376,131 of record OY037014.1, on the reverse strand, counting down.
CCAACAAGATGGGTCGGCGGTTGCTGTGGGTGGTCCCTGACCCCAAGACTATCGGATACTGAGTACTCTCAGTGTACCTACATCTACTAGACCACATGTGCTGTGTGAGGGAAGTTCAAGCCAGGATTCACGAGGGAAAGGGCTGTTCTGAAGGCATAGGTTTTCCCTGTCAGCATGAGGGAGGACTGGAGCAGATATATCTTCAACCCATCACGATAAATGACAATACTGGGCCCGATTGGATACGAAAGCTGGTTTAGCAACAGCTCTTAATGGTCCTCCTCGCTGGCTGTGGGTTCTTTACGCATAATAAGGGCCGTTGATCAGTGGCTCCCGTCAGGGCGGACAGTCAACCCACCCCCGCTGATTCGATGGCAGGAGGTGGAGCCAAATGGCCGAGTATTTCTGCCAGGTGGCGCTGATAGCCCCCACGGAATGCACAGCAATACCAAATCACCTCATTGCAGAATACACTCTCCTCGGAGTGCCAGAAACAGGATCAGCAGTATCGCGGGCGACAAGAACGGCTCAGAGGGCATCCCCAGTCACATGACTATCCTACCTGTGCCAAGTGACCACGAGAGGATCTTAGCCGACAAATGTCCCGACACCAGGCAGGACTCGGTGTGCGATATGTCGATGGCGGTGGTGCTCACGGCAGGCTTCCATTTCTTGAACAACGTTCCCGATTGAAGATCGTAGACGACAATGTAGTTTGGTGTGTTATCGACCACTTCCTGCAAAAAAAAAAGAAAAAAAAAGGCTGATGAGATGGTCCCAGTCGAAGGGAGTGAATTATCAATACGGACGCTCACTTTGGCGACGCAACAGACGTAATTGCCTTGCGGTGTTATGGCCGACAAACGAGAGAGAAACTCGTGCTGGGGGATCCTCAAGTCGTACAAGAGCTTCCGCGACGCCAGGTTCCAAACTAACAGCGGAAACGGCTTTTGAGTCTCATCCCCGCAGACCAACGTCCTGCAAAAGACGAACGATGATGAACCCGCCCCCTGAAACCTCCGCCCTCGTTTCCCTTAATGCCCGTCGTACTTGCCATCCGCTGAGACGAGCAGGGAATTCAAAAATCGGTCTTCCCCGGCTTTGAAAGTGGTCACGCAGTCTCCCGAGTCCAAATTCATCAAGTTGACGTACATCCGGTTCCGAGACAGGGCGACGAGATGGTTTGGGTCGTGAAGGCCAAAAAATGGCATCTTCTGGTTCATCACACCTGAACAAGGAAATCTTGTCATCAGTGTTTGTGTTACCAAAGTTTTTGTCCTGCCTTTCCACCACATTGAACATACCTTTAAGCTTTGTTAGAATGACACCCTTGTCCAAGTCGTACGTGTGTAGTTCGCGGTTACACAAGACAACACACTTGTAGTTGTCCACCATTTCGATAGATGCCGGTTGCGTCAAACCCGTCAAACGCCGAACTCTCTTGCACCTGAAACCCAAAGTGGCAGTAACACGTGCATGTACTTGATGTAATATCCACAGGTGCCACAACGTACTTGGCGATGTCCCATATTGCAATTTCACCGACGTTGGTTCGAACTGACACTACATAGTTGTTTGTGTCGGGGAGCCGCCTGACGATGTTGAACCCGTCCGAAGGGTCGTCAGGTTTGTCCTCATCTGAAACAACACTGTGCTACCAAAACTGGTTGACGGAAAGGCAACACTGACATCACTGCTACCAACCTTCTTCGGCGAAATCGGCTTCAAGAAGCGAAATCAAAGGAGGGTCGGCCGCCACTCGCTTCCACACATTGGCCAACGTGGTGGAATTGTGGTTTTTCACGTAACGGTACACCTGCAAAAGAAACTCATTGAACCACTGATACTAATCACCGTAAAAACACCCAATGACACTAACCTGTGAATAAAACTGCCGCCCGTCGTACGTGAGGGACTCAGCATTGTCTGACAAAAAGTTCATCAACCACGTGATGTCGTCCGTTGTGTTCTCCATGTATGCGTCCTCTATAACCTAGAAATAAAAAAATAAAAAAAATAAAAATAAAAAATGGCGCCATTTGCAATGCCTGACTTTCTTATCAAGTGCCAACTGCATCAGCACAGCTATCAACCTCCCCCACTAAATGAAATTTTCTGGATGATAAGGAAGACGTAATGGGAGGGAGGGGGAAGAGCTCTCACCAGGGATGTCAAAAAGTATCCATTAGGTATAAAATATTCTTGTTCCCCGATGTATCGACGAATCGATTCAAAATTTCGAGAATCGGCCCGAACCTTTTCATGTAGAAGGCAAATTTTTGACAGTCAAGCCAACCAATAACCTTAGTTATTAGAAAGAAACTATACGATTCAATTAAGTACCTTTTTGTAAAGTCATTTGTCATCAAAAGTTTCTGGTTAATGCACTGTGACTCGTTTCAAAATTCGAAGGTGTATCGATTCTTGAAATAATCAATAAATAAATTAAACTTCTTCAAAAATCGATACTTTTATGAAAATCCAATACGATTTTCTCACTCTATGATGACTAATTTTAAAATCCAACAAAACATAGATTCTTGAAAGAATCGATACTCTTATTTAAAAAAATATATATACGATTCTTTTTGTTCATTCCTAAAAGATCGATACGTTCTATCGATTCTTTTTTAAGAATCTAACATCCCTAGCTCTCATTACCATGTGTAGGAGCAACTGCTCGCCCACATCTTGGGGTGTGACTTATGTGAACCCAAGGGGGAGACTATTGAGAGTCATTGCTCGACCAGCCTGCTGTTGCCTGCGGGGGCCTTGTTGTCGCCAGGACTCTCAAGGCGACCGTGCAATAGCAACGAACGAGTAGCGAGAAGGGCTGGAAACATACTAAGTGACAATCCTTGGTGCTCCTAACTCCGTCGGGGAACACCACAGCTTCCAGGACAGCCCGCTCCCCCACAGATGCATCACACACATCCAGGATCGTCAGCCAGTGCCAGACGGTGGAGGTTTGCCGGAAAGCCCCTGTGACCCGATAGCAGCTAGTTGGCCCAGACATTACATGACTACTGCGTTCACGTACCTGGTAAGCATCGGTGGCACACAGTTTGTTCAGGATCCATTCATGGTCGAGCGTCAGATTCAATGCTGTGCCGTCCGTCCGCAGCACCAAGTACGGCAGCTCTTCGAATTTCCTCACGTTGTACCTTCAAAAAAAGGCTACTTGTGGGAAGGCGCTTAAAAAGAGGACCTGCTACCCAGATTGAGATATTGAAGCGGAAATTAAAAACTTACGTGTCGCCGAGTTTATCAGATTGGTCGGCAGTTCTCGCTTTCACTTCGACTCTTCCGTTTTTTCTTAAATTTCCCTAAACAAAACAAAAATCGTTAGCAGTTGATACACTGCAGCTCTAACCAAACGATGAATCTACTCACGGAGAAATAATCTCTCAGCGTATGGCAGGCCCAACTGCTCCGTTTTTCGTAGCGTTGAAGGCAAACCTGCAACAAAAAAAAGCAAAGCTTGAATTGTCGTTTTCGGTGGCTGTACCAACTCGGCAGCATTGGTTATTAATTTGGAATTACCTCGACGACGGCAGAGTCCCGCAATTTGAGCGTTTTGTGGTCCCCGTACAGCAGGAAAGGCCCCAAATGGCGGGTGAGTTTGCTCAGGAACAAGCAGGCTCCGGCCCAGGGCACTGCGAAGTGATGGAGGAATGAGACGGGAACGGCGAGGAGGAGAAACAACTTAGCGTCTACTTACAGTACGTGTTTGAAGTGTGGAAGAGAGTGTCGCTGGCTAGGATGTCCAACAGTTCCGAATCCTGGAGGCCCCATTTGGAATACACCAGGAGACTGAGAGCTTTTTCAATCTGGAAGATGAAAGTTGGTTAAGTGACAATGTAAGGTGGATGCGGCGAGATAGTGGGAATCCATCTTAAAAAAAGACGATTTAAGACGAAATAGTCTATTTCCACGATAAAAATATATCGTATTGTACTGATGATGGTCTAATCAACCGAAAAGCGTCTACAAGTTTTATATATTTTTATCGTGGAAATAGACTATTTCGTCTTAAATCTTTTTTTTTTTTGTTTTTTTTTTTTTTTTGGTTAAGTGAAACGTACAGTGGGAAACCCTCCTGCTATCTGGATGAAGGATGGATTCTTCCAGGCTGAGAGCGAAATTAATCATCCATTTTAACAACACATGCAAATCCAAGGCCTTCTGCAAATCTACCTCTCAAAACCAGTTTGTGCTCCTTCAAACAAGTGTCTGGGTCCTCAAAACTGGTTCATTTGATTTTAAAGAAAGGTTTCACAAAGCCGAATTGTTTTAGTTCATGAGCTATTCATTTTTATAACGAACTCAATTTTTTCTTTCAATAATCATTGGATTAGACCTCTGCACCATCGGCAAACAACCACTTTGTCTTTCAATAATCGGCAATATTAGCATTTTCTTCCAAGATTATTGGAAAACTAGCACTGGCAGGGGGGCTCGCATCGCTCGCTCATTTGAATAATAGGTCAAGTGATGGGGTAGGATACAGACGAAAAGCCGACTCAATCGGACTGTCAATAACGATGATAGGAGTTGCACAGAGTTGCAAAGACCTGGAAAGAGCTCGCAACTCCAGCTTCTCGTTTGTTTAAAACCTGTCAATGCGGAAGAGAAGGCTGATTGCTCAACTCAGATTGCAGGGCAGGCAATTCATCTTCTTGCACAGCAACCGCCGCAGAAAGTCCTGGGCAACACTGCACGTGTGCTGCTCTCCACTCTCGTCCTAATTTTATAGATCAACGCTCCCACTTCCATTGACCTCAAGAAAAGTACCTTAATAAATACCTCTCTCTTCTCCCGATCGTGAAAGCTTCTTTAATCTCCACTAACCTGTTCTTTTCCAAAAATTGATTCCAACTGATCCAGCATCGTGTTCACCTGTTGCTTCACGTCGGATTTGAGCTCTAAATTCAAATTGTACTCGTTGCACCAGGTGGATTGCCAGGCCACGACCTGCAAATAGTTGACAGTCATGGCGGATATTTTCGTTGGCAAAACGTCGTCAAACGGGTCCAACTCACCTTGACGTAGAGAGGCAGTGGAGGAGAGTCGACAGAATTGCTAATACAGTCTTTGACGATCGGGTTCACCGAGTGATTGTACTCCAGAATATTGTGCAATAAAATAGTTTCCATTTCTTTCTTACTGAGATCTAATATCTGCAAAAAATTGACGTTAATTTTTACGCTCATAAAAATTCACGAACAAATCGAGCAACTACTCCAGTGTCGACGTACAGATATAAATTTGGCATTGGTCCCGTTGAGGTGGTTTCGCAAATTTTCGCAAACTTGACCGTCCGACGTGCCCAGGACGAGTTTGACGTTTGGCGGCAGAGTTGGCGGCACCCAGGAGACCCCGTTCTCGCCGAAGTCCCTGAACTGTAAAAGGGGGAGTATGTATTGGGTATTATATTGGGCAGGTTGAGAAGATAATTTGTCAAAATGGGAGAGTACCTGATCGACGCCGTCGATGATTATGACGGTTTTACCGCGCTTGGAAGCTTCGGCGAGAGACTCGTTGAATATTGCTGTGTACGCTTTCAAGTTCTGTTGGAAGAAACAAAAAACACTACTAATTCTGTAGCTGGCTGGTTGTGAATGGTAAGAAATACAATTACGGCTCTCATACTGAGTAGGGTTAGGAAGAAAGGCACGCAAATGACCACTTGAGCACATTTACGCCCAACATTTTCATTTCTCCAGGAAACCTCAGGGTGTCCTTTAATAGGCAGGCCAGGGACAGGTAGATTGGGCGCAAGTGCCCCTACATGACGAAGCGAAGCAAGGCAATTACACAAAGAAATTCGCATTGGAATTACTTACGTGCGGTCTGGGAGTTTTTGAAGGGTTCAATTGGTCTGTGATGCTCCGAAGTACTTGGACGAGAGTGGAAGAAGCCGCCGTCAGTCCTACCAACCTCGATACCACCTGGGAAATAACCAAACTTTCCAAACCTCCCATTTCAGAAGAAAAAAAAAAAAAAACCTTGGCCCTTTGGCTTTTTGCTTAGAGCGTACAGCTGAAATTCAAGAAACATGGAACATACTTTATTAACCGTGGGATTGAAACCAATCTTGTGTGTTGTAAAAGTAAAGTTACTTCGTACGTTAGGCCTCTAGTTCGGCGTTGGATAGTTCTATCCAACGCCGAACTAGAGGCCTAACGTACGACAGGTGAGGACGCCGAACTAATGGCCCAACATAATATATTGTAAAATAACAACCATTTAACAACCGACAAGGACGTATATTCACTTGTCAAAAACTCAACCACACGATCAACATGGCTCGAAAAACACAACTCCTCCTTCTTTTTCCTCCAGGTGTTCAATCACAGGGATGCTAGGGAACCCCTAGCATCCCTGGAGTATCCTTTACAATATTATATTTATACATATCAAGTAATTCACATGAAATACCCGTATATTATATTTATACATATCAAGTAATTCACATGAAATTCCCTCCATCACCTAATGCAACTATGCAACCCATGGTTCACTCAGAACACCCGTGGCAATTCGTTAACGTAATGGGGGGTTCGCATTGTTTTTTTTTCTTGTTTTTTTTCTGAAAGTACTCCCTGAGAATGTAGGAAAAACAGTAGTCAGCCGCCTGAAATCGTTTCCAGAAAATTTAAATAATTTAACGAAAATTACGGCGTTTGAAAAACCGGGGCCATGGAGGGAGCGTGACGTCACTTCCTCATTACAGCTGAAGAGCGTCGTCGATAGTGTTTTGTTCTTGACAGGTGAGGGGATTGTTCCGCCCAGTGTTGCTATTCCACTACACATCACAGAATAAAATTCAAGTGAGCCGTAAATCCTTCTGATAAGGCTTTAAACTTCAAGTATCATGTATTATAATTAAAAGTTAATTATGTTTTCCGTAATATCATGTTATAATTGCTATAAATTTATCATATAAGCTGACGACACTAGCGCTCATGGTGAGAGATTCACTGGAACTGTGACGTCATTACCTCAAACAGTGAATGGTGGGAAACGCCAGCCGATTCAAACTGTTCATTTCGTTTTTTCGCTATATCTCCTACAATGATTTTTTTTCGTTGGAATTGGAGTCTGTGCACGTTACTTTTTAGCCATATTATTGAATGGTAGGGAAGATTTCCAAATCTAAAATCAATGCGAACTCCCCATTATTTTTAGTAACAACGCTTGTTGCCCGTTTCTCATCGTGAAGTATCAAAATCCCGTCCATCACGTATCATTAATGCAGCCCATGCTCTACTCGGAACACCCGTAGCAACCCGTTAACTCGTAACTAAATACCCCACATGCCAGCCCATATAATAAGAGAGGGTAAAATTACTTGTCCATGTAGGTTCATTTCGATTTATCCTCCAAAAGCTGTACCCGTACCAAATTTTAGCACTCTCGGATGAGTAGGAGAGAAATTCGTTAAACCCCAAAACCCCATACCGTACCTATCAATAATGCAACCCAAGCTTCAATCGGAACGCCCGTACCAACCCGTCATTTTTCTTAGTAACAACGCTTGTTGAACCGTTTCTCGTTGTTATGTATTTTCCTAGTAATCCCTAGTAACGACACTTTTTGACTCTCGTCGCAAAGGAACGCTTCATTCGCGATGAAGGAAGAGAGTTCGCGAAATCGGGATGGGACAAAAGTATCCTCCAAGTCTCCTGGTTCTAAGCTACCTCCCCACCAATATTCAGCCAAATCGGTTCAGCCGTTCTTGAGTTATAAATAGTGTCACTTACACGACTTTCTTTTATAGATATAGAAATATAAACGTGACACTCCCGCGTCTCCCTCCCGGACTAACGTTTTTGGGCAGTTGGGTCACGGCTAAAGCATGTTCCATGCTAAAAACAAAATCACGCTTTACCTCTGCCTCTGCCTCCAGCTGGTGTCCCAGTTTACACAGCAAAGTGGTCTTCCCGGATCCTTGGGGCCCGTGGAGCACCACCACCCCGTCGCCGTTGTCCCTGCGAAAGCACAAAATGAAACAAAACCCACAGTGTGTCCTCTCAATCGACTTTGCGTCGCCTTACCCAAGGGCCTTTTCCATTGGCGCCTGCCGGCTGACAGAGCTCTGCGAGCACCTGAGGGCGACCCGCGCATGTGCAATGACCTCATTGACAACTCTCAAGTCTAATTCGGACGCCATCCTCAGTTGGTCCACCTGTCGGTGAATATTGAATGTTTTGCAGTTGTAAGGAAAACATTAGGTGCTTCTAGCCGAGGAAAAAATACCTTATTTTCGTGTTCTTCGAATATTGAATCAACAATTGCATCTAGTTGTTTGGACACAGCGGATGTAACCTGCAAAAAGAATGACGTCACTTAAAAAAAAATGAAAGTAAGCTTAGAGACAAAGTAAGAACTCGGAGATTGTTAAAGTTGTATCTACTTTTATGAAGAATTAGGTACTCATGTTGTTTACCTGTTGGATGTACTCGGGTTGCTCTGAGTGGTCAGGCGTTGCAGCGGGTACAACATGGATCATGTGGCTCTCACTCAATTCACCCTGAAATTTCCATTTTCTTGTTGAACTGAACACAACATTCACTCACTCGGAGGTTTCAAACTGACCTTTAAAGTTTTTTGCACAGCTTCTAGCCGCCTTCGGAGCTCTTGGTCGCCAGGAGCGGTCGGCGGGTCGGGAGTTTTGCCTCCCCGGCTGATCCACAAGCACCTTTTGGCGAGTTCACGGCTCATCAAAACCGTATGTTGGACCTCTTGTTCGACGACGGTCGAGAGATACGTGTCCCGAAGTTCTTGGGAGAAGGCGGACAGCATGACGGTGAGGATCGAGTCCACTTCCTTCCTCCACTGTTGGAGCGCCCTCTCGCGGATGTCTTTGTCCGAGCTCTGTAACGAAGATACTCTTGAATGCAGTGAACGGGCCGGGAGCCGTTCGAAGAGGTTAGAATTACCTTCAGGTCTGGAATGTGAGTGACAGGAGGTTGCAGAGTATAACACGGAGGTTGAGCCGTTGAATCCAACCGGTACCTGCAAAATAGGGCGTTTCAAGTGCCCGTTTGGGTACATCACAGTCTGTATTTTCTTCTGAAAGAACTTCTTAATTTGAAGCAATACCAGTGAGTGATGGGCTTTTACGGTTTAATACAAATTTCCAGGGCACTTTCGAAAATTTCAACTTTGAATCTGGAGGGAAGATTGGGGACCCCAGGACGGGCTATCTCATTGGCTGTTCGTCTGGCTTTCAGTTCAATGGAGATCAGACACCACTGCCAGACACCAAATTATTAAGTTCTTTCAGAAAAAAACATTAGTCCATGTCGACTAAGGTGAGGTTCCCAAGCCCATTGCTGTCTTACCATTTTAGAAGAAGGCCGGACCTCTCCTCAGACGTGACTGTTTGAAAATCCGCGTTCTCCAAAGTCTTCGGCAGGAGAGGAGTCCCGAGAAACTGGTTCAAGAACACGACCGGGATCAAGTAGGAATTGTCAGTTTGTCCTGAAGGATTACAAAAACAAATGAGTTGAGGGCGAGGGTTGATGGCAATGGTGCCCACAAAATGGCAAGAACTCACTGGCCAACTCCTGGAGGCAAAGCTCGGCCGGTTCGGCTGTCCTGTCCTGTATGGACCAGTGGAGGTCGACAATGTGGCACTCGAAGCCCTTCCCGCGGCATTTCTCCCTCAGAGCTGGGTAAACCTCGTTGTGGAGCAAGCTCTTCTCCACACGGCAATCTACAAATATAGAAATACGTTAACGGCTAGCAATAAAAGTGGCAGGTTACACACAGGACTAACCTTGAGAATCTGCAGCGCAGATGTATATGACGATTTTGGAATCCTTGACAGTCGGAAGGTCCAAAACTGCAGGACGAGCCGGAGGGGATTGTGCGGGTTCAGGTTCTTTTTTGCGAGCCGGAGAAGCAGACGATTCTGTAAAGTTAATGGAACTTAGAAAATCTAAAATTTGCCCCATCGTTCCTCACACTTTACCACACTTACCTGATATGGAAGGTATCGGTTGGGGAGTCGGTTCCGGCGGGTTTGGTGCCACCGAAAGAACGACGCCGGCCTTCACTGAGCTTTTGGCCTCACTGCCGAAATCGGCGAGTTTCCCATCGACGTCTTTAGTGGACAGCTGGTAGCTTGGCGACCTGAAAGGGCGGGCAATGAGATTTGTAACTTATTTAGGAATAAGAACGAGGAAGACACTATTGACGGAATCTCAAGCAAAGAACTCATGAGGAACAATTAGGCGGTCCCAGACCTGTTCCATGGACACACCTAGAGGCGCTAAACCTGGTCAGAGGACTCATTTTGATGGTTTTAGACCTGATCAGCTAGCCCACTACGCTCCAAACATGGTCAATGGACACCAAGCGGCTGTGGACCTGACGAGTGGGCATAATAGCCTCCAGACCTGGTCAGTGGGCACAAGTTGAAAAGTGAAGGGGGGAAAAACGGAAAAAAGGGAACGCCAGGCAACCCTCCGTCAGCGGACCAACTAAACCACAATGTGCTAATCCTGCTCATCCAAGAGAGCTAAGCTATGGTAGATAGGTACTATAGGTGTGTCAGTAGGGGTGAACTTATCAAAATGACCTTGTCACTGAAAAGACCTTGTCTGAACTGACCGTGTCGTCGAAAGGCATAATATAAATTATATTATAATAATTACATTATTATATTATATATTATATAATAATGTAATATAATAGTACCTTAGGTACACGGTCACCCGTTCGCGCCAGCCCGGTCGGATTGGGTCGGATGATGCGATTCGTGAACGGGTGAGTCGGTAACGCAAAAGACCTGTCAGTGAAAGAAGAGACCCTTTGGGAATCCCAAATGGGGATTTAACTCACTCAAGTGACCTTGACTTACACACATCTGATCCACATTCACCGTGAATGAATGATGAGTGATTCTGAGCGTCCTTTGCTCTCTGTTACTCTGTGGTCCTTTAATAAAGGACCTTTATTAAAAAGAATCGATTTAAAAAATAAAGTATCGATACTTTCAGATCCCCCCCCCCCCCAGATATATCGAGAATCGATTCAAAATTTGAGAATCGGCGCGATTTGGAAGGACAATTTTTGAAAATCAAGACAATCAATAACCACTACAACCACAATAGAAAAGGGTGACGTGAAAATACCTCAAGAATCAGGAACACTCATCTCTGCAGCAGTGACACTGCTTATGACTCTACTACCATCCATGATGGATCAAAAAATGTAGAACAACCACCTCAACTATATTACTCCGTGACTGCGTAGCCTCCCCTTTTTGTTTATAATTCTTGGAATAATACACTTAATAAGTTTTCGCGTTTTTTTATAAAACATAATAATATTATTAAACATAAAACATATTAAGTATGTTTTCGCGATGGGGGATGACGACTCCGATCGGCCTCAAAATTTAACATTATCCGTTTCAAGAGGTCTACATTCTAAATCCGAAATGTATGTCCGCCGTACGCCGTCCGGGCCGTTTTGGGCAATAGGATTTTTTTTTTAATCTGAAATTTTGACAAAATACTCGGTTTACCAACTAGTTGTGCCTGTAAGGTTCCGATCGCCCAAACCACGCGTGGGGCGCTATGGGGCTAAAATGGGGCTGCAGGCGGGGTTTTTGCTATGGGATCGAGTTAGGTGTCGTTTTCGAAGTATTTTTGGACGTAGAATCCATTTTTGGGGGTCCCGGAACGATCCGATTCTACTGTGGCGATCTATAGGGCTTTCATGGGGCTACAAATGGGATTTTTGAAGGATCCCTGGAAGTCAAATATTTTCCGTGTAAAAACGGGTATTTTGAAAAAAAAGTTTTTTGCAAAAAAAAATTCGTTTTCAAAATTTTTTGCAAAAAAAATTTGTTTTCAAAATTTTTTATTGACAGAACTTATTTTCGCATAAATAACCTATATCAAAGAATAATAAACCCTTGTGTAAAATTTGCATCGTTGTATAGGTACCTAATTTCACGTTTTGTTTTGGCAAGTTGGTTTCCTTGTTGTGAGTTGAATCATTCTCTGTTCAATTTCTAATATTTCTGTTAATTACACACTAAGTGTCGTCCCACGAAATAAACTCAACAGGTATGAAAGATATACTTTTGGTTACTGATTAGAAAGAAACTATTTATTTCGGATTATTGAACGAATCGATACTTTTATGAAAAATCGGAATGATTCTTTCCGATTCACAATTTTTGTGCATATTCTCATTATAACCCAACCTTGAGGGGTATTTGGGAACGCCTTTCAAAAACGATTTCTAAAACGCAGAAATGTAGCTCAGAGGCTCTTCTATACAAAAAACATTTTGAGCCCGTTAAAAATGATTTTTTGTAGTGACAGTGGACCTTATAGTTGCTCAACGAACAAAAATGGTAAAAACTTAGGTACTTTTAGTTCAAATTTGAAAATGAAAACCGGATTTTCCTATTTCTGAAAATCACGCATGTACCTACACCAGCATTGAACCTTTTTCGAGTTCAAACCATAAGAGAGTAGAGCTATCTCAAGGAGCACCCAACAAGTCAAAATGTTCGGACACTTTTTTTCTATATTAAATACAGAGGAAGTTTTTCACAACTAATCAGGTTAGGTAGGTAATAAAAAGTGGCTCACTCCTGAGATTTCCTGGAGCTGCTGTCATCATCCTTGTGGCTCGACGAACAATTGGAACCCATCGTCGAGTTTATCTGCAAAAATTAAAAAAAAAACTTGATGCGGCAGGTTCTCAGTGAGGTCCGTAGTGCGGAAAGGTGAACTCGGCAATATCTCCTTGATGATCCTAATCAAATTTTCAACACTGCAGGTGTACTTTGTGACGCAGATTCCCCACGAACAAAGTTGAAAAAGGAAAAAAACAACTCGGTTTCGGAGCGACAAATCTGCTAAACGGTTTACCACTTACCTCGTGATACGCCCTTGGATAAATCACCCAAAGTCAGTCTACAAATACAACCCCCGGGTTTCGAAGACTTGGCACTATTTGATTTCGGAAAAGTCCGTTCGGCGGAATTCACATTTTCCTTCGGGCGTGGCGGGCTTTTCACGACCGCGCGGTTTCCGGGAACCGTTTCCGGGTAGAAGCCGTCCGGATCATTTCCCGTTTTCCGGAGCTTTTCGCGGCTTGTTGAAGGGCATTTTCCGCGAGTTGAGTTACGCACGGGAAATCAACCTCTCAAAGAAGGCGTATTTTCGCTTTCAGTTTATTGGTAGGTACGACGAAACTTTTTTTTTTTTCAAGTGGAAAACTTGTTGGGGAAAAAAATATGATTTTTTTTTCTTTTTCTTTCTTGTTCTAGTTAGGAAATACAACCGTGGGCGAAATCGGGTCGTGAACTGAAGGGGACTCGGGGAGACCTGAGAGGGGCGTCAAAATCAATAATACGAACCTGGAGGGGGGGCAATGCCCCCTCTGAGCGGACTTCACTGGAAGGCTCCGGGGAGGGAAATCCCTACGGAATCCCGCTGACCCGGTGATTTTTATCAACGGCGATAACGGGCGCCGCAAATTTACACGGCGGAATTTAGCCAAACCCGCTCGAAAATGCTAAGCCGATTTGGGCGGTGGTAATTTTTATCAAAAAACTGAAATTTTGACAAAATACTCTGGTCACCGTCTAGATGTGCCAGGAAGAGGAGCAGTAGGAGGAAATTAGGGAAGATTCGGCGTAAGGAGGTAAATAAAATAACGAATCAAATATGATGTATTAAGGGAGTATACAATTTGCAATTTTTGCTGTAATGAACTAAAGTGTCAAAGTAGGTAGGTAAGCAATTGAAGCCTTTTGGGACCAAAGGGCCTAAATGCGAAAATAAATAATTTATTGATTAAAATTATTTTAATCAGTGAATAAATTTCAATTATGTAAATACTTAAAAATATTAATAAGTTACCTAATTCAATTGATTTAAATTACATAAAATCTCACAACAATTATTGTTAAGTTACCTATTTAATTTATTATTTTTAAGGGATAACTAAAATTAATACAACGATTAAAATCCATTTAGGCCCTTTGGTCCCATTTTCAGTTGGCATTTCGCCGGGAGACATTTTCGAAATATTTCGCGCGTGGCGTTTGGCGCTTCCCGCCGGGGTCCGCTGTCTCGGACAATAACCATGAATACTGTAGTAGTGGTTCCATAATTAAAAATAAAAATATACTAAATAAATTCTCACTTTGACACAACCTCTTTGATTTTGCAGGTTTTCAAAAGTGGGGGGGAAACAGAAAACTTACCAGCCTACTCGTCTGACGTTCGGTGACAGTTTTATCGCTAGTGTCCTTTAACCTCCCGCATTTTTGACCGACGGTTCATGGTATTTAGTCGGAATCCCGTCGAACTCTCGCCTTATTTTTGAAACGTCTCAAACACACCGCATTCGGTAACGCAGCCTTCACTCGTTTACCTTCTTCCCCCACCCGCTCGAAACGGCTACATTTTGATTTTCCCTTCTTCGAACGGTGAAGAAGGCGGTGTTTTCTTATCGAGAAAAAAAAAGTCCGTAGAAAAAAAAATCACCGACTACCCCGAACGGATCCGCAAATGAAAAAAAGAAGTAAATATCCCCGTCCCCGAATACAAGACTGAAACGATGGGGGCCCCGGGAGGCCGAGGGGGCGTATCCCCCACCTTCGACCGACGACTGTCGTCAACGGGGACGTCAATCGATATTAAACATCGTTCCGAATCACCGGCCCCGTTTATGCCTTGACGAACCTCTTAAACACCGATGAAAAATTACACTTTAATGAGAAACAATTTCAACGATTTGAACTACTACATTTTTGTGGTTGCGAATTTTAATGATTACTAATACTTTACAAACTTATTTTGAATTCAAGAATTTAAACATAAAAAATAAAATTGGAGATGATAATGTTGACCGCATCAATGAATGTGGGAGGAAAGTTGTTGAGGGTCGTTCAAATATGACGAGAACGTGCCGACGTTTCAAGAGCTATACTCTCCTATCATCAGGACCTAATGAAATGAACAAAATAACAGTAATCAGAGAAATAAATTTGGAGGACATTGGACCAGAGTTTAAAACGGATGTTAAAACAGGTATTGAAGATATTAGAAGGTCTAACAACTTAGGATATTTAACAAATTGAAGATTTACTCGTAAACATTGAAACCTGTGTATATAGTATAAACAGTGAAAAAGGAGGACCTATTTTTTTATTATTATTATTATTATTATTATTATTATTATGATATTACTTTTTTTAAAGCTATTATAGATAGGAGATCTTCAATATGTTTCAATATCCGTTTTAAACTCTGTTCCAATGTCCTCCAAAGTTATTTCTCTGATTAATTAGTCCATTCAAATAAAACATCTTACCTTGCAAAATGGGAGGTAGTAGATCTGAGGCTTCTGGGTGGGTCTATATGATAAAATAAATTATCATACAATTTTCCCGAATGAAAAAAAAAAAAAAAAAAACTAAAAAAAAATCGCTAAAGTTGGCCAAATACGGGAACTTAGCTAACTTTTGAGCAGCTGTATCTCGAGATTTATGAATGCTAGGGAAAGCGATCGGGTCTCAAATTGTTCTTTAAAGAAAAAAGTAGTTTTTTTTTTTTTTAAATCGAAAAACGCTGCTAATTATACACAAGGGTTTATTATTCTTTGATATACCTACGTTACTTGTGCAGAAATTTAATTCTGTGACAATGGAAAAAAATTTATTTTTTTTTTTTTTCAAAAATTTATGTTTTTTACTTGAAAAATCTTTGACCTCCTGGGATCCTTCAAAAACCCCACTTTTAGCCCCATGAAAGCCCTATAAATCGCAACAGTGAAATTGCATCGTTCCGGGACCCCCAAAAATGGATTCTACGTCCGAAAATACTTCGAAAACGACACCTAACTCGATCCCATAGTCAAAAGCCTAAAATAAAACCTCCCGTAGCCCCATTTTAGCCCCAGAACGCCCCACGGGTTTGAGCAATCGGGCTGAAAACCTTGCGGGCACAACTAGATGGTAAACCGAGTATTTTGTCAAAATATCAGGTTATAAAATAAAAAACCCTACTGCCCAAAACGGCCCGGACGGCGGACGGACATTTCGGATTTAGAATGTAGACATCTTGAAACGGATAATGTCAAATTTTGAGGCCGATCCGAGTCGTCGACCTCCGTCGCGAAAACATAGGTGTATTATTCCAAGAATAATAAACCAAAAGTGGTCCTACACGGTGGAAATCGGAAAAAACGTGAAAAAAGTGCGATAATTTCGTGGTTTTTTGTGCTTTTGAGAATGTTCCAGTCAGCTTCCGAGGTCCCAATCTTGGATTATTCATGTCCACATCCACCCAGATAACATATCAAAGAAGATCTACGACCCCCCATTTTTAGATGACTATTTGACTGAACTAACTTTCATTAGGCCCTGACGATAGGAGAATATGTCTCTTGAAACGTCGGCACATTCTCGTCTTATTTGAACGACCCTCAACAACAGTTGAGTGGCAAGCATTTTACTTCCCACCTCAAACGATTTTTAATTTTTAATTATTGAACCTTTTTTACTATTTTAAAATGAATTGACTTTGAAGAATTAGAGTTGAAAAAGCAAAAATATTTATTATTTAATTGGCGCACATGAGAAGGCAAGTTTTTTATAAATCCCCTAATCGATTTTTATTTTCCTCTTCCACGAAATGTGGCACGATTTATCGAAATAGACGACTCGGAGGTGGGGAGGGGAAACCAGGACGGGAATAGGCAGATAGTGTGTGTGAGTGACTGTTAGTCATAATAAGGGGGCAGGAGGACGAAGGGGGACGGGTTTAAATATAGTCCGCCATGACGAGAAGTGGACCAGTGATGAGGCTGGTGGGCTCCACAAGTTCTTACCAGCAGGAAAGGTTTAGAAAAGAGAAGATGCCGTGAAAATTTGTTAAAGATGTTTTTGTGAGGGAGTGGTGGATCCGTCAAGGAAGATGGAAATGAGAATGAAATGCTGGGTGGTAGTTGAAAGTTCACCAAACATTTTCAATCAGAGTACCTACATGGTCAGAGGGCCCACAATGGGTTTCAGAGAAGAAGGGACTGTAGTGCGTCCACTAGATTTAAGAGAGAATGGAAGCTTATGGAGGGCGTCCTTAGTAGGGAAGCTCCTGATTGGTGTGGGCTGGTAGTCAGTTGGGTCCCAACGACGATGTAAACTAACGAAGGACGTTGAGATGGTCCCGAAGCTTTGATATATCACTTGTTGAGGTGATGGGTGAAGGTGATGCGAGTCAAAACAATAATAATTTATGTCCAGGCCAACTGTCATCTCCAGTGCACCTTGCTGAGCGACAAAAATCATCGGTTGCCTGCTTGCCTTGTTTTTGAGGCTGTTGATGATGCCTATCAGGTCCTCCATGTCTGGTGGTACCGCCTCATCATCATCGTCGTTCCTCCAGTCACCAAGCAGAGCGTTATTGAGCACGAAACAGTTCCCTGCCTCCAAATCCGTCTCTTCATTCAGCATTGATGTCCTCTTTGCCACTGAGGAGATTACCTTGGGGATTTTTGAGGAACAGCATGCGCCCCCTAACAGTGCGTCCGCTCTTGTCAGCCTCTTGCTCTCTTCTGGTGGTAGAACATCATTGCTGATATTGGACACAGCCTCCAAAGTTTGAGAAGAACGGGACCCACCTCAATATTTCCCGAATGGTGGCCCTCAAGTCTATGAGGGAATGGCGGGTCCTGGTTGACATCCTTAGTTGGATTATGAGGGATTGAAACTCCTGGTAGGCGTCCTTAGCAGGGTAGCTCCTGCTACATATTGGTATCCTTAGTGAGTTTAAAAGGGAATGGGAGCTCTTGGTTGACATCCTTAATTGGTTTATAGCACTCCTGGTTGGCTTTAGTTGGTTTATGAAGGAATGGAAGCACCTGGTTGCCGCAATTAGTAGATTTATTAAGGAAGAGTATCTCCTGGTTGACGTCCTTAGAAGGTTTATGTGGTGAAGGAATTTCATGGTTGACGTCTTAGGAGGTTTTATAAGAGAAAGGAAGCTCCTGGATGGCATCCGTAGTAAGTGTAGGAGGAAATGTGTGCTCCTGGTTGGCAGCCTCAATAGGTTATAGAGACTGAAGGGTTCTGGTGAGCGTCCTCACTAGGTTGTCCTCAAAACAGAGGAAAAAGGAATGGGATTTGAGAGAAAAAAAGAAAGTAAAACAGGAGTCATGATATAAAAATGAAAATAATAAAATGAATAAAGGTATCCATAACTTTCGCTTCTTCTGAATAGCTTTGAATTTTACTTGCTCTCCATTGACACACATAAAGGATTGGAGAAAGATCTATCAATTTATCAAAAAATTGATTTTTAGGTTTTCAAAACTCGATTTTCTGAATAGATTCTGTCCGATCTATCTATCTATCTTCTATACTAATATATAAAATTCTCTTTCTGTATGTATGTGCCCAGTAAACTTCCGAACGGCTGAACCAATTTCGTCGCGGGTGGGCGCGAATTGACCCGCGTGTTCCGACTTAGATAATAGGCTATACTGGGCAAATACATACAGAAAGATAACTTTATATATTAGTATAGATAGATAGATAGTTGAATGTAGTTTTGGAAATCGAAAAAAAATTGAACAAAAAACCTTGACTGCTCACAGATGTGGTTTAAGCTATAGTAACGGTTACAGCTAAGTCGTTCTCACATTTCTCCGTTCAATCGTAAAACTATTATTTAGAACTTATTTGTCTGAGAAGTCGGAGAGAAAAGGTTAAGAAATTTCAATACTTTAAATCTACTTTATTTTTTCATTAATTTTGAAACCCCCAAGATGGAGATTGATCATTTTAGTGTTGAGATTCGGGAGAAATATGACCTCTTGTGCTGTTGTTTATTTTGTAAATTAAAATACAGCGGAGGAGTCATGTTTCTCCCTAATCTTCACGTTGGATTGTATCTCTGCACCTTCGGCAAACAACCACTTCGCGACATTTTTAGTGGGAAATTAAGAAGATATTGTTTAACGTCTGATTTAAGTCAGACGAATCAATTTCTAGCCTCGATTTCGAATCAAATAAATTCTTTTTACCGATTCCCCTTCGCGTAATTGACGCCCACCACCCCCTTCCCAAGTAGGGTACAATTGAAAACACCAACATTCACATATTAAATTATATCATTTCATATTTTCAAGTCCATACTGTACATTTTTTCTTACATACAGGTAAATCTTCATAAACACATTTTTTTGTTAAGAGATTTTTTTTTTCAATTTGTTATTTTTTAAATAATTTCTTCCATATTTCTTCTTACAAGGGAAAACACGTTTTTTGCTTCATAAGTTCATAAATTAGTACAACTTTCTGACTCCACACCTTTCTCACTCTTAAAAACCATCTCATCGTCCAAGCTGCAAATCCAAAACATTTTCAGAAACCAAAAATTTTGCTCCAAAAAAAATGCAAAATGAAATTTTAAACTCTTATACTGTATTTAATGACTAGTGCAGTGATGGTGTTTGTAGATTTTTTTCCCTGTATTTACCAATTTTGAGGCAAAAATAACGTTTTGTTCCCTTTTACTCATCGATTTTTTTTTCGGGATTTAAACAGCTTACGCACACGGACCGATTCCACGCAGTACCAGTCACACCGAAAAACTCTTCGTCGATACACTTTTTATACTTTTTCTGTTTTATTTTTTACTTTTTTTTGGAAATTTTTCTAAATTTTTTGTTAATAAAAGTGAATTTTTTTACCACTCACACAAAGCAGCAAATTAATATGTATGTACCACACAAGATTCACACAGTACAATATTAACTACATTTATCATTATATATATAATTTATGTATAATAAATTTTTGACTTCATAATTTTTCTTTTTTTCAATCTTAAATATAAATAGGTTTTTAATTTTTCAATAAATACTTTTTTTTCTAAATAAACGCTGTTTTTTCCTTCTCTCAAAAAACCAAAAAAACAAAAACAATCAGCTATACAGTTTACGAACATAATACGCCTAGAACATCGGCAAAAATGATCTCAAAATGAAAGTGGATTTTGTTGGCTGTTTCAAAACCGTCAAATTGACTGGAAGAAGTTTTATTTGAAAACAAACTGGGCGCAACTCCTAAATGTGCGTTTTTTTCAATGAAAAGAAATCGGGTACGACGGGCTACTTTTGTTCACTACTCACACTAGAAAAACAGAAAAGAAAAACCGGAAGTAAAATACTTTTACAACTTTTTAAAAATTTGTTTTATCACAACATAAAATCAGGATTTGTGATTTTTTTTCTTTGTGCTAATATAGTATGTACATAATTTTGGGCGTTTTCCAACATTGTGATGGATACGAATGGGCTCGAACCGAAGTCGCCAGAGGAAGAAACGACGCCAAACACGTTTTTGTGAGTTGCAAATTTGTTCTGAAATGGCGAAAGACACGAAAAAAAAAAAAAAAAAAAGGTTTTGCGAACAAATTTCCAACTCAATGGACCTTTTTTTTACGGCAAAATCGTTGAGGGGGGGGGGGGGGGGGGGGTGAAAGAGTTTCAAACTGTTCAACTGCGGAAGGCGATGGGAAGTGTGGGATTTAAAAAAGGGGGGAAAAAAAGTCGCCGTAGACATTCTCCGAGAACCGCAAATAACAAAACATATACATATTGCACGATTTGTTGTTTAAAAAAATAAAATAAATCTGAAGAGAAACATCAAGTGGCTTCGCCCTGGAGCACCAAATATTATTCCCATTAAAAAAATTTGAACTAGGGAGCGGACATAAGTTCCAAGAACAATTTTGTTCGAATAGAAAAAGAAGAGCGTCCACACTGTGCGGAACGGATGGCATTGATTGAGCATCTGTAAGGCTCCTGTGCCAACCTAAAAGGTGGCAGGGCCGGAGAAATAGTCTACCGACATAGAAGAGATGAATGAAGTGGTCTTCCAGCACACAAAAGCCGACTCAGGTGGTTCTCAATAGCCAACTCAAGTGGCCTTCCGGCAGTTACATACCACCTTAAATGGTCTTTTGACACTAAACAGCCGAGTATTTGGCGCGTGCCAACTCAGTGTTCTCAAGTCCACGTAATTTGCTTACTTAAGTGATCTTTACGCACTGAATTGCCGAGTCAACTAAATGCTCTTTAGCCCTCATAATTTTCAAACTTGAGTCTTTAGGCATTAAACCGCCGACCCAACCAATTGTGTCGCAAACGTGCCGACTCAGTGCTCTTTTCCCGGCCACATATGCCGACTCAAGAGGTCACGCGGCATAAACGTGCCAACTTAGGTGGGATTTAGGCTGTAAACTGGGCCAACTGATTTTGAGTCACATAATACGTGCTGACTCAAGGGATCGGCTAGCGTAAATTTGAGTGGTCTTTAGGCGCACAAATTCCGACTCAAGGGCTTGTATGACACAAATCTCCCAACTTAGGTGGTATTGAGACACTAAACTGCCAGTCCAACCAATCGATAGACACAACATTGCCAACTCAATGCTCTTGAACCCACATAATTTTGAAACATGAATCTATAGGCATTAAACCGCCGACCCAACAATTGTGAGCCACAGACATGCCAACTCAGTGCTCTGGGCAGCCTACAAATGCCAACTCAAGAGGTCGCAGGTCACAACTGTGCCAACTTAGGTGGACTTTAGATAGTGAGTACATGTATGCGCCAACTCAATGGTCCGCCTGCTCTCATTTGCCGACTCAAGGGATAGGCTAGCGTAAATTTGAGTGGTCTCACTGACTACAAATGCCGACTCAAGGGCTCATATAACTCAAATATGCCAACTTAAGTAGTATTTAGACACTAAACTGCCGGTCCAACCAGTCGATTGACACATAATTGCCGACTCAACGCTCTGTCTGCCCACATAAACCAACTAAATGCCCACTCAAGAGGTCTTCTGGCACAAATACGCCAACTCCAGTGGTCTTTAATAAGAAAAAATCCGACTCAACCAGTCTTCAGCGTAAACATGCCGACTTGTCCAATCTTTGGCACCAATCCCAACCGGTGGTTTGATTCAAAGTGTTGGGCAAACATGCCATCCTGAACAGTCTTCTGACACGGAATGCTCTTTGGGCTCAACCAAACATAAAATATACTGCCTCATCTGGTTTACAACACAATGTGGACTCGCTTCAACCTTTCATAAAATTTTCCCCACACACCTAAACGCCTCAACACACTCCAATTCCACTCCCTAGTAACAGCAAATAAGAAATAACGCGGAAGGAAATTTTTTTTTTATACAACAACCATAAAAATCAACCCCGTGGGTAGCCGGGTAGAAACAACGACTCAACAGAAAATTTACAATATTACCAACAATTACGTTCAAAAAAATTTCTTTTCAAAATATTTAACAAAAAGTGAAGACTAGAAAAATCAGTTGTGTTGATGATTTTTTTTTTTCGGATTTTCAAAAAAATTTACATCATTTTTTATACATTTCAAAGCAAATGTGCGTCTAGGTTTGACTACTCAAACAAGGTTTTACGAATTTCCTAATTAATTAATGCCTAAATGAACGGGAATATGTACAATTTTGTTGTGCTTTTAAGAACGCGTGATTCTCGCGGAGACGGGAAGGGGGGGAGAGGGGTAAATGAAATGTATTCGGCTAAGCCTCGACAAAAAAAACTCAACAATTCCAACAAAAACATTGCAAAATCTATCTATCTACTTTTGACTCCATAATGTAACCATAGTAACCGTTCAGTAAAATTTTGACGAAAAACAAAATCGTTCTGGCAAAAGACAACTGGAACAGTTACTAGGAACGGTAACCATTTGATACGGCAATTTTTTCAACAACAACAAAAAAGAAAAAAAAAAACATTCCTAAAAAAAGAGGCGAAATTGGTTAAAAAAGTTTCAAAAATCTTACATGGTAATAGTAGATTTTTATAAATACATTCATATATTCATTAATCTTAGCTTAATTGTAGTAATTAAAATCACTTACATCGTAAAATGTATTGAATTACGGATCCAAAATTTTTTTGTTCTCACTTAAGAAATATTTTCTTTTTTTAAATGTTTTTCCCCCATTTTGTAGTAATCAATATTGGTGATAATTAAGTATATTTCAATCATCCTAGACACGTCACTCAAATGGGTTTTGTGGGTCCACGCAGTCAAACTCTACTGAAGCCAATCCTTTGTACACTGGGGTTAGATTGGAGACCGAAGTGTCAACTATTGGAGAGGGTTAATTTGGAAATTAATAATAAAACGGGAAGAAAAAAAAAAAAAAGCGGCTGTTTGGCACAACCCAACGTGAGGGATGGCTTCAGTAGACGAAATAAAACGGGATTTAAGTACGGTGAATGATTTGAAAAATGTAAAAAAAAAAAAAAATTACGACGCAGGGAGAAAATTCAACACGCACGACGGACAAAAAAACACGATAAAACCGTAAACATCTTCATCTAATAATTTGTCTATTTTGTTTTTTTTAATTATTATTTTTTGTTATTCGGCAGCTTGATGCGAAATCGGGGAGTCATCCCGCAAAATTTCGTCTTGTTCAGAGGTTGAAAAAAACCGTGACTGACTCCTGTAAAGGCGGTAGCCGGTCAGAAGAGGTGGGGGGATGGTCTAGGAAGTAACAGATCGGGTGGAGGGGGATTGCAACATGTAGGGACGAAAAATATGGCTTGAAAAACAACTTCAACGAATCGACAGTTTGAATTTTCTGCGAGCTGATCGATAGTTATAGACTTAAAAAAATTAAATTAGCAGCAATTCAAAACATAATTTAGAAAACTTTCAAAAGATTGTAACCCCTTCTTTAAAAAAAAGTCACCCTTTGTGGCCAAAATAAAAAATGTAATGAGTTAAAAATGCTTATTCGGTTAACAATTGCAGAAAATTGTTTAAATTTGTTGCTAAATGCCTTCAAAATTTAATATAATTGCCTACTTTTCATCCCTACTGAGAAGGAAACCCTAGCAGCGAAAACAGGTCTGGTTGAACTGGAATTTGCATGAAACGAATGGATTGTGCACCTGACCACTTCGTGATGCGAAATGTCGAAGGTAACAAAAAAAACAGAAGGATTTGGATACCTTGAAGGAGTTACTGCTTTCTAATGCGGACGAGCTAACACCTCATGTCGTTTTGGTCATGTCGGATATGATTTTCGGTGCTTCAAGTGGCCAGGTCGGAGCGACGAGAAACCTACAGACGGGAATTTGGAAGGGCCAGGGAGGGCGAAGGTGCACAGACCGCCCTGGCTTGTGTTTCAGTGCAGCTCGGCCCCCAAAAGGGAAAAACTGGGAAAAAAAGAGGAGAGAGAGAGAGCCCCTGAGATTTTCCGAAGGGAGGGAGAAAAAAGTGGGTGCGAGAAAAACGCGGGAGTGTCACCCTGATTTCTCCCCTCCGGGTTTTTCCCCCGTTTTTTGTTTTTTCTGGAGAGACTTCCAACATTTTAGAGAAGCTCGTACTGACGGAGGTGCATCCGCTGGATGATGTCCCGGCAGTCGTTGAAGACCCGTCGGATATTTTCCGTGTCGACGGCGCAGGTGAAATGAGGGTAACAGTAGTGTTTGCCATCCCCGGAAGCGGTCGAGATGCGCTACAAAACAACGTCCTTGAAAATATATCCACTACAACGTCCATAGCCACCAGTATAATATAATAATTGAATGCTATTCTGGATATTATTCGAAACGAGTTAAGAACTAAATTTTTTTCTTCTTGAAGCAGCCCCAGCTTAGAGCGTAATGGGGTTATCACACTGTCGGAAACACCCAGCGAGACGACGAGCTGTCGGAGCCGCCATTATTACTTCACAATCACCACACCCTCCCCCCTCATCTGTGAACGCCCGACGTCTGACAATCCGTCGTGTAGTGAGAACAGTTCTGATTACACGACAGTTTGTCAGGCCTTCACAGACGAGGGTGGGGTTCGTGAGTGTGACTTCATAATGGCGGCTCCAACATAATGGCCACTGCGACAGTGTTGTATTTTCCCTACTCAACGCGATATTTCCCTTTTTCCCCTCACTTGTCCTGGCAAGTTGTCAGTCATAATGTATTTTCCAAAAATGTGAGAATATGTTTCCATGATTCAAAGTATTAAGGCACTTATCTAATTTCCTGAATTAATTCACTGTGTTTTGATTAACCTCAGCTCAAAAGGGTTTCTAATTTCAATATATTTCTCAACTCACCAGAAATTCATCACGTATGAAATATTTGGCCCGGACGACTTGAGGGTCTTCGTTCCCTATGTCGGCTTCGACAGGCGTCTCGTAATGTGCAAAATCCTACAACAAACATAGCGCAACGTTTCACACTAGAATTTTGACAAATAAAAATAAATCAATAAAAAAAATTAAGGTTTTTCGACACTGACCTGAAAATAGTCTTCTAATCTGGACTTGCCCGCTTTGATTTTCTCCGCGAGCAAGTCCTGTTTGTTTAAGAAAAGGATGACGGATATTGTTCGCAGCCACCTGGAAAGAGAAAGCGACATTAAAAGTGTTGCTACAGCTTTTTGTTGGGGCGTAGGCGCGAAAAACCAACCTGTTATTCCATATGCTTTTGAACAGGTCTAGCGACTCCCTGAGGCGGTTCTGCGTGGGGTCTTCCCGGAGGACCATGTTGTACGAGGAGCAGGCTGTCACGAATATGATGGCCGTCACGTCGTTGAAACACTGTATCCATTTGCGCCTCTCGTCCCGTTGGCCTCCCACATCGAACATGCTGTAGAAAAAAGGGCACGTGAGAGTTGGGAGACAGCACCAAACAAATGAGCTAAATCAAAAAATCCAAACTTACTGAAAATTGACTTTTTCAACTTGAAATCTAGTTTCGAAGATTCCGGAAGTTAACACACGACACCTCAGTATGTCCTGTGAACAGCAAGACAAGTTACACGACATATTGGCAACTGCTGTTTGAGCCATACTATTTCTTCAACCGTGGTGCACCTCACCTGCTCGGAAGGGGTGTAGTTGGGTTGTTTAACGACGGAAACCCTGTCTAGGAAGTACTTGGCGCAGTCTATCAGCTGGTACTCGTTGGAGCGCTCGAAGCAAGACTGAACTCCTCGGTCCTTCCAAAGTATTTCTGCGTGTTCGTAAAATTCCTAGACAAAAAAAAAAAAAAAACGGGTAAAATCATTCGAGCGGTGAAGCGTCACAACAAACAACCGCCCCAACTTACCGGAGGGTAGTCGAAATCAGGTTGTGAAGCGACGTCTTGTATGTAGTCGACGCGCACTTGGTTTTCCGGGTGTTCCAGCGCTATGGGGGGACTCAGTGTTGACATCGCACCTGATATCGTCTGGAAAGAGCATTGTAAATGTAAAAAGTTATAATCTTATAATCTTCTTCAATGGGGGTCTCGCTGTAAGACTGGAGGAATTGGTATATGCAGATGATGTTTGCCTTCTCGCACATTGCTTTCGCGACATCTAGGGACTGATAGACGACCTCGGGAGGGGTGGTGAAAAGAAGGGTATGGTAGTAAGCCAATCCAAGTCCTTTGAAATGAGGGTCAATGCCTCGAACACCATGCCGCGTATGCATCCCCAATTGATCAGGCCGACCAGGTGGTTTACCTGGGTAGCGTCATTTCCCGGGATGGTGGAGCAGTCCTGCCTTTGCCCAGCTTCGTAAGGAATGTTCTCCTTGGCACAAAGCTCAGAATATTCCGGTCAAATGTGCTGTCGGCCCTGCTTTACGCGTGTGAAACGTGGAACTCAATCCCAACCAGTAGAAACAGTGTTGCTCGCGATAAGCAGCCGCTCTTGGCCTCACGGACTGCAAGGGGTAGGGAGTGTAGTCGCAGAGTCCTGCTCTTAGGCACTAATTTCATAACGTGCAAGATATTATCATGTTTATGCACGAAGAGTCCCCGGGCAGAATGTCAAAATTGAGTGCGATCGTTCTTATCTCGGCCACCAAGCTCGGATTTCTGGATTTCCAAGAGCTGGTTTGCACGCTGGCTGATACCCACCAAGCTTTGTTTTGAAATTTCCAGGATCTGATTCAGCTTGACTACCTCCTGCCACGTGCCAAGGATGCTGGGAGAAACTGGCTAAGAGCCACCAAGCTCTGATTGGGGGTGTCCAGGAGCTGGTTCAGCTTTTCTAACTCTTGACAAATGGCAGGGATGTATGCAGAAACTGGCTAATAGCCCAACAACTACTAACAACCACTTCCTGGCTAATAGCCACAAAACTCTGATTTCTGGATTTCCAGCACTTGTTTGTGCTTGAATACCTCCTGCCTCATGGCAAGGATGTTGGGAGGAACTGGTTAAGAGCCACCAAGCTTTGTGTCCAGGAGCTGGTTCAGCTTTGCTAACTCTTGAAAAATGTCAGGACGTAGGCAGAGACTGGCACTGATGACTGAATTCAGTTCAATTAGTTAACTAATTGAACTGAACGAACGACTACGACTATGCACGAAATATACCTATTGGTTCCCCCCAGTTACGTCGTATTCATGACTTTCACTTTCCCCCAGTCAGATGCAAAGGCTTAACCCAGTTAGATTGTATTTTGGGTCCTTTTCCCCCAGTTGGAAAGCACCCATCTGCATGGGAAGTTATACATTAATCTTGGATTTTTCAACATTCTCCCAAGCACTGGGTAGGTAGGTATTTATAAAATAACTATGGTGGACTTGTTAGGTTTTTTGCGTTGAGTAGAAATAATGAATGAAATACTCCAATGTGAGAACTCGCCCAAGCTGCTGATATCTGCATTGGGGAGTCATGTTTTGGCAACGTTGGCAACTCAGAGTTACACTGTTGATACCTAAAGAAGGATAAAAATTCAATTATAATTACCAGTATGGCGTCTCTTATGTTCTTCTTTATGTCTTCTATCTTTTGACGCTTTTCCCTGTAAACAAAACAACTTGTAGTGCACATTTTGATGAACGTAAGGATAGTGCACGATTTAAACAGATTTTTTGGCACTGATGCATTTTGGGACCTAAACTTGAATTTCAAAACGTTTCAGTGAGACACCGAGTCAGCGGGTCTAGTTTGCGATTGGCTCAGAACGCCATTTCAATGGCTTAATCATGTCTACACAACGAAAGCGGTCGTCACCGGTATATTCGGGAACCAGCTAACGTGCGGCACTGGGTTGGCGGATGCGTGTGATATTTTTTTTCCATCGTCTTCCGCGGATTTTATATTTTCTTTCCCCCCTTATTTTTTCTTCTTCCCTTCAAATTTGGACATCCGCCACGGTATTTATAGCGTTCCCCATCATCCCCCCCGCCTCCAAAAACCGTTTTACCTACACGCTAACAAACGTACGCGGATTTATACAGCAAATGAAAGACAGGCTCACAACATTGGGATATTATCGGTTGTGAGGAAGACGGGACAGTCAATTTTGTCATGACTGTGGTATAATAATGTGTTGCAAGTGTCTGGGCATCTTATCTGACAATTGCAGAGACAAACAGGCCCCGTCAGCCTCACCTCAGGAGCCCAACTGCCCTCTTTTGATCATTCCCGATCCACAACAGACTGACAAACCTCCTCCATACCAGGTGTTGGATGCTCCTGCTAAGGCTGGATCCTACGAAGAGTTTCCTATGACGGGGCAGGCCCAAATACTGATCCCTGACACCAGACGGTTTACTGAGAGCTGCTACCATAAGCAGCAACAGGTTGTGCTTCAAAGTCATTTGAAGTTGCTGCAAACTGCAACAATTCTTGTTGAAACCTCCACACTCCCAATCAACTAAAATTCACCTTCCGGTTGGCCAACAGCACACAAAAGCCAAGGTTTGCCTAGCACTGTTGCCAACTGAATAAACTGCACCAATCACTCGACAGAACATTATCATAGCCGCACAAGGCCATATTGGCAATAAATCTCAATCTCAACACTCTTTCCCATTCCACTCGAATAAACCGTGAGGGTATAAAACTCCACAGGTCACCCAAACACACAGAGAAAAACAAAAAATCTCTACACTCCCATTCCTATTGATATCACTATCAGGTTGGAAGCTCCCAGGTTTACCAACAGCACACATAACCAATCAAGAGTTACAACACACCAGCCTCGCTAGGGTCACCAGGGTTGCTAAAAACTGCAGAAACCTGGCAACCCCTCAACAGCACAAGGCCTTGATAAATCTCAACCCACTCTCCATTTCAGACGAATAGACCTTGAAAACTCTCTCCAAGTTGGCCTACTACAAACAAAATGAGTTTCACATGTTAACGAAGAAAAGCCAATTCAGTAACCAATATTATTGTGCGCAAACCAATCAACCGACTATTCTCCTAACCAGCCAAAGCGCACCACCAAGCACTGCAACCAACTGATGAAACCAATTGTGCACCAATTGCTCCACAAGATCTCGTTAGGGTTAAAACTCTTCACTCATTCCAATTCCACTCGAATAAACCTTGATGTTACAACACATCCCAGGTCAGCCAACCATCATCATCAAAAACCTTCTGGTTGAAATGAACACTTCCCCTTAAATTCACTTTCAGGTTGGGCAACAGCACACAAAAACTGTTATCATTAGGCTACTGAGGGCACCAGGTTTGCCAAGCACTGCTGCCAACTGAAGAAACCAATCGTGCACCAATCAATCAACAGAACAAGGACACTTTCTCGTTAGGTAAAACTCCATCCCTTCTCATCCCGCACCAATAAACCTTGAGGTTCAGCATATCCCAGGTCCACCAACCATACAAAACCTGCATCATTTCTTGTTGAAATCTCAACACTCCTAAATTCACTTGCAGGTCGAAAGCATCGGAGGTTGGTCAACAGTACACAAAAAGTTATCATTAGGTTATATTGCACAAACCAAAGGGCACCACTGCGGCCAACTGAAGAAACATATTGAGCACCAATCACTCAACAGCACATCATCGTAACCGCACAGGGCCATTTTTTTGTTGGTACTCTACACTCTTTCCCGTTCCACTCAAATAAACCTTGAGGTTACAACTCGTCCCATGTCAGCCGACCACGTAAAACCGGCATCGTTTCTTGTCAAAATTTACCCTCCCCCCCTTGAATTCACATTCAGGTTGGTCAACAGCACACAAAAACCGTTACCATTAGGCTACAAATGGCACCACTTGGTACCAGGTTTGCCAAGCACTGCTGCCAACTGATGAAACCAATTGTGCGCCAATCGCTCAACAGAACATTATCATAGCCGCACAAGGCCATTTTGTCGATAAATCTCTACACTCCCACCCATTCCGCTTGAATAAACCTTGAGGTTATAACACACCATAGGTCACACACCACTCAAAACCGGCATCTTTTCTTGTTGAAATCCCTACTGTAAAGGTAAATAGTTGTACGAACAGTTGCACGCCCCACCTGTTATCAGGGCGGTTAGTCAAGTTTTGTTCCCCGTCTCGTAATCGAGTGTAAAAAGTGATTAAGTATTAATAAACCGTTCAAGTGAATTTTCCGTCTGGTTTTTCTCTTCCCGACCTGGGTTTAATTAACACCTACACTCCCATTTCTGTTGAATTCACCAGGTTGGCCAACAGTACACAAAAATGGTTATCATTAGGCTATAATGAACAATCCAAACCAGGTTTGCCAAGCACTGCTGCCAACTGAAGAAATCAATTCATTCTCAGAACTGGGATTCATTCAACAGAACAAGGACACTTTCTCTTTAGGTAAAACAAAATCCCCTCTCATCCCGCACATATAATCCTTGAGGTTCGACACATCCCAGACCAACCAACCACACAAAATGGCATCGTTTCTTGTTGAACTCTCTACACTCCCACTCCCATTAAATCTTCAGGTTCAAAGCATCCAGGTTGGCCAACAGCTAAGAAAACTATCATTAGGTTATAATGCACAAGGCAGGTGTGCCAAGCAATGCTGCCAACTGAAGAAACCAATTGTGCGCCAATCACTTAACAAAACGTTATTGTAACCACACAAGGTCAATTTCTCGTTAAATATCTACACTCCTTCCACTCCAACCACACAAAAACAATAAGATGTTGAATAATGAACTATACTCACTCTTCACTGAAGCCGTTGACGTGCAGGATTTTCATTTGTTTCACTATCGTCGACTTTCCGGACTCACCCGCACCTAAAAACAATGTCAATGAGTGCGTCAGACTTTGTGAGCTGTACAAGTATACGTCACGCAAATATAAAAATATTTACCCAACAGGAGAAGTCTGTGGGTGGCTCTGTACACCTGTTTGTCCTTTTGGAGCTGCTGGTTGATCTTCTTGTTCATTTCTTTGCCCCTTTTGGACTCTTCGTGGTCCGCCCGGGAGGCGGCGCTCCCGAAACAGCCCATAATAATTTTGGAAATTATTTTGAAAGCTTTTATGAGAAAGCCCGAAAAAAAAAGTCAATCGGCGGGAATTCGCCTTTTGTGCTTTTATTGTGCGTGCGATTCGAGGCGTTTTACACCTCTAAAGTTGAGTTCTTCGAAAAGTCTCAAGTTTGGGGTGTTTTCGTCGTTTGAAAATTGTCCTCCGTATTCACAATAGACGTAATCGCACTGATTCGCACCCCCTGTGCCGACCGGGGGGCAATTTCGGTTTCATATCAGGGTGAGATGGGAGGTTGAAAAGTGAAATTGTCTGGTATTGTTTTCGTCGGCTGCGCTGCGCAGAATTCCTTTTTCTCTCCAAGTTCGCTCGTCGTTTTTGTGCCTCTCAAAATTTCAACTGTGCCGAACCATTTTGAAGCGCCCTTCCGCCCGCCGATTTCGATGAAAATTCGTCGACAGGCCGAGGTTGTGACGGGGTTTTCATTCAAAATTTCTAACCCAGCGGTTAACTGGCGGCCCCGTCGGGTACAAAAATTTGCAGTCGGAGGGAGTTTCAAGATTCTTGCAATTCAGATTCCGTACCCAAAACTGTTTATAATTGCCTGGTCGTGCCAAAAGGTGAGCGGAAATCAGCAAGTCCACGTTTGGCGAGTGTCCGTCTTGGTGGTGCACTGGGCGGAAATTCCTGGCAAGGGAATTTTCGTTTTCGACTCAAAAATCCCGAGGGCGAGGCCGATTTTGATGGTATTTCCTTCAAGGACGGTCTCCCAACGTTTCACCAACACTCCGAACGGCCGGACACAACTCCACGAACAAACACAGGAACGTCCCAAAATATGAACAAAAAACCACACACGAAAAAAAACCTACCCGAAGGGGTTGAAGAAAAAACCTCCTGAGAGAAAAAAAAACGGACGGGAACCCCCTTTCGGAGCGTCAACGTGAACGAAGGAAAAGTTTCCCCCGGGAAACTACGGGGCGGGAGGCCTCACGGGGAAATCGCGGAAAAAAATTTTCCCCCCCCGGGCGGGTTCCGGAAGAAAATTTTTTTTTTCTCGTTCCTGCCACCCGCGGATCCTTCCGAACTTGGGAAATTTTCACAGGATTTTCGGGATCCCGAACTCGAAAGGTAGGGTGTTACCCCGATCGGAGAAAATATTCTGGACGTCGCGGGGGGGTGGAGGGCCGCCTGGTGGGAACAGCATTGACCCGACACGACCGACGACTACCGAACATTGCCGACAACTTTCCCGCTAGAACCCAAACAGGTGTGACCTGAAAAGGCCACGCCACAGAGTAACAGAGAGGAAAAGTTGGGCCACGCGAACCAGAAAAGTTGAAAAATCGATGTTTTTCCAATTAAATCAATTTAAATCGGCCTCAAAAAACCTCGACTCTTGCAAAGGAGGAAAAATGAAATGTGACTAATACATTTCATCTAGTTTATAAGCTATTATATAAATATCAGCGAAAAATTGTGATCAAAACAATAGAGATTAAATTTCTAATTTCTATTTAATTTAATTTATAATAAATATATTAATTAATATTTCATCTAGTTTATAAGCTATGATATAAATATCAGCGAAAAATTGTGATCAAAACAATAGAAATTAAATTTCTAATTTCTATTTAATTTAATTTATAATAAATATATTAATTAATATAATTAATATATAATATAATAATAAATATAATTAATATATTAATAAATTTAATTTCTATTTAAAAATATTATTTTTAAATTTATCTATTACATTTTAATCCAATTCAGTTGATAGAAATTTTAAACTTTAAAAAATGTTAAATAGGTAAAATTTTAAGTAATATATATAATAAAAATTTAAAAAAATAAATTTCTTAAATAATAGGAAATAATAAAAATTTTAAATAATAAAATTAACTGAAATAATGTTATTATTATTTAAACAAACGAGTAGGTCAAACGTATTATGGTTATGGCAAAAATTATGGGCAGGTATTTAAAATGCAATAAATGTAATTACTAATTATTAGTAAATAGGTTTGTTCCAGGTTTGACGGAATGTTAACAGAAATCGCCGGAGACATGCGCAGTTTAGAAACTGCTGTTCCAGGTCGATCGTAAGTTGGACGGAAACCGATAGCACGAGTATGTGCGGTCTGGTTCTGTCGACAGCTGTCCAACTTCTTTCGACAGACGCAGTCAGACCTGGAAGTTCCAGGCTGGAACAAACCTATTAACACTCTGATGGCTCAGCGTTTGTGCTGCGCGAAACAATCGCCGCCAACTGACGCGCAGGGCTCGTCTGGGTCGTTCTAAACGCATACCTACATAATAAGAATAATCACCAAGATATATTATGGCCTTTTTTCGGGAAAATCAGAAAAATTGTTGTTTCATTAAGGAGAAGGGATTTCGGATCAGGGGCGAACCCTGAGCTGGCAGGCTGGGCAAGCACACAATTGGGTTCCCCCTCCCACTTCATCGCCTTCGCTCATCTCTGAAATCCCCATGATAAACCTCAATATCTCCTACTCTTTCATAAGCAACTTTAAAGTGAATTCACAATTACCAACAGCGAACGTACAGAAAAATAACGGGGCCAGCAGCACTGCCAGTGCTTGTATTCCACAGCTGCATGAAGCCATTCTGATAGCCGATTTCACACACCCGATACACAAAACACAGAAAAAACGAAGAACACTAGTAATAATGGCAATAAAACTAAAACAAGGTAAAATTGATCACAGAAAGAACTCTTTCAGAAAGTAAACAACGAATGGAGAAGTTGGCAACTTAGGATCAATGTCCGCGATCCTATGAGTGAAAAGTCAGATGAACGCCCCAAGTGGAGGCTCAAACCATTCTGCTTGCCCTTCAGTAGTAGACCTGCGGCTCTGCCCCCCACAAGGTCTATGAAACCAGCTTTTTTTCTGGTTCAACCAAGTCGAGCCAAGGCATTCAGCTCCGCGGGTGCTTGACTAGGGGGAAAGATACTCAAACGGTAGTTCTACTCTCTTCTCGCGGTCAATTAGAGGATTAGCTGCGCTGGAGCTCGTTGCCATTGCTAACAAGAATGAGCACCTACTTTGGGTACAAGTTAATAGTAAAATTTCCATTAGGTACTAATGTAAAAATCGTTCGAAAAATTGAAACAATAAAACAAAAAATATTAATTTACTTATAAAATTATTTAAAAAAATTGACTAGCACTGGGCAAGCAGTGCTTACCTTGCTTTGCCATAGAATTCGCCTCTGGGCGAGATACAGTCGTGGGTTGGCTGGCGTAGCCAGTAGGGGTTGACCCCTAGTCTTCCAAAGGAGTCAATAAGCAAGTGACTTGTTTTGATCAAGTTTCGTACTGCAGGAGCTGAGCTTTTGATGGGCTCCTATTGAGATCGCAGATGCGATAATACATATTTTGCACACACAGTCCCCGCAATATCTCATTTAATATTGTATTAAATACTAATATATTAGAGAAATTTTCTCTTCGTGCGTCCAAATCGAATTTTAGCGGCAGAACAAGGCGGGACCACAAGTGGTGGGGGGATAAGGGTGTTCGTGCTGCACTTACTGAACCCGCCGAGCTCCAAGGTGGGGGCGGCGGGGAGGACTGGTCCCCCAGCAGGTTTTGGATCTCCCCCGTCCAGAGGTGGAGTTTGTTGCCCCGTCCGCCAGTCCGCGCTTCCACCCACTACCGCCCGCCCTCGCCACTGAAATTTCCCCCGCTCGAAAGGGCCCGCCGAATTTTTTCCCACGGGTTCGGCCGAAGTTTCCCCGCCCCCGTTAGAGGATGTACGTGAAAATACAGAATTCGTAATATATCGAGGTCGTTCCACCTTAGGGCACTATAAGGGAACCTATGACTGTCTTTTGATGAGTTGATCCAGTGAATAGGTTCCTCACGAAGAATTTGGCACCTTCTGAAATCGACGCAGCAATACATCGTACACCCTTGAACTTCATATTTAACGAATTTTCCCTCCCTCCCCTCCACCGGCGCCAAATCAAATTCCAAAATCCCCCACCGCTACGGGACATAATCGTTTTCCCTTTCCCCCCCCGTTCGAGGGGAATTCCTCTCTTCGCCAGCCCACCCTGATCACCCGCCAGGGTCGCTCCTCCTCCGGCATCCCCCCCCGCCCAGACACGATCCTGACCGGACCCCCTCAAAATCATTACAGCTACCTTCCCCTCCCGGCCCGTCCCTTATCACCCGTTCACCGTTCTGCGGGCAACCAGGACGTCCCACGAAGGAAATTCCCTCCAAACCCTCATTTTCCAATAAAACTCATTTGTAACACAACGAAATTCCCCCAAAAAATAAAAAAATCCCCCTCGAAAAGCCAACTTTACGAGTACATCCCTTCTTAACGCCTCTCACATTCTAAGATGCTAACCTTTGAACCCTCCCAAATTTTAAAAACCTTAACACCCTTTTGGCTCAAACGCTGAAACCAGCTTAAAAAAAAATTGTAGACCTAATCTGAAAATTAATTCCCAACAGGAGGATGTGGAAAAGTAAAACAAAAGTAAAACAATCATCAACACATAAATATATTATCATATTGAAATAATTTTCACAAAACACTTACATTGTACAATATAATACAGTTAAAAGGCGACATTAGGCGAGTTTCAGAGCAATTCTGGCAGGCTGGAACCGTTTGACGCATGCGCAGTAGGGCAAAAGGCCTAGAGTCAAACTCACAAGCCTGAACGCCGGGAAAGCAGAATTCCGGAACCGTTTGAAAACCGACAGATCTGATTTTTTAAACTGCATTTCATTATCTTAACCGTGGTGATCATTTCGTGGGACTAAAAAGCGTTGTTTGCAGAGCAGGAGTTCAAGATAGGGATGGGAAACAAAAATTATTATTCGGATATCGGAGATCCGATCGGAAGAATATCGAGCGTCTGAAAACGGTCGTCTGTCGTTCAAATCCGGATATCAGCTGTTTTTCTGAAAAATCCTTAATTTTGCTCATTTTAGTATGACAAAACGTTGGCCGCTCTGAAGTACAATGAAGTATTAAATAGATTTCTCTCACATTTCTCTGACCTAGTTCCTTGGCCCATTTAAAGTATTGGAGTGAATCGATAAAACTAATGCTCGATTCATTTCCATCTTTTTGCTTAAACATATATTTTAAAAACTCAACCCTGTAGAAGCAGAGGGGTAGAAATACAAAAATACTTGCAATTAAGAGCAGAAAAGTATCAAATTTTGATCTTTGAGAGAAGTCCTGGCCAACTCTCATAATAGAAAAATATCGATGCTCTATTCTTATAGAGCATCCTTACTGACCCACAAGGGTGCCTACAAACCCCAGATCGACCAGGATTCGTGATTGATGCCAATGCTCCGGATTCATCTACTCTGGGCGTGAGCTGGAGGTATCCCAGACTGCCCAGAACTCACACTATCACCAAACAGCGGGCAACTCGTCTGGGATCGTCCCTAGTGTTCTCTGAACGGCCAAAAGCGGGGAGGGTGCAATCCTGGACAGTCCCAGACGATCTCCGAACGAACCTACAGTTCTGATCGGCGAAAACTGCTCTGTGAACTCACCTATAAAGTAATTATTTACACCTCAATCACTATCACCAAATTTTGGAAGGAAAAATAGCCTCAAATTTTGAAGTAATCCGTGTTTCGAATGATTTGTGATCCACATTAAAGTACACTGCGAGATGTACTTCAAATTTTTGACTCTTGAAGTGAAATTCAGGAGATCCCATGGCTAACAAAAGTCGAGAAGAATAATAACAGATCGTGACAAAATTCGGCTCTAAATCAATTTTTTTCGATCTCGTTGAACGTAGATTAAAATACTTTTCTACATGCGACATTCTTCTGAGATGACTCTTACTTAATCAGAAACTTTTTTTTCATCAATACAGTTTTCAAAGAAGAGGCATTCACAATCCGCTTCGCTCATCTAATCGAAAGTGCCATATAAGTCGCCTCGTTTTTTATATTCGAAACTCTGAAAGGGCATGTAACACTCCTGGCGGTAACCAGCGAGACTAATCAGCGTTGATAAGCGAGGCTTCAAGTAAAAGGAACTAGTGATGGGAAATGAATGATTAAATTTTAGATAATCAAATGCGTAGTATTCAAACTGCCATTTTGAAGTGAATGTAAATTAACCAATATCAGCAATGGAGTTTGGATGAATCAAACCTAGTTCTTCTACTTTTGGAACAGTTATTTTCTTGTAAACCCACGAACGACCAATTTCGAAGATTCGATGCCCGCAGTAAATCGAATCACGGGCGCTTTGGCTCTTTTCGAAACTTCACTTTAAGCACGTGAAAACTATTGGAACATGAAGACCCCGATCAGATTTAATCACTGGAATGTTGGATGTCATGTTCACTGCTCGAGTTGTACAGCATTGTGACTAGCTGTACAGGACAGCCATCCAGGAAATACATTTCACTGTAGATATTTCATCCCGTGGTATACGCCTTATTTTATATCATTCAATTTTCTCAAAATTGGTTTTAGGATGGGACACACCGGAGGCCGAATCCGCAGAACCTGTCAACGAGATATTTTGCTCAAAGCAAATGAAGTCTTTTTTGTCTATGAGGTCGTTGTAACTCTTCCATTCAAAATGGTAGTTGCCGGGACTCGACCGTGGAATGTGATGTTCCTCTGAGAACGTTCGGGTATGATAAGTACGTTAATAGGCCCACCAGATGGCGTCTTGGGGAGCTAGGAGACCCCGTGGACGTCAATTCACGTCAATCGTTTTTCGAGTAGTTGCTGAAAAAGTCCGGCCTCGTCTCCGTGATGGGCTCGCTGTCGGCGAAAAGCGTCTCCAAGTCGACGTTGTTCGGGATCCCCGACGAACCTGAGAAAAACGAGCGTTAAAAACTTCAAAGCGGAAATACTAAAGGTGGATTCACAAGGGGCGGAAAGCGGAAGGACGGAACGCAATCTGATTGGCTGTTCGGATGGCAGTGGAGAATGGTGGTCGTCATGTAGTTGCATCAGGCGGACAGCGGTCGGCGGAAGAAGTTTCTATACCGTTTCCGACGGTCCGTCGAGCTCCGCGCATGCGCGATGGACATAATGTTAGTAACTGCTAAAGAGGTTGCAATATTTGACGAATTTCAACGAGGTCTTTACAGATTCAATGAATTTCAACAAATCTCGTGAAGTGCTGGGAGGAGCCAGGAGGAAGGTTATGATTCCGTCCACCGTGTGAACACTCTTTCGACTCCTCCACCCCCTCCATTGGTTTTTCCGTTGTTCTGTCTTTTCCGCTTTCCGCCCCATGTGAATTTAGCTTCAACTGTCTGCAAAATCTACTTACTAGCCTGGGCGATGAAGAGCTCCTTGAGGAAGCTGAGTTCCTTGCTCATGAGGTTGATCTTCTCGACGAGCTGGTCGTTTTCCCGCTTGAGCTGCTCGACCCTCTCGAGCGTCTCTTGTGTCTTCATCCGGGACTTGACGCGACTCCTTTTGACCGCCTGAAGATGAAATACGATAGCTGAGATATGGCAAAATAAGGAAGAAGACGGCGATTTCAAAAGGTGCTTAAAACGAATGTTCCTCACCATATTGTTCCTGTCCCGTTTTTTCCTGTACTCCTCGTCATCAGAGCTATTTTCCTCTTTCGGGCGCTTCTTGGCTTTCGAGGTCGAAGCCTCTTTTCGGTTTGGCGGCATTCTTTGGGTTGGGCTAAAACATTTGGGAAAAACCCCATTAGGAAAATGTTGAACAGTGGGGGACTATCTAGACGGCTGGGCACATTAGAGGTGAAAAGTATTTACAAACGCTTGGTTATCTCTCAGGCCCGCTTAATATCAGGTTTTGTAGGACGTCGCCCTCCACAGTGGGCTTTTAATTGTGTGTCACAGTCGTATACAAAACTAGGAAGTACTTGAAACCCCACGTCAACCACGCCGCCAAATACGTCAATTTTTTACTTACGGACGAAAGCTTGCACTCTAATCCCGTCGATTGACGAAGAACCAAATTCCGCACTGTTCACGGACAATCTTAAAATGTTCCTGAGTGTTCCTCCTATTCACAAGGAATGTCACAGAACTACCAGATACACGAGTGGTAAACAAATGATGCAATACGTCGAGGAAAATACGTCACTGGCGAGGTGTGATAAGTTGATACGAGCTCCAGTGCTGCCAACAGCACGGCACAAGAAGCCGGACGACAGAACATCGCGACGGCAAAACTAGAAATAAAAAACTAGAAATAACAGTAGGTACCACAGAGTAAGCTAGTAAAGGTAGTAAACCTACTCATAATAATTGAGGAGCTTACTTTCAAAAGGGGTCATATCCATTTTTCGAAAAAAATCTTTAAAAAACGGATTTTCAATCTGTAGGATAACCCAAAGCGATCTGTATGAGCAGTTTGCGCCAAAAAGGATCTGTTAGGAAATGGAGGTCTACCTCATAGCTAGGTAGGTACTACCTTGGGTGTGACGTCACTCTCTAACCAGGAAAGCTCTATACTCAGACCGTGTTTGTCATGTTGGTACAAGTGGGTGTAGGAAGTGCGTCAGCTTCCCCTTCTCTCTTGTGGACAAGAGTGCGCATCAGAAGACAATCGTTTGAGTGATACATTATTCTTTTAGTGTTTCTTTTAGATCGATTCGTCTTGACAACACAGATTTGGTATGTAATTGATGACAATATATTATTGATTGATTCTTAGATTGTTTAGCTAAACCTAACGCTCGACAGGATCATAATAATATTATGATTAACAATTTTTTTTGAAAAAATACAAAAAAAGATTTTTTTTTTTAATCAAAAAATAATTTTTTCCAACATTTTTTTTTCTTTTGACGTGATCTATATTATAGAAGTGGATGTGATCCCTTTTGACTCAAACTTTAGCCTTCAAATACACACGGATAATAATATTATCCTTATATTATAAGGATTATTAATATTATCCTTAGGATGATTAATATTATCCTTATATTATAAGGATAATATTATTATCCGTGTGTATTTGAAGGCTAAAGTTTGAGTCAAAAGGGATCACATCCACTTCTATCATATAGATCACGTCAAAAGAAAAAAAAATGTTGGAAAAAATTATTTTTTGATTTAAAAAAAAAATCTTTTTTTTTGTATTTTTTCAAAAAAAATTGTTTTTCAAATTTTTTATATATTTTACTCGAAAAATATTCAATCTCCTGGGATCCTTCAAAAATCCCAATTTTAGCCCCATGAAAGCCCTATAGATCGCAACAGTGAAATCGGATCGTTCCGGGATTCCAAAAATTGGGTTCTACATCCAAAAATCGATCCGATAGCTCAAAGCCTTCAAAAAACCCTCCTATAGCCACATTTTAGCCCCATAGCGCCCACGGGTTTGGGCGATCGGACTGAAAACCTTGCGGGCACAACTAGATGGTAAACGAAGTATTTTGACAAAATTTCAGATTTAAAAAAAATTCCTACTGCCCAAAACGGCCCGGACGACGGACGGACATTTCGGATTTTGAATGTAGACCTCTTGAAAAAGATAATGTCAAATTTTGAGGCCGATCGGAGTCGTCGACCCCCGTCGCGAAAATATAGGTGTATTAGGTATTTCAAGAATAATAAAGCAAAACGAACATCTAAGGGATTTTTTTCCAGGTCTAGTTTTGAACCTATTCGATAGAATGCGTGGGCTGTTTGGTGATGCGCACGGAATAGAATTCATTCTATTCCGTGGTGATGCGGTTTGAAGGTGTTGGTGGGACTAACCAACAGGGTGCAGGAGCATCTCTCTTCGGCAACTCTTATCAAATGTGCTCCTGTAATTCCCAGTATTCGATGTTTATCAAGACGTGCAGTGACTCACTCCTTGTTTCGCCGAATTCTCTCGTGCTTCTTTCTGTGTTCACTGCCTGTCTCGTGAGATTTTTGGGCGTATTAGCGTTGCTAAGGTTTCGTGTTGGCGTAAGAATGGAGGGTACTGTTGGGGAATTGAGCCAAGGCTCTCGAAAGCGGAAGAGGGCCTACGTTGACTCGAGATCTTGCAAGATCTTGTTCTGATGGGTTTCATGTGAGCTTATGATCCTCAACGAAGACGCGTGGATCAAAATCTCACCACTCACGGTAAGAAAAAAAAAAAAAAAACATTTCAACGAAGTTTTTCATGGAAATGAAAAACTTCGGAAGAGAAAAGGA
Organism: Pilophorus perplexus; assembly: GCA_955831195.1. Classification (NCBI taxonomy): domain Eukaryota; kingdom Metazoa; phylum Arthropoda; class Insecta; order Hemiptera; family Miridae; genus Pilophorus; species Pilophorus perplexus. The sequence goes on along the minus strand of OY037014.1, from coordinate 7,334,698 downwards.
AGAATGGAAATGAAAAAGATTCGGAAGAATGGAAATGAAAAAGATTCCATTCGGAAGAATGGAAATGAAAAACTTTCTGTGTTCACTGCCTGTGATGATGAAATCGCTTCCACTTGGTCGAGCCTTCCTTTCGTACCTACGCCCTTAGCGTCTCGAAGAAACGAGTTTACAACATTGGTAAAGCCGTTTATGCTGTGGAGTTAACCAAAGAAAAGCGCGGTGGGGATCGGAAATCAGCCAAAAATGAAGTTAGGAGAATGGCAGTCTAGGCGTTTATTGAAAGAGTGCCTTGCGTTGAGTCCCATTATGGGAAAAATAATTTTGACATTTTATGTCTTTAAAGACATAAAATGTCAAAATCAATAATTAGTAATTATTACATTGGCACATAAACGAAAAAAACGTTACGGTTGGTTCCCTAGCAGACTCGTATGCAAGCGTTGCTAGGGTTTAGTTTGAAGTTTGATTTTCATTTTTTCTAATTTTCTACTATTACCTACCTAACCGCCGCCGCCGCCTTTTCTCCTATTACCTTAGGTATATCATTTGGAAACATGCTACATTAAATAATTTTAAACACAAATTGTGTGTTTTTTCATACCTACCTAAAAAAAATATGAATTACCTACCTACGCATCATATTTGAGATTTTTATTGTTGAGATTCTTAATTATTAAGAATTATTGAACCGCCCAGTTCCAAAAGCCCCTATGGTCAAATTTCGAAATATTTGAGATAACGATAGATTTTACCTAAATCGAAGGTGAAGAATTGAGTGGTTAAGTTGTTTTATTTCTAAATCCACTGCGTCCCTTCTTACACCTACCCCTGAAGATCCGTGTTTTGTTCCAAAACCCTCTATGTTCCAAGAGCCCAAAAGCCGTCATGTCCATCATTTCTCCTGTTTCAAAACCCACTAAAACCACCCTTTCAAGTGGATTTTCAAAAAAGTATAGGTCAGGGATTTTCAAAATTTATCCTAAATGAAGAGTAGTAGCCTAATTTTAAAAAAGCAGTAATTTTATGAAGAAATTTTTTTTTAAAAATCGGAAAATACTTGACCTCTTGGGATCTTCCCCAATCATTTGTAGCCACATGAGAGCCCAATAGATCCCCTAGGTAAATCGAATCGTTCTGAGACCCACAAAAATGAACTATACGTCCAAAAGTACTTCGACAACGACTACTAAGTCGACCCTCTTGCCGAAACCCTTCAAAAAATCCGTAGCCCCTTTTTAGCCCCACGGGGTGAGGCGATCGGGCTGAAAACCTTGCGGGCGCAACTAAATGGTATACCGAGTATTTAGTCGACGTTTCACTTTTCTTTTTTTTTTTAATTCCTACTGCTCAAAACGGCTCATTTTCGAAATCTAGACATCTTGGAACGCATAATTTCAAATTTTGAGACCAATCAGAATTTTCGCCCTCCATCGCGATTACATAGAATCTATGTACATCTGATGTATTCCAAGGTGAATTTCTCTACAGACATTCACTTTACGTAAGTAGGTAGTTATTCTGACCAAAATGAACCAATCTCGGGTCTTTTGTTGTTCAATGCTGGTTACCTAGGTATATAACAGGTCAATCTTCAAGACTTAACTTTTGATTTTTATATATTTTTCTCAAGCAGAGCCCTCATAGTTTGATTTTTCTTCAGCAGATTCGGCCGCATTCCCTTTTTGAGAGCCGCATCTGATGCACTTTTACGGCAGTCTAATTCCATCGCATCAAACTTACCGGGAGGAGAAAAACGAAACAACCAAATCAATTTATACATTTATTCTAAAATTCATACATAAAAAACAGGTATAAAAAAAGGAAACGAGGATGAGTTCGTAATTACAACGCCGAATACCTACATAATACATCCATTAATACAACAAGTTACAAGTATCAGTACCCAGAAATTTAATACCTACGCCTTAAGAAAAACATGAAAAATACGTATTTGGTACGTTACGTAATTACAAAATATGTACAACGAAAATTGTGAAAAAAGTTGATGGATGGATGAGCTTAATCCTAACTGACGCTTATTCTAGTGAACAAATGATGAGTACTGATCAATTTAGCCGACTACTTGAGCATTGAAGTCGACATCTGAAACCGTCTGAGGAACTGCCAGGGCCGGTGGTGTCTTTTGAGAGAGCTTTTGCGACAGGGTTGCCATCAGTGTGACAATAATTGACAGAAATTATTTCTGCATTTGGCATTGAAACCCCAGAGTGGGTTCACTCAGAAGCACAAACCAACCTCGAAAATATGTCGATCGCGACGGGTCAGCCTTCAACTACAAAAGCGTCCGTATAAATAATTTTGACAACACGGGTTTTGCGAGTGAACGAATGGGTGACATGATCCTATCGAAATAAAGCTCGAATGATTTGGCACAACAATTTTTGATTGTTTGGTAAAATTTAAGATTGGGAGGGGGGGGGGGGGAGAAAAGGCGATCAACATTTACGGTGGTGGCTCATCGCTTTGTACCAAAAATACATCCAAGCGAGGGTTGATACTGACGTGAGGAACAGGAGGAGGGACGTTGTCGAGTAGAAAATGTAAGGCGTGATGCATATTTGTTCGTCACGAGATGCTGAAAAAAAATATAAAAAGTTGAGACGATTGTTCGCAACACACAGCAAATTTTATTTTGATGTTGACTCACTGAAGGCAATTTCCGACGAAGGAAGCTCCTCAGGCAGGAACACTTGGATCTTGTTCTTCAGTCGAAGCTCTTCGTACACTTCGTCTGTCACGTTTTGAACCCACCTCCTCCTCCTTCGGGGCTCGATTTGCTGAAGAGAGAAAAAACGAGATACAATAAAAGGGAAAGGCAATTTTCGTCGCTCAAGTTCGATTTGACTCACTTGATTGGGGTCCTGACAAGGAGCGCATTCAGTCTTGCAAAGTTGTACGGAACATTCGATCGCCAGTTCCATCACGTCGGGGAATTTGAACGCCTGCGAGATGAAAGCCAGAGTTAGAAACGTTTAGAACAGACTGGGAGTTCCAGGGAAGGTTTCCCATGTTCGAGGTGTTGAAAATATTGCCTGAGGCTTCTCTGTTGGAGAGGGAGGGTTGTTCAGAGTATGTTCACTAGGGTTGTGAATGCAGAATCAACCGCGTGCCCCAACGACCTCGGAATAATGCACAATTATAACGAGTCTTCCCGAGCAAAAGATGGCCTTTGGCACAAAATACAAAAGGTCCTCAGACTCCCGGTTTCCTACAGACCCGATGAAGATACGTCGAACCACATGGTAAAAAGCCATTAACACGAGTCGAGTAGGAAGACTGGCGAGAGACAAGTGTTACAGTCACCCCAGAACCGGACATCATGCAGGGCAGCGTGCTGGATAAAAATGTACACCAAGTGATGTACCTTCGGTTCATTGATAAACAAATACCCATTTCCGGTCGATTCGCTATTAAGGGTTCTATGCGGCCTCCATGCCTCATTCATCAGCTCCTCAGTGACTCACATCATTAGGCACGTCGCCTGGTGATCTGAAATAGGGCCTCAAGTCTTCCAGCTTGGTCATGTCTACCGGGTCCGCTAACACTTTATGGCGAGAGCTTCCCCGAACTTCGACAAGGAAAGTTATCGTTTCAGTACTTCTCTCTCAGGTCATCATATTTCATATGTTCTGCGGGTGCATCTTATGGATTCAATTCTTATGTCCAACAGTTTTTCTTGGCCTTCTCCTTCTTCAACGACTCCTGCTCGATGTATCATCCTAGAAATTGGTGGCCTGTAACCACCTTATCAATTGATGCCGGCCCTTCAAACACCCATGCTGCTTCTAATTGATCTTCTGGATGGACCACTAGTTAGCACCCCGGGGATCAAAGCGATAATTTGGTCCAAGAGAGGACATGCCATTCCCACAATACTTAAGGTTGTCCAGGAAACCTTGAGCTGAATAATCTTCAGCATACCAGGTAGGTACTCTTCAGCAGGCTTTAGTATCAGAAACAGTTTCGAGACAATACTACCAGCTTATTTTCATAAAAAATAGCTCATCAGTCGTGTTATTACGACAATTTTTGTTAAATAAGAAATTTCAGAATGACTATGGAACCTGAAAGACATTTTTTTAGGTGCTCCCTTTTTGCATGCTGCTTTCTTACGTGAATCGGCAACTACATTTTTCCTAATGGGTCCTGAAATGGGAGATTTTTTTTTTTTCGTCAACATCGATCCACCTTAACGTTTAGCTGTAATCATCCAAGTAAAATCTCTCGTCAGAGACCAACCATCACCATCTTTTGAACAATTTGGTCCAAATCGAGAAATACTTGCCCTGAAAAATGCGTAGGCAACCGAAGCGCCTGTGTTGGGGTTTTTGGTGAACTGGAAGGCACCCATGACTTTATCTTTGATGGTACACCCGGCTTCGTCTGTCAGGGATATCCTGGAAACAAAACATTGAAGTAAAACTTGTAAATAATTACGCCCTCCCTTTAAGGAGTTACCAGTAGGGTCCAGTTCTCTCTCAAATTGGTCATAAGGAACAAATCGGTACCTGTTGGGAGAGTTGGGTTGTCCGTCTGTGGCTATACACTCGCCAACTCGGATGTTGAAGCCGTTGTCGCCGTCGACAGAAATTACCAAAGTCATGAGGTCACCGATCCTCACCAGGTTGACGTTCTCGTAGCTGAAGGGCCCTCGCCCCGCCTGGAAACGAATTGAGGTTCAGACCAGGAGTACCAACACACGGTGACAACCGACTGTGAAAAATTACCTGGAGTTCGAGTTTAGCTTTGGCCGTGTCTCCGGAAAAAGTGACCACTTCTTGGTTGAGCCCGTCAATGGACAGCCCGGTCGACAGTGACTGCGTGATGCTCCCTTCCCAGAGACACCTGTAAAAGCATCGACCGGGTCAGTACCGTGAACTGCGTCACATCGCTCTGCGCCCACTGAAACATACTTGACGTTACGGATGTAGTCCCATATTTCCAATATTCCGGGCTCGTTTTGAATGACCAAAGTGTTTTCGAGGTAAGCGGGTCCGCCAGAGGCGAAGTTTTCAATGTACTGAGTTCCGCACGAGTTGAGATTGAGCGTGAAAGTGAATTTGGCACTGTTGGAATTGGGCTGCACATATCGACAATCCGGTTCGTTGTGGTGCCCCTGATAACAGAATATTAGTGTCATGTAGGAAGAATATGGCGAATGAATTTGTTATAAAAGCTGCGATGCCACTCACTTTAGAATAAATCACGCCGTTGAAAGGCTCGTTGAATTCAATGTTGACGGTCATTGACTCTTTCGAACATTGAACTTGGAGCTCGTGGATGTGCGGCGGGTGCTGACCAACGGGCTGGTTGGCGTCTTCGGGGCGGAATCCAGAGCCAGAACCGGAGCTGGAACCAGAACCAGAACCTTGGGAATTGTCTGGACCCTGAGTGCCCTTGCCAGGTGAAGGATATCCTGGAGCTCCAGAAGATCCAGATCCCTGAAATGTTCATAATTAAGACAGGCTTCTCATTTGACAATTAACAGATTGCCAGACTTTGTAGACACTTACAGGATACGAGTTGGTCAGTTGATTGTCCCCATCTTCAGTGAAAAAAGGAGGTTGTACAGTGTTGGATGGCTCCTACAAACAATACATTATTTCATATTAAAGATTTAAATATGAAATTTGCTGGCTAATATTGGCAGTCATGTCTTTAGGGTGCCTTACTGGGTATCCAGTGCCTTCAGGTAGTCCTGTGGGAGGTTTGGAAGGTGCTGGGTAGCCCTGCTCGTTCGGTGAATAAGTAGTGGACGGGCCAGTAGAACTGAACGTTTGCACAGTTGGGCCTGACGGCGAGTAACCCGACGGCGTCGATGGCCCTGTACAAAAAAAAAAAAAAAAAAAAAAAAACGTCATATTGTGCCCCACGCGCTTTTCCAATTGAAACACGGCCATAAAGCTCACCAGGTTGCCCAGTTGAGGAGTACGTTGGGGTTGACGATGGGCTGTAAGAGGGTCGTTGGCTCGAGCTTGGTTGGTACCCCTGGTTGGTCGGCCCAGTCGGTTGGTAGCCTTGAGAAGTTCCTGAAGGTTGGTACCCTTGTTGGGTAGGTGGCTGGTACGTCTGTGGCGTAGACGGTTGGTAGCCTTGTGGTGTAGATGGTTGGTATCCCTGAGAAGTGGATGGCTGGTAACTCTAAAACAGTATTACACAGTATAATAATACAGTAATACACAACTTGAAGCTATGACAACTTCCCAATGCTTACTTGTTGCGTGGGTTGGTACCCCTGGCCAGTCTGGAAACCCTGCATATCACAAAATGTTAATGCCAATGAACAACTCACCTAATCTTTTGTTAATGTCAAATGATTCGTCACCTGTTGGTTTGGTTGGTAACTTTGCTGCGTTGGTTGGTACCCCTGGGGCTGAGATGGGTAGCTCTGCTGGGTAGGAGGCTGGTAACTGGGTTGAGCTTGAGCAGGCTGAAATTCATGGCCATTGTAATAAGCTTCAAAAACGTTTTGTGTGATTGGCTGGCGCAGTACTTACGATATAAGTTTTTGATGGCTTCTCAGGCCCGAACTGTGACTGTGGTTGGAAAGGCTGCTGGTAACCTCTCTGTGTTCCTTGTGCCTTGAAAGCTAAGAAACGGTCATGTTTAAACCGAGTGGGGTGAGGTGGTAATGATAACAATACGTCAACAAGCATAACTTCAACAGCCACTCACTTTGTTGACCTTGAGCCTGGAACCCAGTTTTTTGCTGGGACGCCTGCACTTGATATCCGGGAGTGGTGGGGAACCCGTTCGGCCTCGGAGTAGTCCCTCGCTGGTTCCCGTATCCAGGAGCCTGGGAAACCAAAGCCTGTCAAACCGTCCGCTATCGACCGAATCCCACCAAGAATGAAGCTTACCGGGGAAGAAGGTTGAGGCGAGTACTTTTGCGTCTGGAACGGCCTGGGCTCTTGCGTGCTGCTCAAATCGGCTGGCAAATATGTCCTGGCGAGGTCCTCCCGAGCTGAACACAAACACAAAAATGCGAGAAACCAATAGGAATTCACGTCACACATCTTCCAAATTTCCAAGAGTATTCCAAAAAACTGCGACGACACGGCCAAATACGGACAGAAACAATACCAAGTACCAGCAAAAGCCTGCCGAAGTTAGTAATGTTAGCAAAGCTTGTCAAACCCCATTGGGCATTCGGTTAGCATTGTTAGCAGCACTGCGACGTTTTTGTTTCCAAACCTTTGCGCAGGTTCACGGCTTTGTAGTGTGTCTGCAGCCACTGAAGTATCTCTTCAACGGTTTTGTTTGCCGGGATTTCGACTTTCCTCGATTCTTTGGGGCACACGCCGAGAAGGGGGGAAACGGAAACAGAAGAGAAACAAATTGGAGATGAATTGTATTTGGAGTTGAAGCGAGGTTTTGAATTGCGACGAATGCATAGACTAGCCCATCACAAGTTGCATGTGTGTCCAACTACATGCACGCATTCGACATTCATATTGCAGCAAAATGAGGCATATAAATGAGAGTGATGGTTCAATCCCCATCAATTCAGCAGTCAGTCAACGCCACATGGTCTTGCTCACACCCTAGACAACCCCTGCTACAGGCCGAGGAGCGCCGGAGACCAAACAGGAAAAAAAGGAATGGGATCAGAGAGAAAAAAGAGTAAACCAAAGGAATCGCTGAATTAATGTTCTGAATGGATACTGAGGTGTCAAATTTTTATCTAAATCGATTATTTTATGACAATATATCGAGAACGGTAAAAAAATAAAGAAATAAAATCGGCTATTTTCCCCCCTAGAAAAATTGTACAATTTTCTACAAAATATTTCAAAATCCTTCCACCAAGGCATGCCATCGTTGGCCTTCCGCTGCGTTGGGCTTCTCTAGTCGTCGCCTCTATGGAGTCCTTCATGCACCTCTTTGCGGCTCGATATGCAATCGGTGCAGATGGCATATCGTCGTTGTTACATACATGGAAAAATCTACGTTCGACATGGAAAAAATAAAATAAAATAAAACTCAGTGAAGAAAAAGTCGACCCCCCCCCCTTTCACACCCAAGTGTTCCTCGGCCTGCTGCTACCTGAGCTACACGTGCTCTACAAAATATACACAATCCACACTACCATCGATGCAATACAGTCTTGGCCAGGACGATACGTGGAATCCGTGGCTACCTTTCCAAAGTGGATAGTTGTAGGGACTAAAGGTGTGCAGATCCGAGTCCATCAGACGACTCAAAAGTTCCTCTTGTAAGGACCACGAGGGTCCTTTTCACATGCACCAAACGTGCACTCGGTGGGAGTACCCCTCGAGTCACCCTTGCACCAAGTACCTGCAGTCTGAACGATAGAGAAATCCGTGGAATTCATGGAGTTCAAACACTCTTCTTCAGTCGCATATTCTAATCTCTTCCACGACAAGCAGAATATTGATGGAATGTCTTCTCCGTTGGGGCCTGATTAGAACAGTGATGGGGGAGGAGAGTTAATTGGGAGGATGAAGGGAGTTGGCGGTAATGATGGCAAACTTTTTCAAGATATCGATACATCGGTTTTAGGATCGTCTGATACATATCGATGTCACCAATATATCTGAGATAAAATATCGATATATCGAGGTTTCGATATTTCGGCTATTAATTTTATTAATTTTTCCTGGGTCCTACTCCTGGATGGTGCTGGCACAACAATGAATGTGATCGGACCAAAATAACCTCCATTGAATGCGAGCTGCCCTGTAAATTCATCTTTTATATAAAAATTAACGACGACATTTCCATTTCCATTGTTGTTGGATGTTGAAGCATTAATTACAACAGCTCAAACTATATATTCGGGGGGTCTCGAGGTTTATTTAAAAAAAAAAAAAACTTCTGGGACCCTCTATGCCAACGTTCCGGTATATTAATAAACCATATTCAGGTCTAGAAAACAGAACCACAGCTCAGCAACTAACAATCTGAATTAGAACATCAACTCACTAAGTGATACGAAGTCTTGTGTAAACACCTTGAAACCTTGTTGTAAACAAACAAGCCATCAATTGAATTGAATAGATGAGCGCAACCTTTTTGTTATTACGATATATTTAATGAGCGAGAGAAACTAAGAAACAGTAGGTATCTAGCGACCAAACTATGCCACACAACACATCATCCACGTGATGCTCATTACGTAAACAACTGCACCCTAACGACCGATGCGTAATAAAACCTTATGCCGATCAGAGGTAACGAACGGCTCAGGCTGCAAAAATCGTTTTGGAGTCGTTGGAATCAGCCTGAAAAGCTCATTCCATAGACCCTTGTACCAACGAAATCGGACAAAAACTTTCGTCCCGCTTTTGAGGCCTCCTTAGTTACACATCAGAGATAAACAACTTTCGTCGTGAAGGACCTCCCGAAAACCGATGAAGGGGATGAGGGAGGAAAAATCAAGGTAGCCTATAACCACCCCCCGAACTCGCTGATGACAATGAGACCACCCTCATGAAAATCTGTTGAGCCGCTCGGGCGTGATGCTCTGTACACACACAAAAAAAAAAAAAAAAAAAAAAAAAAAAACATGTCGAAGAGGTGAGCGCACCTTTCCATTTTTTGGAAAAAGGTTGCGCTAAAAACCTTGTTGTAAACTTGTGTGTGAAACGTTGTTGTTCTACAACTGAAATTCCTGACACCGTGATTTTTGTTCTATCAATTTTAAGTCCGACTAACTTCTGCTGTGTATGACCTGGTGGTATAACCTCAAGTTGTTCTTATTTAAAGATTGTTTGTTTCTGAACTGTGGTTCTGTTTTGTAGCCCTGATGGTGGTTTATAAATAAATCCCTGTACCTACATAGTTTTTTTTTCTGAATCTCGCGACCCCCGAATACCTTATCAATTAAAAAGTTACCGATATATCGGAACAAAAATATCGATAGGTCCGATAATATCGAAGCTCAAATATCGTTACATCTAAAGCAAACTATCGATAAATATTTGCAATATATCGATATTTTGTTGCCATCACTAGTTGGCGGTGGACATGTACATGTCCATGTGGAAGCTGCAGCTTCCACAGTTTGTTGGAGGACGACTATGCTAGAAACTGACTCACCTCTGTGAAACTTGTTGGTGCCCCCGTTGGCGCTTCTGTAGAACAGCGCGTGGTTCTTCACATCCTGGTCGGCAGTTTGTGGATTCACTTGACCCTGATGAGTCAAAGGTGCTTGGTTCGAAGAACTCTTACCAATCGATTGGTTCGGGCTCTGCACCAACACAGAATGCCGCTGACTTGGTAACGCTTGAAGGTTTCCTGCAACCGGAGCAAAGAGGTCAAAACTCAACTTATACAATGATTCCACTTCGTCTGTCTCATCCTCACCAATTATGGCTTGAGTCTGTTGGGGGTGCACGTGGTGAAGGTGTTGACCCAGGCCATGCCCGTTGGTGACACCCTCTTGCAACGGCGGAACCAAGTGCGAGTGGAGTTGACAGTTTGAGAGCCCGACCAGGGCCAGGAGGACCGTCCAACCCTCCATGTCAGCCGGAACACCTGTGACAGACACAAACATATACACCAACCGCTCACTGCCATCAACCCCAATTAAGCCTTGTTTTGTCCTTTTCCTCTCTTCAAATCAGCGACATCTGTTCGTCACCGCAATTCCCTATAATTTCCCTCTCGCGACGCATAAACGGAACTACTTACGCGAATGAAAGTTTGACGCCCCCACCACGAGCCAATCTCGCCTCTGAGCCTTGTCATCATCGTAAACACTCCGGAAACCTTCTGCTTGCCAAAAAAAAAAAAAAAAAAAAAAGAAGAAAATACCGCCTCATCATCGATTCTTGTAAACCTCAACATGAAAGGGAAATCCTCGCCGATATTGGTGACGTAATTCGGTTTCGCAGAGAGCATCACTTGGAGAAGTTATGCGAAGACATAGATAAGGTACCTATGCAAGCGGTAAACCTACTTGATGCACAACCCCGCATTTATTCTGCAAAAAATTAAAGATCGATTTTTCTAAAATTCAACCAAAAATTTTAACAAAACATAATAAATTATTAACCATTTAAAAACTTATGTTTAAAAAAATGTTCTCTATTTAAATTTTAGTGATAGGTACCTATTGACAGGATCGTCGAACCTTCTTGGTGTAGCTCATGTCACCGATAACGGGTTTGGGGTCACGATTATTTTTGGAATAATATACCATGAAATTTGTGATGATATAACGAATATTTTGGTACCTACTTTGACGTAAATTTCAAAAAAGTCGCCATCGACTAAAATAAGAATTTGCGTGGGACCATTGCACTCCCAGACGGATCGAGGCCACTGCACTACCAATTACACTCCCCATATGGAAATCAACCGATACCACACAACTCCCCGATTTGTGCCTCAATGAATAGTTCTCGTCTCTGCTCGTCACAGATACCACACCACTCCCCGATTTGTGCCTCAATGAATAGTTCTCGTCTCTGCTCGTCACAAGCTACCTAAAGATTTCCAAGGCATGCTGGTGCCAGGCTGGTCCCAAGCTTTCGAGACCTGTCCAAGGCTTGCAAAGTAGGTGCCAAGCTGGCTAAGGGATTGAAAGGCTTTCCAAGATGGCCCAAAGCATTCCACACTTGTCCAAGACTTGCAAAGTTGGTGCCAAGCTGGGGATGACTTGAGACTTTGTCCAGGGATGGATTGCCTTAACCTTTTTGACAGGGGATGGATCGCAAGTTCCTGCGCAACACATCGCTTCTATACTAGGTATCTATCGGAGATAAAGTTAGGGAGTGCAGCGGTGAAGTTTACATTACGAGCTTTGGCAGCGCCGGGAGTGCAGTGGCTATCAACCGCAGAGTGAAAAGTGCAATTCCGACCAGCCAAGCGATCATTAGTCTTGACTGAGAGAGTGGGCAAGCAGACAACACCCCCTGCTATCTTCAGAGGCGTTTTTGGAGCCCTTGCACCTGTGGTACCCCTCAGCTAATTGGCTGAATGTCTGCACGTATGGATCTGCCGTTGGAACCCGTAGCAATGCCAGTGCAGGAGATTACTGTCGACGCTTTGAGATCTCAAAGACGGCAGGACGGTTGAGCAGCAACTTTGACGGTGAGGTGTTTGGTTTGCTGAAAAGAGGTGGAAAAAAGGAGGTGGAGAAAAGTGGTGGAACGGTTCCTGGACAGAAGTGATGCCAGAATGGTTCTGCTGATCGACTCACAGACTGTTATTCTGGCCGTAACTGAAAACGAAGTGACTGACAATGCACTGGATCTCGATTGTCTCAACATAATAGGTAATTATATTTCAGCAACCGTTGTTGAGGGGCCCCCATGTGGTGCTGCAGTCGGTGTGTTCCCTGATCAGTTAAAATCTTTGAACGCGAGGAAGCTGTGTGCAATGTCCCACTTGGCAGAGTATTTTGATTTGTGTTATAAAAGAAAAGACAACTTTAAAGCTGTTAAGAGGCTAAAATGAGGCTGCACGTTTACCGTGGTTGATAAATAGAAAGTGCAGCACGTTATCAACGGATCCACACGACAAATCGCCCACCTGATCGCAAACGTCCGGCAGACTAAAGTTTGACAAATGGTTTTTTCTATCATCTCTTTTTTTCAAGTAGCCGTAGGGGGTGAATTACGAAAGAGCCTGCAGACCAGGAAAGGGACGTGCTGTCCCACTGGAGGACCCTTCACTGCATCCAACCCCCCTAGGTACCTTCCTACGTTGCCACTTGACCTTTGAACCGGCAATTTCACCCACTTCCCCGCCCAGAACCCTCGACGGAGTCACGAACTCCACCTCGGGGAAGGAATACGAAAGAAAGTGAAATCCCAAACAAGGACGTGGCGAGGAATCTTCTCCGATTCAAGTCGATGACGTTTCTACACGATCAGGCGGACTGTCTGATAGTGTCTTGATTCATGAGGGCGCCACACAGAAGAGATAAATTGTCATTGAGAAACCTCAAGATCAAGAAGAACTTTTCCCGTTTTCAGCCTCAACATGAAAGGTTTTGATAACAAATCAATGTTTTTAAGGCGGATCAATAATTTCACTTTATCCAGTTAAAATTGTTTTTTTACATTTTCAATACGAATAACATTTTAACATGCATTCGAAGGTTTTCACCCCGATCACGACTGGGGCGTTATGAGGCTACAGAGACAACGGGCTACGACATGTGCAGGAGATCAAAAGAGATATAGGTATCTAGGTAGGTATATATCCTTTTCGGAGTTTGGACGACGAATCCATTTTTTGGGGTCCCAAAACCATCAGATTTCACCGTGACGATCTATAGGACTTTCAAGGGGCTTTGGAAGGATGCCAGGAAGTCGAATGAGGTGTCGTTTTTCGAGTAATTTTGGAGGTAGGTATAATCTATTTTTCGGAGTCCCACATCCGTCCCCAAACTTTAGGTAGGTACAAGGAAATTTTAAAAATTTTAATAATTAAATTTTTAATTTTTACCTACTGAATTAATTTTGTATATAAAGAGTAATAAACCCTTGTGTAAAATTTGCAGCGTTTTAGCTTTTGATCTTGATGGCAAGCTTAAAATTTTCACTTTTTGATCAAACCGACCAAGTGTGAAAATACAAAATATTTTTTGTTCGTAATTTTTGTTTACTCCTGTGATCGTGTGATTTGTCGTTTTCGTTTATCGCTTCAACACTCACTTATTCCTCGAAACCCTTTTCTTTTTTTTTCGTTTTTTTTTTTTTTTTTTTTTTTTAGATTATATTATACGACGTAAGTTTTTATTTTTACGTTCATTTTTTTCTTTCTTTTTTTACTGGAAAAGGTCACACTTTCATAGATAGGGCGCGCAAACATTCGTGCGAATGTGAACTTTGGGGGTGCAGGTTAACGATTGTCTGAGCTTTCACTCCGTGAAGTGGAACCGATTTGCGCCCCAGAGGAACATCCTTGTTGCATACTGACTAGAAAATCAGTCGTGCTCAGAGAGGGAGCTTTTCAAGTGCAAATTTCGTTGATGATTAAATTTAAAAATGGGGCAATTTTCAGTTTTGCGGATTGTTGTAACCAACTGGAAATGATTTTCATTCGTGTACTTCGGAGGACAGGATTGGGCGTCGAAGTCGAATTTTCCCAAATGACCTTCGACGTGAATTAGTGTTGAAAAAGAATTGGACCTACCTGGCAGGACGGCCGGGGCTCAGCTGTATTGAGTTAGGTCTTCGAAACACCGGGTGGTGGGGGTGGGATGTGGGAGGTCGATTAGCAGTGATGCCAATTCCTCCAGGGCAGTTCAGCGGAAAAGAAAAGCCCCACAGAATATTAAATTTTGAAAAAGTCAAAGTCACAGATCCGACTTAATTGCAAGTCTAAATTGGCTCCCACGTAGTGCTCACTGACGGTCGACCACGGTGTGTCAATCACCATAATCACCCCGGTTATATCTTGAGAACTACCCCAGGGTTCTAGTTAGTTGCCGTGGAAACCGGAGCGGCTCCGTCGACATAATGTAGGTTTTTTTTCATTGACTAGGTGGGTTAGAATCCGGCGCGCGAAAAAAAAAGAAAAGATTAATCTCTTTTGTATGCAAACCGCCGCTCACACGGGGAGTTTTTACGACATTGGATTGGCACACCCGACAAGTATCGTTATGACGATCGTCAGTGAGCTCCCAAGAAGGAAGTTTGACGTGGTATTCCGGGGTATGAAGGTTTTTCCCGCATTCACCGAGATCCATCGAAAAATTGCAAAAAATTTTTCTAAAGGATTTATTTTTGTTGTTATAAATTGTGCAAACTTTTGATGCAGTAATAAAACACCATTTATAAAAATTAAAAATTGAATAAAAAATGCCACAAAAAGTTATACATTTTACACAAATTTTTTATTCTTTGATACAGGTTACTAATTGTGCAAAAATTAATTATGTGTATAAAGTAGTGAGAAATATGTAAAAAAAAAAAAAAAACAACTTTGCAGTGTTTGGACAGATGTGGGACCTCAAAAAATGGCTTATGCGTCCAAAATGAGGTACTCAGAATACGACACCTTCTTTGGACTCTTGGGGTCCTTCAAAAATCCCATTTGTAGCACCATGAAAGCCCCTTAGATTTTCACGGTGGAATCGGATGGTTCTGGGATCCGTAAAAATGGATTCTACGTTCAAAAACACTTTGAACGACACCTAACTCGACCCCATAACCGAAAACCTTTATATAGCTGAATTTTTTTAGTCATAACTAAAATTTAGTTATGACCATTTAATGGTTCACCGAGTACCATTTCGTCAAAATTTCAGATTAAAAAAAAAAATCCCACTGCCATCAGAATTTTCGACCGCCGACACGAATACATAGGTGTATTAGAAAAAGACGATTTAAGACGAAGTAGTCTATTTCCACGATAAAAATATAAATATAACTTGTAGACGCGTTTCGGTTGATTAGCCCATCATCAGTACAACAGGTAGGTGTACCTATTACTATAATAGTATTATTCCGAAAATAATAAACCAAAAGTATGTCTGTATGATGTTTGAACAGATAGTAGACCCCCAAAAATGTATTCCACGTTCAAAGTTACCTACTTTGAATACTCCACGTCATTCGCTCTCTAGGCCACTGTCGCACAGAATCCAGATTCAGCAGATTCAATTCTCACTTTCCAACTCTGCGATTCTGACAGTTTCTGCCTTTTCCCTTATCACTTCGGCGCTCCCTCAAATGATCCAATTTTAACTCCCTCTAATGAATCTCATTTCGGCGCCTGCCATAAATCATATTTTTTGTTGATGGATATTGATCGAAGTGAGCATCATGAGTGACGGCATCGAATTTCTGCGAACGACCGAACGTAAAACAACTGTTGTGAACCAGGGCTACGAATTCAACAGAATGAGGATTGGGGATGAGAATGATTGGCTGTCTACCAGGACTGGAGGGTTCTCCAGATTATCGCTCTGAGGATGATCATCCACAGCATCATGGTCGAGGCAACATGGGGCGAGTATTGAGGTTCCAAAATTTTCCAAGATTTAATCTGATCGGAAAGCTTAGCAGTATAATCCTCGAACGGCGAAGGAAGGGTAGCTATGACATCACTGTCCGAGGGAGATGATGCCAAGCATTCAGGCAAGCGATTTGAGTTGATCATCCGCTGGTCGAGGAAGGTGAGCCACACATTTTTCAGACTCCCTTGGTTGGGTTCGAGTTTCCAGCAGTGACAGATTGAAGTTTTCGAACTGTTTGGACTGCATAAAACTTTGGTTTCCCTCACATGGAGTTATTGGCTGATTCCACTTTAACAGGTGTTTGTGGAGGGCAGTTCAGTTAGTATTTTAAAATAATATTTTCTCACTCGTTTCCTCTCTTTTAAAAAACCCCTGTCATCTCTCATATCACCCAGTCCCAAACGGAAAATGAGGCGCCGAAGTGAGACAAAAATTGGCTGAACCTGAACAGGCGCCGAACTGGGCATAAACCGTTTCTCGGCACAAATCATTACATGACACAAAAGCAAATTTTGCTGGGGCTCTCTTATTTTTGTAGAAATTTTCAATTTTAGGGTGTTCAATCCAATTCATCGATGTTACGGTGTTCAATCAGATATCAGGTTCTTCGTAATCGGATCGACAGGGTTTCCTTTCCCAGTGACGAAACCAAATTTGAACCCCGTTCCCGAAACAATGAGAGGAAGCGTCTGTCGATTTGTGGATTTTGCTCGTACATCTCTCGAGTCGATAGCGGACGTGTTACACTAACAATAGGGCCGTGTAGTAGATGAATTGGTAGACGATAGGCATCTAAACGAGGGACGACCCAAATGGCACTTTCGAGGGTGGCTTGTGTCACGGTGAGAACACCAAGCAACAGCAATATCATTGCAGAGGCCGGTATGGTAGGGATGAGTTTCGACAGTTTCTGAGTTCCGTTGACGTATCGGAAATATCGACATTTCTCCAAAAAATATCGGCAGGTATTTTCATATCGATACACGTTATATATCGATATTTTTATCTCGATATATCGCCTTTTTTCCAGTAGAGCAAGAGCCTTCTCTATTCCCTTTGAACCTATTGAAGGAGAAGCCACTAAAAGGGAAATTAACTGAGTCACAACGAACCAATCAAGAAGAAGAAGAAGAAGAAGAAGAAGAAAGGAGATTTTAGTTTCCCAGTTAACTTTACTTGGACTGTTCCTAGATCGAACTACGTTTCAGTTTGTTTTCTGACTTTTTTTAGACATGCAGTGGTAAACTTTGTCATTTTTTGCCCAAATCCAGTTTGCATTTATTTGCCATGAGTCCAAAATTAAATTATATTAATAATATTAACTTTCCTGGGCTATGTAATATAATATTATTAGGTAGGTATATAGCCCAGAAACTTTAGAAAAAAAGTACACAGCTGGACCCCCTTTTGGGGGTCCCAAATAAGACCCATCTGAGTTTGCGACGGTTTCTAGGCTGTGCTTCAGATGTAGGAGCCTTAATAATCTCGAAATTTTTGCTCTTTTTTCAGTATTTTGTTTATAACGCAAAAATTACGCCTCCTACGGAAAATGTTACTCCGTCCTTTTTTAAAGAAGATTAAATTCAACGTCGAATGACGTTTGTTGCATCGAAATCGGTCCAGCCGTTCAGCTGCGCTCGTCAACGATTTGTGATTTTTGCAAACTTAGCTGAATAGTTTACTATCCTCAACTTCTAACGCTTGTAGGTCGCAAATGACTGCACCGATTGAAAAACGTCAATGGGGCAAATTTGTAGGATATTTAATTGTGAATTTTTTTTTTTTTTAATTCGCACACTCCCGTGCTGAGATATGAATTTTAAACCGAAAGGGTTCTTAGCGCCAAATTACCACTAAGCCAGTCACAGAAAACTTCTCACTTTCATACATTTTTTGAAGCAAAAGTGTGCGTAATCAACTGAATTTCAACTCAAGGAATTTTAAATAATTGAGGAGAAATATTAATCACTGTTTAGGTAGGTTTCTTTCTCTTTCTTCGCTAAGTTTCTGATATTTTTGAGTACTTAGTTGATCACTACTCATAGTTACGTGTCATATATTCAACGATATTTTGTACGTCGATGTATTGGAATATCGATAGAATGTTCGAAAATGTTCAAAAATGTACATCGATATTTTTCTTCTCCCTGGTGAACAGGTGGAGAGGAGTTGACTCAAAATTAGATTCAAAATTGAATGACATTGCACGATTAAGTTATACGCACAAAAAGCACCATACACGATGTAGAAATCCTCCGGTGACAAGCGAATGTTGTGATGTCTTCTCCGTGAGCCTCACCTTTACCGGTCTGTCATTACAGGGAACATCCCATCATCATGCAGTTATTCCTATCATCACGAAGGAATTTTTCCACATTTATTCCTCCTCAGACACTTTCACCCGCATTATCACGCGGGGGCGACGATCGGTTCACCTTCGACCCCCCCCCCCCCCCCGCGACAAGCTACAGGCCGCAATTTGGAAGTTGCATTGTTCGATGAGTGGCCTAGTAGGTAACTTTCTACGCGAGGAATCCTAAAACAAATTACACATGAGGCAACTGGTCAATTGAGGCTTAAAAAGTTCGAATAGAAAATGAGACCTTCAAAAAACACGATGGGCGGGTCTTCTTAATTTAAGACAGGATAGACCCGATCAAGCCCAATTACGTATACAATACAGGTTACATTCTTGATAACAAGCCCCCCTCTCCCCCTTAATTATAACGCTCGAAACCAACGTTGAAACGTTGCGTCACCAGGTGCTATTAAAGGAGATTTACTTCTTGAAGATGAGTCGATACAAAGTTGATTACACAGCTGTAGTGACCCCAGTGGGATTTTATGGTTCCCACATAAGTTTTCAGGGACCCCGAAACAACCCGTCACGTAACAGTTCCCTGAGGGCTACGTGCGAGTCGCGTAACAGGTTTACGAGCAAAAGTAACAAATGAAAGAAATAACAAAACAAAAAAACATTAAAAAAAGAGTCAAGACTCATTGCGACGGTTGTGACATTTCAACGCGGGAAATTGTTCGCACAAATGGGATAAAGGGTCCGCTGCCCAGGCGTAGTTGCACAGGCAAAAAAATGCACGCGGAACAAACGGGAGAAAGCAGATTTCTCAGACTCCGACGACCTCCGCACTCTGACACGCGTGGAGGGGGATGATCCGGGAAGGTCGAGATGGGCTGTCGGTTTAACCCCGCAGGTGGCAATCAACCGGTAAACGGCACCTGGATTAACTTGATAAAGGGAATTACGGAAAGGGGAAGAAATAAACCCACAGGAGAGGCGGGTTATAATCACTGATGAGTGAATAGGGAAAACACCTGGACGGGGGAAAGAGTGAAATTAGTGCTGATTGGGGGGGGGGGGGGGGGGGTGAGAGGGCGAGATTGATAAATTTGAAATGAGTACATTTCATTAAAATCCAAACAACCTAGACCTGTACCAGGAACTTGTAGGGAACAAGAGGAGACTCGACTGCTTGAAGCAGCGGAACTGACGGCGTTGAAGACCCAACAAACTGGAGACTGGGTGAGCACAGAATGTGAATTCGGCGAGTAGATTCCCATTCAGCACCCTGGTCGTAGCTCACGTTCTTGGGGACTAGAGGGGCCAAAGAGACCCAGGGATGGAGGACAAATGATCCAAAGAACATTCTCTATAGAGTAGGGCATTGAAAGCCACCTCAAGACTCGCCAACCACCATGACTCTATTGGCTAGTATCGCCTTTGTGAAAGTTACAGCCACTAAATCAGTCGTTGAGAGGGACACGAAGAAGAAACCTGACAGGCTAAACAGGATTTAGACGACGAAGTCAAGGCATACAGACTCAAGCTTAAAGAAATTGCCGAAGTAGGAGTCTTCGAGGAGGCGAAGGAAGATGACTTGGCAAAAGACGTAGACAAAGATGTCTAGGTCTGAAACCCCTGCCAGAAGAAGATGAAGAATCGTTGAAACACAGCCTGTAGAAGATGAGGAAAGCCTCATAAAACATGGCAGAGGATGTCAAATCTTCAGGACCAAATAGGCCTGGTTTGGAGGATGAAAGATCCAAAGAATAGCCTCAATAGAGTAGGACATTGAAAGCCAACCTCAAGACCTAACATGCTAAACCTAACGAAGAAAAATTTTCTTTTTGAAGGCTATGAGAAGGTGGAGGAAGAAGAAAGGATGGAGAGCCATAAACTAAAATTATCAATCTGAAAACTCCAATGAACCGAGATAATGATGACAAGGACTGGAAGGCTCGTCAGAAGAACGAAGAGAATCTGCGAAACACCTGACAGGCTGAACAGGAAGTTGCTAATGAAGTCAAGGTTCAAATTTGAACAAACTGCCAAAGAGGACGCCTTGGAGGAGGTGAAGGAAGAAGACGCGAAGGGAGGATGGAGTTGTACATTTTCTCAACCGAATTTAATTTTAATGAACCGAGACAAACAAGTCAAGGTCTGGAACGCTTGTCGAAAGAAGAAGTCGAATCCTCGAAACATTAGCCAAAATCCGTAAGAGAAGAAGCCGTATGAAATGAGGAAAAGAATGCCAAATATTGAGGAAGAGCGTGATGAAGAGGTCAAACAGGACAATTCTTTGTTTAAGGAGTCGTTCATGTTCAGGTCCATGGACTGAACTTCGAATTCAGCATTCCTTCACTCGAAGCAGATCACAGGCACAGACAAGACTTGGAACGAGGAAGAGTTTGAGACTGGATACTCTAGTGACATACCCAGTGCTGGGAAAATTCCTGGGAATTTATTTTTGAGAAGTATTCAATTAATGAAAAACTCAAAGCAAGATTTAAAAAAATTTAATTTCAAATTTGTATAAAGTTTTTAAATAAAAAATTAATCAAAAAATTAATGCTTAAAATTAATTTATTTATAATAATAATTAATTTATTTTTAATAATTTATTAATTAATAATTAATAAATTATTTTAATTTTTCAATTTTAAAGCAAGATTTTGTACAACAATTTAAGCAAGATTTAGAGCAACATTAAAAGCAAAGATTCGACCAAGATTTAAAAAAAGGAAAAGTAGGGCCAATGAATCAATCAGAAAGATTATAAAACCGGAAAAAATTGAATAAATTTAAGGGGAGGGTATTCTGAAATCGACCAAAAATTCAATGCCAATTTTATTTCATTTTTCCATCCTACAAATATTCAAGAACGAGTAGAGATCAATAATAGGCTGGAAAACGAATTCTGTGGCGGTGAAATGATTCTTTTTCGATTTGGGGTCGCGTCTGGGTGCGGCCAAAATCACTACTTTTGTTTACATTCATTTCTCTAACATGTTGTTACCATCTTGTGCATGTTATGCATGGATATGCATCTAAAAGCACATTTTTAATCTTATCCTAACTAGTTCACGAATGAACCATATGAGAGGGTTATGGAAACGCGATTTTATTGATCAAAACACCCGAGAAACGTGAAATTCGGAAGTCAAAACTTTGGAAGCGTTTTTCTCGGTGATCGAGTTTTTCACGTTTTTACATGTAAAAATCGATATAACTCGGCTTCTAATGAACTTACATGGCTGAAATTTTTACTGCATGTTCTTAGATAGATTATCTAAATATTCTCGTGTAGAAAATTTTCTAACCTCCCTAGAAAAAAAGTACCAATTTTTTGCAAATTTTCAAAATTTTGTCTTTTTTTGCACAGCTGCCAAAAATTGAGTATTCATTTAAAAAAAATTTCTACACGTGAATTTTTAGATTAGATCTTGTTCTTCAAAATGAGACCAAGAACGATCAATTCGGGTGATTGGAAGCGGAGGAATATCCATTTTAGTGAGGGTCCAAAATTTCACATTATTGCTAATTGCCGGGCCCCTGAAAATGATTTTTAAAAAAATGGCGGCGGTTTTGTGGGTTTCTGATGGCGAGGAACCTATAGGAACCAAAGAAAATATTCTTAAGTCAATTTTAACGAATTTAGCATTTTCAGTATACCCTACCCTTAAGAAGGGGAATAAATAAACTCCCAATTTTTACCGGGAATTTCCGAAATGCCAAAAACAGAGAGGGCGTCGAGTTGAAACAATCACAGACTTTCTGAAGCACTTTACTGTAACGCTGAGTGGAGAAGGTAACGAGGAAGGAGAAATTCGTTGGGCTAAGTTGTGAACCAAGGAAGGCAAAATTTGCTGCATTTAATACAGCCGATCATACAAACGAAGAGCAACCAACTGAACTGGGGAGCCAAAACGTACCGTTTTAGTCGAAACCGCAGGTGTACCGATTTAATATTCAAAAGAGACAAGCTCCTAATATCCTCAGCGGTTTTATTCCTAATTTGGAGCACTTGGAGTTCCTTGGAGCAAAGTTTTGTCTTCAAAAAAGGTTATTTCATTTAATAATAAATCGTACATACCTAAAAAAATTACTATTCAATTCCGTAGAAGCCCGAAGCGCGCACTTGTTCCGAACACCTGAACCGTTTTCGTTCGGGTTTTCACTTGTCGCGTGGATTCTGCGCAAATATACGATATACGCGTTCGTACTTTTGAATGAGTCGTGAGGGATGTGAGCCACCTGTCGAGCCGGCGAGCGAGCGCGATATGAACGTCGTTCGTCGGCGGACGGGCCTCAGAGGGTGCCGTTGTTGGGGTGGGGTCGTCGGGGGTGGCTCGAAGTGGGGACCTTCAGACCCCATATCCGAATCAATCGTGAACAGGCTTACTTTCAAATCATAGGAGTTGGGATGACCAAACCGGTGGGAAAATGCATTTTAGAGAGAGAGAGATGCACTGTGGAGAGTCCACAAGCTTTCGTAATAAGCCGAGATTTCTTCAGGTTCACTTGCCCAATCAAACAGTGCCTACCTGCACGATGGGGATTCCTAATCTGCAGAAAAACAGAAAAACGCTGCCAATTTTACACAAGGGTTTATTATTCTTTTATAAAAGAACTTATATATATATAAGTTATCCAACAATTAATTCTATAGAATTTATTGATATGCATGATATGCATAATACAGTAGTCGCCGGTTATATCGGCCAATTTGGTTCAACCAGTTTTTGGCCGGTATAACCGG
Source organism: Pilophorus perplexus (assembly GCA_955831195.1). Classification (NCBI taxonomy): domain Eukaryota; kingdom Metazoa; phylum Arthropoda; class Insecta; order Hemiptera; family Miridae; genus Pilophorus; species Pilophorus perplexus. Next base: position 7,311,679 of record OY037014.1, on the reverse strand, counting down.
CTGGCCGATATAGACGTTCGTTTATACCGGCCAAACCACAAAAAACACGTAAATGCCGGTACAACCGACGGAAAAAGGCAAATGAAAAATTAATCAAATATGTAAATACAGTGCATCAAGTAGCACAAAAACAATTTAATGAAAAAATTTTAACAAAGAAATTATGTATGTACATATAACAGCTTAAGCTCACAATTCATCACCGTTCCGTATTTTTTAGGACTTCTTAAAATAATCAGTTATGGCCTTCTGAGAAATGGGGTACGCGTCCCTCATGGTGTTTTCGAGCACTCGGAGGGATGAGAAGTGGCTTTCGTTCAAACCACGCTCTTCTACAGCTCTCCTCAAGATGTTGACTGCGCCCAAAACATCTCGTAGTGAGACTGGTACTCGCTCCTCTTCTGTATCCTCTGGTGGATCAGCTACTTCTTCGGGATCCTCATCGTTTTCTGGAGTGATAATGGAGTCCGCGATCTCTTCATCATTCAACATTTGATGAGCCGGCACATTACTGTCTATTTCTACCCATTCCATCAACTCCCGGTCTTCAATCACTGGTTCATCAGGCGCCAACATAGGCGGTTCTTCCAGCATTTCAGACTCTGTATTGGGTTTCAAACCTGATTTCCGGAAACAATTCATGATGCAGGAAGAAGTGACGTTTTCCCACGCAGCGTGTGTCATATGAATAGCATCTAAAATTGAGATTTTTTTGGCTATTTCATTTGACGATCCCTTTCCTTCATCAATGGCGCTGATGATTTTCCTCCTCATCTCACTCCTGTACAAGGTTTTGAACGTCTTAATGATCCCTTGATCAAGAGGTTGAATTAGCGAGGTGGTGTTGGGTGGGAGAAAAAACAATTCGATGTTTTCAAATTGCAAATGTTTCGGATGAGCTGTGCAGTTGTCCAACAGGAGGGCGATGTTTCTGTTTAAAGCTGAGTCCCATTTTCGCATGAATTCTTCAAAAATAGCGCCCGTCATCCAAGCGTTGGCATTGCTGGTGTAGTCTACTGGAAGGACTTTCACGCCCTTCAAGCACCGAGGAACTTTACTCTTCCCGATAACCAAAGGCTTCAATTTATGAGTCCCTGTCATGTTGCACGTCAATGCAAGAGTAATTCTATCCTTCATTTTCTTTCCCGCTGAAGCGTCGTGATTTTTAAAAATCATCACATAGTCAGAGGTGGCCCTGTAATAGAGTCCAGTTTCGTTCATATTGTAGACGTCTTCTGGCTCATATTTCTCCAAAATTGTATGCCAAACGTTATTCAGCCACTCCTCTGCCCCGTTCCGATCTGCATCTTGTTTTTCCCCATGTAGCTTTTTAAAAACGATTCCGTGCCGATTTTTCCATCGAGTTACCCATCCATCGCTCAGTGCCATAGTTTCGCCGACTTTTATGGCGAGTTCATTCCCCTTCTGCATGAGAATTGCCCGATTTATGGGAGCATTCATTGCAGTGGCTTGTCGAAACCAAATCAACAAAGCTTTGTCAGTTTTTTCGCCTTTGCATTTGCGTTTTTTAATTCGAGAATCACTCTTACTTTGCGTACTGAGAGATGAGCGATGTTTTATGAGATCTTGGAGGGTGGACTTCGCGATGCCTAATTTTGCAGCAGCATCCCGTTGGTTCATGGGGGGTAACTCATCATATTTTTTCAGAAGTTGTTGCTTTTCCTCATCCGATTTGCACACACGTTTGTGAGGGGCCATATCGCACGACAGTAGGTACACAACTGAATCGAACTCGCGTTGTTCATCGTTCCACACTTGACCGATAAACTCGGAGAACCTTGGCCGGTATATCAGACGCCGTGGCCGATAAGACCGGCGAAAAACACACGTTGGAACGCAATTCGTTCTGTTCCTGCCGTTTTTGGACGATATAACCAGCTGGACGGTATAACAGGCGCCGATATAACCGGCGACTACTGTATTATTATGTATATCAATGAATTCTATAGAATTAAATTTTTGACATAATATTATGTAAATAAAAAAAAGTAATTTATTATTTCAAAAGGTTTTTTTTTTTCTTGTAGAGTTTGTGGACGGATGTGGGACTCTGAACAATGGATTATGCTTCCAAAATTACCCAGAAAACAACACCTCATTGGACCTCATGTGATCTTTAAACAGTCTCAATGGTAGCCCCATGAACGCCCCATAGATACTTACGGTGAAATAGGATCGTTCTGTGATCCCAAAAAATTGATTCCACGTCCAAAAATACTTCGAAACGACCCCTAATTCGACCCCATAGCCGAAACCCTTCAAAAATCCCACCGTAGCCCCACGGGTTTGGACGATCAGGCTGAAAACCTTGCGGGCAAAACTAGGTGGTAAAACGAATATGACATAGATATAACGTATAGATTCAAAAAATGAAAAGACCGTCCTCCGTTCACGTATACGTGTTGAAACGGATGTCAAATTTTGAAGCCGATCAGAAATGTCTACCCTCGTCGCGAATACGTAGGTGTAGTATTATACACCAAAATGGACCTGACCATGAGAAATGAAAAGACATTGTGACTTTCCTAGTCACTAATATAATTTTACCCCTTTGGAAGCTGTCTGCTTTCCCTAGAAATGGAAGACCTCCTTTTGTAACTCCAACACACAAGGCTGGAGATAAAAGTCGCACAGATCATTACCGACCGATCTGTTCGTTATCGACCATTCCCAAACTGCTGGAGAAGCTTGTTGTTGAACAGGTCTCCCTTGAGTTTTCTTCTTTTATGGCTCTCGAGCAGCTTCCTTCGCGTCTGGTCAACCTCTACGAACTTACTGGTGTTCCAGGACTTTGTCTTGGAAGGCTTCCAGTCTTGGCTTCAGATGGACGTTATTGCTGTTGATTATTCGGCATAATTTATGCCAAAGCATTCACTGCAAAGGTTGTCACTGCTACACTCCTTGGGCATTCATGGTCACTTCTTGGAATGGATGAGAAGTTAGCTGACCAATCGCCAGCTGATCGTTCGTGTAAAGACAGTTCTCTCCCTTCATCGCTTCCTCGGGAATCCTGCAGGGCTGCCACTTTGGTCCTATGTGCTTTTTGCTCATGATCAATAGTGTGATAAAGATTTTCGATCCCAGTTGCTTAAGCAACTGCTCTTTACTGTCGATCTCAAATTTTTCTGTAGCCCGCCTAGAGGATTAGTGTTCATTAACCACCTCTTTCTGAATCATAAAAAATGTTCTATAATGACATACCACATTTTGCACAATGTGCAACATGTCATGATGTTCTGGCAAAACCACACCACTCATCTTTGATTATTCTCTCGGGCTGATCGACCTAGGGGTGCTATGCGACGAGCAACTGCCGGTCATATTGAAGCAATTGCTATTGCTATTGCATACTATTGATAGAGGGTCATGCCTTGCGCGCTCTCGGTTTTTTGAAAATAATCATCAGAGACTTTCGAGTATCACAGCGTCAGTAACCCTTTATTACAACGCTCTCGTTCTGACGATCTTGGAGTATACCTCTATCATCTGGTCTCCTTCCTATGTAATCCATAAGCACCGGATGGAGCGGGTGCAAAACAAGTTTCTGCATCGCATTCAAGTTGTGCATCCCTTCATAATAAGACGTCGACTACGAGTCTCTTCGCGCAAGATGCCACCTCGACACCCTGGAAAGACATCGTAGCTGCGCCGATCTAGTCTTGCTGTTTAAGATACTAAAAAACCACGTTGACTGCCCATCTATCCTGTCGACGATCGGCCTACTACTCGCATTGGGTCCTGTTCGCCCTTATTATTTTTCGTCCCGCTTTTCTCCACCAACTATGCGAGAAACCGATCATTATACATAATGTAGATACATACCTACGGTTTGTTCCAGGTCTGACGGCGACTGTTGATAAAAGTTGACAGCTGACGACAGCAATTCCAATGCCTTCTGAATCGCTGTTGTGTTCTGTCGAACAGCCCATCTGCTGACCTGGAACGCGAACTGTCAACAAAATTTGTTTAATCAGGTCACGTGAATCACCGTGAAGTAATGCTACAACAATTTAATTACTTCACGGTGATTCACGTGAGAGTAAATTTCATATGGAAAAATCCAAGTGATAAACTCGGATACTTTTTGGTTTATTGTATTCAGAATAATCAACCTTTTTCGAGAAAGGAGTACTTATCATAAGGGCGGGAATGAGTCATTTAAATTTTAAAGTTTTTGAGGGTATCTACGAGGACTTCGGGAGGACGCGAGTACAACTTGACGCGCCGAGCACCAAAATAAAGTGAGAAGGTTATGAGAGAGGTTTCAACTGGGTAGGGTTATCGACAGCTCCCAACCAAACTCATTCGAGCACTGCTCGACGAGCAGTCGGTTTCCGTCCGACTGCAGTTGAACTGCTGTCAACCTACAAATCGACCTGGAACAGCAGGCGACGGCGACTTTTTGCCGACCCAGCGACACGGAACAGCAGTTTTCTTATCTTATCTTATCCACCTATTTAAGGTTACTGCGCATGTCTCCGTCGATTTCTGTTAACAGTCCGTCAAACCTGGAATGAACCTATATACATCACTTACTACTCATTTACCAGCATGAGAAATACTCCCATTGGGTAGCTACTTAAGTACCTTGTTGTAAATTGGATTTCTGATATCTTTAATTTTTGTACTTCAATAATTAAAGTACACGAGGGGTATAATAATTATACGAGGGGTAGGTATAATAATAATTATTATACCTACGCCTCGTTAGTATGACTTATTGTGTAGAATAATTCTACAATTATTGTTAACTGGGCTACCCGGTAACAAACAAAAGAAAAAACGAAAATGAAATGTACGTACCTACCGAACTTTTATGGCGTCCATATTTTATGAAGGCAAATGGAACCATACAAATGGACCTAACCGCCACATGGTACCGGATTATGATGTTCGATTAGGGACTTTTTTCTGCATCCATGGTCATGCCGGATGGTGCTCCCTGGGTGTTAATGAGGTTAGTGTTGAGGTTAATGTGGACAACAAGTGTGCGAGAGAGAGTTACTTTTCCTCAAAGTGTCAGCAGCCGGTAATCCGAATTCAATTCTGTAAAATTCCTCAGGATTGTTAAACCAATGGGCTTCTTGAAAAGGTCAGAATTCAGCATTTCTGACAACATATTCGGATTCAGCACCCTTTAAAACCCATAAATCCCAATTTTTAGTTCGATAATCCGTATAGGTACGTGCTGAGCTGTTTTCGAAATGTTAGAGATTTTTAAATGAACGCCGGGCATATTTGACGTCACACCTCGCCAGGCTGCGCGTCGAGTAGTTGGGCACTGAGCCGCCAGAGCGCTAAATAATAAATCTGAACAGAATCGGAATAAAAACACTTGGCCCAGGTCGATTTTTGAATAACCTTCTTTGATAATAACCTCGATGCTCAATTTTCGAATGACCTTCTCTAATTATTAACCCGATTTTCGATTTTTGGGGTCGACTTTTCGCGTAGTAAAGTTGGCTGACTTGCGTAGATGAGAGAGAGAAGGATCTCCCGGCCAATCAAAAGACGACGAAGCAGCCCACGTCATGTACCCTCTCCAGACATTGGAATTCAAATATCATATTTTTCCTAAGGCCCTATAAATAATTGAAACGGGTTTTCTGCAATATGGACCCGTTTTCGTAACTTTTAAAGCACTTCCTTTGCAGGAAAAACATTTTAAAAAATCATTAAAGGAGCTCATTAAGCCATAAACTCGGACTCTCGCCATACTTCCGCCCACACGAGCCGAGAAGAATTATTTCACCAATCTCAGCAATTTGCCGCACTGTCACCTTATTATTTCTCCGGTGTGGATCTAGGACGTGAGCAAAAATATATTTCACCATTTTTCGCTTGCAATATTTGCGCCTACTTTGGTTGCGTTACAATTACAATACGGTGCAATATCCGGCTCGGCGTAGTTTTTCCCATTCGCAATAAGCCCGTTGGATATCAGTGTGAACCCTTCAATGGAAAAATCTCATACAGAAGTAGATAATTAATCGCGAGGATAATTCTTTTCTTCACATAGTCAGCATTGATGAGAGTGAATGCGAAGTGGTTTTTTTCACATGTAAGTAATCGTCATAACAATGCCCGTGTGTGAGCTTTGAACGTAAAATCGTTCTGATTCGACGAATATTGCTCAAAACGCGGCCTTTTCTCAGGAGGCCGTATTGTAAGGGCCAGATGTCGGAGCGTAGATAGCAAGAAGAACTCGTGTTTGTCTGTCAAAAAAAAAGTTTCCAAACTTAATTTATTATTCGGGAATTGCGACACAAACACAAGGTACTTCCACGGTCAAGGACAAAACTCGGGTAAAAAAAACATGCCTACTTACCAAAATTCCTCTCGCCCAATCTTTTTCCAGAAGAATCAGAACCGAAGACAGAATTCTGGATCTTTTGGTCTGGGAGGCGTTTTCTGTTCTCCGTTTGATCCCAAATTAGGTGAATAATTGTCGGCTCCAAAAATCATTCTAACTCGACCAAATTCACAATCCAGCCCAGGAACTGCACTCCATGAGCGCCGCACAGTGTGTGTTGGGTGTGTACCTACATGATTTGGTTCCTAATAATTTATTAGGTTTGCGGGGTGATTGGCGGAATGCGTCCAGCACAGCGTCTGAGGTTACGCCGCACAGGTGGAAACACATCTGAGACATAACGCAGGTTGTTGCAGACTCCAGAGTGTTTTCCAGCTGCAGAAATGGAGGATCTGTGTTCCTCAGGCTCACTCGAAGTGTCGAGATTTTGTAAGCCCGGCAGATTCTTGGAAGGGCCAGCAGAGTACTGCCCCACCTGGTACGATGAGTCGTGTTGGATGAGGTTTCCATTTGCTGCCGCAGTTTTACCGTGGGGCGCTCTGGGGCTAAAATGGGGCTACGGGAGGGTTTTTTGAAAGCTTTGGTCTATGAGATCGAGTCAGGTGTCGTTTTCGTAGTATTTTTGGACTTAGAATCCATTTTTTGAGGTCCCGCAACGATCCGATTTCAATGTTGCGATCTATAGGGCTTTCATGGGGCTACAAATGAGATTTTTGATGGATACCAGGAGGTCAAATATTTTTCATGTAAAAAACAAACAAAATTTTGAAGAAAATAAAATGTTTGAAAAAAAAAAATCCAAAACATTTTTTAAAATTTTTTTTCATTGACACAGAATTATCATTCTGCACAATTGGTTGACGTGTTGTTCTTTCCTCCTTGGCTTATCTGGCCTTCAGGTGTTGTGGGGTTATAGGTGTGTGAAATGACTAGTCGTTCTTTGGTGGCCAAGCTTTCGGGTTATAATTAACCATCTTCAGGGCTCTACAAACATGGACCCTAACGGCAGGTTTGTTCCTTTTTGTAGTGCCCTGAAGATGGTTAATTATAACCCGAAAGCTTGGCCACCAAAGAACGACTTGTCATTTCACACACAACCCCACAACATTATTTACAGGGCCTTAGGAAAATTTTGATATTTGAATTCCGAGGTCTGGAGAGGGTACATGACGTGGGCTGCTTCGTCGTCTTTTGATTGGCCGGGAGATCCCTCTCTCTCTCATCTACGCAAGTCAGCCAACTTTGCTACGCGAAAAGTCGACCCCAAAAATCGAAAATCGGGTTAATCATTATAGACGGTCATTCGAAAATTGAGCATCGAGGTTATTATCAAAGAAGGTTATTCAAAAATCGACCCGGGCCGAGTGTTTTTATTCCGATTCTGTTCAGATTTATTATTTAGCGCTCTGGCGGCTCAGTGCCCAACTATTCGACGCCCAGCCTGGCGAGGTGTGACGTCAAATATGCCCGGCGTTCATTTCAAAATCTCTAACATTTCGAAAACAGCTCAGCACGTACTTATACGGATTTTCGAACTAAAAATTGGGGTTTATGGGTTTTAAAGGGTGCTGAATCCGAATATGTTGTCAGAAATGCTGAATTCTGACCTTTTCAAGAAGCCCATTCATGAATTGTCTGCAGACGACCAGGGCCGTGGAGAGAAAATCCGGGCCCGGGGGCAAAATTCATCGAGCCCCCCCTAAAAAAAAAAAAAAAAAAAAAAAAAAGTCCCTGCTTATGAAAATACATCGGGCCCCCTAAAAAAAAAGAAAAAAAAAAGGTAGGTATGAAAAGGATTTTCCTATATTGATCTGTTCCTTTTCCCATTTTGCCTCTCCTACCCCCTTTTTTTACAAAAAAAAAAAAAAAAATGCTCATGAAAATCCGGGCCCCCCTACGAAGGCCGGGCCCGGGGGCAACGGGTCCAGTGCCCCCCCCCCCCCCCCTTCTCTACGGGGCTGCAGACGACAATGGAGTTCCATCCATATTATGGATCTCGTGCCTCTGGAAAGTTAGAAAAAACGCTGCAAATTTTACACTAGGGTTTATTATTCTTTGATATAGGTTAATTGTGCAAAAATTAATTCTGTGTCATTAGCGTTTTTCAAAAAATGTTAAACAACAATAAGAAAATTATTTTCTATTGTAGGTACAATGTTTGGACAAATGTGGGACCTCGGAAAAACGAATTTCGCACCCAAAATTACTCGGAAATGACTTCTTATGCGGGTCATGTTATGACCTCCTGGGATCCTTCAAAAATCCCATTTGTAGCCCCATGAAAGCCCAACAAAGACGTCTTTTCGTGCTTTTTCCCCCTCGGTGAAATTGAATCTGTTCTGAGACCACCAAAAATGGGATCTACGTCCAAAAGCACTAAGTCTATGGGATCAAGATAAGTGTCGTTTTCCAAGTCTTGGATCCCATAGATGAAAACCTTCAAAAAACCCTCCCGTAGCCCCATTGCGCCCCACGGGTTTGGGCGATTGGGCTGATAAACTTGCGGGCACAACTACACAAATGTAAACCGAGTATTTTGTCAAAATTTCAGATTAAAAAAAAATTCCTGCCGCCCAAAACGGCTCGAACGGCGGACGGATATTTCGTTTTAGGAATCTTGACATCTTGAAACGCATAATGTCAAATTTTGGGGCCGATCAGAATTTTGACCTCCATCGCGATTGCATAGGTGCAGGCGCGACTCGTGAGGGAGGCAGCGTCGCAACTGCACCCCCTCGATGCAGAAGGGCGAGAGGGTGGGGGGCTACGTATTACCTACCTAATTAGTTACCTACCTAAAAATGAATCAAAACTCCATGGCTCGAATATCTACGTAAGTTCTTGTAGACCTTACATAGTTCGCGGAACGTCTGAAAAGCCTGTGTTGATAGTGCAATGATAACGGGAGCACTGCCCCTCTTGAGACGATTTTTTTGCATGGACCTTATGGAACAACGAACTAAGTGTGAAGCCAGAAATGTCGAAATGTGGGGCAGTTCTGGGCACTGCGCACACCCTTCCTCCTCACCATTCACCAGATGTTAAATCACCTCCACAATCAGTGTTGGCAGTCTTCGTTCATGGGCAGGGAATTTTCGTTTGTAATGAGGGACTTATTCAGGATCTAATCTGTCCCAAATCATGGAAAAAATAGGGGCTTACTTTTGAAATATTTTGAAAACTTTTTGGTGTTGCTATATTACTTTGTACGGTATGAAATCATAAAATTTCGATCGACCAAGGTTTCTGATTTTTTCAGTTTTCCCACAAAGGTATTTTTTACCAGAAGCTACAGCAGTTGAGGGGATGGCATCAGGGGTTTTGTGTGCTTCCATGTTTTCTGGAAAGTGTTTTCTGAACTCGGTGATCTGCGTTTGTCTCATTTATAAGTTTTTTATTCGTTCGTTTCATTCGATCGTTTCATTGTTCATTTCATAAAGCGTTTGTTGGATAACTCTATTGATTTCATCTTGAGGGAGTTTTTCCGTTTAGGCGTGAGTGATAAGTGTGACATTCGCGACATGGGATGGCCAACCTCACCTTTACCAGGTTTGCAGCGTGTACCCGTGTATTTTGAAATGAAAGGAAACTGGTAATAGTTAATTGGAATTTTTAAATAAATAAATAAATAATGAACTATAGCAAATCTTGATAGCAGGTACTTTTTATCTGTGTTGGGTGCAATAATATTTTCATAAAATTTATCACGAATCCGTGACTGCACCCCCTTGTTCTGCCATCACCAGTCGCGCCTGCATAGGTGTATTATTCCAAGAATGATAATATTTTACAGAAATTATGTACGGTTTTGTCATACGTTGAAGCTGCAGCTATGAGCAGTATCTCATGAGATATTTTGCCGAGACAAGAAAATTGCACTTTTCGTAGACTCACGCGTACCTCCGTGATTAAATTTTTTCTGAATAAGGTACTCTGTGTTAAAAGCAAAATCCCCTTGAAGTCCTTCTTAGAGATTAAAATCCATTCCCAGTTCCTTCTCTGTGATTAAAATTCTCTCTGAATGTCTTCTTGGTGATCCTATCGGACCTTTCGTCACAATCTAGGAAGTGCTTTTCCTCTGTGTGTTCTGTCTCTGCTGCTTGTTCTCGTGAAAAATGTTACCTTCGAACCCCAACCCGCTCTAATTACGGTCTAATCTCTTGTACGAGTCTACCTAATTTTGTGTCGGCCATAATCCTCGCCTCAATGAGGTAACGAGTTACAGCGGTGTTGTTTTTTGTCTGTTGACGAACCCCGCAGTGGAATCATCAGGTTTTTCACACGGAATCCCAGCGAAAGTCGGCGTGTTCCCGTGAGATTTTTCGTCCGGGATTTCGGCGTGACGCGTCGACGTGTCGCTGCCGGACGCCGAACGCCAGTGAAGCTCTGCGGTGGTCATCCCGGTCATGCGACTTCCCAAGGTTTGTTTCACTCATATAATTATTCCTGTCATGCCTTCGACATGAAATTTAGAGCCCTACAGAGCTCTGTTCAGGCGGGTCTGTAACTAGGTCATATCGTCGGTTCACTACAGCACCGGCTAACTGGATGACATTCAGCAAAAATGAACCATCGTTTTGACGCTGTTTTCCCGCAAAAATTCGAATTTGAAAAAATCATTGGAACTGAAAATGGAACCATTTTGGCTAATGCTCATTTACCTTAATGGAAGCTAGTTCTTCTTTTACTGTCAAATTTTGGAGGGGGTATCAAATACTTTGGTTAGTACCAGAATGTGGTGGGTTGTTGAAACTTAGGAGGTCCGAAGCAAAAGTTGCACAAGTGTAGACATAGCCATGGGGAACGGGGAGATGTTTCTTGTTGAATACCTTATCGTCATTTTCCCAACCAAACGGGAAGGGGGGGGGGGGGGGGGGGGGGGAGGGTTGGTGTATTTTCGCATTTTTCGAAGACAATTTTGAATATTTGGTCCCTGGAACAACGACCCAACGAGATAACTCTTAGATCTTCAACATATCAGAAAAAACGCTGCAAATTTTACACTAGGGTTAATTATTCTTTGATATAGGTTACTTGTGCAAAAATTATTTCTGTGTCAATGGAAAAAAAATTTAGAAAATAAATTTTTTTTTGGATGTTTTTTTTTTCAAAAATTCTTTATTTTTTACTCGAATAATATTTAACCTCCTGGGATCCTTCAAAAATTCCATTTTTAGCCCCATGAAAGCCCTATAGATCCCCACAGTGAAATCGGATCGTTCCGGGACCCCCAAAAATGGATTCTACGTCCAAAAATACTTCGAAAACGACACCTGACTCGATCCCATAGCTAAATGCCTTCAAAACCCCCTGCCATTGCCCAATAGCGCCCCACGGGTTTGGGCGATCGGACTGAAAACCTTGCGGGCACAACTAGATGGTAAACCAAGTATTTTGTCAAAATTTCAGATTTAAAAAAAAAATTCCTACCGCCCAAAACGGCCCGGGCGGCGGACGGCGTACGGCGGACGGACATTTCGGATTTAGAATGTAGACCTCTTGAAACGGATAATTTCAAATTTTGAGGCCGATCGGAGTCGTCGACTTCCGTCGCGAAAACATAGGTGTGTTATTCCAAGAATAATAAACCAAAAACGCTGCAAATTTTACACAAGGGTTTATTATTCTTTGATATAGGTTACTTGTGCAAAAATTATTTCTGTGCCAAAAGAAAATAATTTGAAAAAAAAATTTTTGGGGATTTTTTTTTTTCAAAAAAGTTTTTTGGGATATTTTTTTTTGGATTTTTTTTTTTCAAACATTCTTTATTCTTTACTCGAAAAATATTTAACCTCCTGGGATCCTTCAAAAATCCCATTTTTAGCCCCATGAAAGCCCTTATAGATCGCAACAGCGAAATCGGATCGTTCCGGGACCCCAAAAAATGGATTCTACGTCCAAAAATACCTCGAAAACGACACCTAACTCGATCCATTAGCCAAAAGCCTTCAAAAAATCCCTCCCGTAGCCCCACTTTAGCCCCATAGCGCCCCACGGGTTTGGGCGATCAGACTGAAAACCTTGCGGGCACAACTAGATGGTAAACCAAGTATTTTGTCAAAATTTCAGATTTAAAAAAAAATTCCTACTGCCCAAAACGGCCTGGACGGCGGACGGACATTTCGGATTCTGAATGTAGACTTGAAACGGATAATGTCAAATTTTGAGACCGATCGGAGTCTTCGACCCCCGTCGCGAAAACAAGGTGTATTATTCCAAGAATAATAAACCAAAAGTGCATCTACGAAATAATATCTCTACATATTATGTAGAGATATTATCCAAGGAGAAATTGAAGTGAATTGTGATCAGAATGACATTCTGATACATTAAAGTAGAATAACGAATGTGACAGTAAAACGGTAAAAATAATAAGTACGTTTCCCGAATACACACACCTACTAAAGAAAGGGAGGGCCTACATGGTGTAGTTTTCAAAGGGATTTTCAGCAGATGGCCGGAATTGGTGGGAGATTTCAGGTAGCCAGTGTTACCCATCGATGTAGTAAACTAACATCGATGGTGTTACCTTATTCACGATTACAAATTCAGGGTTGTGCTGAGCAAAAAAACCGAGCTCCCCATTTTTTTGGAATTCATTTTGTCTCACTGGTCAGCGGGCTCAACTAATTGTCTTACCGAACATCCCTTCAATCACCTGACGGCTCAACGACCCAGACCCCGTCCAACACCAGATTCTGGGTCTCACCCCAGTCACCCACATAACACGGCGGCGTTTTCCCACAAAAGAGAGAAGACGGCGAGGGAGATAACCCGCCAAACAACCCCCCTTCGCTCGTTTTCCCGTGTTTAAAAAAAAAACACAAGGAGGAACATAACACGCTAACGTCACTGTACTTAACAAACCCCGGGAAGGACTTCGATTCTGGAGTCATCCTTAACGACCGTCACGTAACTTCTGACGCCGACCGACACGAGAACACGGATCGTACCGAAGTCTAATTAGATCCTGACACATCAGAGGGACCGCTGACTAGGTGCCTTTTGTGCTTATAGAGTAATAGAGAACGACCCAATGGAGTGTAGGTATGTGTCAATGTTTTATTGGGATTAGGGCCAAGAACGGGAAAACTCCTTCATTTGCCGAGCTTTCGAGCAGTATGTGCTCTTCATCAGAGCCTGTAAACAATTTTATTGACACTTCAACATAGAATTTGGTACAATATAATATATTATATTATTCATATTGTGTAATTTATGGATTATATAATTTATAGATTACTAGCTGGGACACCCGTGCTTCGCACGAAATATCAAATTTCAAATAAAACGTCTATCCTTCACTCGGAAAGCAAGCACGTCCAACCTTGTTGACCCGTTTCTGGTTGTGAAGTATCTTAACTATTTCGAATCGAAGGCCCGTATAATAGGAGAGGGTTATTAGAAATTAAGTAATAGAAATTACCTGTCCATGTAAGTTCACTTTGATTGATCCTCAAATAGCTGTACCCGTACCTACCAAATTTTAGCGCCTGGGATGAGCAGGAGAGAAATTCGTTATTCCGCAAAACCCCCTATCAATAATGCATCACTTAGAACACCCGTAGCAACCAATCAACTCATGATTTTTCCAAGTACCTACCAACAACGCTTGTTGACTTGTCACAATAGGTAGGCTGGGACACCCATGCTTCACACAAAATATCAAAATCCCGTCCATCACCTATCACCCTAAAAATACACGCAGGTAGCAACCTAACAACTCGTAATTTTTCTTAGTTATTATAGCTGGGACACCCGTGCTTCGCACGAAATATCCATCTCCCGTGCAAACACCAGTAGCAACCCGTCGACTCGTAATTTTCTTAGTAACAACGCTTGTTGGCCCGTTTCTCGTTGCGAAGTATCAACCAATTATCCATCACCAATTATATGCAGCTCATAGCAACCCATCAACTCAAAATGAAATTAGTACTACCTAGTACCTATCAAACTAATCGAAGGCTCGCAAAAAATACTCGTACCCACCAACCGACGATCTTCGAATAACTTGCGAACGGGTTATCGCACAGAAATCGTTTTGCAGTCGTTGAAATCAGCTTGAAAAGCTCGTTTTAACCGACGTAGTTTCGTTCAAAACCGACGCCAAAAGTTGTACCGGGTTTCGGCGTTTCGAAAATTTTCCTAGCAATCCCTAGAAACGACGCTCTTTGACCCGGCTTTTCGTCGCGAAGGAAAGTTCCGTTCGCGACGAAGGAAGAGAGTTCGCGAAATCTAATATAGCCTATTATCTAAGTCGGAACACGCGGGTCAATTTGCCCGTTTCTCGTTGCGAAGTATCAAATTCCTGTCTATCACCAATTATATGCAGCCCATAGCAACCCATCAACTCAAAATGAAATTACCTAGTACCTATCAAACTAATCCAAGGCTCGCAAAAAATACTATAGGCTCGCGAAATCTAATATAGCCTATTATCTAAGTCGGATCACGCGGGTCAATTTGCGCCCACCCGCGACGAAATTGGTTCAGCCGTTCGGCAGTTTACTGGGCACATACATACATACATACAGAAAGAGAATTTTATAATATAGTAATAGATTATCTAAGTCGGATCACGCGGGTCAATTTGCGCCCACCCGCGACGAAATTGGTTCAGCCGTTCGGCAGTTTACTGGGCACATACATACATACATACAGAATGAGAATTTTATAATATAGTAATAGATTATAGATAGATATTATAGATAGATATATGGATTATACAACAAAAAAAACAACTCACTATGAAGATGATATCAGGGCGTGTGGTACATGAACCAGGTTGGGGAGAGAGAGGGAGATGAATGTCGGACTGTCCTCAACTAAGAAACCAGAGAGAAGAAAATTTTTGGTCAGGTAAACGAATTAAAATGAGAACTCGTCATGATATGGAAAGATACAGTAGAACCTGGATAAGTCTCTCACACTTATAGAGGTCGAGCCAGAGTCAGTTGCAGCTAATCAGTTTTTGGACCAAAAATCTCTTTTGCAGGTATTCAGGTTTTCTTTTGCAGCTATCCAGGTTATGGGGCCTCAAGGGGGCGGGACCGACACTTTTATTGCAGCAAAGGAGTTTTTGCTCTTATACAGGTTGCACTTATCCTGGTTCTACTGTACCTACTGGGTCAGTCTTCGAAGGGTATTTAAAAGCGTCTATTTTTAAAGAAATAGGTGAGCGGATAAGAGCACCGGCCTACACTACAAATTTAATTTAAATTGACTAACGTCAGGAATAAACAAACAACAAAAACAACTAATTCGATGCCAGCGAGCGCCTGCAGTTGACCCGCCGGCGGTAGAAGACTTGAAAGTAGCGCGAGCTTAGTATCAATACGGCGTGCGTACATTTCCCGCATGGGTTTGAGGTCGTGCGGGACTACCGCACTGGAGGGGTCAAGAGGGGTGTCGTTGTTGAAGGGTTTTTGCTGATAGAATTCACAATAAAGGGTCTGAGACCTATCCGACTACGCTGGGTCTGAGACCTATCCGATCAATGAAGCTTCTAAGGGGCTTCAATTGGGGGTCCTGAAGTACCTACTTTGGCCAGGAGGTCGAATGGGGTGTCGTTTTAAAAGTATTTTTGCTGATAGAATTCACATTAAAGGGTCTGAGACCCATCCGTCTACACTGTGGGGATCAATGAGGCTTCTATGGGTTATAAGTTGAAGTTTTATAGGAATTCGGCCAGGAGGACAAATGAGGTGTCGTTTTCGAATTATTTTTGGCCGTAGAATCAACTTCTGTGGGTCTGAGCTCCATCTGACTTCACTTTGGTGATCAATGCGGCTTCTATGGGGCTACAAATGGGTGCTTTTGATGTACTTTGGCCAGGAGGTCGACTGAGGTGTCGTTTTCGACGTATTTGGGGCCGTAGAATCAACTTCTGTGGGTCTGAGACCCATCTGACTTCACCATGAGGATCAATCAGGCTTCTATGGGGCTACAATTGGGAGCTTTTGATGTACTTTGGCCAGGAGGTCGAGTGGGGTGTCGTTTTCGAAGTACTTTTGGCAGTAGCATTCATTTAAAAGGGTCCGAGACCCATCTGACTGCACCGTGGAGATCAATGAGCTTTCTAAGGGGCTGCAAATTGAGCTGTTCAAGGAATTTGGCTAGAAAGTCGAATGGGGTGTCGTTTTCGAGGTATTGTTGGCCGTAGAATGCATTTCTGGAGGTCTGAGACCCATTTGACTTCACCATGGGAATCAATGAGGCTTATATGGGGCTACAATCGGTGGTTTTGAAATAATTTGTCCATGTGGTCGAGTGGGGTGTCGTTTTCGAAGTACTTTTTGCCGTAGAATTCATTTAAATGGGTCCGAGACCCGTCCGACTGCACCATGGGGATCAATTGGGATACCATTGGGGGTTTGGATGGAATTTTCCCAGGAGGTCGAATGAGGTGTTGTTTTCGATATATTTTTGACCATAGAATTCATACGGGTCTGAAACCCATCAAAATTCACCGTGGGGATCAAACAGGCTCCTATTAGGCTGCAATCAGGGGTTTTGAAGTACTTTGGACAGGAGGGTCGATCAATGTGTCGTTTTCGAAGTATTTTTTTGGCCGTAGAATCCATTGAAGGGGTGTGGTATCTATCGTAGTGCCATTTTAATTCTGTTTTTTAACTAATTTTTTATAGTCATCGATACTTTAGCACAATTCTCACAAGGAAAAGGAAACGACCAACGTTGCAGTCTTTAAAAAATGAGAAGTCTTGTAGATTGATGCTGATCGTGTTCAACTATGGAACTAATGAGGGCAATTTTTTAAATCAAATGTATTGAAAAATTATTCAATTTTTCTCTCATTTTCGTTGGGGAGTTGAATAATAACTTTCAGGGTGGGCGAATTTGTGAGGAAATCGTTAGTTGATGGTTGGAGAGGGATACAATTTCCACCCTTGAAAAACCTTGTAATAGTCAGAAGAGTCCCCCCCCCCCCCCTCCACACCACTCCACCTCGACGGTGTTAAACCCTCATCGCTCATTTGGAGTTGCCCTCGAGTTAGGAAGCCCTCTCGAGGGGCCCACTTGAGGGGTTGCTCAGTCAGCCTCCTCACCCTCGTCACTCCCCCCCACATCACTCGAAATCCAAAAGGAGTCCCTCGTCAAAATCGGTTGTCCCTCAAGGGCTCTGCAGTGAACGTACCAACGTCGGGCGCAGATGTTAGGGATGTCGAAAAAGTATCGATTCTCAGAAGAATTCTTGAAAGAATCGATACTTTTAAAAATCGATACGATTTAAATCGATTCTTTTTGAAGAATCTGACATCCCTATCAGATGTGCTCTTTTCCAACTCCCCAACCCCCCCCCCCCCCCCACCCCAGTTATCAGATTACTTTCAGATTCTCAAACTGAGCCGCGAGTCAAATCCATTTTTGAACCGCACAAAACGTGAATGCACTATTCATGAAGTTCCGTTGGGGCAACTCGAGTACCTCAGGGCTCTTACAGGTGTTGCCTGGGCCTTCGCCCGGGAAATCCCACCCGGCCCTCGATCCCCCCCCACCCTCGTCCCCCCTCGTCCAATTTCCACTCCATTTGCCGCCCACCAATCTCTACACTGAACTCCCCTTCCCGCCACACCTGGAAAACTGCGCTGGTGCTGGGGGAGGAGGGCGATCCCTGAGATGATTTTTCCGAGGGGGAAGGTTGCTGATGGGGTGGGCGGTGCCGGTAGGGCGGAGGGGGAGACCCTTCATAGATATATAAGCAATACAGCAATAACTGTTTAAATTGTGTTAAATTTAAAGAACCAATGAATTATTTCCTTCATACAGTAAATAAGAATAAATAACCATATTTTTGATGAATTAAGCCAAATCGTCTAATAATAATTTTCATAATTTGAGGATTCTTTGAGCTTCTAACTTTTTTTGTTTTTAATCCCGTTTTTCAAAATTTTCCAAACGGGCATTTCCGTCTTCAACACCTTCCGTCTTCTACCTGTTTCAACTTGCATCATCCGGGGTCCACAGGTGGCCTTGAACGAGGGGCGGTGAGCCCTTCCCAGGGGCCCTGAATGGTTGCAGACCTGGGACCTTAGTGGGCGGTTTTGGAGGGGGGGGGGGGGGGGTTGAGCAGGACTGCAGGGTGGAAACGTTGAAACGTAAAATTGCGTTTTTCCGCGATAGCGCAGGAATGAAATTTTGACTATTGTAGAGCATTACAGTGAAAAGTGGCCAGTATCACGCGCATTACATGGTGGGGGGGGGGGGGGGGGGCTGTAGGGTCCTAAGGATGCAAGGAGAGCACATCTTCGGCCGACTTCGGCCCCCTACGCCCGCAACCCCCCACCGACCCCCCGACGAAACGCTCTGCTCGAACTCCATTCAGTCTGTGCCGAGCGCCCATTGGAAATTGGATCGGTGAACCGAAATAAGTTTTTTTTTCCGCCCGATTTTTTCCGCACATTTTTTCGCCCTATCCCCCCCTCTCCTCACCGACCCGCCCCAGAAAACATTTTCCGTTGCCCCCCACCCCCCCGCCAACCTCTTTTTTTGACGCTCACCGAATGAACCTTCACGCACTTTCCACCTCCCCCGTAAAAATGTACGAAATGTCTTAATTGAACTCACACAACCAAGTCTGATCGAAAAAAAAAAACTCTCGAAATATCCAATTTGTGGACTGATTTTCTTGAAACGAAATTTGTATATAAATTTCTCAAGATATTTTTTCAACATAAAAAAAAGTCCCTTTATTTTGAAAATTTTCATTTTTCCATAGTAATTACTAGCAATTTTTTATTCCAAAGGCCCAAGTGCCCTTTTTGACGATCGAATTACTCCCTTTTTTTACAATAAATCTTCCCCCCTCAACAGGATCCAAGTATGTCGCGCGTTCGGTATTTTCTGGTCGGAACCGAGTAAAAACCGGACAAGTCTTATTGAAGGTGAGTGATTTCTCACTTCCTTACCACCTCAGCTGAATTGTTCTTAATTTTCTACAGCTTTTAGACTTAGCGGTTGAGTCGTTCATTTGAGAAAAATTTAAAATTTCACAATTTTTTGGTATCGTTATTATTTATTTTATTATTATTATTATTATTATTATTATTATTATTATTATTTTTTTTTTTTAATTGACGGTTTCGGGGGTTTTAGGATGTCGGAAAGGAGAAGGGGCTCAATATGCGAAGTGACCTCACCGGAGGGGCGAACGGTTCCCATCGAGGAGCTCGAAGAGGCCCCACCCCCAATACATCACAGGTAAATAAAATACAATTTAAAGAAAATTCAGAAAAATTGTTGAAAAAAAAAAATGCGCAAAAATGTAGCATTTTGCGGTAATTTTTTTATTTTATTTTTTTAAATTTGTGAATTTATTTAATCACAGACCGCACAGGAGGCACAGAGACTTGTCGCACGTGGATATGAAACGGGACGGTGCCGCCTCTCCGACGAACGTGGGTACTGCCCCGTCATTCGCCGTCCTGTCGAGAAGGTTTGTAATACAACTAACTCTTTATAAATTAAAAAAAAGTAATAATAATACAATATGAAATACTTAAACTAATAAAAATGATCATAAATAAAAATAATAATTATTTTTATTCCTTTATAAAATAATTTAAAAAAATACGAAAATGATAATATAAACTAATGGGACGTAATGTTACTTTATTATGATTTTTTTTTTCTTTCTAATTTTGTACTTTAAAAATCCTAGCCAGGTCTTGTCAGATCGAGTGAATATTTGCGATCGTGTTGCAGGTCGACGTCGGACTTGACGGATTTGAGTGAGCAGATCACGTGGGAAACGGAACTGCTGTCGTCCAGGCCCAGCTCGCCCCGAGGTGATGATTCAGTTAATACAGATTTGAATGGGTACCAAAAAAATAAAATAAAAACACTGTTGAAGGACTCCAAAGGTTTAAGATGCCAAAGGGTTTACTTGCGCTTTAATACATTCCTGTCAGTTATAAACAGCTATTGAGTTTTAGGATTTATGAAAGTGGTTCTTAATTGGCTGAAGACATGTTTGAAGAGCTGAAAATCCAGGTTGAGGTGCACACGAAAAGGGCTCCAAAACCTGTTTGAAGAGTTGGGAATTCAAGGCGAGTAGCTCACGACCTGTTTGAAGGGTTCTTATACCTGCTCAAAGGGCTACAATTTGGGGTTGAGGAGCTCACGACCTGTTTGAAGGGTTCTTATACCTGCTCAAAGGCCTACAATTCAGGGTTGAGGAGCTCACGACCTGTTTGAAGGGTTCTTATACCTGTTCAAAGGGCTACGATTCGGGGTTGAGTGCTCACAACCTGTTTGAAGGGTTCTTATACCGGCTCAAAGGGCTACAATTCGGGGTTGAGGAGCTCACAACCTGTTTGAATGGTTCTTATACCTGCTCAAAGGGCTACAATTCGGGGTTGAGGAGATCACGACCTGTTTGAAGGGTTCTTATACTTGCTCAAAGGGCTACAATTTGGGGTTGAGGAGCTCACAACCTGTTTGAAGGGTTCTTATACCGGCTCAAAGGGCTACAATTAGGGGTTGAGGAGATCACGACCTGTTTGAAGGGTTCTTATACTTGCTCAAAGGGCTACAATTTGGGGTTGAGGAGCTCACAACCTGTTTGAAGGGTTCTTATACCGGCTCAAAGGGCTACAATTCGGGGTTGAGGAGCTCACGACCTGTTTGAATGGTTCTTATACCTGCTCAAAGGGCTACAATTCGGGGTTGAGGAGATCACGACCTGTTTGAAGGGTTCTTATACTTGCTCAAAGGGCTACAATTTGGGGTTGAGGAGCTCACAACCTGTTTGAAGGGTTCTTATACCGGCTCAAAGGGCTACAATTCGGGTTTGAGGAGCTCACGACCCGTTTGAATGGTTCTTATACCAGCTCAAAGGGCTAGACTTCGGGGTTGAGGAGCTCACAACCTGTTTGAAGGGTTCTTATACCGCCTCAAAGGGCTAGAATTCAGGGTTGAGGAGCTTACGAAACGGGTTTGAAGTCCTAAAAACCGGCTGAAGACCTGTAATACCGATTCCAAGAGCTATAAATCCACTTTGAGGAGCTTATAATCATTTTATAGTCCTTTAAAACCGTTTCGTAAGCTTTTTTGGTTTTAATTTTGAACCAATAATTGATTTGGTAAATTATCGATGTTCGAGGGTAGCGTGTTGCTTACAAATAAATAAATCCTGAAAAAATAAATCCTTGCTGCTCTGGGGTGTTAAAGCACTCGAAACTGGTTCCACGCTCTCGGATAGTTGAAAGGGCTGTTAATCCAATTTGAAGTCCTAAAAACCTGATTAAAGAGCTGTAGAACCAGTTTCAAGTGCTATAAATCAAGTTCGAAGGTCTGAAAATCCAGTTTGAGGAGCTAACAAAAATTTGAAGGGATATAAGCCCAGTTTATAGAGCTATAGCTGGCTCCTACTTGATTGACTCAAACTACACTTTCAAAGATAACTTAGTTGACATAAATTATAAACAACCATGCTTTACTATTTACAAGTTCAATTATGCCGTTTTTAAGTTATTGTGTGCTTCAATTTACCACCTTGCTCACAATAAGTAGAAAGGGATTTGGTGCCTTTGTTCGTGCATTTAATGCGATTTTACCTTAGGCTTTTTTTAAAGATTGTGAGACCTACAGACCCCATTTTACGCTTAAATGAAAACGAACTAAAATACTTACAACTTCCATTCCATGACTTTTCCTCATAGGATAAGATAAACAGCCAAAATTTCGGTCTAAAGAACGAGGAAAGTTAAAATTTTCGTTTTTGGTGGGGGGGGGGGGGGGGATTTGCCAATTTTCAAAGAGCCACAGCGCAGTCCCTTATTGATCTACAGAGCACCGGTTGGTCTCAAATTGTTTCAAATTTCGTTTCTCGAAAAATGCATAATTTAGGAGATACAGTGCAAAAACCAAAGTTAAAAACGTTCTTGGTTTTTTGCATGTTACTTAAATTTCATCTACACGATACATTGTACATTTTCACTGTGCTTTTCTTACACTGTCCTTTCATTGCTACGCGGTATTTTAATTTGTGTAATTCCTTTCAGTGTGGCTTTGTAATTATAGTTCACACAATGACTCTCGACGATCTCGTTTTTTGGTTTAATTCCGGCAACAGCGGTAATCCAATCAGATCCCTCGCCGCCACAAAAGGGAACGCAGGCCCATTATGTGGTCGATATATCACTTCCAGTGCCTCAGGTTTCATGCCCCAATACACCTCTGCTGACCGATTGAGGGCATTCATCACCTGCCATTTGGGTTGGCTATTAGTTGTCCATTTCGGGTTTGTTTCGAAATTAATAGTCGATGTTTTTGCAGGGTTGTCATATTTGGCGAGCAGGAGATCATCCAGAGGGAGTTTGACTTCGGAAATCGCTCCATTGCCAAACCTTTCGAGACGGAATTACAACCATCTTCAAATACCAGGTGACTTAAAAGTTATACTAAATAAGAGAAATTTTTCTATTTCAGTCCGGGCAGCCTGGTGTATCCTTTTATCCCTAAATAACCGCTACAATGACCGAAGGTGAATAACTCAAGTTTTGACGCTCAACGCAAATGGAGGCCCTACAGTACTGGCCGCGTCGGTAAACATTTCAAGGGTAAACATCATCAGCACGCTGACAATCAACACATCCCACATATCTCTCGGCCCCGTAGAGACGTGTTTACACTTTAACACATGTTATCGTGGAGCTCCGAAATAAGTCGGGCAACAATCAAGTGGTGGAAATTTGTTGATACTGTCCTTCAGTTGCCAGGACAACAGCTGGTGAGGGGGGGGGGGGGGGAACGGAACACACGAAATTAAAGAGTTTGCATGGTTTGATACATCATGTGTTTCAGTGGCTGATCTTGGGTTTGGGTAGTGCTGCATTGAAATGCATAATGAGACTGTCATGTTCATTATATTGACTATCAGTTCACATGATCTAAAACACTAAGATGGGGGCGATTCAACTCCACCGAAGTCCATCTAATTGAAAGTGAAAACTTCCCAATTCCACCAGCGTTCCTCGATTTGTACCAATGGTGTATGAAACGATACATCGGTTCGTCCTTGCATTGGTTCGACCATCCCTTGGGAGGGCGTTCCTTGATTCTTCCCACTGGGATATGAAACGATACATCGGTTCGTCCATCGCTTATGGAAAGGATGATACTGCCATGATGAACACACACGCTCTCTGTAGGATGTCATCTGTATAGAGATATATTACACACACACCCGCATACACACACAAATATATTAGTGTTGGAGGGTTGAACTCGTACCATACCGTGGCCCTCTCCTTAGGCTGGCCGGCTGGTTTGGGTTACGGTTCGTTGGCAAGTGGTTGAACGAAACGATTGAACTCTAGCCCTTTCCTTCTGCTTGTAGAGCTGACCTTTCCCCTCTCTACCACTACCTTCGGCCAAACTCCGTTGACCGCGAACTTCCCCTTTCGTGACACACGTCTCGATGAGCATAGTGAGCTCCTAGATTGGTGCTTTCCTTCGTCTCCTGATAGATCAGGGAAACGGTCACTCTCTGCTTGCTGCTCAGCACACTCAGAACAGACAGTACCGCTGAGCAGCCAAAGCCCTGCTGGTCTCCTGGCTTGGCCTCTCCAGACTACTAACCCCTGCCATTTCAGTTGCAGACCACCACAGGCCAAGGGTTTGCTCCTTGCCAGAAAAAGGCTACAACCCCCGGTTGTCGGACGACTTGTACAGGCTCCGCAATTTCGTCATAACTGACAAAGGTACGTTATACTCGTGTGTATTGTCATTTGACGATTTATAACAACTTCTGCGTTTTTTCAGGTGTTATAAATTATGGAGATTCCATTCGAGACAGACGGTCCAGGAGTAACACCTCCATCAACTCCACGAACTCAAAGTAGGCAAACGAACATTAACTGTTCTGTACAGTAGTACGTGTTGATTGATGGTTGTATTCTTGCAGAGTGTCACCGTTGTCACCGTGGCAAGGAAGCTGCTGCTCTCAAACGACAGACGTCAGCACGGAGACCATCGACATTGCCAGGTTAGGATTGTGGAAAGGGCCTCAACTGTTGCACTTTTGCCGAACCTAATCTTATTCCTGTGTCAGGTACCGGGTGGTCCTCCTCGGTGATTCTGGAGTCGGCAAAACGGCGCTGGTGTCGCAATTTATGACCTCCGAGTACATGAACACCTACGATGCGTCTCTAGGTCGGTAAGAAAACCTCAACCAATGCGGGCAACCTCGAGATTGAAGTGAATCTCACATTGGGTTACGTTGCAGATGACGAGTTCGGCGAGAAGACCGTCTGCATACTTTTGGACGGCGAAGAGAGCGAAGTCGTTTTTGTCG
This sequence comes from Pilophorus perplexus, assembly GCA_955831195.1. Lineage (NCBI taxonomy): Eukaryota > Metazoa > Arthropoda > Insecta > Hemiptera > Miridae > Pilophorus > Pilophorus perplexus. The sequence goes on along the minus strand of OY037014.1, from coordinate 7,287,029 downwards.
ATCACCCTTCGACGGAAATGTCTGTAAGTACCTGAAGTAGGTTTCTCGTGGCTGCAGTAAAGTTAAGACTCACAACGTTTCGTCTCCAGGTTGAAAACTCCCTCTCAACGTACGAACCCCACGCCTGCGCTGTGGTGTACAGCGTCGTCGACAAGGCCACTTTCAAGGTTTGCTCCGAAACAAAAATCTAACTCCAACGTTGTTTTGAAAATGTAAACTTCTTATCTTGATTTCTAGGTGGCCGAAGACATACTGAACTACCTCTGGCGGGAGTCGTACACCAAAGAAAAAACTGTGATTTTGGTTGGCAACAAAGTGGACCTCGCAAGGGCACGTGCCATCACTACCAACGGTAATTAGCAAAGCATCACCTTAGAACTAAGTGAAATAAGTGAAACGAAATCAGAAGGAACAATATTTTATACTTCGGGTCAAGAACTTTCTTTTCGTAACAAAAAAAAAAAACTGGTTGTGTGGTTTTATGAAACCACGGTAAAAGTGAAACTTTTTTCACATTATAGACATTTAACTAAAAATTTTCGGAATAATATTCCATTAAGGGTATAAAAATCGCTTCATCAATCTTATACTTGGAAAATTTTACGTCTGATACCGATAAGTGCGTTGCGCGAATTCGCCGAACTAATTTTTTTTTTTCGAATTCTGCGGTCGTTAACGGCTCGACTGAGTCCGCGTTTTCTCATTATCCTATCTAGAGATCCGAATTTTGATACGAAATCCCGAAAAAAAACTACTTCCGATGATGAGCGAATTTAGACGGCGAGTTTAATTTGAACGATTTCTGGAGATCAGGCGCGCGCGATGGGTGGTGCCGTGAGAGCTCAGAACGAGGGGCACCCCCCCCCCCCCCCCCACACGACCTTCAGCCGATCCAGCCCACAGATCGGCGTTCCCTCTTCCCTACTCCGCGGCCGACCGTCACACGACATGCAACACACAGACGAAAAAGTTTGAGACGATGTAATAAAAGTTTCACTTTAAAAATACCATTTTCGAGAAGGACGTTCGTCACCCGACGTTCGTTCCCAGTGGGAACAGTATTTTTCAGAACTTAATAATTTCGTTCTCATTCGGCACCTTATCCTAAAAATTCTAATTTTTTGCTCTTTTCGGAATCTGAACGGTATGGGGGAACTGTACGGAACGATATTTCGAGCCCTGCCTGTGGCATGACACTAAATGTGAAATGAGAATGAGTTGTAAGGGAGAGAGAATATGACAATGCCAACGACTGAAAAAGGATCCAAAACAGTAGGGGTTGAAGGGTTTTGCCAGGCCATAGGCAAACATACATACTATGTTTGGCCTTGCCAAAAGCTGAACCCAAAACATTTTTGGTTGTTGAGCTTGGCCAGCAGAGGAAGGTTCGCTTCTTCGTGGCGTCTCTGATGTTCTTGATGTGGCAATTCTTCTTCTGTGGGTAGACGTGAACCATCTGTTGGCGACTAATCCTTCTTCTCCTAGACAGCCCGCAGTGTCGTCTCAACCGCTCCAGTCTTTAGAGTGAAGAAGTCGTGGTTTATTCCAAAGCTGCGAGAGTTGTTTGCAGCCAATACCACGTCCTCCCTCTACCTGCCTTCCAGAACCAACCGCTGGAACCAATACGCCTTCATATCGTTAAAACGACCTCCTCTGAAGACATGGCTGGGGTATCCTATCTTCCACCTTTTCACGTCCTTGAAGCTGACGATCCTCCAGGCCTGCTTGGCGCAGACCCTCAGCGTCCAGTAGGTGTCCATCAGTGTTCTTACCCTCTGGACCCACGAGATCCAAAACATCCTACAGAGGCAACACATATCAAAAGCCTCCAGGCGATTTACAGAGGAAATCTTCATTTTCCACGTCTCAACGCCGCTTGTGTACGCACTGCAGAGCAGGACCAACCAAATGTAGAACTGAAGCGTATGCCAAATGCCAAAGCTGAGTAGCTTATCACAAAAGAATGACTTCTTCGGGATAAAAGCCGCTCTGCCCTGCTCAATCCTGGCGCAAAGTTCGACTTCGGGATTCCATTTCTCGTTCACGATAACTCCAGAACCTGAAGTTCTGAACGCGTTCCATCGAGACGTCCCCAACTTTGATCTACCCTGCACGGAACTCATTGCCACGCACAACTACCATCCATTTGGTCTTTGAGATGTTGACCCTTAGTCCAATCGACAGGCTCTCATCAGCCACAATGTTGACTAGCTGCTGCAGGCTATTTTGAGAGTCAGTTATCAGGATGGTGTCGTCTACACACTGGATATTGTTGAGAAACACTACTTTAACTTAAAGTCAAGCACCATTTCAGGGGGAAGCAAACGCTCCATGTAAATATTGTACCTACTCGGGATGTGGTTCCTACTTCCAAGTAAGTCTTGCCTGAACTTGACTTTCCCTTGGAAGTAAACACATATAACGATATTTTCGACCGCTCCTGGCGTCAGAGTGTAGGTGTTGAGCGAGGACTTTGTTGGGTCAACGTTATTGTCTTCGTTCAGCGATTATCGTCTTGCAAGGAGTGCTGTGCTGGCTAAATTGGTGACCCTCCATTTCTTCAGCCACCCTTCAGCTTTGCCTCTTCAGGTGCCATCTTGCGTCCTAAGCAGTGGGCGTTAACCGATTCCAAGTTTCTCAAATTTGACGTTTTCGTCGCTATCGTTAGCGTTGTTGCTATTGTTGCTTTCGTTATCGCCGCATTCGCCTCTTTCTTTATTTGCGCTTTCGTCTTCGTTATTTTTCGGGATGTTAAATATAAAACAGAGGACGTAATGCTGATTCCACGTTTCCCTGGTTCAACGTTATTGTGTCCATTCAACGATTATCGTTTTGCAAGGAGGTTGTTTCAAGCTATTGACATACCTAACTAATTGTGCTGTGCTGGATAAATTGGCTACATTGCCGGTTATGCTAATAGCTTCTATGGATTTGGCTCGTAATGGTAATGGATTATCCTATTATATTGGAGCACCAGCCTGAGGAGGAGGAGGATGACAGAGGCAGATGCCCATCTAAAGTCAAAGGCACTTCTAGATGTCGGAAAAATTTGAATTTGGTCTCGAAAAATTCAGCTCAGCGAGTAGATAACGAGAAAATTCTGAAAACACCAAAATGTTGGCTAAAAGTGGTCCACAAAAGTGTTCAAAGTGTTTCAAAAATAGAAACAAGAAGAGGCTTGAGAAAGGGTCCAGCCAAGGGGGAGAAAGGGAGGTGAAACGGTGGGAGGGGGTCGACGGGGTCTTCGAGGGATCAAGTTGGGAGGGGTGTCTGATGTGGGTCATCAAGAGGGCGACAAGGAGAGATGAGGAAGGCAGCAATTAGAAACAACAACTCCCCCTCACTCCCGATCATTGTGAATATAAGGGTTCGGGAAGGGGGAGAAATAGGGGGGCTAGCGAGGGGGAAACCGCCGATCTTGGGCTGAGAGTTGGCCAAAGAAGGTGAACAATAATTGTATTTCACCTTTCAAATGAATCATTCAACTTTCATCCTGTATTTCTTTAAGAAAAAAGAACTATTCGTAATCGAAAAGCAAGTAGAAGAGGTCTGAGGCCAGGTGAGAGAGGTCAGGGTTGGCTGGCTTTAGCAGCAGGTGGCCTCCTAGTAATGACGCAGCTCGAGGAGGACAAGGAGGAGAGTGGCACGATTTTGGTCATCATTACTCTAGGGAACTTCTAGCAGCCAGAACAATTTTGAAATTCGTCTTTGAAATTTAGCTCGGCGAGCATAGTATGATAAAAGTCTGAAACCACCAAAAAGTTGCTCCATGTGGAGTATCTGTGCTCCTAAAGCGATATAAAAAAGTGACTGAACCAGTTGACAGGATGGCAGTGGGCCAACGGCGACGCGGCTGCCCCCCCCCCCCCCCCTACATGAGAAAACTCCCTCCCACACCATTAAACCTACGCAATATGGGAAAACGAGTTGTTGGGTATCAGACCAGGTGGGATATGGTCGGGGGTTGGCTGGCATAGCCGGCTGGGGGTGGCGTCCTAGTTTTCCTTTAAATTCGCGAAAAAAATCTTGAAAAGGCGGAAAATTATATGTCTCAAGCTGCTTCTGAGGTGATGTAATAATTTTTGCAACTTTTCAAATCCTGAAAAAGTTGTTTTGGGTCTGCTTCAAAAACTCATAGGCAATAGTGCAGGTCCGCTGACTGTGACTTTTCTAGTATTAACAAAGTTGTTTTTTTTTAGAAGGAAAATCGTTAGCCGCATCCAGAGACTGCAAATTCATCGAAACCTCCAGCGGTATTCAACACAACGTAGACGAACTTTTAGTTGGTAAGCTTTCAATTCTGGCGCCTTCAAGATCGTGCATGCATCCCATCACCACCGCCGTGCTGGTCTCTCGCCGCCCTTTAACACATTTCGTTCGTTTCAGGTATCCTCAAACAGATCAGGCTCCGGGAAGCTCGGGAGTTGAAACGAACCCGGAGGAAACTCCATTCCAGCAAAACCTCCCTGTCCCTCAACACGGCCAAAGAGATCCTCGCCCGGATGTGTTTGTCCGACGGGAAATCCAAATCTTGCGAGAACCTCCACGTCCTCTAAAAACCTCCTCTCCTCTCCCGGGCGGTCGTTTTGGTGTTACGTGTCACCAAAGTCTGAAAAAAATGTGTGTTAAAAAGCGAAGAAAAAAAAGAAGTGGATTTTCGTCGGGCGGAGGCATCTACAACATTGTTCCGCTCCCGGCGGGAATTTCGAGTCTTATTAGTGTTAAGAGAAAAAAATGTAAAATTTTGAATGTAGCCTGTTGTGAATTTAATGGTTTTACGCCTGGAAAACTACGAAGGGATGCACTGCACTTAATTACAAAAATTTTGTTACCTTCAAAAGATTTATTAAAAATAGAAGTGTGTGAAAATTCAAGAGCCAAATTGTTGAAATGATAGAATGTTTTCCAGAATTTAAAATAATTTGAAAAATCAAACTGTTAAAAGATTTATAAAATTTAAATTGTGTAAGAAATTAAATAATTAAATTTTATTACATAAAAAAATAAAAAAGTGTTTAATTAAAATAATTGAATTTTGATTTTTTTTAAATCAATAAAAATTAAATTTTAGAACCAGAACATGATTTAAATGTTAATTAAATTTAAAAAATTTAAAATTGGTTCACTCGTTGAAAACAAATTTTTGGCGTAAACAATTATTTTTTAAAGTCGAACTTTGATTTTTTTTGAAAAAGAAGAGCTTGTCGCTAATAAAGCTTCACAGTGCCACCCTTCAGCAACCTTCAACGGCGTTCAATAGTTTAAATGCATTGAATATGTAAAAAAAAAACCGTAGTGTTAAGTGATTATGTATTCGTGGGGTGGCCAATAGATTGTTTCAATCTGATATTCAATCCAGGAAAAAAATTCAATTTCAAGTCGAGTATCACATATCAGTTAATTGTGTGATGGAATTTGTATACATAGTTGACTAATGTGAAATGTACGAATTTAGGCGTTTTTATTATTTTTAAAGGGGTAAATTTAAAGAAACGACAATTTTACACGTTTGTATATTTTGACGTTTTAAAAATTGCACACGTTTTGAAATATTTGGCGTTGTAACAAGATTGACGGCCGTAAAAATGTTCTGATACGACAAATAGGTACCTCGTCGTTTTTTTTTTTTTTTTTTTACATGGATATGTCTTTTGGCTGGGGGTCATGGAAAAATTTGTGTAACGAAATTTTCACCCCATTATCAGGTTAAACAAAATCGTTGCTAGGTTAAATATCACACGATGGAGTTTGTGTGTAAGTGCAGACATATCCATGATCAGATCAGATTCTGATGTTTTTCCTAAAAGGTAGAAATTTCTTTGATATAGGTTTCTCAAGGCGTTTAATTTTAAACAATTGTTACCTAAGTAGAACGACAGTAAACAAGAAATTGATGACATACCTACTAGTTGACGAGGTTGTTGTTTTTTTCTGAATGTGTTTTGCGATTCTCTTCTTAAATGTATCTCTTGATGTATCTGTTGTACAATCTTAATTGGCTGTCCTCGATTGTTTTTTGGAAATGCAGATGTGCTTAATGTTTGTTTTTTTCTCCGGAATGTCGCCGTCAAACCAATTCCTGTAATTTTCATTGCGGGGGTTTTCAAGGATGTTGAATTGTTTTGACGACCTCAAATGTATCCCTAAATGTATTTTGTCTGCATAGCGGCTACTTCTAAAAGGGAAAAAGTCTTCCTGGAAGTTAAAAAAAAAAATTAAAAAATTAAAAAAAAAAGATGGATGTAAGTAGTGAAATGTAAATTTGGGGAGTGCGGTGTTTCAAAGACAGGGGAAGGGATGAAAAGCTGTATTTGTTGGAAAGAAAATAGCTGTTATGTGTCTTGAATTTTATTTGAACGAAAAAAAGTGTGATTTTATTTTCACTGAGGTAGTTTTTGTCGTCCCAACATTACCGATCCACAGACCATAACCCGGAAAAAATTCATCGTCAAGTGAGCGATCTGTTTAGCTGGCACCTTTTTCAATCTACCGAGACACCAATGTAGTGAAGAATATTTAACCGGTAAAAAATATCCCATTTCGGGTGAGGGGTTCGAGGAGCTAGCGATGAAAACTGGCCTGACGCTCCTCTTCAGCGTCATCAAGATGCAATTATTTAAACTAACAGCAACTCAGTGTCACCAACATAGTGAATAAGAACTCTTTCAACCGAGGGCTCCTTTGGGGCATCAACTAGTATTCAACGTAGACAACTTCAGCGTTATCAACTAACTTTTCTTTGAATTTGAAGCTCCTCGGCGAGCAGCCATTCGTGGAATTTGAAGCATCAGCGTCATCAACCAGCCATAATTTTCCCCTAAAGCTCCAAGTCATTCATGAATCTAAGAACTCCCGAGCTTCATCAACCAGCGATTCACTCAACTTGGGGTTCCTCTGTGTCATCAACCAGCTATGCATTCAACTTGCAAGGCCTCTGCATAATCGACCAGCTATTCATTCAACTAGGGGCCTCAGCGTCGAAGACCACGTATTCATTCAATTGGGGGGGGTCCTCAGCGTCATCTACCAGCTATTCATCGAACTTGGAAGGCCTCCAAGCTAGCTAGCAATTAGGGCTGCCTAGGCGTCATCGACCAGCAATTCCTTCAGCCTGGGGCGCCTCAGCGTCTTTGACAACGTATTCAGTCAATATTTAAGGCCTCAGCAGCGTTGTCCATGTATTCATTCAACTTGGAGCTCCCTCAGCATCATCGACCAGGTAATCATTAAAGTGGGGGGGGGGGGGTCATCTACCAGCTATTCATTCAACTTATAAGCCTCAGCGGCATCGACTACGTATTCATTCAACTTGGAGCTCCCTCAGCAGCATCAACCAGCTATTCATTCAGCTTGGAAGATCTCAACATCATCCAGCCTTCAAACTGAAGCTCTTCAGCGTCATCAACCAGCTATGCATTCAACTTGCAAGGCCTCTGCAGAATCGACCAGCTATTCATTCAACTAGGGGCCTCAGCGTCAAAGACCACGTATTCATTCAACTTGGGGGGGGGGGGGGGGGTCCCTCAGCGTCATCTTCCAGCTATTCATTCAACTTGGAAGACCTCCGCATAACCGACTAGCTGGCAATTAGGGCCGCCTAGGCTTCATTGACCAGCAATTCCTTCAGCCTGGGGCGCCTCAGCGTCATCGACAATGTATTCATTCAACTTGTGCGGTCCTCAGCGTCATCTACCAGAAATTCATTCAACTTGGAGCTCCCTCAGCAGCATCTTCCACGCAATCATTAAAGTGGGGGGGGGGGGGGGGGATCCTCAGTCATCTACCAGCTATTCATTCAACTAGTAAGCCTCAGCGTCATCGACCACGTATTCATTCAACTTGGAGCTACCTCAGTGCCATCAACCAGCTCCAAATTGTTCCTGTTATAGTTAACTTCTTCTCTTGCAGTCATTGACTTTCCAAACTTTTCCAAGCTTATTAATGTCCAAAAATATATTTTGTTTAGGGTACAGCGTAAAATTCAACCACACCTCCGGATCCTCTTCTGCACACTGCAGAACTCTCCTCCTATTTTCTTTCTTTTTTTTCCCTCCCGCGGAATCTCGTCCTTTTTGCACATCGTCAGCGGACCATACCTGGTCAACACTAGGCCACTGATCCCCCCTCAACAGATGACCTCCCCCTCCCACTGACACCCCCCAACAGTATTCCGGTTGCTAAAGCCTTCACTGGCTTGGGACCCAACTTTCACTTTCAGTTCCCTTACGCCTGTACGTCCGTGCGATTCACGTAATCGTCTCCTTGTTACAGGAGACTTTTGTTTGACCAAACCCCCTCCTAACGAACAAGTCACATTTTGAAAATCCGCTTGAAAAAAAATTTCTTTTTGGGGGGACGACTCCCTAATTTTTGACGTAATTCCGTCCGGGCGTTCAAATTCCTTACTTTTTTTTAATTTTTTTATTTTTTGTCCTCCCATTTGGTGAGCTTTGTCGATTTCCGCGAGGCTTTCGATTCAGTGCGTTTGAGTGGTCCACGGAATCATCCTGACTTGTCTTCCCGGTAAGTAAAGTTGACATTTAAAATTTGTAAAAATTTACCACACTGGGTTGGAGGTTTTTTTGAAGCCAGACATATTTGCAGTTGAAATTTTTTAGGTTTTGGCAGGATGTACTCAAAATCTTTCAGGCTAAAAATCGTAGAAAAAATATCAACTTCCTAGTTTGTTAAAAAAAAAATGTAATGTCTGAAAAGTGTTTGTAGTCCTTCTCATAGCAAATTGAATCAGTCAAATGGTAGTTGAAAGACAGGTTAGGTGTTTGGTACCAGCTGCAACGGTCCTGCTGTCGATGAGCTCCTGACATGATGAATTGTGCCGAAAACCGTCGTGTCTTCCTGGATACCTTCCGAAGGGAGTTTCCGAATGGGTTAACGAGTTTTAAAGCTCTTTCCGGGTTTGCGCTCAACTTTGGTTTCGGATTGATTTGATCGCGAGGTCTCGATTGGTATCTTGTTTTTGCTGTCGGAGAGGGCTTGTCCGAAATGGTTAATCGGGTGGGTTCGAAGGGACAAAGACGAGGGTCGTGATGGGGTGAGTAGGCCCGCTGGCCAGGGCGGGAAAATCGAAGGGGTGGGAAACCACGTGAGTGACGTCAGTCGCAGGTTGTAGAGAAAAATGAACTGGACCGGGCCCTCTGACTAGGATAGGGCGACCAACTTATGAAAACAAAAAAACAGGACGCCCAGCAATATATATACCTATATATATATAATTGCATGTAAATAAGTCTTTAATATATTAACTTCATGAAAATATTATTGGTAATAATATTATGTTATTTAAATAAACAAAATTTTAAACACTAAATGAAAACAGCAAAAATTTGGTCGAAAACGTTTAAGAGGAAAATTTTCACATTGTGATTTCATAAGTTTTATGAATTCACAGCCAAAAATTATTTTTGAATACTTCGCGCACGCCATTTTCTCCAGTAGCAGGATCTTCATAACGACCCTGAACCCACGATGATAGCCGTAAAATGCCGTTCTTTCCACACACACACAAAAAAAAAAAAAAAAAAAAAAAATCCAAGAAAATCCTATTCAAAAAAATGAATAAATAAAATGAAACAATTTGAGGAAATTTCAGTGTTTACACCTACAATTTGTCTGTAAAATCCCTAATTTTGCGTTGAGATACCCTACGTCCTCCTCACATCCGAAAGTTCCTACGAGTAGGGTAAAATCCCTACGTTTGCCATCACTGGTTTATTAACCTGACCATGTAGGTGACCTCCCTTCCTCTTCAGCTCGATTGGCTTCTATTTCTCCCAGTAACTGCATTTTCCGCTAGCTAGTAGGTACTTGCATGCTTAAGCAGGTAATTACCTCCCAACAGGCAAAAAACGGGACGAAACAGGACTTTCTCACAAAAAGCAGGACATTAGGAAGGACGGAGGTCTAAAAAACAGGGCGGTTGGAGCGTTTACTTCGTTCCCAAAGGTTGAAACCTCCCTATGAAAAAAGTGGATCAGCCATTGACCAATTGTAAAAGAAAACTGCACTCGAAATCGCATTGAAAGCCTCCAATTTGTACGATGTAACGCTACATAAGGTCATCAATGAGCAATTCTTTCAACTTAGAAGACATCAGAGATGCTGCAGATTCTGCATCACCAACCAGCGGATTCACTCAAATTGGAACTCCTCAGCCTATCAACAGACATTCCGTCAAGTTGGAGCTCCTCAGTGTCACCAACAAGCCATTCATTTCTCTTGGACCTCCTCAGCGTCAACAACCAGCTATTTATTCAACTAGGAGACCTTGTGCGCCGGAACGCTTTTACAAATAAACCTTTTCATTTCAATTCAACTAAGAGCCCCTCTGCATCGATAGACCAGCCATTACTTGTATAGAAGATATACCAGCTGGTTAAAAAAAGTAAAGTGGGTTTTTTTTGTGTTAACCAGGGTTTTCACAATGCAGGGGGGCAGGAGCCGATCCCGCAATGCACTTGAAAAAGCTTTGGAAATTCATGCTCCATGGAAAGGATTCAGATAAACTTGCGTTCAGAGGTGCCGAAGAGACAGGTATTACACGTGATTGGCTTTTGGTCAAACGTTTGTGTTCGTCCCCAGATTCGAACCAGGCTGATTAGAGCCCCGACTGATTATATAGGTACCAGCTGGTGTACCAGCTATTCTTTTAAAATTGGGACTCCTCAGTGTCATCAGCCAGCTGTCAATTCAACTTAGAGCTCTTCTGCGTCATCAACCTGTAATTTCGTTCAACTTAGAGCTTCCCAGTGTCATCAACCAGCCAGTTATTCAACTTGGGGCTCCCTCAAAGTCCATCGACCAGCTTCAACTAGGAGCTCTTCAGAGCCATCAACGATCATATCACACAACTTGGGACTCCCTCAGCGTCATCAACCTGCAGTATAACGCCGAGCATCCCAGAAAAACTGTATCCGCAGTAAAAACCGCAGTTTCCTCCCTCCACACGCCCTTTCCCGGAAAAAGTGTGTCAAGAACGTCTCAGTTGCACATTGCTGAACACCACCACTTATTACTGACTCGGATCTCTTTTATTTCCCATAACGATATAACAGTTGGAACCGATCCCCGATAACTCCCCACCCGCCGTGTGAAGGAGATCCCACATCTCGATTATGTGTTCGATACTTTTTTGTCTGTATTTTCTCTCTCTCTTTTTTTTTTTTTTTTTTTTTTTTTTCCTTTTAAATAACACTCCGCCAACTTGTGAGTAGGAAACGCTCTGAATGGAAATCAGTTTCTTGGCCTTGAGATTGTCGAACCCTTCCCAGTCCGGATATCGCGTGCGTGAGACTGGCGGCCCTGTCTGGTCAAGTCTTGGCAATCGTTACATTACTTCGATATTATTGGCTAACGACGCGACCAAAAGGGGGTTTTTATTGCGATTAAGGCCGTTAAAACCGGAGCGTTGCGAACCGAGATTTTCCACCGTACGTACGGTTTTTGATTAGTTTTCTTCGGAGAACGCGGTTTAAACGCATTTTTTTGTGTTCGTTTTTTTTCCTTTGGGGTGAGTAACGTTTTGGCCGGTTTCTGTAGAATGAAAAGGCCTAATAGGCCAGTCAAAATCGACCCTAAAAATCTGTTCGTTCGAACTCATTAGGGTAGTGTATACCCAATTTTGCAACTTCCCAAAAGCTGTGCTTCACGCGTAGCACACGAAAAACCGCGATTTTTTCGGCCTTATTTCAGTTTTTGCTCTATATCTAATAAACCATGCATTGTCCGACGAAAACTACTATATGAGTTTTTAAATAGCATTAAATATGTGACAATTTAAGCCCAATCGGAGCTGTGTAGGTCAATTAGTTTCAGAGTTATGGCACTTTGAAAACAGGCAAATTTTTCCAAAATGTGAAAATTTTAGTTGAAAACCTGAAGACAGCGGAAGCACGTTTTTGAGAACGTTTTCGGCTGTAGCTCGAGAACTATTGGTCGAATTCAAAATTTATTTTTTTCTCGTGAAAGCTAAATAAATTCCCCATCGCAGCTATACTATGTGAAATTTTGATTTGAGCGTTGATAAGGGAGGGGCAGGCGCGGCAAAGAAGTGGCAAATTTCGAACAAACCGTGTTCCTTTGCACATTTTTGCCTATAACCCGAACTAAATTACATTTTAAAAAGCGTGGGGGCAATAAAATGTCGATCGGAGAAATAGTCTTGGAGGGAGAGAAGAAAAGCTTTCGAAAAACGTGGTTGTAGAGGGTCAAATAATATTTGGATATTATCTTGAATACGAATGGCACTTTTATTGTTTCAATAGACATAAAATGTGCCGTTCTCTGTATAAAATTTAATCAGCTTTCACCTAAAAAAAAGAAAAGTAAGATCGGACCAACCGTTCCAGCGTTCTAGGCAAAAATGTGCACAGAAACACGGGTTGTTCGAAATTTGCCACTTCTTTGCCATGCCTGCCCCTCCCTTATCAACGCTCAAATCAAAATTTCACTTAGAATAGCTGCGATGGGGAATTTATTTAGCTTTCACGAGAAAAAAATAAATTTGGAATCGGACCAATAGTTCTTGAGCTACAGCCGAAAACGTTCTGAAAAACATGCTTCCGCCGTATTCAGGTCTTCAACTAAAAGGTTCCATTAGGAAGATGGAAAGGATGAAATGGACGGTGGTATTTGTCTTGAAATACAAAATTGTTACAATATTAAAGGTTATTCCCAAATGAAATCACCATCAACCAGCTGTTCATTCAACTTGGGTGTCCTCAGCATCGTCATCGACCAGCTATTCATTCAACCTGGGACATCTCAGCGTAATCATCAACCAGCTTTTCATTTAACTAGGGCCTCCTCCGTGTTCACTCATCTTGACGATCTCTCAACTCTCGCGATCGAATTCGGAAAATCAAAGTCAAAAGTTTTATTTTCTCCACTTGCTTCGATGAGCTTTTTGGATGGGTTGTTCTGTTAGTTTGATTGGGATGGGATGTCTGCGTTGTTATGAGGAGTGAGAGTAGTGATACGATTATGTCTGAGATGTCTTCTTTTGAGTCTTGTCGCAAAACCTGGTGGAGCTGTGGTGAATTCGGAAAATCTAACACAACTCATTGACTCCGCAAACGGCCAGTTGCTCGAATCAAACATTTCCTCGCTGAGGCTCCTGTGACGTCGCGGGCCTCCCTTCAAGGTCTCGGCCGTCCCAAATGTCGCAACTCCGTCTCAAAAGGTTCCTCAACCTCTTCGCACGTTTTCACCTCTCATTCTGGTTGTCGACATCGATGCCGATTTCCAGCTAACAAGTTAACGGTTAACTTTAAGCACCTTTTGAGCACCCTTGCAGGTTTTTTTTTTTTTTTTGCTCAACCTCAGAGGGTAAGGTTTTTCTTGCGGTAGTTTTCGTACCTAATTTTCAGTCCCATTAGGCGAGCGCGAAGGCGATGTGACGGGACGTCCTTGAAGCTATTTCACTCGCTCAGAGAAATCTTCGGGTTTAAATGAATCCAAAAGGGAGTTTGAATGAAAGTTCAAGGATCCTCCTCTCGATGTACCTACCCAGGAATGTTGAGGGCAGTGTGAATTTCTTGACGGTAAATATGTGGGAAGATTACCAACGAGGTACCCCCCGAAGGACCCGCCGATTGACCGCAAATTGTTGACCAAAACGGCCTTCGAATAGTCACTGGACGGACAGAGTCCTTCACTGATTTTTCCTTTAGAATTAGGATTTTTTTAAACAAAATAAATATACATAAAATAAGTAAATAATGTTATAATTAAAATTAAATTAAATAAATAAAAATTGATTTAACTAAAATAATTATTTAATTTTTTGTGAAAAAATTTTTGAAATAAACTAAATAAAAGTTTTTATTTAAATTTTTTAAAAAACCTAGAAAAATGTCAAATTGCAGAATTTTTTTCTCAGAATTACTCTGCGAACTCACCCATTGTATACCCAATGTATTGGTAGGTACCTACGTTTATTTAAAAAAGTATAAACTTTTTTTATGATTAAAGGAATTATTCCGTTATTTAATAACGCGGAAGTGTCAGGAAATCAAAATTAACCCTGAATAATCCGAAATATTTGCCAACTTTGACAGATTTGGCAACCCTGTTGGTTGCTGTTGTGGTAGGTATCACTTTTGGATGTGGCCGATTCCACTTTTATTTTCATTCCTGGCCTTCCGTGAATGAGCTTCCGTGCCTCGCAAAGAAATCAAAAGTGGGAGAGAAAAAGGAGAGTGAAACAAAATCCGAGAAAGAAAAGGCGAAGCGGAGAGTCATAGACGTCGATTGGGTGGAGGGAGAGGTTGAAATTGACGAGTTCGCGGGGAGTTTGCCGAATGGTTGGGGGGTGCCACACGGTCAGCGGGCTCACTAGGTATCGCGAGAGTCCACCCGTCGACGTCTATGAATGAAGGAAGTTTCTGAGGCGGCCGACTCTTCGAGCGAAGGTGATCGGCGTTACCTCGTTAGCTTGCCAGCCGGTTGCGCAACTGGTAGCAACCCCCCCTCGTGCAACCAGGATTCCACAGACATAGCAAGAGCACATATGGGAAAAGACAGCGAAAAAAAAGAACGTCCCGGCGCTTCGCGCCTCTCGGGCTCCTCTGGCAAGTCTCGTTTGACCCCCAGTTCGCACCTCCGGCCTTGTGAGCTCCCCCTTTTGTTGATTTGATACGAACATTGTTGACATCAATGATAAACAAAGTTCGGGTCGGGGCAAGTTGAACGTCCCTCTGAGCCTCAAACAATAGTCAGGACCTCCCAGGCATATCAGTTGGCCCACCTACAGTCACCTTAACCGTTCAAATCCCAAATCGTTTGAATATTACTTCGATATTGAGTGTCTATTGTCCACAGTTTAAAAAACAACCTAAAAACTCCGTTTTTTCTCTTCTTTTCGAGGGAAAAATACACCAAGTGAAGGTGAGTCCAAAACAGTTAATTTGTTCCAGAATTCGGTGAAATATCCTTTAATTAACGGAACGCACAATAAAAATACAATTAGATTTGTCGAAATAATTTCAAAAAACATTCATTGTTCATTTTTCAAATAGAAAATTTTCAAATAATAAAACCAATAAAACCAATTTTTTGAATTTTTTGAAGTTTTAAATTTTAAATTTTTATTTGTTGGACAAACTCAAAAGGATCTGTGAAGTGTTATTGTTACTTCAGGCGCAAATGACCGAGTTTTTTAATGCGCGTTCAATAAAAAATATATAAATTTGAAAAAAATTTCCAAATTTTTTATTTTTCTAATAATTAAAAATTATTTTTAAGCTTTTTAAATTTTCTACCTTGGAAAAAAATTTAGTTTTCAAAATTCAAGGTCCAAAGATTAAATCAATAAAAATTTAATTTCTCTAGCTTCTATGAGCTTTTCGGATATGACAGGAAAATAATATTTGATGTCACAATAGTATGCAGTGGCAAAACAGTTTATGGTCATCATAATATGACCTAATTATGACCCAGAATGACCCGGGACCTCAGAACTGAAAGTTTTGGGTGAATTTTTTGAGAACATTTTGAAAATTCGAAAAATTTGAAAAGATGTACAATAATTGTTATCTGTATCTTATTAACGCTATGTGGGGAATAGGAGTCAGCGGCTTTACGTAAAAATTCAACGATTTTTGCCTCCTGCTGGACAGTCCTGGCTCGTGGGTCTTTGGCAAGCCGGGGCACTTTTTGAATGGATAAGTTGAGGTACTAAATACTTGAGTTGCCTTTGCTTTTAGCAAATTTTCCTCGAAAATTCTTTTTCTTTTACGCAATAAGGCAGCTCTTGGAAAATCAGAATCCACACAGTTGTTTTGCTGAAGTCAAAACTGCCCAGTACCCAAAGGGGAGGTGGCTGCCTGTCCATCCCAACTTAATTTAGCCAAACATAACAAAATAGACCATTTTTCTCCGGGCAATCAGTTAACCAGGGTTTTTGTTGGTACCTACAAACAAGTTTTAAACTTACCGGTGGCCGCTGTAGACATGCGCAAAAGGCGTTTTGGTTTATTATTCTTGGAATAATACCTACACCTATGTTTTCGCGACGGGGGTCGACGACTCCGATCGGGCTCAAAATTTGACATTATCCGTTTCAAGAGGTCTACATTCTAAATCCGAAATGTCCGTCCGCCGTCCAGGCCGTTTTGGGCAGTAGGAATTTTTTTAAAAATCTGAAATTTTGACAAAATACTCGGTTTACCATCTAGTTGTGCCGGCAAGGTTTTCAGCCCGATCGCCCAAACCCGTGGGGCGCTATGGGGCTAAAATGGGGCTGCAGAAGGGGGTTTTCGAAGGCTTTCGGCTATGGAATCGAGTCAGGTGTCGTTTTCGAAGTATTTTTGGAAGTAGAATCCATTTTTTGGGGTCCCGCAGCGATCCGATTTCACTGTTCCGATCTATAGGGCTTTCATGGTGCTACAAATGGGATTTTTGAAAAATCCCAAGAGGTCAAATATTTTTCAAGTAAAAAACAAAACAAAATTTGAAAAAAACATTTTTTGAAAAAACAAAATCAAAAAAATCTTTTTTGAAAAAAAAAAATTAAAAAAAGTTTTTTTTAAATTTTTTTTCATTAACACAGAATTAAATTTCTGCAGAAGTAACCTATATCAAAGAATAATAAACCCTTGTGTAAAATTTGCAGCGTTTTTTTTCCTCGGCCACTGTCCACGGGCCCTCAGTACGTAAATTTCTGATAGATATCGTTGTCGCCGAATTTCCCGAGTGGGAACCGTCAAGAGGCGGCAGCGTTGCGGAATACTATGATCACTTCCTTTCGATCGAATCGATGCGAATTGCGAGTTCACTCGCGCAAAATAAATGGGGTTTCCTCCTTCCGTCCCGAAATTAGCCGGGGCCCATAGTGGCCTAAAGGACGGTCCGCCACTGCTGCCATATGACGGCGCGCCGCGGCGTGGGCCTCCTTATAATATAAACGCCTATAAAAATTCGAAACACCATAATTTTTATAGGCGGCACACACAAAAATTCTCGACGGCGAAACGTTTGTTGGTTTGGCTGGAAAAATTGTTTTTCTCTTATAACCCCCTCATGTCTCTAATTTCCCCATGTCTCTAATTTAATTTGAAAATTACAAAATTTTCTTATTTTTAATTTCTAGATTTTTTCCATAATATGGATACATATTATGTATCACATTTTTTGTTTAATTTTTAGAATTTTTTTTTAATTCTATTAATTTTCAAACTTCTTAATTTTTTTTAATTTTAAAAATTCGATCGAATTCTTTTTTTTTTTTTAACTGAGTATCAGTTTTCTTTTTCTTTTTTTTTCTTTCATTTTTATATTTTTTTAATAATTAATAATTGTTGTTGTAGTTGTACCTACTTTCTTTAAATTTGTAAACCCTTTTTTTGTGTTGAAATTTGCCTTTTTTTAGTAAGCAAAGTCTAAAGTCTAAGCAGTCTAAATACTGACATTTCCCTGTGGCCTCAGTCGTCGCCCTCAGAGGTGATCACTGACGTTCGGCAAAACCCGGCGACCCAGTTGCCTTTACGGATCCAGTTCTACGATTATGTTGATAGGAGGGGGGGAGGGGGGGGGGGGGACACCTTTCACTCTCTGGAAGTTGAGTTTCGACGCTCACATGCGTCTATGTGTGAATGTGTGTCACGTGAGGACTGAACGAGGAACAAATTCGAACCAGTTTGCACGGATTCGTAAATGTGTAAGCCAGTCGAAGGGGGACTTGGGAAAGATGGCATTGAGGGGAAGAAGAATAAAAGTGAAGACTGAGCTAAAAACTGGACACTTCTATTTTCATCATCTACAACATTTTTCAAAACCACAAAAGTTGTAAATAAATAAATTGAAAAATTAATACCTACATAGCTATTTAAAATTTAAACCAAAAAAAAAAAAACAGTACGGTACGACGAACTTTCTTCCATGTTTTGTAAAATTATTTCGGCCTAAAATCGGTTCGGAATCAATTTCTCCCTCGACGACGTTTAGCTCTGCTCAGTTGGGACGCGCCCATGAATACGAGGTCCTTGACGGGTTGTAGAACTCGGGCTCGCGAAGACCACTGGGTAACGCGGACTCGTCTTGGAAGATCGTCTCTCAGAAGGGAACTTCCGGACTGGCCGGGCGATCCGGTTTCGTTTCGGAAGTTTGGAGGGAAGTGGAACACCCGGTTACGTTACCGGCGGTAACAGGTGAGCCGGACCGGTGGATTACGGGTGCGGATTCCTACTACCCCTCGAGGGAGAATCCGCAACAACGGGAAAGACAGTTTGGGGTCTTCGACGCGTATTTGGGTGTCTCGTTTTGTTGTTCCTGCTACTCGTTGCGTATTTGAGGATCTCGCCAGATTGTTTCAGTTCCTCATTACGAAATGTCATTATGGTTTATTAAATAAATTAGTCTAGGAATAATACACCTATGTAATCGCGACGGAGTTCGAAAATTTTAATCGGCCTCAAAATTTGACATTTAAAAAATTTCATGACAAGTAGATTCCAGAAACAAAATTTCCGTACGCCGTTCGCCGACCGAGCCGTTTTGGGCAGTAGGAGTTTTTTTTTTAAATCTAAAATTTTGACAAAATATGTACCTACTCCATTTACCATTTAGTTGTGCCAGCTAGGTCACTCAAACCCATGGGGCTCTATGGGGCTAAAATGGGGCTGCGGGAGGAGTGTTTGAAGGGTTTTTGGCTATGGGGTCGAGTTAGGGGTCGTTTTCGAAGTATTTTTGGATGTTGAATCCATTTTTTTGGGGTCCCACTGGGACCGTCCCAGAACGATCCAATTTCACCGTGAGGGCTTTCGTCGGGCAACAAATGGGGGTTTTGAAGGATCCCAGGAAGTCTAATCAGGTGTCGTTCTACGAGTAATTTCGGACGCATAGTCCATTTTTCGAGGTCCCACATCTCTCCAAACTTTTTTTTTTTTTTACCCAGAATTAATTTTCACACAAGTAACGTAAGTAATATCAACGATTAATAAACCCTCGTGTAAAATTTGCATCGTTTTCTATAATCAGCTCCTCATTTAAAGGTGTCTCCCTTTCATTGCCATTTCAGTGTGTCATCTCGCTATTCAGGGTGTCATTTTTATAATTATCCAGGTAGTCAATTAAGTGTGTCATTTAGATTTCAGCTCATTATGGGTGTGAAGGGTGGAATTCAAAGTGTGTCATTTATTGTGTTCTCCGAGTCATTTAAATTTCATTGTTATGTAAGGACGTCATTTAATGTATTCAGGAAAGTTATTTAAAGGTCTTTGGGGTTTCATTGAGGTCATTAAGATTTCAGTGTCATTTAAGGGTGCAAACTTGATCATCAACCCCTCATTTTAAGGGTATCACCTGGTTTATTTATTTAGGCCTATTTATTTATTTATTTTTTTTTTTCACCCCCTCATAGCATACGTCTGGGCCGCGTTTCGTTATTGAGCTGTTCATGGCGTATTTAAGGGCCTCATTTCGATTCTCAGCTCTTCAATAAGTAATCAAGGGCCACACTTCGTTACTCAGCTCTTCACTGCGTACCTATTTGAAGGCCACATTTTGTTACTCCATTCTTAATTTCATACCTAAGGGCCTAATTTCATCACTAAACTTCTCATTACGTATTTAAGGGCCTCATACCGTTACTCAGCTTTTCATTGCATATTTAACGGCATCATCTCATTATACAGCTTCTCATGGCATATTTAAGGGCCTCACTTTGTTACTCGGTTCTTCATTGCGTATTTAAGGGCCTCATTTTGTTTCTCAGCTCTTCATTTCGTTACACAGTTCTTCATTGTGTATTTAAGGGCCTGATTTCGTTACTCAGCTCTTCATTGCGTATTTAAGGGCCTCATCTTGTTATTCAGCCCCTCTTGGCGTATTTTAGGGCCTGATTTAGTTTCTCAGCTCTTCATTGCGTATTTATAAATTTTAAACATTTCTTATAAGAGCCTCATTTCGTTACTCAGCTTCTCATTTGGTATTTAAGGGCCTCATTTCGTTACTCAGCTCTTCATTGCGTATTTAAGTGCCTCATTTCGTTACTAAGCCCCTCATTGCGTATTTAATGACCTCATTTCATTACTCAGCTCCTCATCGCCTATTTAAAATTGAAGTCCATTTCGTTTTCCAGCTCCTCATTGCATATTGAAATGTCACATCTAGCCTCACGGCGCTTCCACATCTCACTCGTTCAGGTGACGTTGACCCAAGTATTTCCAAATACCGTGTGGGTCGTGGAAGTTGCGCCCAGTCGAGCGACACCCAAGTCATTGAACAACCTGAGTCAATTCTTTTCGTTTTTTATTTATTTTTATTTTATTTATTTTTTTATTTTTTTATTTTTCGAATCGGTCTCATTGCTGAAAGTCGTTGAAAATAATGATTATTATCTCCTCATTCGTTCCGTCCCATCAAATCAATAAAGTCGTGATTGCGCCTCGGCTCAGAAGTGATTCGGCGGTCCGAGGAATTTTTTTTTGCACGCTTCGATTGATTTTGAGGATTCCGTGTGATTTTGTCTTTTTTACAATCTTTTTATTTTTTTTTTGTAGGACAGATGTTTCGAGTCAGTGGGGTTCCGTTTGCGCAACAAGTCACTCAGCCGAACTGTGACGGATCATTTCGCCACCGGGGTGGGAGGATTCAACCGATCGGTGGCTTCACGTTCGCTGACAATTATGAAAAAATAAGTCAGGATTTTTTAAAATGCCTAGGCGGTTCTTAAACCGGGCCCGCTGACCTAACACCGACGAGAGAAAAAAAAAAGTCCGAGTAAAAGTCGCAACCTTGGCCAGCCAAAAGGGCAGGTCTATTTGGTCGTCAATAACCAATTAATATTTTGCAACCTGTCATCACGGTTTTACGATACCTACAGTTCGAACCGACCTTACGATTTAACCAAATCCGCTCCACAATTAAACTAAGTGAATGAAGTAAATTACCGAGTGTGCAACTCACAATTTTACGTTCGGAACGAGTGAATTACCTGAACAAATCGACACGTCTTTATATCTTTCAAAAACTCTAGGAAATCACTTCGGCAATAAAAATTGTACACAAGGGTTAATCACTCATTGGTCTAGGTTGTGTAAAATTTAATTCTACGTCGATAAACATTTGGAAAACGACACCTAACTCGACCCCGTATCCGAAAACCGTCAAAAACCTCCCCCGTAGCCCCTTTTTAGCTCTCACGGGCTTGAGCGATCTGGCTGAAAACCTTGCTGGCTAGATGAAATATTTTGTCGATATTTCAGATTTTTAAACCCATTCTTACTGCCCAAAACGGCCTGGACGGTGGGATTTTTTCCAATCTACTCATCTTGACACGCATAAGGACAAATATTTGTCATCCCCGTCGCGAAAACGTAGATTGATTATTCTGAGAGCAATTAATAAAGATTCAATCGAATCGTTTGTAAATTAATCGCTTAAATAATGTCACGAATAATTAATTGATCATTAATACATACAAGTTTTCAAATCAACACATTAAACTTTTTTTAAATTTTAAATTTATTTTCTACTAGCTGGGACACCCGTGCTTCGCACAAAATATCAAATTTCAAATTCCCTAATACGTCCCTCAAATTTCAAATTCCCTTCAATAATACGTCCATCCTTCACTCGGAAAGCAAGCACGTCCAACCCGTCAAACCTTGTTGACCCGTTTCTGGTTGTGAAGTATCGAACTATTTCGAATCGAAGGCCCGTATAATAGGAGAGGGTTAAATTACCTGTCCATGTAGGTTCACTTTGATTGATCCTCAAATAGCTGTACCCGTACCAAATTTTAGCGCTCTGGGATGAGCAGGAGAGAAATTCGTTATTCCGCAAAACCCCCTATCAATGATGCATCACTTAGAACACCCGTAGCAACCCATCAACTCGTGATTTTTCCAAGTACCAACAACGCTTGTTGACGTGTCACAATAGGTAGGCTGGGACACCCGTGCTTCACACAAAATATCCATCTCCCGTGCTAACACCAGTAGCTACCCATCGACTCGTAATTTTCCTTAGTACCTACCTAACAACTCTTGTTGGCCCGTTTCTCGTTGCGAAGTATCAAATTCCTGTCTATCACCAATTATATGCAGCCCATAGCAACCCATCAACTCAAAATGAAATTACCTAGTACCTATCAAACTAATCCAAGGCTCGCAAAAAATACTCGTACCCACCAACCGACAATCTTCGAATAACTTGCGAACGGGTTATCGCACAGAAAACGTTTTGCAGTCGTTGAAATCAGCGTGAAAAGCTCGTTTTAACCGACGTAGTTTCGTTCAAAACCGACGCCAAAAGTTGTACCGGGTTTCGGCGTTTCCACAATTTTCCTAGCAATCCCTAGTAACGACGCTATTTGACCCGGCTCTCGTCGCGAAGGAAAGCTCCGTTTGAGATGAAAGAAGAGAGTTCGCGAAATCTAATATAGCCTATTATCTAAGTCGGATCACGCGGGTCAATTTGCGCCCACCCGCGACGAAATTGGTTCAGCCGTTCGGCAGTTTACTGGGCACATACATACATACATACAGAAAGAGAATTTTATAATATAGTAATAGATTATTATTATTATTTATTTATTTCAATTGAACGGCGCAGAAACAACTCGGTCATTTGCGCCTGAAGTAACAATAACACAGGTCCTCACAAAAACTGGCCCTTTTGAGTTTATCCAACACGCGGCCTACACACCCTGAATCATCGCCAAGGAGCTCCTGCTTTGCAAAGAAGAGCATGCGGCACACACAGTGAGATGGTAATCAAGAAGGAACTAATATTTGAGTGGTTTGAAATTTGAAAATCTGTCGGCAATCCAAGATTTGGATATCACTTAGTGTTATGGGTACACCAGCGTTCCATGTTATTCAAGGAGTCAGATGCAGATAAAAACAAACTACTGAACAGAAACCGGTAATTAAGAAGCATAAACTGGATTTGAGGAAGAAGGCATTTGTTCGAGGGAGCAGACATGAGCACACATGCATACATGCATGTGTGCTCATGTCTAACATGTTGTGTGCTCATGTGTCTCATGGTTAACACGTGTGTTAAAAGAAGCTCAAACTGGTTGCAAAGGAGCAGGAACTAGTTTGGAGGGAGCAGAAATCGGATTTGAGGGCGCAGACATGTGCGAAGGAAGTTCAAACAGTTCGAGGGAGCTATCACTTGAGGGATCAGAAGCCAGTTTCGAGGAAGCTGAAACCGGTTTTGAAGGATAAAACACTTGCTTCTCTTCGAAACAGAAACCAGTTTCGAGGAAGCGGACTACTCAAGTGCACTGAAAATTGCCTTCAATTTTTTGAAAATTCATTCAGTAGATATCCTACATAATCAAATTTACAACCAAATCGTACCAACATTTACATAAGTATTTTATACTTGCTGGGACACCCGTGCTTTGCACAAAATATCGAATTTCCGTCCATCGCCTATCAATAATGCAACCCGTGCTTCACTCGGAACACCAGTGGCAACCCATCAGCTCGTAATAGAAAACTCGAATCGAAGGCTAGCGAAAGAAACTCGTACCCACGGGTTCGAAGATCGTTGGTAGGTGCACCGACCGTGTTATCGCACAAAAATCTTTTTGTAATCGTTGAAATCAGCGTGAAAAGCTAGCTGGGACACCCGTGCTTCGCGCTAAATATCAAATATCATGTTCCCGTTCATTAATGCATCCATCCTTCACTCGGAACGCAAGCACGTCCTTGTTGATCCGTTTCTTGTAGTGAAGTATCAAACTGTCTCGAATCGAAGGCCCCGTATAATAGGAAAGGGTAAAATCACCTGTCCATGTAGGTTATTTTGTGTTTATAAAAATGTACTTATTAGAGGAGAAGGTGGGAATATGGACCCCCGCGCTTTCTCAGGCCAGGGAGGGGGTGAGAGTGGAGACGCGGCTTGTACCGCATCTTAGGAGTGGGGGCGACGGGGGCAAGCGGGGACGCTCAGTTTTCCATCAGCAAGATTACTATGTTTTTTCCTCCTCCTTCAAATATTGTACGAGGTGATTAAAACTTTCGTTTTTGCATCAATTCGAGCAAATATTGATGCTCCCCCTTCACGAGCATGTTTCAGGCTGTGATAATCCGTTTTTTGTATCCTGAATATCGTTTACCTGCAGGTTAAAAAAACACAGTTTTTGAGAAGGTCGTTTTTGATAATTTGGCTCCTTCGATGATTATAATATGGACCCCGCAATGCTTACTGTGACGCCAGGTTTTTTTTCCTGCTGATGAGAAGGTGGTAATATGGACCCCCTATTCATTTTTTGTTATGAAAAATCAAATTTCCAACTAAGGGCTCAACTGTTTATGGCAGACGACCATCATTGTTATGATAAACTCGATTCTCCTGCGATTTTTGGCCATAATAATTATCGAGAATCGAGTTTATCATAACAATGATGGTCGTCTGCCATAAACAGTTGAGCCCTTAGTTGGAAATTTGATTTTTCATAACAAAAAATGAATAGGGGGTCCATATTACCACCTTCTCATCAGCTATTATGGACCCCAAGGTATTTTGAGTCAAAAAAGTGGAAATATATGGTAATATTATTGGTACCTACAATCTTTGCAAAGACACAATTTTGTCATTTCTTGGAAAAACTCAATTTATGACACCTAAATTCGATCTAAATTTTTTTCCAACTTAGATATCACTTTACGGTGAGTAATGAAGCCGTCTGCGATAAACGGTTGAGCCCTTAGCTGGAAATTTGATTTTTCATAACAAAAAAATGAATAGGGGGTCCATATTCCCAGGTATTTTAATAAATTAAAATTTGATAATAATAAATTAAATTAATTGCCTATGTAATTAATTTAAAAATAGTGTTACGACATAGAAGCACACTTGGCTTTACTGAGGCTTTACTAACCTCGTATTTAATCTTCAACATTTAGGACAGGGATTCCCAAGCTATTTTTGCCCTTGAGGCCCCTTTTCCAAAATTGTCAAATCACTTTAAAATCCTATAGGAGATATATCTCTTGTTTTCCCCTATTGATACAAAATAGGTACTTACCTACCAATAATTGGTTATTTTAAAATTTAGTACTGAGTAAATACCCGTGACAAGGGGGGGGGGGGGGGGGGGTGTACCCCTGAGTAGGTTGTACTCGACACAATGGGCTTCTTGAAAAGGTTGGAATTCATCATTTCTAACAACATACCTATTCGGATTAAGCACCCTACAAACATTTTTAGTTCGAAAATCCGCATAATTACGCGCAGTACTGTTTTAGAAGTGTTGAAGATTTTGAACTGAAAGTGGAGGGCGCGTGACGTCACGCCTTCCCTTGCTGGGCTTCGAGTAGTAGGGCACGGAGCCGCCAGAGCGCTGAATAATAAATCTGAACGGAATCGGAATAAAAACACTCGGCCCGGGTTGATTTTCGAATGACCCTTTTTGATTATAACCTCGATCCTCGATTTTCGAATGACCTTCTCTGATTTTAGATTTTCAGGTTCGGCTTTTCGCGTAGCAAAGTTGGCTACGCCCCAAAGCCCACGTCATGTACCCCCTTCAGACCTCGGAATTCAAAATTTGAAAGCAGAAACAACATGACAAAATATTTAATATTTTGGACTCATACAAGTCTGATCCAACTTGAGGACACAACCATCCCCCCTTTTGAAGCATGATCTTTACAGGAAAATGTTTTTAAGAATTCAATCAAGGAGCTCATTTTCTGATTAAAATTTAACAAAATAGATATACCTAAATCAAATACAGTTAATATCAAATTTTTCACCTTGTAGGTACGAGCTTGTGCACGCTTATCGAATAAGGGATAAACGTGCGTCTGAATTTTGGGAAAAATTGTCTATCGTGAACTGAATTTTGGAAAAAAAGTCTATCGTGACGAGGATATTCATCAAAAGATGTTCAGAACGATTTGAATTGCTGCCCTTGACGTCATGACCACTCACGAGGGGTCCAATGAGGGGTTGAGTTGTCAGGGGAGGGGCTGTGTTGACCAATAGGGTGACTTCAACTGCTGATTCCTCGTCCTGCCGCTAATTCGACTTTTCCATAAATGATTAAGAAATTGGGGTCAGAGTTTTGATCCCATTTTCAGTGTTATTAGGACGTCTTCTATCAATAAAAAACAAAAAAATCTAACGTTAGATTTTTTGTTTTTTATTGATAGAAGATGCTGTACAGCATGTCCATTCCTCAATGTTGAGTTTAACAATGACACTTCCTAAATCAACCTCAAGGGGTCTAGATCGAGCACTTTAGGGGGTTGCTGTGGGGCTTAAATGGGGCTACGGGAGGGGTTTTGGAGGTTTTTGGCTATGGTGTCGAGTTAGGTGTCGCTTTCGAAGTATTTTTGGACGTAGAATCCATTTTTGGGGTTCCCAGAACGATCCGAGTCCACCGTGGGGATCGGTGGGGCTTTCATGGGGCTACAAACGGGATTTTTGAAGGAAATTTGGGACGCAAAATCCGTTTTTCGAGTTCCCACATCTGTCCATACATTGTACAACGTTTTTTTAAAAAATTGTTTCGTATATATTTATCGTAGTGACACAAAATTATTTTTATTTAATTTTTTTTATATACCTAATATATTATATTATTGCTGTGCTTGGTTTGCATTGGGAGTGTTGCTTGTAGTGGCCCTGAAGAAGACAGTAAAAATTTTCCGGTGAAAGCGGACGTGGAACGGGACACGATCGTCCCAAGAGGAACGTGCCGCCACTCGTTCGCCGGAGTCCGCCCAGTCTCCCTTTTTTTCAGTTTGGTCTTGAAGAGGTTTAGAAGGCTTTAAAAGGCCGGCGAAAGGTGAGGGCGTTCAATCCCGACGGAGCCCCCCCTTCACCACCAGTGGTGTGAAGGGGGGGCTATTGAGTAAGAAGGAAGGCAGAGACTTGCGACAGACCCAGGGCTCCCCCCAGTGCCCCCTAGAGGCCGAACCATCTACAGCCCATCGACTAAGGCCTGACCTACATCTTGAAACATTGGGTCAGGAATAAGGGAGGGTGCACAAAAACCTGGGGGCACTGAAGAAATCCCCTCGAACAAGACCCGTTTACTTGCAAGGCTTCCAACTTCTAACTCGCCCAAGCGACCCGCTGCCATAAAGCTCGCTGAACCTGGTGAGGTAATTTGATTGAAAAACCTTGAACATGATATTTGACATCAGAAGTGGGATCAAATGGAGGACATTCCTAAAATCTTATGTTCAAGTGTTATTCAGTATCCCATTGCAAATTTAACAGTTCGGCAGTGAGATTTAGCTACACGTTGCATATTTAAGGCTTTGGCCCAAATGAGGGGCACTGAAGAAATCCCCTCGAACAAGACCCGTTTACTTGCAAGGCTTCCAACTTCTTACTTGCTCAAACAACCCTGCCATAAAGCTCGCTGAACCTGTTGAGGTAATTTGATTGAAAATCCTTGAACATGATATTTGACATCAGAAGTGGGATTTATAAAACACAAGACATTCCCGCAATCTTACATTCAAGAGTTATTCAGTTCCCCTTTGAACATTTAACAGTTCAGTAGTGAGATTTAGCTACACGTTGCATATTTAAGGCTTTGATCAAAATATTTAGTTTCTCATTGTGTATTTAAGAGTTTGAGGGTGATACTATGATCCCTATATCATATTATAACGGTTTGATCAGTGTATTAAACTCCTTTTCGTACCCTCAAGAGGGTTCCCAAAATTTGAAAACATAGGGTAAAAATATCTGACTTTACGCCCCATTATCTCAGGATCTGTTGGACCGATTTTGATGAAATTTTGACAAAATGTGAAGTACCTACATGTCATGTAGGTACTTACACTCGGAGGGACCGAGTGTTTTGTCTGCTACTTGCGATTGTCTGTTATAACCGGATCCGTTATAAACGATTTCCACTGCAGAAGTGCCCGCAAGGTTTTTAGCCCGATCGCTCAAACCCGTGGGGCTCTGTGGGGCTAAAAAGGGGCTACAGGAGGGCTTAAGCG
Source organism: Pilophorus perplexus (assembly GCA_955831195.1). Taxonomy (NCBI): domain Eukaryota; kingdom Metazoa; phylum Arthropoda; class Insecta; order Hemiptera; family Miridae; genus Pilophorus; species Pilophorus perplexus. The sequence continues at coordinate 7,259,085 of OY037014.1, read as the reverse complement.
CTTCGTATAATTATACGGAGCGTTTCGGCTATGGAGTCGAGTTAGGTGTCGTTTTCGAAGTATTTTTGAACGTATAATCCATTTAAGGGGCTCCCAGAGCGATTCGATTTCACCGTGGGGATCTATCGGGCTCTCATGGGGCTACGAATTGGATTTTTGAAGGATCATAGGGGGTAAAATATATTCCGAGTAATTTTGGACGCATAAGTACCTAATCCATTTTTCGGGGTCCCACATTTATTTATTTATATTTTATTTTTTCAAAAACTGTTTTTTTACACAGAATTAGTTTTTGCACAAGTAGGTAACCTACATCAAAGAATATTAGGTGTTTAGTACCTAATAAAAATAAAATTTTCAGCGTTTTTTATTTGAATTTTGTCCGTCATAAAGTTTCAAAACAGTGACAGAAAATTTTGATCACATATATTTATTATTTAATATGTGATCACATATAAATATTATTTAATATGTGATCAAAATTTGAGCACAAAAGAAAAAAAAAGGGTCATAGGTAGGTATGTGCCGAAAAATTAATGTTTTCAGGAGAAGCGTTTTCCTGAAAAGGAGACGAACTCCCACGATTTCGATTCAGAAAATTTCTAATTTAATGACTCCATAATGTTTTGTGTCCCACATCAGTGTGTTCCTAACTTGTAAAGCGATGTGCGCATTAGGTACGTAAAGTAAAGAAAGATTAAAAAAGTAAAAAAATACCTACCTTTTTTTAAATTTAGGTTTAAATTTGTTTTTTCTTCTTACCCCTTTGATTTATTTATTTAAGTTTTACTTATTATTACTTTTATTTATTTATTTAATTAACCCCCCCCCCCCCCTCCCTAATAGGGAGTCCCTATATCTTCCAAAGTAACTACAACCACAACAGTATTGGCCGTACCGTTCGAGAGAGCGCCAGACAAATTAGAGTCCAACAACAACAATAACAACAAGAATACCAAGAAGGAGAGTGTTTTTTGTACTTTGGCGTTCTCATTAATTACTCAGCGGTTTCTTGTCTTGGTGGGTTGAGTGGATTGTTGCTGTAGGCGTGTAGTGAGTTACCTACGCGAGCTCTTTTAAAAAATTGATTAGGTATGTCTAAACTGAAGGGTTTTTTAAAGTGCCGTAAAATTTTCGTAAAATTCGTTGGAGGCTGGTGGAAGTTGGTGGATGATCAGCCCCCGTCCCCTCCAGGAACGTTGACCTCAAGCGCGGTGGCTCCTGTAGATTCAATAATAATTATTGAATCAATCATTGATGACTGATAACCTTCAGGTATTCGAACATGAACAACATGACGACATCGCAACATGACGAACAACCTTCATGACATGAATAGGTACCTACATTGTATTCGAACATGAAGGCGGCCCAGCCAGGGGAATTTTGAAGCAGGTCCGTAACTTACACCCACTAAGAATTTGTTTAAACCCAAGATTTGGAATTTACATGCCTAATATAGTGCAGATTAATAATACATTTTTCCGAAAATTAGATTTTTCGTCAAAAATGTTTTGGGAACGGTCGAGATGTTTAGCTCCTCATTGCATATAGTTATTATGGCCATTACCTAAGTGGAAATTTCACACTTTTGATTTATTATTCTTGAAATAATGTACCTCTGTAATTGCGACGGAAGTCGACAATTTTGATCGGCCTCAAAATTTGACATTATACGTTTCATGAAGCGTAGATTCGCCGACCGAGCCCTTTTGGGCAGTACGAGTTATTCAAAAATTTAAAAATTTGACAAAATATGTTCACCGTTTACCATTTACCTAGTTGTGCCCGGTAGGGTTTCAGCCCGATTACTCAAACCCATGGGGCTAAAAAGGGGCTACGGGAGGGGCTTTTGAAGGGTTTCGGCTATGGGGTCGAGGTAGGTGTCGTTTTCAAAGTATTTTTGTGCGTCCCAGAACGATCCGATTTCACCGTGAGGATCTATGAGGCTTTCATGGGGCCACAAAAAGGGATTTTTGAAGGATCCCAGGAGGTCGAACAAGCTGTCGTTTTCCGAATAATTTTGGACGCATAATGCATTTTTCGAAGACCCACAGCTGCACAGACTTTTTTTAAATATTGTCAAAAACTTTTTTTTATTGATACAGAATTAAATTTTGCACTATATTACGCTAAATGTTGCCTATATTGAAGATTAATAAACCCTTGTTTAGAATTTGCAGCGTTTTTATTCTGGTGTAGGAGGAAATGTTATTGGTCTTGAAAAATTCAGCTTGGCGAGTTGATAACGAGAAAAGTCTGAAAACCCCCAAAACGTTGCTCCATGTGGTGTAAAAAGACGATTTCAGACGAAGTAGTCTATTTCCACGATTAATAAAGTAACAACTTGTAGACGCGTTTCGGTTTACTAAACCATCATCAGTACAATACTATTGTACTGATGATGGTTTAGTAAACCGAAACGCGTCTACAAGTTGTTAATTTATTAATCGTGGAAATAGACTACTTCGTCTGAAATCGTCTTTTTATAGGATGGATTCCCACTATTTCGCCGCACCTACCTTACGCCATGTGGTGTACCTGAGAAAAACAGGATTTCAAACTTCTTCTTTTTTTTAAGTTGAAAACACCAAAAATTAGTTTTGGCGAGTAAGAAGGTAGACGACGAGAAAAATTTGAAACCTCCAAAAAGTTGCTACGTGACATTTTGGCTTATCAATAGCTCCAACAGTGTTCTAAAAATTGGGGCTGTAGCCGTTGACAGGATATCGGGATGGCGGAGGGCCGAGGGGTGTCCGACGTCGGCGTGGCTGCTCCCTCCCTCCGTCGTCATGCGTCACCCCGCCAACATAATATCTTATTATCATCAAAAAATTTGATGGGCTCCAACGTTTGTCATTCGTCAAAATCAACGTTTCATGATGTGCATTAAAAAACTTTTTTTAATTTTTTTAATACTCGGTTCTCCATCTAGTTGTTTCCAAAGTTCTGGGGCTGCTGACCCCGGTACAGCCCCTTTATTTCTCAAGACTATTAGTTTTTTTTTTAATCACGTGATTAATAGTTCTCTGACTGTGTATTCCACCACCCTCTATGGAATCACCGGATATGAATTGGTATATGAAGAGCATGTAGGGGCGCCATGGTAGCGCTACCTGGGGACGCTGGTTTTGAACCAAGGTACAATCCAATCTCTGTCCCTAGGTACAAGACTGCCCTAAATAATCTGAAGCCCGATTACTGGGTTATTAGAGAAATTGATGCCGTAGATGTCATCAAATGTTATGCAGCATAAAAGTTGAATTTATCACTTACCTGACTTGTGCATGATTCTGAACACGACGAAATCTGGCATAGTTAGTAACCGGCTCAAAACTTTGAAGGACTCTAATCAATGGCGGGATCATATTTTGCGCAACCAGGTTAATCTCATCTTTTCGTCTAGGTTATCTCCAGACCATTGCGGACAAAAAAAAATGTCGGACAGATTCATGATAATGATATTATTGGCTTTGTCCCTCGGTATACGGAGGCCGTAGGCTTTTATTGAGCTACCGGTGGGTTTTTTGACGGGTTTTGGCCAGGAGCTCGAGTGAGGTGTATTTTTCGAAGCGTTTAGATTTGCGTATGTTCCGGACCTGTCCGGTGCGTTTAGCCGGGAGTTTTGAAGGGTTTCGACTAGTGTTAAAGAGAGACTGCTGCAGGGCTTGTACGGTGATACGGTTTCTGAAGTTTTCGATTTTTCGTACCCAAATTTTTTGATTTTCTTATTCATAAACTTCTTATCATTCATAAGAATCGGAAAAGGACTTCAATCATCGAAACACACTTTATTCGAAATGAGCAGCTTTTGTCGAATACAATGTGTTTGGATGATTGAAGTAATTTTTCTTTACATATTGTAACAAAACACTTTCTAACAATGACCAACAACGTGTATTCGTATGCCACAACTATTTTTCTAGAATCAAATCCACAACCATGTGATGGTTGCCATCACACTACCCCCCTCTTCACGTCGGCGAGAGCCAGCCGGTTGACGTCGACCATTTTCTTCGCTTTCCCGAGCCGAATCCGGTAGAGCACGTCGTTCTTCTTCTCCATCACGACCCATGGGCCCGTCCATTGCGGCTGGAGTTTCGGGCAGCGCCCCACCGTTCGTTTTGGGTCATGCAGCCAAACCCAGTCCCCAGGCTTGAGTTCCTTCTGCTGCCGCATCTGGACTCCCATGATTCTTGTAGCACACTCTCTGGTTTCCTGCATGTGCTTCCAAAGAGAAAACACATACGGAACCGAGAGTGGCTCTTCCTTCATGACGGGTCTCACCAAGTCCTCTGGTAGCTGGAGCTCGCGGCCATACACCACCAATGCTGGTGAGAAGCCAGTCGTGACATGGGGCGCACTCCTGTAGGCCAGTAGGAAAAGTGGTAGCAGCCTGTCCCAATCATTTTGCTTCTGGTTGACGAACTTTTTCAGAAATTTCGTTATTGTTCGATTTAGGCGTTCTACCAGCCCTCCTGACTGTGGGTGGAGTGGGGTCGACCGAGTGTGCCTGGTTCCCAGGAGGTGGCTCATTTCTTTAATCAACTTTGATTCGAAGTTGCGCCCCTGGTCAGTGTGGATTTCGGACGGAACCCCATGCCTGCTGAAGACGTGTTCGACAAGTGCTGTGGCAACTGTCTCTGCTTCTTGGTTGGGGATGGCAATTGCCTCTGGCCATTTCGTAAAGTAATCTGAGGCTACTAGGACAAACCGATTCCCTTGCCTTGTCTTTGGGAATGGTCCCAGTATGTCAATACCCATCCTCTCAAAAGGCCCTCCCACCGTGAATTGCTTCAACGGAGCAGGACACCGTTGTTGAGGTCCGTTGGATTTTTGACAAGTGATGCAGGATTTACACCACGCCCTCACATCTGACGTCATCCTTGGTCAAAAATAGCGTTGACGTACCTTCCCCAGCGTCTTCTGGAAACCGAAGTGGCCGCCAGTGGTGCTACTGTGGCAGTTCTTCAGCGCCCAAGGAACTTGGCCAATAGGGACTACAATCTGCCAATGGAAGCGGCCCTGTGGTGTTTCCCACTTGTGGTAGAGGCAGGCATCCTTCACCAGTAAGGAGTCCCAACGAGCCAGCAGTTGCTTCACTGCAGGGTCCAGTGCTGCCATCTCGTCTGGTTGTGGTTTCCTGCCCGCTGTCACTACCACCCGGCGGGAACGCGCTGTTGAACGCGTCGTCGAAGCCGGGGGAACGTCGCCAACAGCAGAAGCTGTGCGACGAGTCGACTGCGCCGTTGAAGCCTCGGGCTCAGGAAGTTGTGGAACCGCGTCAACATCGGCTGGCGTACGACGAGTAGCCATCGTCCTCCTCGGCGCCTGGGACCGAGACATGAGGGATTCCAATCGCACGTTGGGCGCCAATTGTAACAAAACACTTTCTAACAATGACCAACAACGTGTATTCGTATGCCACAACTATTTTTCTAGAATCAAATCCACAACCATGTGATGGTTGCCATCACAATATGAAAGGTACACATAATTAAGAAAAAGCTTACAAAATGGAAAATCAGAAAATTTTACTACTACTAAATTTTACTTACTTACAAGTACTAAAACGGAAATCTTCTGAAAAATTATAAAGTGTTTCGCTCTATTAGAAAACCGGTGAAAATAAAATGTTTTTCGTTTTAACGACATGGGACAGTTTTTTGCGTTCCTCCAAAAGTTTCAAAAACGAAACATACACCTACCCTTTAAAAAAATGATGTGTTAAATTTTAAGGGTTGAGTGTGAGATTTACAGCCCTATCTCCTTATTTTGTACCTAGTTAAGGGTAAAGCCTTAAATACAAACTTGTTTGAGGGTATGGTCATAGTATTTACCCCTTCATTGCGAATTTAATGGTCCCATCCTGTTATTCAGGTCCTCGTTGTGGAATTCAGGCCCTCATTTAGCTATTTTGGTTTTCTTAACCCCTATCGCTAATTAGCTTTTTACGAGGGCGCTCACCGTCTCAACACAACCGCCGATTGATCAAAACCCAATAAAAATATTAATAAAACAAATAAAAATAATAATAAAACCCAATATTAAAAAAATCTGTTGTAATTATTGTTTTTTTGTTGTTGTTTCAGGTAATGACGGGCAGGCGGAGGTGACGGCCAGCTCTAATAATGGATGACAACATCGCGATATAAAATACACACCCCGAACTCGCACTACCCCAATACACAACTGACGCACAGCGACCCCCTCCCGGACCCGCACGCTATCCGACAGGTGAGTGACGTGGCGACACTGCCACCATTTTTGGCATTAGAGATGGGTGTCGATGAACAAAACAATGGTGAGATGGTGTTTTCCCCCTAGAAACTATGTCTTGAAAATTTCGGAGAAAAAAATTGATTCGCAAATCGAAAAAAGTTGGGGATTTCAAATATTTTAATAATACTTCATAATAATAATTATTATTCTTTTCTACAATAATTATTATTGTAGAAAAGTACCTAGTCAACGCGTTGAAAAAATTGAAAAGATGTAAAACTTTTTTATTAGGAGCAAAATAATTAAGAAATTTGTTTTAGATTTACATATGTATTGGTTTTTAATGAATGAATTGAATGATACTTGCCTACACTGATAACGATAAGTGATAACAAATCAACATTTAATGAAAATTGTTCTTAGTACCCAATTAATTTGATTCAAACACACCGAAGTTTCTTGAGTTTGTATTGAATATTATTATTAAAAAATAATAATAATAACATTTTATAGAAAAACAATAAAATAGTTTCTTTCTGTTATAAAAAATAATAATGCCTGAAAAAAAGACAAGGAAGTAAATAAATATACCATTAAGCATTTATGAAACAATTATTATTTTTTCAGGCATTAAAGTATCAATTCAAAAACAAAAAAGACGTTTGAGAAAAAAGCGTTGGCTTTATTGCCGCTTGTGATGTCTGTTCATCATGGTACATATTTTTTAGTATGATTGCTGGGGGACACCCCCAGACCCCTGAATGATGTCACTTTGAGCCTAAAGGCTACACATTGGAGGAACATGGAACACGCTTCGTTAGATATTAATAGCTAACTAAATCCAAACCAAACACCAAGTGTCCCCTTCCGTATTAGAGATCGCATAATAAGTGATCATAATATGATCACATCATAATATTATTATGATGACTGTTGGCCATCAACGGTTTTGCGCTACTTTTGGGTCACATTGCGCAGGAGTTCCTCAAGGATCGCCTCTCAGCCCGCTTCTCTACAACGCCTACTGCCACGGCTTCTCTGGTACGTGTGACGCGCTTCTAGCCCAGTTTGCAGACGACACGGGAATACTCGCTTCAGGAGACACCGTCATGGAGACGAGATGGCACCTGAAGAGACACTTGGCCAAAGCTGAAGCGTGGCTCAACAAATGGAAGGTGAAGGTCAACCCAACAAAGTCCTCGCTCATCACCTTCACGCTAAGGCCAGGAACGGTCGGCAACGTTGGTCTCTGTGGTGGTTTAATTCCAGGAAAAAGTCGTTCGGTATCTAGGTTTGACCCTAGACCGTTGACTAACTTGGAAGTACCACATCAAGAACGTCAGAGACGCTATGAAAAAGAAGACCTTCCTGTGCTGGCCAATGCTGAATTGGAAATCCAAGCTGAGCATGGAGAACAAGAAGCTCCTTTACACGGCTCTCATAAACCTTTATGGTCTTATGGCTGCTAGATCTGGAGCACAGCCTGCTACACTTCCACACAACAGATTCAGCGACAACCAAACAAGATCGTTCGTTTCGTAACAGGTGCCCTGTGGTACGTGAGAAACGACGTGCTCCGGGAAGACCTCCAACTATCCACTAGATACCATCACTACACAATACACAAAACTGTTGGAGAAGGCCGAAGGGAACGTTAATCCATGCGTCGCGGCAATCACAGATCCACCAGGTTTTGCGACAAGACTCAAAAGAAGACATCTCAGACATAATCGTATCACTACTCTCACTCCTCACAACAACCAAGACATCCCATCCCAATCAAACTAACAGAACAACCCATCCAAAGAGCTCATCGAAGCTAGAGGAGAAAATAAAAAACTTTTGACCTTTTGATTTTATCGAAAGAATGGAAATCGATTTTCATGGAGAATCGGGTATCGATATCCAGTGGATATTATCCACCCCACTGTTTCTTTTTCGAGAGTGAACGTGCTTTTTTGCCTCACGGCGTTGGCGTTTCCTCGTTGCGAGATTCCCTCTGGAGAATTGTGAGAAACTCTTATGGCAGGTTCCGGAGAGGCGTTGGAAGTTCTCTCACACTTACGCACTGACACGCGTCACACCGAGGTGGTAATTGTGTGAGGAAACGTCCGAGGGAATCTTCCATCCCCTCGGGAGGTTCTTCCTACCTAAAGGATGCAGCCCCGGAGGAAATATGGATGCCTGAATACAGCAACCGTTTCGACTGTAATTTGATCTCCGATGCAATCCGCTGTCCAATCTCGCAATCGGAGACGGCTGGGCCCTCCGGCCCGTTGCAATTTTGTTAAGTGGTTGAAATGCCGGGATACTGTCTGAAACACAATTGATGAAATCTTCACTTTTCTGCGTGGTGGGCTCATCGCGTTTGTGAGTATTTCATTTCTTTATACACCTCCACATTACATATTTGGGTATTTCATTTTGGTATTCAGCACCTCAATGAATATTTATGGGTCCTTTTTTGTTATAGGCTCCTCATTGCATATGTAAGTCTCTTGTTTCGGTATTCAGCTCTTTTTTCGCTTGCTTAAGGGTCAAATTTCGGTGTTTTAGCTCATAATAGTGGTTATCAGTGGCTCAGTGGTTTGAGCGTTGGTCTACTGAGTCAAAGGTTGCTGGTTCGATCCCAGCAGCCGCAAGACATCTTCCTCATACTGATAATCACCTTTCGGAAGGCAATGGCAACCCACCGAAAGTATTCTGCCGTGGAAAACCTCTCAAATTTGCCGTTCGGAACCGGCGTTAAGCAGTAGGTCCCTACTACTTCTATATTAGCTGGTCAACACGCTCAACAGATGTTAGTAGCGAGAGGTCGCCAACGCCCGATTACGGGTATGGCACCCAAAGAAGAAGAAGAAGCTCATAATAGTGTAGTAGGAGTCTCATTTTGCTCATTCAAGCTCCCCACGATAGATCACGATCTACGTATTTGAGGGGCCTCATTTTGTTACTCAGCTCGTCATTTCGTATTAATGGGTATCTTTGCCTCATTCAGCTCACATACCTACATAAGGCTCACAGCTCGTTGTTTCAGCAGCTCGCTGCATAATTTAGATTCTCATCCCTTTGATTTGTCTCCGCATCGCATTTTTAAGGGGGTCTAATTTTGCTCATCAGCCCCCGATTTCGAATTGAAAAGTATCCCAACAAGTTATGGTTTTCCTCATTGCCTCTTCACTGCCCTTCTCAGGTATCTCACGACGTTCGGGCCCAGTGCGGAAACTGTTGTTCGACATTGGCCAGCAGGACGATCCAGGAACTGACTCGAACGACGTACAAACACGGCGAAATTGTCCCGTCGAAGGGGTCAAGTTCGCCTGGTCGTCCTGGCCGGGTTCAGGGACGAACACGAAGATCCCTCCCCGAGCGGAATAAATAAAGAGAAAAAAAAAGAAGAATACGGCGGAGTCATCTCCGAAGGCACACGGAAGTGATTCAGTCACTTGATGAGGGAAGAGAAGGCCGTGAGAATACCTTCTTGATGAACCAGACAGATTCCCGCGGTTTTTCGTGAAATCAAGGAGAGTTGCTGCTTCTTCGTTACCTGGATGGAGCCCTCTGACCGGAATTCTCACTCTCAATACACACACAATTTCAAGCCAAAGACAAACGAGCCCAACGCCAATTCAAATTGAACAATTACCTCGGACACTTCACGTGGATCACGCGAAACGGCCCGATAAACCGTCGGATCCCGAAGGCCGATCACGAACAAGATCTTGATCGTGGTATCTTGATCATCCGACGCTAACGTGAGGGCAAGAAGGTCCGCAAAGGCCGTTCCCAACGTCGAGCCCCGACAGAGCTGACAACTTCAAGAACAAGGAGAACAAATAATGGACGATGTCGGGAAAATTGAAGTGTGTAACGATTTAATGAATTGCAAGGTTATTTTGATTCAAATCACTGTTTTACTGCCTCAATTTCGTTATTCGGCTCCTCATCGCGTAAAACAAAGGGGCTTATCTCGTTACACAGCACATCCGTATTTAGGGTTGCCATCTCATTGTTTCGGCATCCTATTTAACAGTCTCTTCATTCTGGTCCCCATTACTTATTGGAGGGGTTCCTTTCCTCATTCAACTCCTCACTGAGTATTTAAGGGTCTCATCTCTTTGTTTCACCCCCACATTGCACATTTGAAATTGATCATGTAGTTTCAGCCCCTCATTGCGTATTTAAGGGCTTCATTTTGTAACTCAGCTTCTCATTGCGTATTTCAGGGCCTCATTTGGTTACTCAACTCAACTCAAACAGTTCTTTATTGCTTTAGATACTAAGACAGTACACAGCAAGCGTCAAATTACAACAGTAGGAACAAAAGTTGAACTTAAATGACTTACATGAAACGAGCAAACACTATTGACATGAAACGGACTAACACTAAAGCAAGAGTACTGGTACAAATATTCCTCTGCTTGATGGCACGAGTACACAAAATAAAATTCCTCGGCCTTTGGGCTGATAAAATAAATTTGTCTATTGAATTGTGTACTGGGAAAATCATAGCTCAAAATTTCATCAATGGAGTAAAATGCTTCTTTTTGCAATATTTTTTTGTAATGGTGGTGAATTTATTTGTGGGCAGTTCTTTAATGTGAATCGGTACTTTATAATAAAGTTTTTTAGCCCAGTAGCTATGCGAGTTGTCTGTTGTCTGTCTCATTTCACTGAGAGAAAAAAAGGGCCTATTCTAGGTTATTTTTCGATTTTTTTCTAGGTTAAATGCTGCCAACCTAGATTTTTTTTGGTTTTCATTCTAGGGTGGAACAATTTAGTCTAGGTTGAATATCATTTAACCTAGATTGAAAATACTGGTGAAGTTACCGTCCTAAAAATGCATACAACCAAGATTTAAAAGGCGCCACCCCCACACTTTAGTTCTAGGTTAAGTTCACGGTGTGTGCCGCCGCCTCCATCCATTTACAGTCTAGGTTAAAAACATTAATGTCTTGGTTGTCTCACCCTGGTATTCAATGTTTTTCACTTTCATAGACGGTTGATTTACCCTTAAACGAAAACGTTCTCACCCCACCTCAAACAATTTACAGCCATGGCCCGTTAACCTAGAACCCATTTTTCTCTAGGTTGTGACCCTTTATTTACAAGGTTGTTTCAATTACTATCCCTGTTGTACCAGTTAAATTTCTAGGTAGCTTCCTATTCTTTTCAGGTTGGTCCTAATAAATTACTAGGTGGTCCCCTTTTCTTTCTAGGTTTGCTCCACTTCCATTGCAGGTTGGTTCTATCAACTTCAACTATCTTTCTGGGTTGTCTATGTTCCCAACTCAGAACAATAATTTTAATGTAACGTCATAATATGACTGCACATAGTGACAGAAAATAGATGATTAGAATTTGACAGAGATTTGGCCTCAACCCCACCGGGTAAATAGCAGGGGTGCCAAGACAACAAGAATTAACGCCCACCGCCTACAGTGGCGCTCTCCGCGACCGCTTAGCGTACCATAGAAAAAAACCTGGAATTTATTGAATGAATTACAATCACTGTTGTTTAAACCTTAACCTATTTGTGGTTTTAACCGAGACTGAAAGTCTAACTTTTTCTTCTGGGTTGTTACCTAAAGTAACAATCTCGCCTTTTAAATCTCTCAGTTGTTTTCAGTTGTACAACCGAGACTTTAATGGATGGTAATTATATGGAAGGTCAAATCATTCGATTCTAGGTTACCCCACTTAAAAGTCAAAGATAGGTAATATATTTTCTAGGTCTTCACAATGTCAACCTAGACCAAATGTGAAGTTCACATTTGATCTAGGTTGACACTTTTTTATTCCAGGTTGTGGTCAGAGGGCAGGTTATAACGGATTAGGTTGTTTCTATATGGTTCTAGGTTGTATTAATATTTTTCTATGTTACTTTAACCTGGACCTATTTTTTTCTAGGTTGAATCAATTGATTCTAGGTGGTTTCAATTTCTTTTCGAGGTTATTTCGGATTTAACCTAGCCACTAAAAAAATCTTTTCTCTCAGTGTTGGTTACTTAGCTCTTCATTGCGTATTTAAGGGCCTCATTTTGTTACTCAGCTCCTCATTACGTGTTTAAGGGCCTCATTTCGTTACTCAGCTCCTTATTGCGTATTTTAAGGCCTCATTTTGTTACTCAGCTCCTCATTGCGTGTTTATGGGCCTCATTTCATTGCTCAGCTCCTCATTGCGTGTTTAAGGGCTTAATTTTGTTACCTACTTAGCTTCTCATTGCGTATTTAAAGGCCTCATTGGTTATTTAAGGACCTCATTTCGTTACTCAGCTCCTCATTGCGAGTTTAAGGGCCTCATTTCGTTACTCAGCTCCTCCTCATTGCTTGTTTAAGGGCCTCATTTCGGTGCTCAGCTACTCATTGCGTATTTAAGGGCCTCATTCAGTTACTTAGCTCTTCATTGCGTGTTTAAGGACCTCATTTCGTTACTCATCTCCTCATTGCGTGTTTAAGGGCCTCATTTCGTTGCTCAGCTACTCATTGTGTATTTAAGGGCTTCATTTTGTTACTAGTAACAAGCTAAGCTTAGCTTCTCATTGCGTATTTAAAGGCCTCATTGGTTATTTAAGGACCTCATTTCGTTACTCAAAGGGGTCAGGGTGGCCCTGTGGACTAAGGCGACGGAGCTTCGTCTGTTTACAAATCAGTCGGAGCACTGATCAGCCTGGTTCGAATCCGGGGCCGAACACCAATGTTTGACCAAAAGTCAATCACGTGTTGTAATACCTGTCTTGTCGGCAGACAATTCACCTCTGAACGCAAGTTTATGTGAATCCTTGCTCTGGGGCAAGAATTTCTAAAGCTTCTCTAAGTACAGTGCGGGGTTGGATCCTGCCCCACTTGTGAGACCAATTTGGTTAACACACCAAAAAAAAAAAAAAAAAAAAAATTTTTCGATACTCAACCCTCATTGGTTATTTAAGGGCCTCATTTTGTTACTCAACTCTTCATGCCGTATTTAAGGGCCTCATTTCGTTACTCAGCTCCTCATTGGTTATATAAGGGCCTCATTTTTTTTACTCAGCTCCTCATTGCGTATTTGAGGGCCCCATTTCGTTACTCAGTCCCTCATTGCGTGTTTAAAAGGGCCTCTTCACGTTATTCAGCCCCTCATTGTCTATTGAGGGGTGTGGAAGTGCCCCTGAAAAAATTCCTCGTTACATGAATTCTCCTTTAGATTTCAAGGCATTTCTAACCGCGCTCGAAAGGTGCGACCGGAAAAAAACATATTAGACAAAATCAAAATCTCATCGATGTTGTGTTATCCAAATGCCAAGGTTTTTTCGGTTGAAAAGGACCAAACTGAAACTCGTGACGTCGAGGTGAAGTTCATAAGGCGCAAGGCCTCCCCACAACACAACCTTGCACCGTTTCCAATAGTACCGTTCAAGGACTGCGTGGGCGTTTGCTCCTCCGAGTAGACGGCCTCACGTGAAATATTTTCAAAAAAACCGCCGAAATAAACGAGAAGAACGAGAAAGTTAAAAGCGAGAAAAACCCCCCGTCTTAATCCTCCTTACAATTTCTTCAGAGATTTGTGGGACAATGACGAAAAAAAAATCCACCTCGTCCTGTCACAGATTTCAGGTTCGTCACAGTTGGGCTCTTCGGAAAAAAAGGACTCGGGGAGGATGTTCGGGCTGTTGGGGACATTTTGCCATTTTGCCGGAGTGGGTTTGTCCTCGAACTCGAGCTACGTGATGAAACCTCCCAACCTGCCGCTATCAGACCAAACTTCCTTTCCTTTTCGTTCTAAGATGAAAGAGAGAAAAAAAAAAAAAAAAAAAAAAAAAAAAAATACAAAAGAGAAGAACAACGAAAGGAAAATCACTACCGACGTCCCTAAATTGGTACCAGCAAAATCAGTGAAAATAGATGACATGTTTCTTTACTTCGACCTCAACGGTGCACATCCGACGTGGGCGAAAAATCGGGCTTTGTGACGAATCGAATTAGCTCGAAACCAATCGATCGAGACACTTCCGCCGTAGAACAAATCCGTTATTCGATATCACATTTGAAAATGACCAAAGTTCTGGCATTGCTTTTGTTTGCTTTGTGGAGATGACTTGTGGGCTATAGTGGTGGTTAGATCTGGTCGCCAGTCGTGGTAGATTGGTATGGCAGCAAAATAAAACAGCAGTGAATGCTAAAAAGTCATGGGACGCAATCAATGAAATAGTAGAAATAAAAATAGAAAGAAAACCATAATAAAAAATCTAACAATAGGAAGTACCTACGGAAATAAATGGACAAAATCCAAAGCAATGTGCAAATGAATTTGTTAACTATTTTTCAAATGTTGGGAAATCGCTAGCCGGAAAAATTCCTAACCGAAGGCAAGAGGGGATCTCTGGAGTGCGAAATGAGGAGAATCTGTTTTTAAGAAGTCACAATAACTCAGGTCAAAAGCAGCATTGATACCCTAAGGGGTGGTTATAGTCCTGGTTTCGAAGGAGTTATGGCAGGTCTTTTGAAACTTGGCAAAGACTCAAGTCAGTAGGATTTATAGAATTTATAGAATAATTTTCTCCTTTTTTCTGTTTTGTATTTGTAATGGAAATAAACCTACTACATGCACTACTGTGGGGTTGTTCCAAACAATTCATACTATTCAACTATTCATACAATTACCAGAAGTATCACGATTCTCAACTCCCCATATCCACTTTTGTTTGACAACATCCAAGTTTCCTTCTTCTTGGAAAACTGCCTTAGTTATTCTTATAAACAATTTTTAACTTCACGGTCTCCATCTGACTGTCGCTCTATATCGAAATTGCCGATTCTCAAATTCTCCTATAAAACACGACAAATTTTGGTTCATGTACAAGATATCGAATTGTTCAATCTTCAGCAATCTTCAATTCGATCACCACAGTTGTACTATCCAGTTGAAGGTGACGGATTCCGTGAAGAATTCGAGGATGGGCTGGTTACAGTTATGATGGCCCTCCTTGATTTCTCGAATGCTTTTGGGACAGGTTAGAGCTATGGAAACTGCTATGGAGCCGGTGGGCTATCAGCAGGCCCCCCGAGCGGAGCTCCACCAGGCAGGGAATTAACTTACCGCCTGGCTCCACCTCCCAGCGGACGCCACGACCCCCTCGAGTCCGTCACCAGCCCAAGGGGGACGATCAAAGACCAAAGGCCGAAGACCAAAGATCAAAGACTGGGCTCCCCCTTGCCCGAGGTACTGGATTAGAGGAGCTGCTCCAAGCGTTAGACAAGGCGTTAGGGGAGCAAACTCCTCACTTTAAGGCCGCTTCAGTGGGAGGCCCGAAGGGGCTAGCCCTTCTACCGCTTTACATGCCCCTGACACCGAGGTATCAGCCTGAACATTATAGGGGTGGACATGAGGGACTGATGCCTGAGTTAGCCAGTGGGCCGTAGCACCACCGACATCATCCCCAGACATCCGGGAACGGTAGTTTGGAGACAGGTTAGTGCTGTGGAAACTGCTATGGAGCCATTAGGTTATCAGCAGGCCCCCAAAGGAGCTCCACCAAGCGGGGAGTTAACTTACCGCCTGGCCCACCTCCCAACGAAGCCACGACCCCCTCGAGTCCGACAGCAGTCCAAGGGGGACGATCAAAGACCGCGGGCTCCCCTTGCCCGAGGTACTGGATTAGAGTTTGCTCCCTATTAACACCGACTAACGTCCCACTAACCACGTTAACGCCTGGAGCAGCTCCGCTTTTGGGACAGTTGATTTTCGATTCTTACTGAACAAGCCGATGGATGCAGTTTCTCCTCGCCAGCAGTGAGACGGTGTTAGTTCCTTCGTTCATGGCCAGACTCAGCAGGTTGATTCGAGGCTCTCGGCACGCCTTCCCCTTCAATCCTGTACTCCAGGGTTCAGTTTTGGTTTGGGTCCTCTTCTGTGATACGTTATCAATATGCCGACGATACACAAATTTATCTCGCCAGTATGGCCGAGTCTTTGAGTGCCGCCATCAACAAGATGAATCAGCATCTCTCGGGTATCTCCAATTACTCCACCTCTAACAATCTCAGACTAAATCCTGGGAATCCCTTGAGATTTAATCCTTTATTTTTCGCCACAGAATAGATATTCCTTCCTAATCCGTGATGTTGTTGTCGAACGGTTGGTAAACAATCGTCAGATTTGCGTCACTTCGGCGCTCAGTATCGAAATGCGCGTCACTCTAAAGTGCAAGTATCATTGAAAGGTCGTCGAAAACCATGTTGACCAACAGAACAAACCACGAAATCATGTCTCTTTTCTCATTTCAGTGCTAGTGCACTCTGGCAGATTAGTCTTCGCCTTTCTGGAAAGGTTCCCGATTTGGTCCTTCGCGATTTTCTCTTCACTGAAGACCTTATTTCCTTTTCGTGACCAACCCGTGCCTTTTATTTCAGGCCACTGGAAAGATTTTCGCCCACACTAAGTCTTGTTTATTTTTCCGAGATAGGATCAGACCCTATTCATAGGGCGGGAGGAAGATTAAGGAACTCCATTCCGATGCCAGTGGTTGCCAGTGGACTCATTTGTGGCTGCTGTTTCACGGCACCTGGATAGTCAGTGAACTCCTTTTGCCTTTATTTTTTCTCTCTCTCTCAGCAATCGCTAGAGATTGGCGGAACTATCTTCAGGCTATTTGTAAGGGAGGAGCACCAACCAGGCTGGCTGCTGTATGGCTCCTTTTCCTTCCGACCACCACTTGGAAAATGTGTTGTAAAAATCCATAGGAGACTATCTGCCGGGGGGGCAGGAGCCACCACTACACCTGGGGAGTAGCTCGGAGCCCTCGGAGATCACTATAGAGCCTATATTGATCCACCAACTGTCATCCCCATTCAAGTCAGCACCAACAACTGTCATATTTCGTCACTGCCATCCCATTGGACCACGAAACGAAATACCGGTGGTCGTGTGAGCTTGCCCACTTGCAACAATAGCTCGGTCTTGGTGGTTGAGAAGGTACGCTTTGTCCTCCCATCCAGTCCTCTTCACTGACGTATCTGCTGATTTGCCCAACCACCAAGATTCACATGCAGACCTGGTTTTGACCGTTTAAACAGTGCTGCCAAATAGTGGTTGACATGTTCCAAACGCCGATACCTATTACCTACCGTAATTTGCTCTGAAATTCACTCCCAAGGTTCACTTTAATTTCACAACGAGGTGCACTTTTCTCAATCGGCGTCACTCGAAACGGACAGTCAGACCCCGAACAACCCCGAAGTCGACCCCCGCTCAATTAAATGTCAAATGTAAATTTACCCTCAAGACATTTTAAGTGTTCAACTTGTCACATCGGAAGTCTCTTATGGGGAGGTCAGGTCAGAAGGTTTCGAGGAAGTTCCCAACACCAAGTTCACATCCTTCGTAGGCAAGGATGACCTAGGCGTTCCTGGCCAGGAAGTTGGCACCTGTCAACCCTCGAAGGTACGAGGCATCAATTTAACTCCGAACGAGATACGAGCTTAATATAAAAGTCACGTTAGCGTGGAATTGTCCCAACAGTGTAGCCGCTAGCTCACAACATTGCTACAGTATTTAATAATTCGTAACATAAAATTTCGTTTCTTTTTTTTTTCAGAATGTGGTGGTACTTTCTCCTATCAATCGCACAGACAGTTCTCACAACACAAGATGTAAGTATCATGTTTTATATTAGCCACACGTATCACCAATAATGCAAAAAAAGTTTTCTTAATCGACAGAGTTTGAAATCAGTGGTTTTTCGATATTTCAACCCAATATTATCGAAATCGATGTTTTCGTGAAAATATTGTATCAACAATTCCCGCTCATACTGTTTGGAATCATAATATCTTATAATTGAATCATAATATCATAATTGAATCATAATATAGTAGTTTTGCCATGCCCGCCCCTCCCTTATCAAAGCTCAAATCGAAATTTCACACGGAATAGCTGCGAAGGAGAACTTAATCAGCTTTCACGAGAAAAAAATAAATTTGGAATCGGACCAGTTTCTGAGCTACAACCGAAAACCTTCTGAAAAACGTGCTTCCCCTCTCCGCGCGGTGACAGATTGGACGTTTCTTGACGGCTGTTACTTAGCAGCTATTCGGTAAAAAAAAAAAAAAACGTGACTAGTGAAATTGTCATAAGATGTCAGGGTACCTTATGTGGGGTTCGGGGGACCGATTGTGGAGTTTCATAGTGTTTAACAGGCTTCGGAAGTCTGGAATACGAAGATTTTGGAGTTTGAAAAAATGGTCAAACTTCAGCACGCTCTAGCGGCCAAACGGAGGAAGCTAGCGAGGCGTTTTTGGTTTCAATTTTTAGGAAATTTCATCAGCTTTAATTTCGTATAGAGTAGTCATGTCGCTAGGAAGCATGGTTTCCGAGTTAAAGGCAAAAAACAAAAAAAAGGACCGAGGTTTTCCCTCAAAGCCTCGATATCCCCTCCCAGGTCAGCAGATCACGACACATCGTATTATGCCCTGGACAGGGGCATTCAAATACTCCCTTCACCTTCCTCCAAAGACATCGGGGCGTAATCCCAGCAACGCTGGAGGACTTCCCCGAACCCTACACAAAATGAGTGAATTAATTTTATTTTTTAATTTTAATATTGATATAACTAAATTAAATTTAGGAACTCAATTTGTGCACGTAGTTACACGCCCAACACCCGCATTATTCCTACAACCTACAATAGGTGACATAAATTCCATTTATTAGGTAACATAAAAACGAGGAAAACGCAAAAATGACTAACAGCGCGTAGGAAACTGAGAAAAATAAGGTAGGTAGCTGATAAAACAACGCAAAACTGATAAAACAGCGAAACTTAATGAAAAAAACAAAAAAAAAAAACACTTTTTTTTGCCTCCTGTAAGGTTGCGTGAACGTCAATTACCTACGTGGTGTTAGAACTTGAGTGACGATAATAATATTATCGTCACTCAAGTTCTATCATCTACCATCTATCATATTATGATCGCTGTAAATCCTACTCTTTTTTTCTTTCTGGAAACGCAAAGTTTTTGAACCTATCTGGACTGGGCGTCCACTCATTGGCCATAAAATGACCCCTTCTGTGTTACCTACATGAAGAGTGTGAAGGATTTACTAAAGAAGTTTTCAGGTTTTTACTAATTAAATTATTCTGAAAATCAGAATATTTTTATTATTTTTCCTAAGTCCCCCCCCCCCCCCCCAACACCTGACGATATATTCCTCACAAAATCCAAAACTGGGGGAAACCCCCTGGCTTGGCGTCACTGAAACATGGCTCTGCGCATGCGCGAACGTAGTTTTCTTGTAAGTCCGTCAATTTTGTGATGACCTAATAATCCAATTTGGCTGTATATCGGCGTAGTCTTTGAACGCGATGAAGCTATGTGACCCCTTGTAATGTTTTCTTGAGAAGTCCAAAATGTCCACCACGGAGATTTCCAGGGCATTGAAGATTTTCACCACCTTTTGAAGCACTTGGCGTGAACTTCGTCTTCCCGCTGACCAGGTGCCTCAAGACAAACTCGAAGGTGGTCTCCCGAGGGACTTGAAGGTCTCCCCCCCCCCCGGGGGGGGGGGGGGTTTCCATCTCGTTTCCGACCTCCGCCCTGAAGGCTCCCCTCCTCGCGGGGTGGGGCGGTGTTCCCCCAAGGGCGGCGTGCCCGACCGGCCGAACGGGAACCGCCAAGGGCGCCCCCCCCCCCACCCAACCGCCCCCACAACACACCCAGTACCAGAAAATCCGTTCGAGTAACCGCATTTTTTTCCCCCCGAAATTGTTTCCTGTAGAAGAACAGTTACGCCAACAGAACTTAATAATTTCCTGAAAATCCTAAAAATTTAAATCAGGCTTTGAGCCAGTGGATTGAATAATGGGACTTTTGGTTTATTATTCTTGGAATGGGTTCGTGTTGGAGGTCGAAAATTCAGATCGGTCTCAAAATTTGACTTTATCCGTTTCAAGATGACCAGAATCCAAAAACGAAATTTCCGTCCGCCGTACGCCGCACAGTGCGTGTTTGAGCAATTTAGGGGAAGGAAAATCGTAGCATCTAAGCGATAAGTCTATAGACTTATGTTTTGGGGTGCGTAGAATCCAAAAATGATGTTAAAAATTAGATCAGAGGATGATTTAGTACATTTCTTTCCACGTTATAGGTGCATTTCCAACTCTACAATTTATATTCTTTAGGGTGGACTCTGATCGGTCATCTTACATTCAAAATTCTGCGAGGCTGAATGGGTTTTGATAGAATCGATCTCCGTATTACGTGATTTTTAGTGTTGAGTAGGAAAAAATTGTTATTGTATTTTTTCACATTACCTAATATAAGGATGTGTGATATTTTCCATCATCTTGACTTTAAATGATGAATCTTTTTATATCACACTATAATCACATAAATATGAACAAATATGTTAGGAACAAAAAATAAACAGGAACAATAATAAGAAAAAACGCTGCAAATTTTACACAAGGGTTTATTATTCTTTGATATAGGTTAGTTGCGCAAAAATTACTTCTGTGTCAAAAAGAAAATGTTGGAAAAAGAAATTTTTGGATTTTTTTTTCAAAAAAATTTTTTTTTGGATTTTTTTTTTTTCAAAAAAAAATTGTTTTTTCAAAAATTCTTTATTCTTTACTCGAAAAATATTTAACCTCCTGGGATCCTCCAAAAATTCCATTTTTATCCCCATGAAAGACCTATAGATCGCAACAGTGAAATCGGATCGCTGCGGGACCCCAAAAAATGGATTCTACGTCCAAAAATACTTCGAAAACGACAGCTGACTCGATCCCATAGCCAAAAGCCTTCAAAAACCACCTTCTGTATCCCCATTTTAGCCCCATAGCGCCCCACGGGTTTGGGCGATCGGGCTGAAAACCTTGCGGGCACAACTAGATGGTAAACCGAGTATTTTGTCAAAATTTCAGATTTTAAAAAAAATTCCTACTGCCCAAAACGGCCTGGACGGCGTACGGCGGACGGCGGACGGACATTTCGGATTTAGAATGTAGACCTCTTGAAACGGATAATGTCAAATTTTGAGGCCGATCGGAGTCGTCGACCCCTGTCGCGAAAACATAGGTGTATTATTCCAAGAATAATAAACCAAAAAGGTAACAGAAATGAGAACCTACGAAAAACGTATAAGAAAACATGAGATGTAAATAAAAAGTTATCACAAGCCTGCAAAGTAAAGTAAAAAAAAAAAAAATCAGTTTGATCACAATTTCAAAATTTTGGTATATTTGGTATCGGATGAGATATCATCCACTGTAACAATCAGATTCTGAGTCACTTCCGTGGTCATTGGTTGGTAATGTTTCAGCTAGTAATGCTACAACTTCAGGTCTTATAGCAATTCGCTTGACACTTGATATAAGGGGGTCAGATGAAATTAACAGTCTGTTCATCAAGTCCGTGTTGCAATCCACTCGAGAGGTTTTTCTCGAAAAGCATTCTCTACATTTTCGCATGTTTTTGTTTCGGGCCTCTTGCGCCTCCTCAGACGCAGCATAAGGAGATCAATTCTACACTTTCGAAAGACAAGGGAAATCACACGAAAAGTTCCTTCCAGCATGCTCCCTTATGTTTCCCTCCTTGAAGTTTCCAACCTCCTCGTCGTGACATGCCAGGAGAGTGAAAAAAAGGTCTTTCGATGGCGAAATACGCACGTATACGTGCATTATTAAATATGCATATATGCATATTTAATTAAGCTATGAAATGCAATGGGTTTCATAACTCCATTGTTTCCCTACAATTTGCGGTTTTTCTTTAAAAATATCGCGAATCATTGGAGATAAGTGCTTGGGAAAGAACAGAAAGAAAGATAACAGAAGTTAGATTACTTGGAAAGATTACAGAAAAGTGGTGGGCTTTCGTGCAATGACCCATCTCTTCTTTTTTTTAAAATAAGTACTTTTTCAAAGCATTTTTCCAACATTTCACGAATCGTTCATGTTTTTTTACATTTCAACGTTTTTCCTTTTTGAAATTTATTTACATTTTGACCCGCATAAGACGATTTTTGACAATTTAGTTTCGGGAAGAAATGTAACTAAACGTGAGTTTTCCTAGACTCTTCTTCAGACGCCAGTTGCCAGTTTTTAGAGACGCTCCTCAGACCCCAGTTTCCAAAGCCACATCCTCGACATTTTGACCTTTTTAAGTACCTACATTCAAAACTTTTTTTTTTGTCGATCGGAACCTTCCTTGCGAAACTAGAACTAGGTTCTTCGCTTACGTCCAAGTTCACACACTCAGCCCTCGTAACCCTCGCACGGGTCATTTCCAACCGATTCCGCTCCAGTTGCCGGCCCTGGAAACTCCCTGAAGGAATTGCACGGTGACCGGACCCGCCGCCTGAAGCCCCGAAATTCCCAAAAAGCCGTCGACATTTCGAATGGAGGGGAAATTGGTTCAGCGGATTGGCATTGACGTATTTGTCGCGTTTGTTGACCTTTTGACGGTGTGCCCAATTCGTTGACGTGTTCATACTGTGTGACGTATTTAATTTTTGACAATTACACGCTATTTTGTTGACATTTTCAAATTTTATGAGGTTTGTACTTCTTGACATTTTCTCGTCTTGGTATTCTTTGCTTGTCAGACGCCAGTTGTTGAAGATACTTGCTACAGGTAGGTCTACCAGTTTTTAAAGACAACTCTTTTTTATGCCAATTTTTGAAGTTGCACCTCAAACACCAATTTTTTTAGACTTCCTCAGGCGCCAGTTTTTAGAGACGCTTCCTCACATGCCAGTTTTTAGAGATGCTTCCTAAGATTCCAGTTTTTAGAGACGCTTCCTAAGATGCCAGTTTTTAGAGGCGCTTCCTCAGATGCCAGTTTTTAGCGACGCTCCCTCACATGCCAGTTTTTAGAGACGCCCTCAGTCGCCAGTTTTTGGGCATCCTCCTACGACATTAATATTCAGGAATACAATTTTACGTAATTTCAACAGATTTTCAACGATTTACACAATCCTCTCAACAAACTTAGTGAGAGTCCACGCATCAAGATATTTAGTGGAGGTCCGCTTACCTCGGACCGCAGATAAAATTTATTTAATATTAAAATAGAGACTCAAAAAGAGGTTTCACCTTACATAAAATCTGGAAGTTCTGATTTTTTGATATGGTGTTTGGGACCATTGGTAATAAATCCAAGTTTTCGTCATTCTCGTCCTTGTGCGTTTTTCGCAATCTTCAAAAAACCGTCAAAATTTAGCGCATTTTTCAGTTTTTGCCCTAAAACTCGTTCCCCGTGCAGTTTTGCGTAAACTATTCCATTACCCGAATTGTAGAAGACGAAATTTCCTACAAATTTGGTCCAGTAAGGTTTTTGAGTCCGACCAACGGTAACGGAGATACGAGGCTGCAAAAAAGGGATAAAATCTCGAGTTTTGCTAAATTTTAACTTTCTCGCCGCTTCGCGATGTAAAAACTCCCCGAAGACTTTGTTTTTAGCGAAAATTCGTAATAGAGACAGTCGTAGAGAATTTAATTACCTATCAAATGCAAGTATGTAAAAACATTTAGGAGCCAAAACCAAGGAGTGGGGGTAAATTTATTGAAAAATGGAGAATCCTCGATTTTTGCATTTCAGCGTGGAATCGCTGTATGGTGTACTGTAGCAATATTTGATCAAATTTCGGGTTTTTGTACACACGGTAATGCATGTGAATTTTACTTAGATATTTTTGAGTGCCTAGTTTTCCGAAAATTTTTGTGTACAATGACGTTCACTGGATTCATATTGCGGATCTGCTGTTTCATTTTCTAAACCATCTTTATCGGGTCAGCTGACCAGGAGGAACGAATTAAATAATGAAAATTTTAGGGCTTATGTTGAAAAAAAAAAAAAAAAAAAAGCTCAACTTATTAAGTTTTTTAAGGTTTTATGAATTTCCACTGACGGTATTTTTTTCATTTTATGGCACTTTCTCGTGATATGACAATTTTCCATTTAATGTCATGAATTGTACACAAATTTTGAGTATGTTTGATGTGTGTAGGTAGTACAGAAGTCCCCCCCCCCCCTCCCTACGTGACGCCAAGGCAACCGGTCACTGCGTCAGTTGCAACCAGCCGGTAAGACAAGCTCTTATCGCGTTCTTAGCCAACAACCCCCCCCCCCCCCCCCCCCTCAACGGTGATATTCCGCGATAAACCTGAGGGAGTGATACCACGCCAGGTGAAGGGGGGCGGGGGGGCTAATGGGTACCGGAGAAGGGAGTTTGACCGCTAAACCTCCCCCTCCCCCCCTCCGCTGTGTGATGTAACCGATGATGAGGGGGGCGGTGGTGGGACGCGGTCTGATAATATCACATAACCCCCCCGGGACGCAAGCGGCCCGCCTTTTGCTGGCTGCATATCCCCCACCACCCCCCTCGCCCTATCGCGGTCATTCCCAATCGCGCACGCAGCCTCCGCGACTCGCCCCACATATAAATCGCCCAATAACACACGCCCCAGTAACATGCAATCCATTGATTGTTTCACGCTACAGGTCGTTTCGTTCGACCTGAAATTACGTTGAACAATCACAACGACAATCATATTACGGCATTAATTTTTTTTCTCTTCATTTCTTTTCAGATACGGCACGTTCTCAGCAGAGAGGAAATTCAAAATCTGTTTCACGTCAACGACGTCGACTCAGGTGAGCACCCCCCCGTCGAGCGTCATTTATCACATTTTGGAGTCGGGCCGGTTGTACATCATATTTCATATTTTAATGATGCTGTAAAGTTATTATCCTGTCAGCGGACAAGGTGCAACAAGTGATTTTTCCCCGTTGGGGGTCGAAGCGCATGCGCGGGGGAGGGAGTTGCGGATAAGGGTTGCGGGGTCAGGAAGGGGAATAGGGAATAACCGGGAAAGGGGGACTCAGGGTAAGTCAGGGGTTGCAGAAGGGGGAGGACATGGATCAATAGGAACCATACCCCCCCCCCCCCTCCCATACACTTCACCTCGGCGCTCCCAGAAAATGTGAAATTCATTGGAAATTCTTTATGAAATACATACTTGAAACTCAAAAATGTTAAAAAAAAAAAAAAAATGTTTTTTAATGGGGCTCCGGGAGGGGGTTTTCGAAGTATTTTTGGGCGTAGAATCCATTTAGAGGGGTCCCGGAACTGTGGGGATCTATGGGGCTACAAATGGGATCCCAGGAGGTCAAATAAGGTGTAGCTTTCCGAATAATTTTGGACGCCAAATCTATTTTGGTTTATTATTCTTGGAATTATACACCTATGTTTTCGCGACGGAGGTCGACGACTCCGATCGGCCTCAAAATTTGACATTATCCGTTTCAAGAGGTCTACATTCAAAATCCGAAATGTCCGTCCGCCGTCCGGGCCGTTTTGGGCAGTAGGAATTTTTTTTTTAATCTGAAATTTTGACAAAATACTCGGTTTACCATCTAGTTGTGCCCGCAAGGTTTTCAGCCCGATCGCCCAAACCCGTGGGGCGCTATGGGGCTACAGGAGGGTTTTTTTTAAGGCTTTTGGCTATGGGATCGAGTCAGGTGTCGTTTTCTAAGTATTTTTGGACGTAGAATCCATTTTTGGGGGTCCCGGAACGATCCGATTTCACTGTGGCGATCTATAGGGCTTTCATGGGGCTAAAAATGGGATTTTTGAAGGATCCGAAGAAGTTTAATATTTTTCGAGTAAAAAACAAAAAAATGTTTGAAAAAAAAAAATCCCCCAAAAAAAAAAATTCTTTTTTAATTTTTTCATTCACACAGAAATAAATTTCTGCCCTATATAAATATACCTATATATAGGTTACTATTATGATATCAAAGAATAATAAACCCTTGTGTAAAATTTGCAGCGTTTTTTCTCTTTGGAGCCCGTTTGCTGAAACGCTTTTTTGTGATCATAATATGATCATCACATATTATGTGCCTTTATTGCACGTTGAAATGGTCAATTTGAATATGAATTTTACGTAAATTTGGCGCATTAACTGGAGGGAGATGTGTTTAGTTAGACGGCATAAAACGATTAGACGCGCGAGGACGAAAGTCATTTTTAAGTTCAATTCAACAATGAGGTCCTCCAGAGGAGGTTACAAATTCTTATGGTTATCAAAGAACTTTTACAAAATAACTAAACATGCCCCTCTTTGAGCCTTTAAACAAATGGACAGTAAAATCAAATTAAGAATATGCGGAAAATTTCACCGAAACATAAACTGCAGCATAACGCGCAACAGAGTGTCTTGAACAAGAAATGAAAACAGAAATTCATTTCACTTGAATACGGAACAATGAAACTTGCCATTATTGATAGAATCATCCCCAGTTACTCCAGTGCTGATGCACATCAAGTATTCAGCAATCGGAAATGGGTCATGTGATGCAAACCATTCACATAGGTGTACTATATCGGTGCTGTCTTTGGCTCCCTTCGTCATTCTAGTTCTTCGTTCATCAACGTGCTGTTCTGACGATGAGTATGTGAAGCCGCAGAAATCTTCGAATTGCATGGAAATTTCCACGATAGGCGGCACAGATACTCCCCATTTCATGATGGTGCTGTCGGTTATGCCTCATAACCACTTGCTCGATGGTCATATCGGTCCAGATACCAAACCAAAACTTGTCTGTTCTGACTGTGAATAAGCCTTGGTCCACAAACTGGTGATACTCATCAGCTGTCATCTTTGACTGCAGGTCCATCATGTCATGGAGATATAGCTGGCATGACTTGGCATAAAAGAAGTTCCCACTAGCATGAAAATAGGGTAACATTTGCTGCACACACCCCAAATGCAGCTTCTAGTCTCCACTTCCAGTATGAATTTCTTAGCAAGGGTGACCATGTTGAAGTACTGAACCCACAGTTTCGCAGTCGCTCCATTTTCTGCAAGTTGTGACAATCATTGAAGTTTTGTCTGGGTGATACAGACGGCTGAAAGTCGACGAATAAGGTTTTTTCACCAAGATGGGAAAAACGTCCAACTTTGAAAATCGACTGCGGCGAAACGGCTGCACCGATTTGGCCGTTCTTGGTTTCATTCGACGCAGAATTTAATGCTCTTTAAAAAGGGTTCGAGTAAAATTTTCTGTGCGACGCTTATGTTTTGAGTTATAAGCGAAAAACTGAAAAAAGTCCGAAAAATTCGCGTTTTTTGGCCGCCAAAAGCTCACCTCCGGCGATGGTGCATACTCAGATTACTTCTATTCTACACCTACTGACGCTATCAAAACAATAAAACCTTTTCCAGAACCGATTTCGATCGCACTCCCCTTTTGGTTTTTGGTCTAATTTTACTGGACTATAACCTATATCAAAGAATAATAAATCCAAGTGTAAAATTTGCAGCGTTTTTTAGAAACATTCTTCACAGGTTAATTTTTTTCGACGCTCCTCAGACGCTAATTTTAGATGTTAGCCGTAATTTGGAGACTCTTCAGACGCCAGAAAACTTTTGGTGAGTAAGGTAGCCCGTTCGAAAAATACGTGTTCGCCGTCGTTTCCGTATCTTTTCGCTGAACTTACGTCGTTTTGCCACATTTTCGATAAACACTGGGAAGAAGGGGAAATGGGAGAAAATGATTGTGGGAGGGAAAGATCGCTGGGGAGGGGGAGGGGGGACTTATACGGAAATTCCGACTTTATTGAGTTGTAGATATCCCCAACTTCTCAAGCGGAGAGGGGAAAACTGTGGTAGGGGGAGGGGGAGGGGGAAAACGGGTTGAAATGGCTTTTGAGTCAAACC
Organism: Pilophorus perplexus; assembly: GCA_955831195.1. NCBI lineage: Eukaryota > Metazoa > Arthropoda > Insecta > Hemiptera > Miridae > Pilophorus > Pilophorus perplexus. The sequence continues at coordinate 7,231,159 of OY037014.1, read as the reverse complement.
GAAGCGTTGTCGACCTTCGATCCCCCCCGCACCCCCGACGATCACCATCCCGACATCGCCGTGTGGCGTTTAATTTCCGTTCAACAGGTAGCCCCCCCTGCTCCTCCTCACCCCCTCCCCCCCAACACTCGACAACAAGTGGCCCCCAGGAATCGAGCGAAGGAAACGTCGTCCTTCAAAGTCGAATCTCCTCCCCCCCCCCGCTCCAGAAGAAAGTCCCCCTCCCTCCCTTCTTTATTCATTATTCATCCTTTTTGCCTCCTCCCGCAGGATCCCTTCAATACGAACTCCCGTGCGGGAAATTTCCCCTTCGCTCAATAGGATCTCTCGACACTCCCTCCTGCTGAGCTTTTGTAATTGGGGAGAAAAAACAGAAAACGATAGAAAAATGTCTGAGACACCTACTGTAGGTGAGAAAAGAGAGAAGAAGAAATTCCCGGAACAAGAAAAATATTTTTGATTCAGCTAGAAATCCGAAAATAAAAACTACAAGTTTTACTCAAGGGTTTATTTATTTATTTTATCTTATTTTTTAAAATATAAATGTACACAAATAAATTCGGTCAATACAAAAAAATTTAATTTAATTACCTTTTAAAAAGTCAAAAGTTTTTAGCGCAACCGTTCCCTCAAAACGCTGCAAATTTTACACAAGGGTTTATTATTCTTTGATATACGTTACTTGTGCAGACATTTAATTCTGTCAATGAAAAAATTAAAAAAAAATTTTTTTTTTGGATTTTCTTGTTCAAAATTGTGTTTTTTCAAAAATTCTGTATTTTTTACTCGAAAAATATTTAACATCCTGGGATCCTTCAAAAATCCCATTTTTAGCCCCACGAATGCCCTAAACATCGCCCCAGTGAAATCGGATCGTTCCGGGACCCCAAAAAATGGATTCTACGTCCAAAAATACTTCGAAAACGACACCTAACTCGATCCCATAGCTAAAAGCCTTCAAAAAACCCCTCCCGTAGCCCCATTATAGCCCCATAGCGCCCCACGGGTTTGGGCGATCGGACTGAAAACCTTGCGGGCACAACTAGATGGTAAACCAAGTATTTTGTCGAAATTTCAGATTTTTAAAAAAATTCCTACTGCCCAAAACGGCCTGGACGGCGGACGGCGTACGGGGTGCGGCGTACGGCGTACGGCGGACGGACATTTCGGATTTAGAATGTAGACCACTTGAAACGGATAATGTCAAATTTTGAGCCCGATCGGAGTCGTCGACCCCCGTCGCGAAAACGTAGGTGTATTATTCCAAGAATAATAAACCAAAATAGAAAGGTGCGCTCATCTCTTCGTTTTTCTTTTGTTTTTTTTTTTTCTGTGAATCACGGCATCACGCCCGAACGGCTGAACAGATTGATGATCATGAGGGTGGTCTCATTGTGATCAGCGAGTTCTGGGGGTGGTTATAGGCTATCAAAATCACCTCCGTCGTCGACGATTCGTCCGATCCCGACGACATAGTTTGGTCGTTAGATACCTAGTGTGTCAAGTTACGAATTCTTAGTTACGGTTTTGGTTTCGTAGTACCTAACAGAAAGGTTGCGCTCTTCTATTCAGTTCAATTGATGGCTTGTTATTATCTCCGCTAGCTTCGATGAGCTCTTTGGATGTGTTGTTCTGTTAGTTTGATTGGGATGGGATGTCTTGGTTGTTGTAAGGACTGTTAGTAGCACTTCGATTATTTCTGAAATGTCTCCTTTTGAGTCTTGTCGCAAAACCTGGTGGATCTGTTATTGCCGCATGGATTCGTCTGCAAACTGGGCCAGAAGCGTGTCACACGTACCAGAGAAGTCGTGGCAGTAGGCGTGGTAGAGAAGCAGGCTGAGAGGCGATCCTTGAGGAACTCCTGCGCAAATGTGACCCAAAAGTACCGCAAAACCGTTGATGGCCAACACTTTAGACCAACTTTTTAGGAGGAGTCAATCGTGCCAAACTCTATCAAAAGCTGACTGTACATCCAGAAAGGCTGCTGCAGTATACTTCTTTCGTTCATAGCCATGCAGGATGTAATCAACAACCCTGTGTAGTTGCTGAGTCATGGAATGATCGTTTCTGAACCCAAATTGATGGTCCGGGATGATTGATGGCACCTGAAGAGCACTCTCTAACCTCTTGAGAAGAATTTTCTCGAAAAGCTTCCCCTGTTGAGATTTGCCGGGCTTCAGAACAACTATGACCACAGCATGCTTCCACACTGCTGGCATGTACCCAAGGCGCAGGAGTGCATTGTACAAGTTCAGGAGGAACGCCTTACCCTTCCTGGGGAGGTTCTTGATCAAATGTGCTGTTATCAAATCATATCCAGGAGCTTTCTTATTCTTTAAGCCTTTATTGGCCCAATTCAGCTCGTCTGGATTGATAGGGTGGAAGTGACATTTGCATTGGGCTTGTGAGCTCATCCTTTACTCGAGCAGAAAAGTGAGGGTCGCCTAGGTCGTGATTGGGATGGAAAATCTCCTCAAAGTGACATGCGACCAGCTCAGCTTTTGCCCTGTCTTCAGTCAACCACCTATTTAAAAAAAAAATTGTTTCTTGTAAAGATCAAAATTGTCGGCCTCCCTCGCGAATACATGGGCGTTTTAATCCTAGAAGACCAAAAACTGGTCGTCCGTTGGTGAAAACTCGATGGCCACAAAGGGATCGAGCGAATTCATCATATCAGTCAGCTTTTCCCGCTCAATCGGTTCCTGTAATTCGGCACTTGATTGCCCCTTTGTTGACGTTGGTTACCCCGAACAACAAGGACATACATTCAAAGCGTCGAATCATATTCTCCCCCCTCCACCGACAAGTCCAACCAAACCAAGTATTCCAAGACGTTTGATGAGCGGAGTCACGATAGTCAAATCACTGTGCGAAATACCAGTTAAGGTAGAGGTGTGATGATATTCACAAAGCTGCATTCTTCACACTGTAGTGTGTATGGACGATCCATTAATTAAATTAATACATTTAATTTTCCAAATTCTGGAAAATCAATTGTTTTCATTACTTCACTTGGGCAGTAATGTTTAAGAAGCGGAGACCCGACGGAGCATAAACCAGTAAAGAGCAGACGTTACTTTTTGTAGACACTCCTCAGACACCAGTTTTTTGGAGACCAGCTCAGACGCTATCTTTTGGAGACGTTCCTCAGACGTCAGTTTTCAGAGACACTCCTCAGACGCCTGTTTTTAGAGACCCTCCTCAGACAGACGCGAGTTTTTAGTGACCCTTCTCAGGCGCCAATTTTGGTTTATTATTCTTGGAATAATACACCTATGTTTTCGCGACGGAGGTCGACGACTCCGATCGGCCTCAAAATTTGTCATTATCCGTTTCAAGAGGTCTAGATTCCAAAACCGAAATGTCCGTCCGCCGTCCGGGCCGTTTTGGGCAGTAGTAATTTTTTTTTTTAATCTGAAATTTTGACAAAATACTCGGTTTACCATCTAGTTGTGCCCGCAAGGTTTTCAGCCCGATCGCCCAAACCCGTGGGGCGCTATGGGGCTAAAATGGGGCTACAAATGGGTTTTTGAAGGATCCCAGGTCAAATATTTTTCAAGGAAAACAAAAAAATATTTGAAAAAACAATTTTTTTGAAAAGAAAAAATTCAAAAAAAAAAATTTCTAACATTTTTTTTATTGACAGAATTCAATTTCTGCAATAATAAACCCTTGTGTAAAATTTGCAGCGTAAATAATAATAAAGCCTTGTGTAAAATTGAGAGACGTCGGTTCTTAGAGACCCTCCTCAGTATCCAGTTTTTAGGGACGTTCCTCAGACGCCAGTTTTCAGAGACACTCCTCAGACGTCGGTTTTTAGACACCCTCCTCAGACGCCAGTTTTTAGAGACCCACCTCAGTATCCAGTTTTTAGAGTCATTCCACAGTCGTCAGTCAATTCATTTTTCAGGAGTGTTCACGGGTTGTCAAATAACGTTCTATAAATCATGTGATATTAAAGTTAAAATTTCATTCAAACTACTTCATTTTCCTACAGGTTTTCAAAAAATATTTGCTGTTTCATCTCTATTTTCCACAGACATTTTTCATATTTCTCAGGGGTTTGTAATGGATCGGTAGAGTCAACGTCCTGATTTCTGGTTGCCCGCAAAAAACTGGTTTTATGACCACTTTGTAAAAATCCAATCAGAAATGTAACTTATTGGTTACGTAATTTGTAATCTCCGGCGTTGTATTTCCAATCTGGTACATAATCCTGTTCAATGGGCAAAAACCATTCAAACGGCGATCCGAGGATGTTTTATGTAACCGAGTTGCGAAGTTGGGAGAAAAGTATAAGATTTCCTTCCAAATGGAATCAGGGAGGGAAGGTTTTGACGGGTAGAGGTAGGTAAGGGTTGGCGGGAGGGGATAAGCTTTCGGGTGAAAGGGAAGGGGAGAGGGATTAATGGGAGGTGAAAGGCAAGTGAAGGGAGCGGGGGTTACTCAGTAGCGGTATTCGTGCGGTGGGAGGGGTGACGAGGAGGTACTTCACCTAAGTGGGGAGGGGATATTGATGTCTGCAATGCCCGGGGTGTACACCCCAGGACTTGAACCCCCCACCCCTCTCCCTTGAGGTCACTGCGCATGCGCCACTCCAAGATACCTGTTCAAATTGACTTTATTACAATTTAACAAACACTGTACAGCATTTATTTTGTTTTTATGAAAATTTGTCATACGGTTTTATAATTTTAAGTAATTTTCATCATCAGGGTTTGCTGAATATGAGCAAAACAGATAGAAAATACGGTTTTCAATACAATGTGTCATGTCTTTAACGTCAATCTGGGAATTAGATGTCTTCAGTTGATGGACAATGCAGGAGTGAAAAGAAACACGTTTTACTGACGCTCCTCAAACACCAGTTTGGCGTAATGCTCCGAAGACTCCAGTTTGTCGAGACTGCTGAAATGCTTCCTCAGATGCCAATTTTTAGATACTCAGACGCTAATTTTTAGAAGGGCTCCTCAGGAGGCAGTTTTTAGAAATTCTTGTTAGTCGCCTGTTTTTACAGACTCCATGTTAAAAGAGATGCTCTTCCAGCTCTAGATTTTAGAGACACCTGCCCTAATCTTTTTGGCTATTGGACAACCAATTTTTGGTTTATTATTCTTGGAATAATACACCTATGTTTTCGCGACGGAGGTCGACGACACCGATTGGCCTCAAACTTTGACATCCGTTTCAAGAGGTCAAGATTCTACATTCTAAGTTCGAAAAAATCTGAAATTTTGACAAAATACTTGGTTTACCATCTAGTTGTGCCCGCAAGGTTTTCAGCCCGATCGCCCAAACCCGTGGGGCGCTATGGGGCTAAAATGGGGCTATGTGAAGGGGTTTTTGAAGGCTTGTAGCTATGGGATCGAGGTAGGTGTCGTTTTCGAAGTATTTTTGGACGTAGAATCCATTTTTGGGGGTCCCGAAACGATCCGATTTCACTGTGGCGATCTATAGGGCTTTCATGGGGCTAAAAATGGGAATTTTTGAAGGATCCCAGGAGGTTAAATATTTTTCGAGTAAAAAAATAAAGAATTTAAAAAAAAAAAAAAATCCAAAAAAAATTGTTTTTCCAAAAAATTTTTCTTTTGACGCAGAAATAATTTTTGCACAAGTAACCTATATCAAAGAATAATAAACCCTTGTGTGAAATTTGCAGCGTTTTTTGATTCTTGTTTTAAATTAGCAACATTAAGCAATTATACGAGCAAGAATGAATTTGCCCCTCCTGTAACATCATAGGCTCCACAGGTGTCCCCCTTGGCAGTAACCTCACTCAACCTCCAGCTCTAGGGGGTGGTGGGTGGGGTTGTGTGGAGGGAGGACCAGTGGGCGGGTGGAGCCGAGTATTGATTGTGGTGGGGGGGAGTCTCCATCCTCTGCAGCATCCCGGATCCCCCCCCCCCCTAACTCACCACATAAATACAAAAGAAATGGTTTGAGCGCGGGAATTTTCAAAATGAAAAATGCTCTTTTGTTGCAGTACCGGAGTACCAATTGGTCCATTTGGGGCCCGGAAGGTCGAAAAGATCCGTCGGCTCGAAGACCCTCCACGTCGAAGCGTTCGGTCAAAAGCTCCGGTTGAATTTGGAAAAGACCAAATTGACTCGGCCGACGGTTCCGTTGTACAGCGTCCACGCCAATTCCACGGGTCACCTCATCTACCAACTTTTAGAGCACGAGGTGAGAGTTTTGGTTTATTATTCTTGGAATTATACACCTATGTTTTCGCGACGGGGGTCGACGACTTCGATCGGCCTCAAAATGTGACAATATTCGTTTCAAGAGGTCTACAGTCAAAATCCGAAATGTCCGTCCGGCCCGTTTTGGGCAGTAGGAATTTTTTTTTAAATCTGAAATTTTGACAAAATACTTGGTTTACCATCTAGTTGGGCCCGCAAGGTTTTCAGTCCGATTCCCCAAACCCGTGGGGCGCTATGGTGCTAAAATGGGGGCTATGGGAGGGGTTTTTGAAGGCTTTTGGCTATGGAATCGAGTTAGCTGTCGTTTTCTAAGTATTTTTGGACGTAGAATCCATTTTTGGGGGTCCCGAAACGATCCGATTTCACTTGGCGATATATAGGGCTTTCATGGGGGTAAAAATGGGATTTTTGAAGGATCCCAGGAGATTAAATATTTTTCGAGTAAAAAATAAAGAATTTTTGAAAAAAAAAAATCCAAAAAAAAGATTCCAAAATGTTTTCTATTGACCGAAATAATTTTTGCACAAGTACCTAACCTATATCAAAGAATAATAAACCCTCGTGTAAAATTTGCAGCGTTTTTTTCTTCGCACAGTTGCGAGAGGGATGGATTTTTTCACTTGATCACACGTGCGGAGACCTTGCCTCTCAGACGTCACGTGAGACGTGAGCATTGAAAAGGCCATAAACGCTTAGTATAGTCTATGAAAAAAAAAAAAAAAAATCTAGACCACCTCAGTGTACTCGCCGTCACGTGATGTTCAGTCACGTGCAGGCGCAAACTGGAATGCGTTGCGGCCTTGCAGGGTGCGTTTGAAAGCCGACCTTTTCACAAGGCGGTAAATCGTTTTCGATCACGTGTTTACAGTCAAAGGGCGTTGCCGACTGGGCGATTTGAGTCTGGAACTAAAAAGGAAAGACTGAGGAAGAAAATGTGTTTCAACAAAAAAAATTTTTTTTTTTTCAGGAGCCGTTGGGCGAAACATACCAAGACATTGACAACCAGGCTGCACTTCTCATTCACAGAGACAAAGACGGATCTCTACTTTATGTAAGTCGGTGTTCCAAGTAGTCCAGTCACCAGGTCTATGCAAAAAATTCGGCTCAAAACGAAACTTTGTGGTCAGTTAGAGATATTAAATCCACATTTTGCACAAATTTCCATGTGGAATTTCGTTGGTGGCCAAAAAACCTCGAAATGTTCGCACTTTTTTCCGTTTTTAGCTTATAACTCGGAAATGACGCATCGCACAGAAAAGTTTACTATTTCTAAGATTAAAGAGCATTAATCGTCGATTTCACCCTCTATATATCTCGAATCGTTCCAGCCGCATAGCCAATATCGATCGTAAAAAATGAGTGATTTTTTCCAAATTTTCCCAACTTTATTAGCCTTGGCTGAAAAATAGGATTCGCTCATGTTTCAACCCCGGTAACATTATGATATTTTACATTAGTTGATCATCCTAGTTTTCAGGTCAGGTCGTAAAACATGTAAAAAGACACCAAACACGGTTTTGCTCCACCAAAGTGATCAAATTTTGCCGTAACGGCTGCTACGGTGGCAGCTGCGACAACTAATCTGAAAACTACGGTCAACACCTAATGCCGAATTTCATGGTCTACAACATTCATTCTATGCATTTTTTGACTTGGACTAACCGTTTCAAAGTTTTAACTGCTGGAAGAGCACTTTGAAAATGCAATTTCCCCTCTGAATACCTATTTGGGGAGACATTTTACGGGCTTTTCCTGAGGTCTCCGGGAAACCCCTAATATCGGTTCTGAAAGGAAATTTAATCAGCTATCGCGTGGGGGCAATGAAATTTCGATCGGAGAAACAGTCTCGGAAGGAGAGAAGAAAATTTTCTGAAAACCGTGGTCGGTGTTAGTAAAATGTTTGGCTTCAACCCTTTCCGACGAATGGCACTTTTGTTGTCTCAATAGAAATTCAATGTACCGCCCCTTACATAAATTTAGTCAGCTTTCACCAAAAAAAAGAGAATTAAGATCGGACAAGCCTTTCCCGAGTTCGGGGCAAAAATGTAAAAAAAAAAGTTGTTTTTTTTTCAAAATTTGCAGTTTTTGTAGTGCCTGCCCCTCCCTTATCAAAGCTCAAATCAAAATTTTACATGGAATAGCTGCGATGGGGATGTAATCTGCTGTCACGAGAGAAAAAGAAATTTGGAATCGGATCAATACTTTCGGAACGTTCTGAAAAACGTGGTTTTCCGCAAACCGAGCCAGATTGGGTATTTCTTATTTTGGTTTAAATTCGTTTTCTCGGCAGTAGTTTTTTAAATTTCAGGTGCTCCCTGAACGCGTAATTTGAAGCTCTACAACTTTTATCTCGTGACATTTTACGATACGGGCAGCCGTTTTTAAGCTACAGGCGTTTGAAGTTGGGCTAAACCTAAAGTTGGGAAAATTTGGAAAAAAATCGCCAATTTTCGACGAGCGATAGCTGCTAAACGGCTGGGCCGATTCGAATATGTAGGGGGTGCAATCGACGTAAGATTTAATGCTCTTTAAGTTTAAAATGAGTAAATGTTATTGTGCGATGCGTCGTTTCCGAGTTATAAGCGAAAAACTGAAAATAAGTGCGAAAACTCGAGGTTTTTTGGTACCCTCAAAATTCCACAAAGAAATTTTTTGCGCAAAACGTGGATTTAACATCTCTAACCGACCATAAACAAATCCCCAAAGTTTCGCTTTGACCCGAATTTTCGCAAGCCCCTGGAGACGAGCTTCGCATGTCTTCGAACGAGCTTGAAAATTTCATGTTTACCTTGAAATTAAAAGAATGTGCAGCGTTGAACGATTTGTTTATCTTCACTCGCGTGACTTATCTCGTCGGAGTGTCCTTGGTGGTTGATTTAGCGACTGAGATTTTTTTCTCGTTTGCAGGAAGGGACCATCGGGCACGAATATGTCGTCCGTCCTCTGCCCAAATCCGCCAGACAGCGGCTGTACAACGACCTGGACACAGAAAATGAGCGGGCCCTCAAATCGCACGTCATTTACAAGAGGAAACAGTCGTACGAGACGCCCTATTCGGACTACGGTAACGAACGACGCCCTAACGGGGGACATTTTGATGGGGATATTATATTTTCACGAGTGTTTCACGTTACAGCACTGATGGAGCCTGGCGAAATGGTACATCAGAGGGAGAAACGATCTGCGGAAAGGAAGCGGCGGAACAGGCGGGAAGCCCCTTACGTCATTTACCCGGAGATACTCGTAATCGTCGATTATGATGGATACAGGTGAGCTTGGCTCCTGGTGGCAAGGTTCAAGCAGTTTTGATGGATTTTGACCAGTCTGGATGCCGTCTTGGGGGGGCCATCTGCCAATCCGTAAACCTGCGCGCAAGGCTTTTGGAGCGAAATGTGTCCTTGATCACCTTGATGCCCTGCAATGCAGGCGATGTTATAAATGTGGCCATAGCAAGACCCACTGCCCAGCCGAAGAATTTTTGTGGTTTAAGTGTGGTGAGGCTGGCCACCTGGGTTCAGAGCGCCAGGCTGCTCGTGGGCTGTGGTGTGTGCCCTGCACAAAGGCACGAAAGAAGGCTGAGCACAGCTCATTGGACCTGCCCTGAACGACTCAAGGCTCGACTTAGGCAGCCACACGTGTAGCTTGTGAAGATGCCAAGCCAAATGAGGGAGCCCCTCCTTCCCGTCTTACCTGTGGACGTAATAGCAAACTCCTTGGCCCTTATAAGATACTAATAAATTAGTATCGAGGATACTCCCAGAGGTGTCGCTAGCTATCGAATGCGGGACCAAATGGTGGGGGGGAGGGGGATTTATTGAAAAGGAGGGAAGCTTTTGGGCACGTCTTGTAACACCGAGTGGAGCTTCCTTTCCTTTCTTCCGTGGTATTTGGTAGGAGCTCATTGACCAAGTCGGGTGGTTGCGATACAAGGAGTGGAGATCTGTGAGTTTGTTGGCATTCAACATCAACGTTTTCCAGGTTACATGGAGGGGACAACGTGCAAATCAAAAGGTACTTCATATCGTTCTGGAATGGCGTCGACTTGAGGTACAAGCTCCTCAAAGGACCCAAAGTCAGAATATCCATCGCCGGCATCATAATTTCCCGGGTGAGTCACCGTTGAAAACGTCGTACAATATACATCCGAATTTTACCTTTTTTTTCTCTCAATATTGAAGGGTAGAGACGCTACGCCATACTTGGAACGGAACCGCGTCGGTCGTGACGCCATTGATTCCGCCGCAGCGCTCACCGACATGGGCAAATACCTTTTCAGGGAAAGACGCCTCCCCGTGTACGACATCGCCGTCGCCATCACCAAGTGAGTTTCCGTCATTTACGACCCTTTTCCGTATCAGGACGCGAAACGAGCGGACGGGCACCAAGACCTTCAACCCTCCGGGATATGTCCTGTTTGTTTGTTTTGTTTCAACGCTGAATTGTTGCAGATACGACATGTGCCGAAGACGGAAAGGCGGCCGGTGTACGAAAGGGACCGCCGGTAAGACCCCCACCAGAATGCGGGCAAAGCGGTCGGTCGGTTGTGGTTTTAAAAAAGAACCGCAAAATTTGGTTTTTTGTTCGGTTTGGAATTTATTCGGTGCATTTTAGGTGTTGACACGATATTGCCATGCTGGTGTACTAACAAGAGAAAAACCGCTGCATTCTGCTTGGGTGCCCGGGAATCGATTGAATTGGGAGGTTTTATATTGTCTGACTGCATTTATTGATTATTTTAAAATTCAATAAATTATATTGGTACTAATTTAGTCCCTAGTACTAGTAGTAGGTCCCTACTACTTCAGTAATAACTGGTCTACACGCTCAACAGAAGTTAGTAGCGAGAGGTTGCCATCGCCCGTTAGTGGGTGTGGCCCTCAAAGAAGAAGAAGCCTAATTTAGTTTTTATTAATTTTTTGTTTACTTAGTTACTAATATACTTCGTGAAAAGTACTTTTAGAATAAGAAAAACACGATAAGGAATTTTTTTCAAAAATCAGATTCCTCGACTGAGAAATCATTCTTTCGACGGGTTCATTCGGCGAAATATTCTGAGCAGCTTCCCCTTAAATGGCAGCCGAAGGACGACCCGTAAATCGTCGCTTAAGTTCTAACACCACGTAATTGACATTCACGCAACTTTACAGGAGAGGCAAACAACTGTTTCATCAGTTACACGTTTTATCAATTATGCACAGTATTCAATTTTGCGTTTTCCTCGTTTTTTATGTTTCCAGGTGACCTTAATAAATGTAAATTACGTGGTTTAGAATTAAGTGACCAAAATTCGAATTGTGTTCGAAAAAAAAGAATTATATTTTGTCGGATGAGCCTGAGACCCACAGAAATGTATTCCATGTGAAAAAAAAAGCTTCGAAAACGACACCTCACCCGTCCTTCTGGCCTAAGTCATTCTAACCGTTGGTAGCCCCATAGATCTCCAAGGTGTCATCTGACGGGTCTCAACCCCCCTGGGGGTTGTACTAATTGTACTAATTGTATTGTCTAGGGGGGTCCCCCCTCAGCATTATATGACGACTACGTTCTAAAATCCAACACCTTATTCTCTAAGAATCAAAGAAAACAACACCTTATTCGGAATGTTGTCAAAAACTGCCCCAGAGATCCCCAAATAAAACCTTAATAGATTTAAAAATAAATTAAAGAATTACAAATCACAAAAAATAATATTGGCAATATTATTTTCATTCAATTATTTATTTTTTATTATACGCACCTATCCATTTATTAATTTTTACATTTATATTTCATTTTATTATTTATTTAATTTACTCAATTTTATAATTACTATCTATCTTCGTTTCGATTTTATTTTTTATACCTAATTTATTTATCATATTTATTTTATTTTTTCATTCGTGTACCTATCCATTTACTCACAATAATTATTGTCTTATTTTTTAGAGGAATTTTATTTTATTTTTGTAACGTAATTTAATAACAATGTTTTTCCAGCTTTGTTCATCGCAGTGACACTTTTCTTGTCATGAATTTTTTTTTTTTTTTTTTTTTTTCATTTTCCAAAGTTTTTTTTTTTTTGTATAATATACTGTATAATATTATTCCCAGTCCCTCTTGTTGATTGTGTTTGCTTTTTGTCTGAAATTTGGTTGCAGGCTCGATATGTGTAGGAGGCAATTTCCCAATGAATCCTGCAACAGGGGGACTGCAGGTAATTTATTTGACAAGAAAAAGAAAAAAATTCCATGGTTCAAATTTTCCATTAAAAAACAAACCTAGTCAAATCTTTTCCGAAACTCTGTCTTCATCCGTGACTAATTTTCTTTCTGAAAACTCTGAACGGTCCTCAGGACCGTACTCTCAGATCCTCTACAAGTCGAGGAATCGAATCGCCGAAAAATTTCAATTTCGCTATCAAATCTGTTCATTTTTTTCAAGAAATTCTTCACATCACTAAATCTCTCGCAAAGCTCCTTTCAAAAAAATTAAACTTCTGTATTCTGTTTTTGTTTTTTTTTACGCTCTCAGTCTCATAACTTTCTGTCCACCCAAAATCAGGTAAGTTGCCCAGACATCGCTATTAAAACGGGCGTTACTGTGGGGTGTCTTTTTTATCGACGAAAGGTACGAGCGTACTGACGAAAATCGCATACGCTCGACCCCTTTTTCGAAAATGGACGCCACAGCTTGAAACTCCGCTTTCAACTTGCATAACTCAACTTCAAATTTCTCTGAGCATGCGGAAAATGTAACTTTCTACTAACTCGGATCTGTCTTCTTGTGCTTTTGGCTGCAAAATGACTAAAAATCGAATGAGTTTAATGCATTTAACGCGTTTCCTCTTCGTTAGTTTTATTTATTTAAGAAATTGCAGGATTTGTGTTGGTAGGAGTGATGAGAATGTGGAAATGTGTTTTGAGTTAGTTTGAATGTACTGGTAATTTGGAAATGTATTGCATAGTTGAAAGACACGTTGGAAATTCAGACTTGGCGCCGTTTATTATTTTGTGGTTTTCCGCATTTTGCATATGTAAAAATTCAGTAAGCTGTTAAAAAAAAAAAATCTGTTTTTCCAATGTGGCAACACTGCAGACCTTGATACTGTTTCCCAGGAATGGGCGATTTTGCATAATATTTAATAACAACACTGAATGTTACCAAATTAATCGTTATCGAATGCAAATTAATCATTATTGCGTCGCCCATCACTAGTGAACACTTTTCAAAGTCAATTCAGTCAAAATTGAATACATCATAATTTTCAACTTGCTCGAAATCTGACTTTTGTTCCTTCGGGGTTCGAAATTCCCCTTTCGGTTTTCCAGGCTTCGCTTACGTCGGAGGTGCCTGCGTCGTGAACAAGCGGTTGGAAAAAGTCAACAGTGTTGCCATCATCGAGGACACAGGCGGCTTCAGCGGGATCATCGTCGCCGCCCATGAAGTCGGCCATTTGTAAGTGTTGGGAAGGGAGTACGATCGCCTCCTTTTTTTAAAAAAAAACAACAAAAAATGCTGCCACCATGTTCAGAAGAACCAGCTTTGCAAGCCTTGGGCAGGCCTGGAAAGCGTGGAGCCCATCTTGGCAAGCCTAGGAAACCCTTAGCCAGATTGAGACCAGCTCTGCAAGCCTTGGACAGCTCTGGAACGCTTAGGATTGTGTTGGCAAGTCTTGGAGACCCCTAGCCTGCTTGGGACCTACTTAGCAAGCCTTGGATGGCTCTAAAACGTTTGTAACCATCTTGGCAAGCCTTTAAAGCCTTAGCCAGCTTGGCACCAGCTTTGCAAGCCTTGAACAGACCTAGAAAGCACGGACGCCATCCTGACAAGCCTTGGAACTCCCTCGCCAGCTTGGTATCTTCTTGGCTAGCTTTGGAAACCTGGGGAAGCAAGATAAGAATCTTCACCACTTTGACAACATAATGGGAGTGTGGATTGTGGTAGGGTCGGAAGTGGAGTTCCATTTCAGGAGCGGATCGCTCTGACTTTTAAGCGGTGATCAAATCTCCTTCTGCCAGCTTTTTCTCGTTCGACGGGGATCGCTCGCACTGCCCCCGTAATAGTCGTCCTGGGGCGCTGGGTTCCCTCCCCTGAGCAGCGGTTTCTACCTGGGGTGGAAAGTCTCCTCCCCAGCCCACTTTGTGGAGCATGCTGTCAGCCCCTGGGCTCTAAAGCAAAGCCACAAAGAAAACATCCTTCTTGATCTCGCCGTGATTGATTCCAATTCTCTGCTGATCTTTGGAATCCAATCATCATAGCTACATCTGACCTGATCCAGTTCCATCCTAACCCGTACTGATCCCTTGCTGGTCTGGAACGGATCTTGTCACTATTTGGAAACAGTTACACTGCTGTGTAGCACCCCTGTCACTCCATGGGTTTACTCAGTTACCTGGTTTTGGCCTTCAGGTTTTTGCCTTTTTTCTTACAGGTTAGGAGCTGTTCACGATGGATCCCCGCCGCCAACGTACCTCGGAGGACCAGGAGCTGAAAGGTACTGTGATTTCCCGTGTGCTAATTCACTTTATACTCGTTATTGTAGATTTGACAAACAATAACTTCAATTGATGATTGCAGGTGCCGATGGGAAGACGGTTACATCATGTCGGACCTCAGGCACACCGAAAAGGGCTTCAGATGGTCGTCTTGCTCCATCTCGTCGTTCCACCATTTCCTCAAGTGAGAAACGATTTCGATCAGGAAAATGATCTCGATTGAATCAGGCATAACCAATGTTTTCGAATTTTCCAGCGGTGAAACTGCTACTTGCCTGTATAATTCGCCCCACGAAGATGAAAGTCTACCTCGTGTCCTGCCTGGGAAACTGTTGTCTTTGGACGCCCAATGTCGTCGTGACAGAGGCACCTCAGCCTGTTTCGTACGTTACCTTCAAATCCGGCGTATGTTAAGTTGTAATTTTGACGTTGATTTTTTCAATCGTGGTTTACAGAAAGACGAGAGAGTCTGCGCCCAGTTGTTCTGCTTCGACTCAGGGTCAGGTTACTGCGTGGCGTACCGGCCGGCTGCTGAAGGGTCGCCCTGCGGTGATGGACAGGTGAATTCCGTTAATATCGTATATTGTACTCGTCTGGCGTCATAACCTTTAGGGCCGTGGCAAATTTTTCCTCTCATAACCTGCGAGTAACCAACCAAAGGTAGCTAAATGGAGGCAAACAAAGCCCCAATCCCGAAGGTTATTATAATCCACCTTTTGAACTTACAGGATCTATTGATTGGAAGATTTCACCTCACGTTGTTCATTTTCAGACCTGCAATTCGGGAAGGTGCATAGTTGAACACGAGAACATCATACCCGACTACTCGCAACACACAGCCACTTATCTCAGGCGATCCGATGAGACTGACGAATACGAACCATTCAACTTCACGAGCACAAGGTATTCCTGTTGTTATGAATATTTCACCCTGAAAAAGTGCAGGGCCCTTACATTTGCCCGGCAACAGGTGTCATTTTTTTGAATAGACCCTTTTTTGCGCACCAACAGGTGCTTCCCCCTCGTTTGAAACGGTCGTTGACATAATTTTGCCTTCATGCTCAATTTTTCAAGGTCGCTCAACGACATTTGGACTCCGGCTAGCACGACGCCCAAACCTTTTCCAGTTCCCAAGTCGGTTCCGAAACCGACTCCTGCTGGTAAGATCTACAGCCTTTGGCTGTCATCTTCGGGAAACGTCTCCAGTCTTGTAGTTCAAGCTTGTCTCCTACTCTGCTTTGTTCATCACGTCTTCATTCATGGTCTTCGTTCTTTTTTATCAGACTCATCACATTTGATCTACAGTTTCTTGATTCTTCACTTTGTTTCTTTCGGTGTTTTTGGTAGTCTTCTTCATTGCAATGTGTTGTTTAGGAATGATTCTTATTCTTTCCTCCTTTGGGCTTCTTCGTCTGTGATGTCTCATTTCAACTCGACCAGTCTATTTGTTTCTTCTTTGGCATTCTCTCATTTTGAACTGCTTGTTCAAACGTCATTTCTGGATTTACCCCATTCTGATTCTGTCTTATTCTTTGTTTTAGCCTTCACGTATTTCGTCTCCTTCCTTGTAATTTTCTGTGACGTCATCATCGCTAATGTCGCCATCATCCTGACTTTCCTACCTCCTTTTTGTACGATTTTGCTTGAAATTACGATTTTCGGTGATGTCTCTTTTATCTCATTTTCATACTTTTCTTTTAACCTTGTAGAGTTGTGAACACGAGTCATTCCGAAAACATTATCTTTAAGTATTAATGTAGAGGACCTTCCGTCGCAAAGGTGCCAAGTGGTCATTTGAGGTGCAGAGGTTCGAAAAATCACCGACAGAATGCGGGTTTCCCTGACTCCTTTCATCTCCTCGCTCGAGGGAAAAAAGCCATGGCTATTCTTCTTGGAGACAACTTTTTAAATTCACTTTTGAACGCTAATGTCATTTACATGAGCTCCCCGGCCAAGCAGGAATCGATGAGTGGGGGCCACAGATTAAAATAGGTACTTGTGGGGCTCAACTTGCGGACAGAAGCAAAAACTGACGTCGAATTCTACTCCCCGAAAAACATAAGTGTACCTACCAAGTTTTATTAATATACCTACTCCGATGAAAAGGGGGGTTTTTTTTTGTCGCTTTTTGATGGCACCACTGTGGACGCCTCATTCGACCTCCCAGTCAAAGCCGGGTGATTCTCAACAAAAGGGCAAATTTCGAAGGTTGAAAATGACCAGATCATAAAGTTGGAAGAAAAATTTGAAAAAAATCGGAGATTCTCTGACAGCTGGAGATAACTATAAAATGCCCCGTTGAGATCAAACTCCACTATCCACCCAGAAAATTTTAAATTTAAGATTTTTTATACCATGGTAATCACAATCCACCCACGGTAATCAGAAACCAAGGTAATAATAACATAATTAAATAGTTAAATTTTAACATTTCACCAATTAGGTACATAGATTGAAGATGCTTGTTAGCTAATGACGTATTATTACTATGGGGCTGTTGAACTAGAGGGGTGGGCAGGGCTTGTGACGAAGAGGGCAAATTTTTCCCAAAAAATCTTAATTTTTATTTCTAGGCGCCTTGAACTTATTTTTGAACGCCAGAAAAATAGCCTTTTACCGTTAACAGTGCACAAACGATCCAGGAAAATTGTTATACTTCGATATAAATTATCCAAAAAGTAATTCTACCTATATCAATAAAAATAATTTTATTTAAAATTATATTAATTAAAATAGGTACCCTAGGTTCCCTATTGGAAAGTGTTTGTTTTTTCTTGAAAAGTTTGTAGATGGGTGTGGAACCCCGAAAAATGGATAATGCGTCCAAAATTACTCGGAAAACGACACCTCATTTGACCTACTAGGATCCTCAAAAAATCCCATTTGTAGCCCCATGAAAGCCCCCAAGATCCCCACGGTGAAATCGGATCGTTCTGGGACCCAAAAAAAAATGGATTCTACGTCCAAAAATACTTCGAAAACGACACCTAACTCGACCTCACAGCCGAAAACCTTCAAAAAAACCTCCCGTAGCCTCTTTTTAGCCCCACAGCGCTCCACGGGTAAGGGCGATCGGGCTGAAAACCTTACTGCCTCAACTAGATGGTAAACCGAGTATTTGGTCAAAATTTCAGATTTAAAAAAAAATTCCTACTGCCCGAAACGGCCTGGACGGCAGACGGAAGGGAGGCTCAGATTTGTGTTTTGTCCATGGTAATCACAGAGATTGATACATGGTAATCAGAAATCACACTTCAAGGTCTTCTGCACAGCCTAGGAAATACTTGTTTGCAAAAACTAAAACATGGATGCTAACTACACATCAAGGGGTTGAAAATAAAAGGGTTTGGAAAAATATAGATTAGTGCCTTGGAGGGAAAACATGATGCCATGGTAATCGCGTGAATAAAAATACGCATCTGCGACGTAGTTCTCATCGAGCTCCTATGTCCAAGTGATGAATGTTAGCCCGCCGGTTTCTGGGCAAGGTTCAAGAACTGAGTTGCCAGTACACGATAGGAAACCTCCCCGCATCAGGGCGAGTGGGGGTACTTTTATTCATTGACCCATGGTAATCAAAAAATTTCCAGGGACAAAGTTCTTTGTCACTTCTGATTGATCGATGTTGCAAGCGGTATAATTCATCTAAACACCGCAGAAACTTATTAGCCTTCAGGAAAAAATCTTAAAAATTTCATAGGAATGGTATGGATGTCATTTTCCCAAGTGAGGATCCGTGAATATGAGGTAGGGACACCCACGGTAATCAGAAAATGTGTGCTTTACGCTCCAAAAAAAGCTATGAATTAGTTAGTAGGCCTTACTTTTGGTACATATTCTGCTAGAGCAGAGTAAATGTAAAGATATTTTTAAAACCAGAACTCAAAAACTCAACTTCTTGCTGAATGACAGGCCAGGGACACTAAATTTGCCCTTTTGCTGAGAATCACCCAGCCTTTGAAAAGTCCCACAAGTTCCCTGCGATGAAGTCGGACGAGACTCCCGTAAAATTAATAGTTTCCAATTAAAATGCCAACAAATGAAACATAAAAGGAGAAACTGAGGCTAGGTTGATAGCTCAGAGATAAATCCAGAGGGGGTTTTAAAAAATGTATTGATTATCTTACATTAGGCTGTTTTTAATTTGTTTTATACGTTCGAAAGATGCCGATTTTCACAACCAACTCAATCATAACTTATCATCGTAATTTCGATTCAACCGCGCGACCTTTTCACAAGTTGCAGAACACGTCGTGTTGACAATGACGAGCATGAACTGGTCAAAGTTGTGAAATTGGTCATTCCGTGTTGATGATTCGTCGAAAGTTATATAAGTCATGCAGCGTAACAAGATTCAGTTTTGGACGGGAGTTTAGAGCGTCGGTAAAACATAAGGATTTATCGACGGCGCTATTATTTTTAGAGGTGACGTCGTTTTTAAAAAAAGAAACCAAATGCTACGCCAACATAGACAATTACGTTTCCCATCGTGAGTTTGTAAACTATTAAAAAAAAACCTCCGTCGAGTTTTAGGGCGACCATAAAAATTTCCAGTCTCGCTTTTATGTACGGATTAGACGTGGAATCGTAAAAAAAAAAAAAAAAAAAAAAGAGCTCTCCCATTGTTCGCCAAGGTATAAAAGACGGTGATCTTCCCGGTGGAACTCAGCCAGGCATCTCGGTCCTAGCGGGACGATTGGAAACTTGGGCTGAAACCCCAGGCGGACATACCGTTAGGTTCGGGGGTGCCTGGGAAACACCAATAAATACCCCAAATACCGGCCCCTGCGGGGTCATGTTGGTACGCCTGGCGTTATGACTCAGGTGAATACCAATAAGGCTATTACATAGTCTATCGAATTGAACTCTAATTATTAGGGCTCGAATTTGAGCAAATTTGCATATTTTTTCCTGTATAGTTCACATTGAAAGAAGCCTTTTGAAAGTATTTTCACTTCTCTGGGACCAACAGAATTTATCGATCATATAACTGCATAAAACCGCGGTCTTCAGAATAAACGCAAATAATTGCATATTGTAGTGGTTTCGTCTAAATAGTTGGTTTTTCATAAAATGCCCGCTGAATATCTCCTTCTTCAATTCGGTTGTTGTACCGCAAAAATGCTGGTTTTTGTCGTCAGTGGAGTCGTCACTGTGGTCGTGATTCTGCCCCACATTCGATGGTTCCTCCTGCCCCATTACCACTTATCAGCAAACAATTAACTTATCGGTAAATTATATTGTGATTTTCCGAATGTTACGCTTGTGACTCGTTTAATCGGCTAATAGTCTACTGGAGGAAAACCTCAATCTTTTTAAAACTCGGGAAGCCCGAAACTATATATTTTTTCGAGTTTGAAAAATTGAATTTATTTTTATTTTTGGGCGACGAGCCGCTTCGGCATTGGCTGACAACTCCGGAAACGTAGTGAAGGAACATTTTATTTTCTCATTCGTTTGGAGGTCACTTATTCTCACTTCTTCGAGGCCAAAAATTCATAATTTTAGGGATTGGGTCGGTGTTTGATACTGCCCCAATCTCCCCTAAGGGGGTTTTCAGAAGTTTTCCCGAAATATGGCCCTACTGTGCGCCAGCCAACCCCCCACTCGTTCCCTCCGAACTTTCGGGGCTCTGATAAGGCACTTGGAGCAACTTTTTGGTGTTTTCGGACTTTTCTCGTACTATGCTCGCCGGGACGAATTTTTGATATTTTTTCAAATTTTTCTGACTTGTAGAAGTACCTACATAGAATAAAAATGGTTCTCATCGTCCTCCTCCTCGGGCTGGAGCTCCAGTTTAGTAGAGGAGTGGGAACTTGCTGTAAACCTTGTGAAAATGTTGACCGGTTCTCCCCACTGAGAGGGAAACTGCGGTGTAGGAGCAGCTTTTATATCCAGCCAAGATTGCTGGTCTGTAATGTTATTCATCAGCTAGAGAACCTGCTGGTTCGCCACCAGATTGCTCTCATCAGGCTAACCAGAAACCTTCTGAACCGCCAAGCCAGTAGTCAGAACTTTATAGGTTTTTCCGAATTCTAATGTTTAGGGTTATCATTGATTTCGTTGAAAATGTCGATTTTTTTTCGAAATATCGATTTAAAAATGAATTTTGGGGAAAAAATTGATTTAAAGTTTTTTTTTTGTATGGAGCCAACTTATACGTTTTTTACACTTGATATTTTTTGACAATCCAAATGCCCTTTTTTTCTCCAGGCGATCCTAACTGCGCAGACTCGATGGCCATGTGCCCCTCCCTGGTGTCCCGCTACGCTCATATCTACTGCGGAACCAACTACTTGAGCAAGGCGTGTTGCGCTTCAGCCCGGAAATGCCCTTGAAAAAAAAAACCCCCACGACTCTACGACATCGATTCAATTCCCCGTATTGATACACATTGACGGGAAACTTGATGCGTATTAATATGGCGGAAGTGACAACGGAGGGGGACATTTCGCCTGTAAAGTTGGGAAATTTTCGTCGGTGCGGGGAAATTTCTCTTGGCGGGATTTCTCTTTTTGCGGGACGATTTCCGTGAAACTCCCCCTCCTGTAACCTAATGCCGTCCTCATTCGCCTTATTCTTACCCCCGAATTCCGTCCTAAATTTAGCTATATTATTTGTGGAGAGTAGAAATGAAATGTACAGTTATGTATTATATTTTAAAATGTGCTTGTTAAATTATGACGAGCTTCAGTACTTAACCCATTCCAAAACTTGGCAAAACCTACCTTGCAAGTGTCACTTTCTCATCTTTATTCCAAGTTTGATATTAATTGGCAGCCCTGAAAGGTTGACCTAAACGAAAATACTCATTCGGTCTTTATAGGTTACTTAAAACAACCTTAACCTACTCAAAACAGTTCAAGATGCGAGGCAGGTGTGCCACCTCACGCTGCACAACCTGCTTCGATTCAATTTTTTTTTAAATATCGAAACGTGAACTGTAAGTTAGTTGTACTTTTAAGTTTATTGTGTTCTCTTTTGTGCCCCTCCCAACCTTGTCGTTTCATGTAACATGTAACTTCTGTGATTGGAAAGGTCGTTACAGTTTAGTGTTTAATTGTAAATTGTCGTTCCGGATGCGAATCCAGGAAAAATTATAGTTTTCTTCTGATGTATAGAGAATTTTATGAGTTGACCAGCGGAAACATGTAAATTTGTGAGGCATTGTCATGAACGATGGAAATAAAAGCGTTTTGAAATTGACATGAGTGAGTTTATTGCGTGCGGACTGTTCGGTGATGATAAAACAAACGGGTATAAAAAGTATATTCTATTGGAAGGAAAAGCTATTTTGGTGAAGTAGGTACTCAAGGAGGGAGTTTTTTGGACGTTTCAACGGTGCTATACGGCATGAGTGCACTGATGGGCGGGGGGGGGGGGGGGGGGGGACTCCAGAGTGAATCTAGTAATCGACAATTTATTTGAAATAAAAAAATAACGTTGAAGATCGAGTTCGATCTAAATTATGTATCAGTGGTCCAGAAAAGGATTCAAAATACATCAACATAATTAAAAAAACAAGGAAGTTTTAAATGAATCTTTTTTTTTTTAAGGGAGTAAGTCCTTGCAACCAAACTTTCGGAAAAAAAACTTCTGTACTTACTGATAAAATTGTGGGAGAAACAAATTTTCCCCATGACAGCCTTTGATTTGTCATTTTTCACATAATATGAGAAATTATTATGGGTGATTCTCAGAAAAACGCGTTTATTAGGTATAGATTATTAATAAAATTACTACCTTGTCACTCATCAATAAGATCGCATGACTTGGGCTCATAAGATTTAAATCTCATGACCTTATCTCAATAGACCCAAGACCCAATGAAAATTTAAAATTCAAATAACTTGAGTAGAAACTGATCTCGATGTCCCTACTACGTAGTAGTAGCATGCTACTACATTTACATCTCAAGCTTTTCTCTAGTCACCAAAGAACGTTCCAATTTTTTTCAGAATTTTTGTGACTGGAAATTTGGAAACTCGGTGGGTTGGAAATTTGCGAACTATACCACTGTTGAGCGTGTTGACTCAGCATTCCGACGGTCAAACCACTGAGCTACTGATAACCACCATTTAGTTTAGAAACGGCATAATATGTTCATCAACTAAAAATGCCCGCCCGTTGGAGAATGATGCAATTTATTGCAAATCGAAGATGTCAGATATTAACCCTTAACGTCCCTAGTACCTAGAGAAAACTAGGAAGTTTTTTTGATTACCTATCTAAAACCCTAAGAAAGGACAAAAGTCATTTTTTAAATAAAAAAATTTATTAAATGAATGTCACACTCATTTTACTCTTCCCAATCTACCATTCAGATGTGCAGATTTGCAGTAAGAGCAACGAATTCCTGGTCAGCAGGCCGTAACGTTTCCTCTTGAAGGCAGCCCTGCGCTGAACGAAGCTGGTAGGTACCTACAAGTAAACTAGTTTCATAACTGTGCGTAGCGTGACATTTTTACTTTAAGATTTTCCGTATTCGAACAATTTCCGAAAGGAGATATTGAAGTCTATCCCTGTGTATTGTTATTTAAAAAAAAGTGAAGGCAACACTGACGGCTCCTTTTTGGCTGGAGGGGGCTCGTTTCGTCTGTCACCGTTACAAACGTTCCGCTGGAGTGGTAACCGTTACAATAAGCGATCGACGCCACTGACCACCAGGATCGTAATAATAATATCAATAGTCATGTTTTATGGATAATAACAATGATAATAAACTGTTTAATAAAATTTAATGATTTAATTCGATAAATTAAAACGACAATAAAATTACCTAGTGGGTCGGCTCACGCGGACCCTCGATTTTGGTTTATTATTCAGGGAATAATACATCTATGTAATCGCAACGGAGATCGAAAATTTTGATCGGCCTCCATTTAAACAGATCTAGATTCCAAAAACGACATGTCCGTATACATGTCTGAAATGTCCGCAGTAGGCTTCTTTTTTTTTTTAATCTGAAATTTTGACAAAATACTCGGTTTACCGTTTACCGGGGCTCTGCGGGGCTAAAAAGGGGCATTGAGTGGGGGGTTTGAAGGGTTCAGTCTATGGGGCCGAGTTTGGAGTCGTTTTCGAAGTATTTTTGAACCTATATATTTTTGGGGGTCCCACAACGATCAGATTCTCTCTGGGGATCTATGGGGCTACAGATTGGATTCCCAGGAGGGCAAATAAGCTGTCGTTAAAATTTTGGACACTAAATTAATTTTTTCTAGGTCCCATATCAGATATAAGACAGATTCTGTCCAAATGTTGTACACAAATATTTTCTTAATCCTTTTCCTGGCAATAATAAACTCTTGTGTGAAAGTTGCAGCGTTTTTCTGTGGGTCCGCTGCACAGGACCCTTCATTTCCAATGAGGTCCGCTGAACAGGATCCATTATAATGGGGAGGATATATCCTCCCCGTGGCAGTATCGTTCATTTTCCCAGTGGGTCCGCTGACTAGGATCCTCCTACTTTCCTTCAGGCTGTACAGGACCTCCCTGTGGCGCCCTGAGACCAATGCATCTTTCGAATGGGTCTGCTGACAAGCCCCCCCCCCCCCCCCCCCCGGACAGTGTCCGCTGACTAGGTGCTTCCCTTCCGGAGCAGGGAATTTCACTAAAGTTGTCACCTCTACTTCTCCGACCCGCTCCAAGCAACAGCTCCGGTACAAACGGCCCATCCCTACCGTCCCGCCTGTCACTGCTTGCTGCCTCCTGTTTGTTAATGTTTTTATTGTTTAAAGATCGCGTAAACTCGGTTTTAAAATGTGCGACGGCTTTTCTTATCGGGCAAACATAATCGCCGGTTGATGTGAGTTTTTAACTTGAAATTTTTAAGTGACAGGAGCTTCGCTGTAGGTTGTGACGTGAACCCCTTTGGGGAGGCATTTATTTGTATTTTCAGTGATTTGAAGTATTTTAACTCTAATACTACACTGTTCCCTAGGCAGCTAACTAGATCTTACGGCGGTTTGCTTATTCTTGTACTCTGTTACTCTGTGGGTGTGACCCCCGTTTGTGACGAACGTGTACCGGGTTCCGCTGACCAGGTGCCTCAAACAGACCCAACCGCTGTCCTAATCGCATTCTTTGGGAAATGGCCGGGAAAAAGGACCTCGTCGGTTCCGCTTTCAGTGACCTTCTTATCAACAAGAAGTTCGACTATGTTTTCAAAGGTGAGACTTTTGGTTTGTCTGTTGAAGTGTGCTGCCGATACGATCACCCCGGCCGGTACCAAATTGCGGCCTGTAGTAGGGAAAATGAGTCTCCTTCATTGAACATTAACATTTCTGCAGGTGTTCCGCCGCACGTCCTAGAAATGAAAGTCGCCCATGAAATCACTCAGCGGACGGGGAACAACGATTTTGAGAACGTTTTCGCCAAAGCCAAAGCCCTGATTCAGAACGAAGTGAAGAATGAATCCCTGGTGATCGTCGACGGGAACTATTCGGCCGGCCCGAAATCCGGGTGAGTCGCTTTTCTAGTAAAATCGCCGCAAAACCTTCAGCGGAGTCAAAACCCTTTATTTTACAGTAAAAACGACGACAACTCGAACGACATGGACGTCGATCACGAGGGCGCCGAGGATTACGAGGAGTACGAAGACGAAGAGGAAGAAGAAGAGGGGAGCACAAAGCAGGATGAAGACTACTCGCCGAGTTACGCCCCGGGGATGCGCGTGTCGCAAAGGCGCGGCGAAGGGCGCGTGTCGGCTCGACAGAAGGTAACGCAAATATCAGGAAAATGTCGTAGGTATACTTATAGGTGAGTTCGCAGAAGTTATTTCCCAACCTCGCTGCCCAAAACATATTACGGACAACCGTGTACCGCGCATGCGTGGGTTGGACTTGTATGTTACCAGTTCTCGACACAGCTTGGTTGTAAATTACAACTTGTTGTAATTTGAGACTGTCCCCATAGACGACGATTACAGGTCCAACCTGATTGGCAGAGAGGCACGTTCTTCCCCCCTCCCCCTTTCGTAGGACCACCTGACACGACACAGGTTACACATCCCGAGTGATGGTGGGGGAAACCGTCCTCAAGCAGTTCTCACAAAAATCTGGAACAACTTGGGGACTGGTCTTGAACTGGTTCCAAAGCGGATAGGAATACAGTACACTTGGTCCTGGAACTGTCCTCACGGTGGTTGGAATACGCTTGGTTGTCATAACACTATTACTTATGCGTTCTTTTCAGTAATCTGTCCTGGACAAGTGGTTGGAAAATTTGAACATTTTGAAAATTCCGAACCGTGCATGCCCAGTGGCCTTTTACAAGGGCTGAGAGTGGGGGTACTTTGGCCTCCAGGAGTCACGTTCTGATGCTCTGCAAATGCTGAACTCAGTAGGCAGTTCTGCTGTTTTTGTTATAACTTCTAGATCTGATTTCGACTGCCTCCTCTATTGTGGAAAGTCACGCATTCCTTCTGTGATCACGTGGAGGTAACTTCCTAGGGACTACTTTTTCGTTCGCGGAGGACCACCGTTCTATGAATTGGGGGGGAGGGGAAGTTTAATTCGAGTACCTACTGATTTGATTCCGAATGGCCAGAAATTACTCTGCGAACTCGCCTTATTTTTCCTTTGCCACTGCTCACTTTATCAGTCATTGTAATATCTTGCAGAAATCAAGATTTGACTCAGAGGACTACGTCTATCCTAACAAGTTGAAGAATTTCATGAAACATACATCACCGGTAAGAACTGGAATTTGCTATGTCCTAGTTGGCAACACTGTTTTCTATGCAGCACCGTCAGATTTCTTTATAATTTTCATTAGATTTTTTTACGTTAAGTTTTTATTCTTGTAATAATACATCTACGGACCGCGAAAACCATTACGATACGCTCCCGTATAAATGTTATCATACGCTCCCGCGATTATGATACGCTCCTGCCATTATGATTCATTGTTACGTACGTGAGCTATCATCGTTTCCAAGAGGACACCGCACAGTGGGACTAGCTAGAGACAGGTTGCAGCTCAGAAATGGTTTTTCGTGACAAATCATCTGGTGGGACTCTCTTATTTTTGTAGCCCCCCATTGGGGGGTTTGCATTGATTTTAGAAAAAAACGAAACGCACAGTTTGAATTGGCAGGGGTTTCCCACCAGTCACTCTTTAGGTAGTGACGTCACAGCTCCAGTGAATCTCTCAGCAGGAGCGCTAGTATTGTCAGCTTATATGATAAATTTATAGCAATTACTCGTTACTTGAAGTTTAAAGCCTTATCAGAAGGATTCACGGCTCAATTGAATTTTATTCTGTGATGAGTAGTGGAGTAGCAACCCTGAGCGAAAGATAACACTATCGACGACGCTCTTCAGCTCTAAAATAGGTAGTGACGTCACGCTCCCCCCATGGCCGTGTCCCCCCCCCCCCCCCCCGCGTTTTTCAAACGCCGTAATTTTCGTTAAATTATTTAAATTTTCTGGAAGCGATTTCAGACGGGTGACTACTGTTTCCCCTACATTCTCAGGAAGTACTTTCAGAAACGAAATAGAAAAAAATACATGCAAACCCCCCATTTTCAGTTTTAGGGTGTTCAACCGACGCAAAATATATTGATCTACAACTGTTTTCGTGTTCAAACTTAGTGAGAATCCTTGTTTGGCTTCCAAGCTGGAAAATACACTGAAAAACGTGTTTTTATTCATTATTACTTTTTTTTTTTTTTTTTTTTTGAAAAAAGGGTAAGAATTAGTAGGATGGATTTGTTCTGACAAGTCCTTAGCGGCTGCCGCCCCACCCAACCATTTATTCGGCGAAGGCAAGCTGTTACGCTCTTTTCTAGTGTCTGCAGTAACCTGTCTCTCTGGAAATTTTCCTTCCACCTTTGTCACGTCAGTGGGTATCCCTTCAATCGTCCAACGCTACATTTTACTCATTTTACATTTCCTCATTTTGTAGGCAACTTCTCCGAGCAAAGCGAAGGTGCCGAAGAAGAGACCTGGCCCCAAACCGAAGCACAGACTGCCGCCGACGACTTGTTCCATTTGTCGAAACCCCAAAGCCGACGAGGAGATTTCTGTCACTTGCAAGAGCTGCCCCGTCAAAGGTATACTTTATCACTGTAGTTTTTTTTTTTTGTTTGTTGTTGTTGGTTGTTGTGGCATTGTAATTTGACTGATACTCCGTTCCAGCTCACTTATCGTGCACCACCAAAGAGCTCAAAGGGAAGCCCTCCGTTGAATGGTCGTGCCTTCATTGCTCTCCCCGCCCGAACGCCAAATGGAAGTGTACAGTTTGTGGACAAGGAGCCGGCAAAGTAAGAATGGCAACAGCCACTACAGCAATTTTAGAATGGAATTTAATAAAAGCTTTTTTTTGTTGTAAAAGCCTAAAGGCAGTACAAACGTCAAAGCTGGTATACTTAAAAATACAATAGCATTATTAGGGTTCAGACAGGTCCAACAGCAATGACATACAAATAAAGATTAAAAAACCGCACATAAACATAAATAAGCAGGTAAAAGAAAAGAAAAAATTACGCACGGACTCAACGCACGACCCTGAAAATTCCTCCAAATTCCGTAAGAGAGCACTACTGAGCTCTAATACAAGGTGCGGCAGAGAAACTTGCTGATTTGAAAGGTCAATAAAACAAAGTGGTGTTTGCCGATGGTGCAGAGGTCTAATCCAATGAAGTGACCAATTCAAATCAGCAAGTTTCGCTGCCGCACCCTGTAAGTTTGAGTTTCACCGTCGTGAGGAAAGATTTTAAACGGAGCTCTCGTATCTCCCGGGGAAGAGCGTGGAACAGACGAGAGCCCACCAACATTGGCTGAGGCGAATGAGGGGACGACAAGATCGCTCAGGGACCGAGTCGTGAACCCCAGAGACCAGAGGAAGGGCCGTGAATTTCCGTTTAACCGCGAATTTCTCATTGCAGGATCTGGGAGTGCTCGTGTTGTGCGAGAACTGCGCTCTACAGTATCACAAGCAGTGTCACTCACCCCCGATCCCCGAAACGAAGAAGAACTTGAACTCGTGGAGGTGTTCCAACTGTCCGGTGGTCCAGGGATCCAAATGTAAGAGACCAGACCTACTCCTGATCCAAACGAGTTTCTGAATCAGTTCCTCTTTGATTCTAAACCATTTCTTGGTTTTATTCCAGCACCTGTTGCCGCCAAACGTCCTTCGGAAGCCTCATCCTCTACATCGGGGTCGAGACGGGCTTCAGGAGCCTCCGTCGACGATTTGGCTGAACCCGACGACGCTCTTATCAAACCACAAGACGAACCTGCTCACAAAAAGGTGCCCTGAACCAAATCACCCCTTTCGCCCCAGTCCCACGTTCCGTTTTCTAATTCCTTTGTGGGGTTTACAGTTCCTCAACGGCGGCGTTTGCTTCAAATGTCGCGGGGAATTCCCCAACGCCTACGACAAAGCGACTTGTTCCAATTGCAAGTTGAGCTTCCACGCGAGATGTTGTCGGGCGAAGGAGGTGGCCAATTTAACCCGGCTCGGGGCCCGCAAGGCGAAATGGCGCTGCGACTCTTGCAAGTTTCAAAAAGGGAGAGGAAACCTGGTAAGTCAAAATTGGTTGTAGATCGTAGAAGTTCTGAACTGTAAAATAATATAAGGGAATGTTGTTTAGCCTCCCAAAAAAGAAGAAGCTTCAGACGAAGAACCATCTCTTTCCGGAAGCTTCGTGGACGAGGTGGGCGTTGACTGTGAAGAGGACGCTAAATCCGAAAACGTGAGTTAACGTCTTGTTCAGTGTTTGTCTACTTTTTGATTAATTTCTCGGGGAAGCCCAATTTGCAGGTAGGTACAGTAGATTCAGAACTCTTCCAGAATATAAGTAGAAAGATTGTGAGCAGGTCAATAACAGAGGAAATTAAAGAAACTAAAAAGATTTTTACATTGACGATGTAAAAAATAAAACGTTGCCGCCTGTGTATTGCCGCTTGTGTATACAGGTACGGTTATATATATTTTTACCGTTGGGCTGGGGGACACCCCCAGACCCCCGGATTATTAATTTTATGATTGATGATCAATCCATTGAAATACAGAATGTGTTTTTCGGTGATTTCACCCAGGACTGGTGGAATCTCTTGAAGTAATCAGTCATTCAGGCATATTTACATTAACACACCCCCGACTAACGCTTCTGGTTCGGCCAATTTGAAAAGGCGACTCATGTTCAGTGGACCCACACATTATGTTTTATGTATTCAATTCGCAGCCCCTGGGTCAGCAGACCAAAAAACGCCTTATTTGAAAAGGCGGCACATGATCAGCGGACCCATACTAACGTGTTTTTCCTAAACTGTCTCAGGAATGTGTAGCCTCTCCGGATGGCCGGGGGGATGTTTCTTACTTAGTTACCAGGACACCTTTAAACCAAATAACCTGTGTAAGAACACATTCTCTGTTAAAAAAAAAAAAAAAAAAGTAAGGACATATCGACAGCCACGTTGCAGAAGCCTTTAAGTGCACTTTTTTGCCAAAATAAAGGTTTTGAATTTTTGGGTAAAGTTCGGGTATATTCGGCCGTAACACGTTAGGGGAAACGAGACCCTCAAAACAACGCTAGAAAAGGAGCACGTTAGACTAGAGACTACCCATACACCTGACTCCCAATCCGCGCATGCGCAATCGCACTTTTTTATCGGTAATGTTTCGATGTTCGATCTTCGTTTCGATGTTCCATCACCTTCGATTATCGTCACGGCCATGTTATGCCAGACAGTGAGGCGGTTTCCTATTTTGAACTGCTCCCATGTGGATACACTGTGAATAACGAATCACATCTAGCCTCTCTGATCAAGAGGTTTCATTCCAAATCCAAAATGTCAACTCGACCGGGGCGCCTAGAAGTTATTTTCCTTTTGACCCCAAATTATATTCCGTTTATTATATTCGGTTTATTTGTGCGAGGTGTTGTCGGATTTCGGGGCTGTCCAAAAAGGCGTCCAGACACTCGAAGCGCGAGCAGAGGATCGACTGTGGTGTAGTGGAAATCAAAAGCGAGGCAAGTTCATGTGGCTAAAAATGGGATTTTTGAAGGATCCCTATGTAATCGCGACGGAGGTCGACGACTCGGATCGGCCTCAAAATTTGACATTATCGGTTTCAAGAGGTCTACATTCTAAATCCGAAAGGTCCGTCCGCCCTCCGGGCCGTTTTTGGCAGTAGGAATTTTCTTTAAATTCTGAAATTTTGACAGAATACTTGGTTTACCATCTAGTTGTGCCCACAAGGTTTTCAGTCCGATCGCCCATACCCGTGGGGCGCTATGGGGCTACTGGAGGGGTTTTGAAGGCTTTTAGCTATGGGATCGAGTTAGGTGTCGTTTTCGAGGTATTTTTGGACGTAAAATCCATTTTACGGGGGTCCCGGAACGATCCGAATTCACTGTGGCGATCTACCTATGGGCTTTCATGGGGCTAAAAATGGGATTTTTGAAGGATCCCAGCGGGTTAAATATTTTCCGAGTAAAAAACAAAGAATTTGAAAAAGAAAATGAAAAAACCGCCCTCCATTGTTTCAAGAGGCGGGTTTTGGAAGTTAAGGCAACATTGATTGAAACGCGTAGCGAACAATCAATCTTTCTCATAACGCATCGATTACCGATAAAAAAAGTGCGATTGCGCATGCGCGGATTGGGAGTCAGGTGTAGGTATAGTCTCTAGTCAGTTACTATGATTAAATGCGTACCAATTTTGTAGGAAATGATATTCACAAATTCGCCAACCTACTTTTGTGACAGCTATGACATCTGAAGGCAAAATTATTGAGCCCCCCCCCCCCCCCCCCCCAAGTCGGCCGCCGTTGAGCCGAGCTCGGGAGAAGTGGCGAGCGTCTGCGCGCTGGGCGTGAGTCCCTCGAACCTGCGTTAGCGGGAAGGACACCGATTGGACAGAGTGGGCGAGTTTTTCCCACACCTCTGTTAGAACGGCCGCTTGAGAGCTCTGAAGATAGACGCAATTTTTGGCTTTTTTCACTTTGAGCCAAAAAAAAAAATCGTCTATATTCAGAGCTCTCTCCAGCGGCCGTTCTAATAAAGATAGAAACAAACGTGATTATATATTCTTGCAGAAAATTTCGTTTCCTTAGATGAATGCAGGAAACTGAAAAAAGTCAGAAGTCTTCGAGGCTTTTGGCGTTTCCTGAAGTTAGCTCAACTCTGGCGAGAGGGCAAACTGCAAATTCAGATTCAGCGATCCAAGAGACATGGAGAACCGTTGAGAAAAAACATACATTTGGGGAATATTTCCATTTTCTACCTCTTTTCCATCCGCTTTGGCAATCAGGAGACAATCACGTGCACACACTAAGTACCAATGTTTGCATGAAGAGGGCAGCACATTCTGGCCCAAGCTGAAGGGTCGCGCTATTTGTTGTATAAAGGTCTGACAAAGGTCTGGTCCTTGTAGTATGGAAGTAACCTCCGTGAAGTGCGGGTCAAGTGAATGAAACTATTTTTCAACCATCCTGACTTGATTATAAATTATTACCCTTCTGATCGAGGATCATAATTACTCATATACATTTTTCCTGGAGACTGGCTTTTGGTTTATTATTCTTGGAATAATACACCTATGTTTTCGCGACGGGGGTCGACGACTCCGATCGGCCTCAAAATTTGACATTATCCGTTTCAAGAGGTCTACATTCAAAATCCGAAATGTCCGTCCGCCGTCCGGGCCGTTTTGGGCAGTAGGAATTTTTTTAAAAATCTGAAATTTTGACAAAATAC
This sequence comes from Pilophorus perplexus, assembly GCA_955831195.1. Taxonomy (NCBI): domain Eukaryota; kingdom Metazoa; phylum Arthropoda; class Insecta; order Hemiptera; family Miridae; genus Pilophorus; species Pilophorus perplexus. Next base: position 7,198,772 of record OY037014.1, on the reverse strand, counting down.
TTGGTTTACCATCTAGTTGTGCCCGCAAGATTTTCAGTCCGATCGCCCACACCCGTGGGGCGCTATGGGGCTAAAATGGGGCTACAGAAGGGGTTTTTTGAAGGGTTTCGGCTATGGGATCGAGTCAGGTGTCGTTTTCGAGGTATTTTTGGACGTAGAATCCATTTTTGGGGGTCCCGGAACGATCCGATTTCACTGTCGCGATCTAGAGGGCTTTCATGGGGCTAAAAATGGGATTTTTGAAGAATCCAGGAGGTTAAATGTTTTTCGAGTAAAGAATAAAGAATTTTTGAAAAAACAATGTTTTGAAAAAAAAATCCAAAAATAAATTTTTTGAAAAAAAAAATCCAAAAATTTTTTTTCCCCAACATTTTTTCTTTTGACACAGAAATAATTTTTACGAAATTAACCTATATCAAAGAATAATAAACTCTTGTGTAAAATTTGCAGCGTTTTTGAACCTAGATTTACTGGGCTATACGTTTCCCAAGCTAGGCAAACCAGGGTCCAATATGGCTACCCTGAGAAGGCGACGAAAGAAGAAGATACGGCCCCCTCCACTTTGCCCGCCTTCCGTCAGTGTTACCAACCTGTCTTTGTTTCAGTCTGAAGACGCCTGGTGGAAAAGTCGCCTGCGGCCCATCGAAGTCGGTCCCGCTCAGCCGCCTTTGGGCCCCATTCCGGACCCCCGCGTGCCCGACATCGCCCCCTGGAGTGCTCTTCAGGTTCGGGAGTATTTCGACGATTTTTTCGAAGACTCCGCCATCGGAACGGTGTTCGTCGAGCATGTAAGCCCCCCCCCCCCCCCCCACCCTTCGATCATTTGTGGTCACCTCCCTCAAAATGAAATTTCTTTTGTTTTTCCCTGTTTTCAGGACATCGACGGTAAAGCTCTCAAGTTGATGCGGAGGGCGGACATCATTTCGACGTTCCAAGGAGCCGGGTTTGAGCTGGACGCCACCCTCGACGTCATCCTTCACATCAAACGGCTCCAACTCCGCGTCAACGACCGCCGGTATATTTGGGCCGACACGATGTAGCGTTTTTAACGATTTCAAATCACCTCCTTTGCCGTAGTGTACATTCTATAATTTTCAACTTCCTCAGATTGCTCCTGATGGACTCGTATTGTAGAAGCTTCTTTTAATTGTTTCCCGTGTGTCTTGATAAAGTTTTAAATATTTTAAACGTCTAATTGTCAATCACCTTGCTTATGGGAACATTGTGGACAATTTGACGCGATTCTTAAGACCCTTGAAATGGTTCTAAAAGGTTTTAAGTTGGGTAAGTGGTTTGAAGCTGGTTCGCATGGGTCAGTTTTCGATTAGTTTTTCACGAAGCAATTTATAAAGGGTTTTGGAAAGCTATGGAAGAGTGTGGAAAGTATGGTCGCGTTGAAAGATGACATGGAAGTTTACCTGATCCTTGTATAGCGTTGCCAACCTGCCGAGAAGAAATTTCTGTACCGCCCACCGAAATTTCAATTTTTTTGTCGGCCTGTCATCCGTACGATTTCCGTACAACGTAATTTTGATTTATTATTCTTGGAATAATACTTAGTATTACACCTATGGAATAATACACCTACCTTGGAATAATACACCTATATTTTCGCGACGGAGGTCGACGACTCCGATCGGCCTCAAAATTTGAGATTATCCGTTTCAAGAGGTCTACATTCTAAATCCGAAATGTCCGTCCGCCGTCCGGGCCGTTTTGGGCAGTAGGAATTTTTTTTAAATCTGAAATTTTGACAAAATACACCCGTGGGGCGCTATGGGGCTAAAATGGGGCTACGGGAGGGTTTTTTGAAGGTTTTTAGCTATAGGATCGAGTTAGGTGTCGTTTTCGAAGTATTTTTGGACGTAGAATCCATTTTTGGGGGTCCCAGAACGATCCGATTTCGCTGTGGCGATCTATAGGGCTTTCATGGGGCTAAAAATGGGATTTTTGAAGGATCCCATGAGGTTAAATATTTTTCGAGCAAAAAATAAAGAATTTTTGAAAAAACATTTTGTTGAAAAAAAATCCAAAAAAAAAATTTTTTTTCAAATTTTTTTCCATTAACATAGAAATAATTTTTGCACAAGTAACCTATACCTATCAAAGAATTATAAACCCTTGCGTAAAATTTGCAGCGTTTTTTCCCTGGTGGCCCACTTCAGAAGGAGTCATAAAAATTCAGCCGAAGCCCCTTCTCAACCACGCACCTATCTATTTTTTTAGGCAGCTGAAAGGTTTGCAAAGTTTGTATCTCCTTCCACCAAGGGTTGTATAAATAAAGTCTGCACCCCAAAACTGTGAACAGGCCTATTCATAACAAGCTGCGTTACGAATAGCTTTCTCGAAATCGAGAATAATACAATTTGAGATCAACAAATTTCGCGCCGCACTAACGTTACGCGTTAGAGGGTTCATAATACACCAATCCAGCCGTTACATGTTTATTTTCCTTTTTTTTACACATTACAGTACAGTAACATTTCTATATATCCTTTCATGTATAAACGGTACTTATATACATAACAACCTGCGCAGTGCCTTCATTTTTTTTTTTTTACATTTTATTGCCAACGTGGACACCATTGCCTGCCTTTCATAGTCAAATACATTATAAGTGATTAGGTTATTTTTTTTTTTAATTTCACACGAACATAAAAAGCCTTGTTTTTTTTCCTCCCTAAATTTTGCGTGGAACTTTTTGGATTTTTTTTTTTTTTTTTTTTTTGCTGGGATTCAAGCAGTTGAGGGCAGCAGGATTTTTCATCTAGAACTATCAACAAAAAAACACAGTTCAAGTTGAATGGAGAACATTAACGCCTCAATGGAAGACGAGCCTTCTCCAATCACAGTATTTAAATAATCAACTCAACAATCGCTTTTTCCCCTTCGTGAGGTCAAAAAATCATATTTAAATTCTACTATACACTTTCAACGCTTCTTTTTTTCAACAGATATGTATTTTTCGTTAATATAATCTTTTTCTTTTTTTTCCCCCTCTTTTGTCTCCATGACAACAAATCAGCAGGAACTGGCAAAACTAATGTACATTTCCAAAAATTAAAACAACCAATATTGACATACACATAATACTGATTTTTTTAAATTCTAGACCATTCTCGTTTTTTCCGAATTTTTTAAAAATTTGTATGTATATCTTTTTTCAAATTACAGTGATTCCTATGCATTACATTTTGTGCTAAATACAGGAGTAATATATCTCAATTTATTACAATCATCTAAAATTTGTGTACATATATTGTATACATAAATATTATGTACTTATTAACAGTTTGAAAAGACTTTCTATACTTTTCTTTTTTTTTGGTAAAAAGTTTACGTTTTTTAAAAGAAATGGCAGTGAAAAAGTAATTAATTTTTTTTATGTCTTTTTTGTATTTTGGTTTTTGTTAATATTTGCTAAAATTCAAATTTACAATTTTTGTAAAAATTACTTTATTGCTTCCCTTTTGAAAAATTGTTTTTTAAGCTTCAACTCTCAAAAGTCCTCGTAACAAGCTCGGGATGATAACGTGATGAATTGCTGATAAAAGGGAATGTTTTGATGAAAGTTGAATCCTTTAATAGAAATGGAAGAGTTTGGTTATCTTTTATTTGACTTAGCTCAATGTTATCAAACAAAAGATATGTACGATGTGTGATATAGGGCGTAGAAAAATCAGGCATGATTATGATATAGTTTTTGTCAATGAAGTCTAAACGAGTAAAAAAATATTCCAATTCGACTAAGAAGAAGTGTGTGTCTCATATCGATTACAATGTGCACTTATTGCTCCATCGGGTTCATACAGCATACCATAGTGCCCTACGTGGGGGGGGGGAAAAAGGTTGTACTCAGAGAATCCAGTGGGTGGGTGGAGGGTGTAAGTAACGGAGCTAGTTATGGACCTTGTAGGGCTTTGACTGCAAAGAATGCAACATCGGAGGGTTCTCACAGACTAATGGCAAGTCATTTTCATTCTTTTAGACTTCGATCTTTTGCAATGAATTCGCTCAAAGCAGCGATCTTAGTGGCTGGGTTGTGACTAATTTTCCACGTCAGTCGCCGCTAAAGCACTGATCCTAGGTCTTAATACTGTTCTGAAGGTCGTTCTGCTGCAAGTGTTAGCTCAGCATTAATTCTGTCTGGGTGTTCTGCATCCTGATCCATCAGCGTGACAGAGCTACGAGGGCAGCAGCACGACAGAGCCACCAGGCTGATAGCATAACAGAGACGCAAAACTTATAGCATGGAAGAGCCACCAGGCCAACAGCATGAATGAGCCACCAGGGCAACAGCATGACAAAGCCACCAGGCCAACAGCACGACAGAGCCACCAGGCCAACAACATGACAGAGCCACCAGGCCAACAGCATGACAGAGCCATCAGCACGACAGAATCACCAGGCTGATAGCATAACAGAGACAAAGCTTATAGCATGACCGAGCCAGCAGGCTGATAGCACGACAGAGACACAAAGCTGATAGCCAGGGGAGTTCTTTGGAGTCATGCTAGTGCTCTGGTGGTGGACAGGAAAGGATAGTGTACTCTTTGCTAATACCTCAACACTGCAAGGTAGAAGAGCTCTTCTTCCATCCTAGGGCCATTCCCAAGATCACATCAAGGAAACCAGTTTGTCCCCGTAGCCTCAGATTACTGGAATGGACTAAGGCCATCCTCAACCATGAAGCGGTAACAATTGCCACAGCAGGTCGAACACGTCTTCAGCAGGCATGGAAATCCGCCCGAAATTCACACTGACTGGGGGCGCAACTTTGAATCAAAGGAGATAATTAAAACGAGCCACCTCCTGTTACCCTCGACTCAGTCGACCCAACTGTACTCCAGTCCCTGTACCTGTCCGGACGGCTGCTGGAACGCCTCAATCGAACAATAACCAAGTTCTGTACAACCGTTGCGAACCAGAAGCAAAATGAGACAGGCCTATACCACTCTTCCTGCTGTTAATTGCTCGGTCTTCGAACGCTATGGCCCAATTGGCAGGTGTTCTACCAATTTTGATGGAGAAGTAGGAGCAATAAAGATGGCTCTTGAGGCACTGTCTGCCATCATTCTGGTGGAATCCCAGGCTGCCTGTTCAAACAGTCCGATCGACTCAGGAACGGTGCTGGCCTGCCTGTTGTCCACAGCATGCTCAGCTCCGGAAGATCTATCTGTTTCCAGTGGCTACCGTCGCCCTGCTACATTCTGGGAAACGACATAGCGGACTCCCTGGCCAAGGCATGGAACAGCCGAGCCCACCTCTGGCATACCACTCAGTGAAGAAGTCCATTAGGAATAGCCAGTTCCATCAAGACTCACCATCAGCAGATCAGCTCAGGGAAGCAGTCGGCCTCACAGTTCGACAGCGACGGTAAGATCCCCGCAACTCAAACTTCCGGACCGCAATGGGGCACGATTATCTAGGCTGCTGTTGCACCACTTGCTCACAATGTGACAGAGGAGAAGAAATGGATTTCTCCCATCTCTTAGCGGACATAAGAAACAATTTCGCCAAAGATGAATCCCATTGAACCCGAAATACAAAGCTGTACTGGATGGCAAGGGAGCGAATGACCATGCTGCCAGCTAACACGGCATAAGGGGGGAAAAGTAAGAGTTCTAACTTGCAGCAAGCACATGCAGGAAACCAGGGAGTGCCAGGTTCATGGAGGCCCTGATGCAGCAACAGAAAGAACGTTTCGACCGCCGCGCTCGCCAGAAAGACCTGGCTGGGGATTGGGTCTCGCTACACGACCCAAAACGAACGTTGGTGGGCTGCCTGAAGCTCCAATGGACAAGCCCATGGGTCGTGGAGAAGTGGAACGATGTCCGGCGATGTACCGGGTTTAGCTGAGGAAAGCCAAAGCCCTCAAATCTCCCGTTTCTCCACCTTCCCAGATTCACTGAGTAGACAGTTTTCCACCCCTCATCAACCTATCTCTTATAAATGCCATAGTATAATACTAAAAATATCAACTCTCAAACCATTACATTACGCCTCACATACTCACCTAATTCATTTTTCCCAATCAAAAGGCCTTCAAATACCTAATTAAATTGTTTTTCCGTTACAAGCTGAACAATCAAAGCTACTGTCAAAACAAAATCAGTCGTTTTTTTGTTCAATTTAAATGACTAAGTCAATGCAAAACTGCCTACTTTTTTTTTCTCGTCAAAATGTTTACGAAAGCTCCAAATCTCCAAGTTGTTGCTGTAGCACTCAACCTGTTCAATTATTATTATTTGTTTAACCAGAGAAATTTTATTTTGTCCAAGCGCCTTACAAATGGTCCTTCTGTCAGTCCAAGTGCGTTGCCATTCGATGAAAATTCTATTTGAATTGTGGGAAATGTCGTTTGCACTTTTTCCTATTTGATTTGAGGGACTTTTCACTAGAGCACCACTTAACAAGGCTTTACACACAAAAACGAAGTAGGCCTTTTTTTGAAAATTCCAACGTTGTTTTTACGCCAAAAAAAAATTGTGAAAAAATGTTTATGAACTTCGCGATTATAAAATTTGTCGACAGAAAGCCCCTATTACATTGCTAAAAAGCGGATAGGTACAGGTTTTTTAATTGTTTATAGATTAAAATGTACAACCAGCCACAAAATTTCAAACGCGGCCAGAATCGCCAAAAATTAAATTCGTATTTTTTTGTTTTAAATTTATTGAGTATACACTTTTAGTAGTTTGGTTTATTTTAAACATTTTGGGAGATCGGAAATTTCACGAACTTTACAACTTTTTTTTGAAAGCACTTTTACGGGTCAAAATGCCATGAGACGCTAAATTTGTCGAAACTAGCTTGCTTTAAGGAGTTTTTTTTTTTTTTGCACTACTGAATTTTGCCACTCGCACACATACAAGGATATGAAGTCCATCACGAATGTACAACCCGATTTGAAATTTTGAACGAAAATGGGATCAAGGAGACAAAATGGCGCTTATCGTTCACCTCATCGATTGCGCGAATCGATTTTCGAGGGGGTCAACGATTGGCGGCATTTTGAATCGATAGTTTGGTTAAAAAATAACAGAAATCAATATACGAACGGGTTGTTCGGGTCAAGGATGAAGTTCGTCGAAACTCCGAACTCGGAAAATGTGTAGCGTTTTCATTTGAGGTTGAGCGTCGCTGAGTCGTCGGAGTTCTCACCGTCGGCGTCGTTTCCGCCTGCGCCGCCGCCGCCCCCGTCGGTGACTTCGGAGCCGCTCGTTGGCGTCACGGCTTCCATGTCTTCGGCGAAGGGGTTGTTCCTGGAAAATGGTTTAGGAGTGTTTAGGAGGTTGGTAGGAGTGTTTAAAGAGGGTGTTTGGTGTTGTTGGTACCTGTTGACTTTCAGGGTGTATTTAGGCGGTGAAATGGGGCCGCTGGATGAGGTCACGATAGGCTCGTCGTGTACACCGGGTTCCAAGTCCTCAGAGTCGAATACGGCACCGTTCTGACCCATGGCCATATGCGAGGGCGGACCCATGTTGGCCGCCATGTTGGACGCCATGCCGATCTGTCCCACGCCCATGTTCCCCGCCATGTTCCCCATATGCGGGGACGGGCCCATGGATGTCGCCAGGGGGCCCTGAGCCAGTGACGGCCCCAGAGGCCCCCCGTTCGCCATGTGGTGGTTGGCGGTCGGAGGCCGCTCAAAAACAGACTTCTTCGAGTCAAAATTCGCCTTGGAATCGAAAGTGGATTTAGCGTACTCATCGTCCGAAGACGAGGGTGGCGTCACAGGAGATGTAACAACCTGAAATCAATCACTCATAATGTTTCACCGCCATCTTGATTATTTTGTACCTTTTCACTCAATTTCAACTCACTTGGGGCTTTGGTTTGGCTGGGAGAGGTGGTGGAGCGGGGGCAGCGCATCCTGGTCTAGGAGGCAGGCAGGGTGCTCGCTCTGTCTTCGGCAAACAAAAACGTTAGCAATATGACGGACATTTAAAATTAAACAAATTTTTTCAGCCATGTTTAACACATAATTTATTTGTGTATAATTCAACACTTATGTACACTGTACAAAACTATGTACAATTTGGCAAAATAGTTACCTTAACTGGAAAACAATGAGTATGTACATTTGTTATGACATCATAATTCTCTACTGTGTCTGTCATGGTGATATTTACGACGAGAAATGTGTACAACAATGTGCCCCTCCTCGTCCACTCAAAACAGAAAACCCAAAAATTGTATTCGAAGTCCAAAATTACTGGCAAAGTATGAAATTCCATAATTTTTAACTGTCTTTAGACACATTGGTGTGCAACCCACATAATGCCTACCATTTATTTAGGCAAAATATACAATTTAATTGAACGGAGTTAAAAGAATGTAGTACACTAGGGTAAGTGTAACCCAGAAAATCTTTAGTTCAACTTTTGACGCTCAATCTTTTTGAAAATTTTACCATAGGTTTATCAAACTAGCCTTAATCATTGGTTAAAGTTTGAAGTCAATGTCTTGATTAACTTCTTAGAAATGAACAATATAAAAATTGGGATCAAAGTTACACTTGCCTCCACTATATGAGGGGCAAGTGTAAATCTGGCCTGTTTGCACTTATAACTTCGCGCAACTCGAATGGGGCAAGTGTAATACTACACACACATTAAAAACAGCCAGAAAACTTATGTTTTAGTTTTTATTCAGTCCCGAAATGGTTGTTTGCTGCCGGTGCAGCGGTCTAATTCTCCGGTGGCGAGGGAGAACAAACGACACCTCTCCTGACGTACATATCTTATAGAGCTTTAGGTCGTCGCATGAATTAGGAATTTGGTACGATGAAGGAAGGAACTGACGACGTTGATAAAAAGCTTGAAGACACTTGGATTCCTAGCGTAAGCAATATTCTCATACAAGCGATGTACGTGATGTTTTTCTTCTGTTGTACGTGAAAATCATCGTTGTTCCTAACATTTCTTTCGGGTTCGATCACTCATGCAAAACCACCGATACTCGTTGTAGGGCACCCAGGCTCACGGATGTTGAAGGTGTACCTACATGCAAATATTGAGCTCCTAATTGATTAATAGGTCTATGATTATTTGTTTGTGTGTTTGGGGTAAGGCCTCTAGCGTAACTGGGATTTCGCCCGCGGTGTCTGTGGAGGTAAAGGAAGGGAGTAGAATGCCCCCTGCCCAGGGCATAACATCGTGATCTGCTGACCTGGGAGGCGGTATAGAGGCAGAAAAGCAAGACCCGCGATCTCCAGACTGGCAGGAAGTGTTGTGGTCTGGGATGCGTTGGTCTCTGGAAGGGAGTCCAGGGGAATCTTATATTGAAGTTGATGTGTCAACATCAGTATTAGTTCTCCATGGATCCGCAGCTAATACGGGAATCAGAGGGCTGGCTTCCCCAGACAAATACGATTCTTACGAAAATCCTCTCTCCCGGCGAACACAGTTGAATTGTCAACAATGGTTGCGTGGGCAACGGATTCACGCGTAAAAATTGGGTCCGCTGACCTGGCTTCCCCAGACGAAGTAACGCCAGGGGATGCCCGGTCCTCGAAAATCCCTCCCAATCGAAAATGCACCGCGTATAGACATTTCAATTTAATATTTATAGACGGTCATTGGAATGATGAAGTCGGCGGTGAGATTGTGACTGTCCGAGTAATGAGCGGTGCTCCCGCTCACGAGAGAATTTGGACTTCACAATCACACCGCCGACGATGGCGCTTCTCGGGCGGGAATTTACTGTAGTGTGGGAATTAACGCTCGTGTTCGTCCAACGTCTGCTTTCACATCGGTTTTATCCACCCTCGATTTCTTTCTCGCACCGTCCAATTTCTTAGTATGTTTCCGACGTGCGTCATTTCGCGTTAGTATAAATTGAGCAAATTGTTCGCCGAGGATACTTCGCGAAGATAACGCTTCGCTTCGAAATCAAGAAACTCTCCGGAATCCATAACACTTTTGTGCATCAGTAATTCGTGTACCACTTGGTTACAACTGCTTTAGTCGGTCGCGTGGCGGGTTCTCGTGACGCTGCGACGATTTCCGAGTTGCCAAAGCAGACACGAAAATTTCAAAATCAGCCTAATTTGTCCTTTTATGTTTCATGATGACATCATTGACACATTGTGTCAATTTAAAAAAAAAAAATCAATATCCGTCCTCCCTTTAATTTCTTTTTTAACATTAGGTAACATCAAAAGAAAAATTAGAAACATTTGTGGTCGATTAAAATTGTTGACTCCTCACGAAAACCGGTTGACTATTCGAAAAACCAAAAAATTTTAACCGAGCAGCGGTTCTTCCTATACTGGCCCTTGCTTTGACCTCAGCAGTAAACCCTTAAAAGGTACCAAAACTTCAACTAATGTACGAATAAATTCAAATATGGAGGAACACAAAATTAAGAAGCAGCTCAGCTAGGGAAATCTAAATTTAAAATTAAAAAACACACCCATGCACAACTGGCAGTATGGCATTTTCAACTGTTATGGACATTGAAAATAATGTACGAAATGCAACCCCCCCTGATTGACTAGTTTGAAAATAATGTACGAAAATGAGACTAGTTTAAGTTAATCCATTTAAAAAAATATAAAAAATCAACGTTACTTACCTTTTGTGAATTCGACAACACTGCAGGGATTGAATCGATTTGTTCTACAACCACCCCCTCAAATAGGAAACAAATGGGAACGTTCGTGATGTGCGTGTCCAGCAGTTTTCCGTACTTTTCCCCCCCGCCGACGCCTTACGGTAATAATGTGCTATCTAATGGTCCATGAAAGTGGATGAAACCGGTTTTGATGGGATGAAACCCAAAATTGATGATTTCAGAAAGAAAAAAAAAAAAAACTGAACAGGGAGGTGGGTTGTTGTTCACTTACCGACCACTGCCGATAACCTCCGTACACCATCTCTGTGCACAAGAAATTTAAATTTTCCATTAGCCGAGGCACCAGTCAGATTTTTGTCAGTCTCTCCCACGATAGATTTCCATGAGGAAATTTTAGGGCAATTTGTGATTTGTTGAAAAGCTTTCGGCAAGCGAAGATAAAATGACTTCAATGCGCTATAAATTAAACTTACCTATTGTCTGCCCTTGAGTGGGGATTATTTAAGAAATAAACGCAAAAAGCAGAGGCTGTCGACGTATTGTTGTTACTTTTAACCAGGTCTGGAGTTTAAACGAGTTTAATGGTAAACGGTGTTAGAGCGAGGATGTGAAAGGGATGCGGGCTTGGTTTGGGGGCGATCCAACTCCGCTAAAGTCCATCTAATTGCGAGAGAAAACGTCCCACTTCGATGATAACTCCGCCAGCTGTTTGTTATCGGGTCAATGTGGGTTCAACCATCTCTGCCAGCTCAGTTCCAGAGATCCGTTTGTCCTTGTCAACACCTCGACTGGGGCTAGCAAGAGAATACAAGAAGTAGGTGACTAGCCTTCCCTGGACCTTAGGCGCAGAAATCCCAAAATCCAGAGATGCAGGAATCCGGAGATCCCGAGACCTAGTGATCCAGGAATCCTGACATTCAGAAAATCAAGAGATTCAGTGATCCAGGAAAAAAAAAGTACCAGAGGTGTAGAAAATCCAGAAAGCCTAAGATTCATAAATCCACAGAACCAGATTCCTGGAATCCAGGGATCTACAGCTCCATGAATCCAGAGATCCAAAAAATCCAGGAATCCAGAGAATCAGGAGTCCACAGAACCAGAATACTGGAAGCTAGAAATTCAGAAAAAAAAGATCCAGAGATCCATTTGCTCTTGACGTCAACACCTCGACCAGGGCTAACCCCAGTCTTGCTAACAAGAGAGTACAAGAAGAAGGAGAGTATGAAGTAGGTGACTCGCTTCACTGGACCTTAGGCGCAGAAATCCCAAAATCCAGAAATGCAGGAATCCAGAGATCCCGAGATCTATTGATCCAGAAACCTACAGAACGAGAATCCTGGAATCCAGAGATCTAGAACTCAAGAAATCCACAGATCCAGGAATCCAAATATGTAGACTGTTAACTGATCAAAAGTCTGTTGCTTACATGTTCGACATGAACCACAAAAGTAAGATTAAAAACGAAAAGATCATGCGTTGGCGTCTGGAGCTTACTTGCTATTTATTTGACATATTCTTCCGCCCTGGCCGGGACAACAAGGCAGCAGACGCTTATTCTCGAGTGTCAGAGAGGAAGAACGACATTACAGCAAGCAACTCGACGCTATCTGAGCTCGAAGCTATCTCTGCCATCCAGGCGTCCGAAGGATGCTACATTGGATCCGAAGCAAGAACCCAGCCTTTTCTATCGATGAAATAAGCCGCGTAACGTCGGCGTGCTCTACTTGCACCGAACTGAAACCACGATTCCATCGCTTTCAGGGTTGTCTCGTGAAGGCTACTGCGCCATTTGAACGCCTCAACATCGACTTCAAAGGGCCACTCCCAGGAACGTCGTCAGGCAAGCGATATCTGCTGACAGTTGTAGATGAGTATTCGTGCTTCCCGTTTGCGTACCTCTGTTCTGATATGTCCACTCCAACAGTCATCAAGCACCTGCACGAGCTATTCACGACATTTGGGCTCTCAGCTTACATCCATTCGGATCGAGGCACCAACTTCATGTCTTCCGAGCTAAAGGAGTATCTTCACTTGCGGGGCGTTGCAACCAGTCGTACGACAGCATACAACCCCCAAGGGAATGGAAAGATAGAACGGTTCAACGGTATTATACGGAAAACGGTGGAGCTCGCGTTAGACACCAATGGTTTGAAAACATCGCAATGGGACATGGTTCTTCAAGACGCACTACACGCAATAAGTTCGCTGCTCTGCACTGCAACCAATTCGACCCCTCACGAAAGGATGTTTTCTTCAACCGGCGTTCTTCTAATGGAGGCTCACTGCCATCGTGGCTGACAGCACTAGGGAAAATTCTCATGAGGAAGCACAATCGAGCAGCCAAGTACATGCCAGCCGTCGAGGAAGTGGAGCTAATAGAAGCCAATCCTGAATACGCTTTGGTTCGGCTAGCTGATGGAAGGGAAGAAAACGTGTCCCTGAGACACCTCGCGCCGTACGGAGACACTCATGAGTGTGTTCCAAGACTCGAAACGAATCCTCCAATGACTCCGGAAGATGAAAATCCCTCGCCTTCAATCCCTGAAGGGTCCCAGCAGGACCATTCATAAGAAGACGGAGTCTCGAACCTCAGGAGAAGTTCGAGAAACAAGACAACTCCTGGCCACTTAAGTGACTACGTTCTATTTTAATGGCAGGGGAGAATGTGGTGATCCTCTCCAGTGTTTTGTTGCATAAGCAACACATATTATGTATTTCCAAGACTCTCAGTATTCAGCGTTCCCCAAATTTCTTAATTTCATTCGTACGGTTTTGGCTAATAAAACCTTAACTCAAAAGGTTTTATCATTTCACTATTATTTTGAACGGTTTCGCCGAAAATCTCTGGCAAGCCAGCTTCAGTTCTTTTGAAACGTTGGTAGGTATGTTGGATCGCATTGAGGCTGCAACTGTTATTTTGAAACGGTTTTACCGAAACAGTCTGCCTGGAGGCGATGGAACAGATTGGCTCACGTGATTTGAGGCGAGGGTTCTCGTCGCATAGGTAGGTACTTGAGGTGTCGGCCCTGTCTGTTTATTTTGTTTCCCTCTCCCCCATGCCTCTCCACTCAGTGAGTCCTTCTGTACAAAGGCCTTTTATAAGCTGAAACTGGACATCACAATTTCGAGCACTGACAAGCCGCAAGGTAAAACCTTTCATCGAGCTTTAAAAAAATCATGGTTTTAAAACCTTCCATCGACACTTATTCCTGACTTTGTGGGAGTGAATACACGTTCGATTTTCCAATAGGTACCTAACATGAATCGACTCATGTCGTCAGGCCACCCAGAGCCGCTACGTGTTTGGGAAAAATGCTGCCCAGAAAGCAAAGTGTGGCTTGCATTAGGATTCAAACTGGGCATGATTTCCTGGCCAAGCATTTAGACGCATGTCCGGCCTTGCAGGACATAAGAGAATTAATTAGAGACGACGACACCATCTGGAGTAAAAAATCAACACTTTATTGGGCTGCTCGAGAACGGATGGCCACAGAGCCCCGTATACAGCGTAGTTGAAAAACGCTGCAAATTTTACACAAGGGTTTATTATTCTTTGATATACGTTACTTGTGCAGAAATTTAATTCTGTCAATGAAAAAATTAAAAAAAAATTTTTTTTTGGATTTTTATCTCAAAAAAAATTTTTTTTTTTGGATTTTTTTGTTCGAAAATGTGTTTTTTTTTTTCAAAAATTCTGTATTTTTTACTCGAAAAATATTTAACATCCTGGGATCCTTCAAAATCCCATTTTTAGCCCCACGAATGCCCTAAACATCGCCCCAGTGAAATCGGACCGTTCCGGGACCCCAAAAAATGGATTCTACGTCCAAAAATACTTCGAAAACGACACCTAACTCGATCCCATAGCTAAAAGCCTTCAAAACACCCCTCCCGTAGCCCCATTATAGCCCCATAGCGCCCCACGGGTTTGGGCGATCGGACTGAAAACCTTGCGGGCACAACTAGATGGTAAACCAAGTATTTTGTCGAAATTTAAGATTTTTAAAAAAATTCCTACTGCCCAAAACGGCCTGGACGGCGGACGGACATTTCGGATTTAGAATGTAGACCTCTTGAAACGGATAATGTCAAATTTTGAGCCCGATCGGAGTCGTCGACCCCCGTCGCGAAAACATAGGTGTATTATTCCAAGAATAATAAACCAAAAAAGGGGGTTGATTACTGGCGGAGTTAGATAAACTTCTGGCGGAGTTGGAGGGTCCCCCTTTGTTTTGGGTTTGGAGGGGTTAACCATCCGTTAAATTAAAGGGGTCTGCTTGTGTTAACGTTTTAAATGTGCTGAGTCGGGAAAATTGCCCGTATATCCAAGTTGTCAGCCGTGCTACCGGTGCTTACCATAGCATAGGACGAGGTGAGTGTCCAGTGGACCGCCCATCTTTTTTTTTCGGCTTATTTCGTTACGTCCACAACGAGTGGTTGAAATGAGAGTGATCGTCAGGTGGCTGTACTCCCCCCACAACACAAATTTTACATGATAACTACATGAATCTACCAGCCAAACGGGGGGAAAAAACTTCAACAACAAATTCTACTTTCACAGAAATCTACAGAGGGATAGACCTTCACACAAATTTCGAATGAACCAACTTTGATTTTTCGTATTCAAATTCGTTCTATATCTATTCGGACTACTGCGGTCTAAAGAACCCTCAATGCGTGAGCTAATTCTGCTACAGCGGTCCTTAAAAAAAATTCAGACCCCCAAAAGCGTGATCAAACGGAAAATGTGTAAAATGATACCTCTGGTTTGCATGGAAATGAAAAAGAAAAAAATTATTGCGGGAAAAGCACTAGAAAAAATGCACCATCAGGCAGAATCAGAGCGTTTTCGGAATTCGGCGAGAAAAAAAAAAAACACCCTGTCAGAATGATCAAAAACGTAATCACATTAAAAACTCTGATTTTACCTTTTGCTGAATGTTTCAAGCATCTAAATGGTTCTTATGATGGACGGGTTCTTATGGATCTTCCTATATCTGTAAACAGCCAAAGGACCCCATACAGTCACTGTTTTCTGCCGGAGGACCTACGCCGTGTCTCAGTAAAAAAAAAAAGAAAAAAAAAAGAAGAAACCAGGCAGGCAATAAAACAATGAAAAATATTTCGAAAAAATATAATAATACAAAATCATGCTGTGGAAAATTTTCAACAATTTAAAATTTTTTTAAAAAAAAGTGACAATTTCCTTAGGCGTTGACTACTTATCACAATCACAGAAAAAATCACGAGAAACCCGAGGGAGGTTGCAACGGTTTTCCACGATGGCCCGACGGCCAATCAGCCCTATCCTTCAAAACCCTACGTTCATAACATCTTATAAATTGGTGCTGGCATGCCTGCAAGCCGAAGTGCCTTCCAAGAAAAAAAAAAAGACAGGAGGGAGAAAAAACTACCGGCAAAATAAAGTTCGCTCTAGTAAAAAAAAATTGCAACTTAAAATTTGTTGTTCGTGAAACAGTGCCGAGCGCAAATAAACGTCAAAAATAAACATTCAATCTACCTATGTACAAGGGGGTAGAGAATGGTGGGAAACTTTACCCGTGGCGGAGGGCCAGATGTCCAGGAGGTATTTCATGACGGATATGGGGCCGTGGAACTCGAGTTGGTCGTTGAGAGTTTCCGAATGGAGGACGAGCACTGGGGCGAAACACGTGGAGAGGGCTTGGGTGGACATTTTGTTGCGGTCCTGCTGCGAGGCGACCAGAGCCAAGTGGTTCATGAGGTAAATGAACGTGCACTGAAAAAAAAGACGGATTACAATTGGATGCATCAACGGGTTTTCGTCGTCGGTTTGAAGACTGGCACAGACCTATCATCGGTACAATACACAAGAAAGGGGCATCCTTGACTGCGATAACTACCGAAGTCGTGAGAGGTGGTCCAGAGGTAGATGCACCTAGAGGAATGGAAGACTCGGCTTGAACAGACGTGCATGAGTACCGCTCCAATATGCTACCGTCGATGTACTACATGTTCACTACATCGATGTATGCTACCTACCGACCTACTGCTACCTACATCCCGCAGAAACTCGACTTTTTTCCGAACTACTAGACAAAGTGAACAATCTAAACACTAAACAGAGATACACAGTATAGTGAAACCTCGATAAGTGCAATCCCAAGGGAACAGGTGTTATCGCGCACTTGTAGAGGTTTTTCAGTTTGAGAGATTTTCACTTAGGGAGAAATTGCACTTACAATAGGTCTCAACTACTCACCCTATTGACATGTGGAAGGCAGTCGAGTATGGAGAAAATGAGGGAAGCATTGCCCTGAGGATCGTCAGGAAGGCAGACCGAAACAGCGTCGGCCAACATCTGATACAGACATTTGGTGACCAAAGGTTCGGGAAGTTCCCGCAAATAGTCTTTCAGAACGCCTGAAACAAGAATCAGAATGAGCTGGATTGTTTCAGAGCACAAAACTAACCTGACAGGTTTAGGCTCGTTGGGGGGGGGGGGCTCACCCGTAATGACGTTGATGTCTGGCACGTTGTCCGACGACAAGTCGACGGTTCGAGGGCTCCTTTCGAAAGCCTCTCGGAGGATACGTTTTTTCGTTGCTGAACCGCACAGCCGATAAAGACCGATAATGTCTAGGCCACGACGTTCAACTTCCTCGACGCACCGTCTGACTAGCGTCGGGATGTTGAGGGCGTCGCCTTTGAGAATTTCCGAAGCGATTGACTCTCTATTCACTACCGTTTCTAGGTCCGTTCCAAAAATACCTGAAAAACGACAAATGATGACAATCACGAAGTTGAAGATGTGCGGAGTGTTTGAATTGGTGAAAATACTCACCCTGTGTTTTGCCTCTTGGCACTATAGGTTGCTTAGGCTTACGTAGGAACGTCTGTTGTGGGGTGGTGTGGTGGAGCCTCATGTATAAAGTTCCCCGAGGCTCGATTTTCACCGCCAGCTGGTGTACTGGCGATTCCGCTAAAAGTGCTGCTAACTGAACTGAACCCTGGAAAAAACCGAACATAGCTCAATGGCGGTTAGGGACGGCACATCGATGAAAAACATTGATGCCACCATCGAAAGAAGAACGCCCATAACCATCGACCCAAAACATCGATGCTTCGATAACATGAGCTGAAGGACTTTAGAGATGGGCTGTCCCAATGATTTTGAATCATTCATCTGGCACTTTACTTTTCTTTTGTAACTTTCCCTCTTTGAGAGTTTGGGGGTTTCTTCAGTAAAAATGTTCGCGCTTCTGGTTCCCATATTGGCGCCACGTGCATCTTTTCGCCTTCAGTTGCTACCCAGGAGTCTTTGGATCCTCCAGGAACACACTTTGATGGGTCCTTGAGCCGAAACTAGTAGCGAGCTCAACTGGCACAGTTGCTGGACTCCCACCGAACAAAAAATTAAGGGGATTCGGTTGCCATAAAGAGTCAGTGCGACGCGCTCCTGAAAATGGAACTGCACCTCCTACTCCAGACTTGTCCAAGGATTGCAAAGTTAGTTCCAAGCTGGCTAAGGGTTTCCTAGGCTTGCCAAGATCGTCCCAAGCTGTCTAGGGAGTTCCAAGGTTTGTCTGGATGGCATCCACGCATTCCAGACCTGCCCATGGCTTGCAAAGCTGGTCCGTCTGAACATGCTGGCAAAAGATTTAGTGCTCGAGAGTCGACCACCGTTTCAACTTTGACCGAAGGAGTGGATTGCAATGCCCCGAAGCATCGATGTTTTGATAACTTCGACGGCAATATCCCATCGCTATCCCCCACTGGTGGCTCACCTTGTAACATAATTTGTGGCGATACTGGGGGTCCCAGGAGTATATGAGGAAATCGAGTTCTCGATTCGAGACGAGGTCCAACTCGAAAGTTTCGTCCCAATCGAAAACGAGATCCGCCGTCCTCACGACCGTCCTCGCCTTGTGGACGCCGTCGCACTCGAGGACGCAGTAGAGGTCCCTCACGACGCTATTACCTCCAGCTCCTGAAGAGGATCGGACAAATGAGCAACAACAACAACAAAAGTGATAACAACAACCACTGCGGCACTGATCTCGTAACCCTACCGAGGTTGGTGGTGGAGCCGGAAGGGTTTGTTGACGCCCGCAGACCGCGCCCGCTCAGCAGATGAAGCCACAAGAGGCCGCTCACGTCCGCCTGTCCGGTCCTCCCAACCGACTGCTTGTACTTGAGAAATTCTAACAATAAATAACGAGTAAGAAATAACAATAGGACGCACAACCTAAGAAAATTCCATTCTCATCAGAAAACAAGTTTTTTGTGCCATAAATAAAATTTAATTTTGACCAAAAAAACGAAAATTTTGAGAGAAAAGATAGAAAAAAGAAGAAAAATGCAGAGCAAAAAATTACGTCTATGACAGATAACGTGTAAATGTCAAACTTTATGAAATTTGCGAAGCAGCTCAAAAAATGGACTATCAAATTTTTCAGGAGACATCAGTATTTCGCCCTCCACAAAAATACACGAATTTTTCCAAATTTACTTCTTTAATTAAAAAATTTCCTTCACGGAATTTCCAGCGTCAATTCTAGAAAAACTAAAATGCAACTGTCTAAAGCTGGGAGGGTTTTTTTTCTCGTCGTTTTGGTGCATTCAAAGCGCCTTACCAAGCTTGTTAGGGCTAACTAGGCAGGTGAAAACGGGAGGGGCGAATGGGGGGCCAAACTAGAAACCTGGATGCTTTGAGAGGGAGGTTCAAAAACGTGACGGAACACTTTTCATCACTATGTGCGGCTGCGGGAAGGAAGCAAGCTTTCGGTTGTTATTTACCTAAAGTGTCTTGAGTCCGTAGTTGTGAGGAAAGAAGTATAAGGAGAATTATAAATGAAGAATAAGTGAATAGAGAGTAGAGTGAAGAAGAAAACCTTTGGAGGAGAATCAACGATTAGTTCACGGTTTATTTATTTTAAATTTAGTTTATTGAGACTTCGGAGGTGTTTACAGTTCATGTTGATCGAGAGAACCCCCTTGACAGCGGGGACGTTGCGCTATTAAAAAATAGCACTAAAATTATTGAGTTATAATACCGAAAGGAAATGTCGATATGGTAAACGTGTAAAGGCGCCAACGCCAGTGAAAAAACGTGCAAAAGCGCCACTTCCTGTCAAAATGCCCTCAAACCGTCATTTGTAAAAGCGCAAGAACCAACTTACAAAAACTCCCTCAAGCGAGCGGCTCCTCGCTCGTTATTGTTGTCCATCTATGTATATAACAAGGGACGACTTGTCCCAATCAAAATCGTTTAAAATACACTTTTTGAGTTATTTGCCATAGTAAAGACATAAAATGTCAAAATACTTAACTCAGAATGTAGCTTCAAATCACATCCGTGGCATAATAGAAGCACTTGTCGTCAATTCACTTTGAGTCAAATCACGTAGGTATCGCTTTTCTTCTTTTGGTTTATTATTCTAGCCCGAGTCGTTTTGGGCAGTGGGAATTTTTTAGTATTTGCCAAACAACTTAACTGCTTATCGTTCTTCTGCGCATTACTTGTGACTCTCTACCACGAGTATTAGTTTGCTCTTGGAACTTTCATAACGCAAAGAATGATCTCCTAGAGAAGGCCTGGCGCTTCTACGTGACTTTTATCCACGGTAGCCGTCAACATAATTTTTATTCATTTATTACTTTTTCGCTTTCAATTTTGTCGTGATAATCAGCAATATCGACGGCTACCGTGGATAAAGCGCCAATACTTTTTTCCTATTTCTAATGGTCATGTAAAAAGTAAAAAGATTGCTACATTCTGAATTATGACTTTTCTAAGTAGGTTCTGGCGCTTTTACAACTACTAGTTCAGGGGAGGCTGGCAAAGAGGGCGGCGCTTTCACGCGTTCTTTCACTAGCACGGGCGCTTTTCCACGTTTACTATGTTGACTACCAACTGTCTTCAGCAACTGAGCTTATCCACTTTTGAAAATCTACAGAACTACAGAATACATACTAACTGAATACAGAAAATACCTACATTAAAATTGAAATAACGTAGCTTCCAGTATTATCGTCCTGCCAGATTGGCCACATTTTCAAGCAGCTGTCATAGAATCCCCCTTGAACTTTTTACATTTTGATCAAGCATCACCATAAACACCTTCATGTCTGTCTTTTTTACATGTTATTTTTGGAAGAGAATGGAATATAAAGACAATGACGTAAGATGGTAGAGGCAACTAATCTGATAGGCAATTAGAATGTAACCATTGCAACCCTTTTCAAAATGAAAAGATGAAACGACTATAGGTTAACCTTTGACCAGATTTGTCGCGTCGACCTCCACAATTACAAGAATTGAGTAAGTAGAAATTCAAATCTCCATCGTGGAAAACTCACCAGCCGGGTTGATGTGGAGGAGGGAGGAAGAGTGTCGCGTCGAGGGTTTGATGGCGGCGGCGAGTTCGGAACTGGAGAGCGGCGAAGGTAGCGAGCCTTTGCCCATACTTTTGGCCTCGAGTTCGAGCAGGTTGTGCATTCGACGGAGGGAAGCAGAGCGGGAGGTTAGGGCTGAGCTGTGATGGCGGTCGAGCGTTGAGCTGACTCGGTCGAGGGTTGATACCCTGTGAGTTGGTTCGGTTAGGTGTGAAGTTTCAGAGGATAGAAAAAGGTGATTTTCGTAAATTTACCTGTGGTCTGAAAACCCTCTGTCCAGGGTGGAATGAGTTCTATCTAATGTAGAGTGGGTTCTATCTAATGTCGAATGAGATCTATCCAAGGTCCGGTCCAGGGTCGAGTGGGATCTGTCCATAGTCCGGTCCAAAGTGGAGTGCGAACGGTCCAAAGTCGAATGGGAGCGATCCAAAGTTGAATGAGATCTATCTAATGCGGAGTGAGAGCGGTCAAGGAGGGAGACCCGATCGAGGGTCGTGGATTTGATGGGGCCGGTCGTTGACGACGAGGAAACGAGCGGCCCCATGGCGGCGAGCTGACCTGGTCGATACGTCGAATAGAGTAGCTCCGACTGGAATAAAACAATACTGTACATTCTGTTGCCAAATAGCGGGGCAGACCATGTCGTGAACTGACCTGTCGGGTGCGTTGAGGTAGATTCTCCGAAGAAAACGCGAACCGTTGGCTAGCCTTTTGAGACAGGAGGGAGTTGGCACCACTGCGGGACACCGACTGGTAGATGGCGCTCGAACTGGGCGCTCTCGACAACCAAGCCCGGTAGTCGTCCGCTGTGAACACAGACGGGGATGAGACCAACCGACCTGGAAGCAGGTGCCGAACAAAGTCCGTTTCTTGAGATGAGGGTCGTTTAAGGGGTGCTGAGAGGAGGGGGAAAGTGGGCTATGGACGTGCAACCCAGGACGTACCTCGTGTTTTCCTCGTCAACGACATTTCTGGAGCTGAAAGAGCACCATCGTCGTCTTCGAGGCCAG
This sequence comes from Pilophorus perplexus, assembly GCA_955831195.1. Lineage (NCBI taxonomy): Eukaryota > Metazoa > Arthropoda > Insecta > Hemiptera > Miridae > Pilophorus > Pilophorus perplexus. Next base: position 7,176,804 of record OY037014.1, on the reverse strand, counting down.
TCGCTGCCAAGAGCGAATCACGTTCTAACCTCAACGTCGATCCTCTGCAAAATTAAAACACACTCAATGAGGGTGCCCTAATAACGCAACACCCCCAAACACTTTTGCCATTACCTGTGTGTGGGAAGGGTGGGTATGTGACTTCGGGGTTGTCGGGTGTCTCTGGGCAACGAGTTCGACCTTAGGGACGATAACCGGGCAGACGCTGAGTGTTCCAAAGAGCTCAATCCAGTTCCCAGACCGCTCGTCCCGGAACTGTGCTGCCTGTAATAGTAGTACGAAGGTCGGGAAGCTTCCGTGTCTGAACTGTAGTCGACAGACCGCTGTCGCCGGGTCAGCGTGCTCGTATACGACGAACCTCCTGTAGGCCCTGCGCTCCTGTAACTGCTCCTATAGGCCGGCGGTTCTCTGCTACTATCTGCACCACAAATTCAAAAATAAATAAATACTGACTCACGCGCCCACTTCCGAAACTCATTCGACCACTCACTGAAGTCCATATATTCGACGCGGGGCAAGTGCTGGTCGGATCCCGACCGGGGCATCACTTTGGACCGGGACGACTGCCCATAGTACGACAACAGGCCGGACGACGTCGTAGCCGACATCCGACGAGGGGTAGTTGAGCTACCTCCAGGATAAAACGAGTGGACCTGAAAATTCGATGCAATCGTCTTTCATTTCAATGACAATAAACGAATTGAGTCCACCCCGTTTTCAGCAGTAGGAAAAAATGTAATTAATGGTTAAATGTTCCACCTCATAATTTCAGTAAAATACAACCGTTTCTCCGTTTGATTCCTACTATATTGAAGCTCCAGCCCGATGAGGAGGAGGAGAATCAACTATAATCTTGGGTACTTCCGGTCGTTGGATAAAATTCGAAAAAAAACGAGGCCGGGCATAGGACGAGAAAAGTCTGAAACCACCAAAATATGCTCCATTTGGTGTATCTAAGCGCCTAATGTGCTCAAAAGAGTTCAAAAATAAACCATAAGTTGCGTCCCACTTGTTCAAACTGTCAAATTTTCCATCTTATATTTCACGCTAAACCCCAATTTGAAATCGGATTTCCATAGAACAGGTCATATCTAAATTTACGTAGATTGGATTTTCGGAAAACCGCCATCTTTTATTTCTTGAACAAAAAAAACTATACGTTATCGGAAAGCGAGAGGTTGGGTCTGAGGCCAGGTGAGAAATGTCTCTGGGAAGAATTCTGGGCATGACTTTTACTTTGCCCTCTAATGCGTTTTGGGGCAGATAGGCGCTCCCCCTCCCCTCAAAGGCGTCAACATCATGGGGACATAATATTATTATCGCCCCTTCCCAGCATGACAGGGTCGAAAAGTCCGGGATAACCCCCCCCACAATCACCATTTAATCTTCACAATCTTCATTTTAGAGCTGAATATACACTTTAGAGGCCATAACAGTTTTCACTCAGGAATTGGAGAGGCCTCAATCATTCCCAAATTGGGGAAGGGGGGGTGTATTAATCATGGCCCACGACTCTGGGAACCTCTCATCTGTTCTAGTTGAATGCTTTGATCTCAGGGAACCAGGACCTTCCCCCAACAATAACTAGAACCTACAGCACCTCCTGCCGGCAGAACTGATATACCTAGTGATTTTTCTTCACCGAAGGCTCTGGCAGGATAAAGAATCTGGAAGCTTTCCAGAAACTATTCTTTAGGAGACTTCTACCACCGACTGCACTGTGAACCCAGGAAGCTTCTCAGGCGCCAACAGGCAACCTGGGAAACCCTTCCAGATTATCAAAGTCAGATTCACCACCTCACACGGCTATGAAAGCTTGGACAGTGTCGGACAGTAAACTAAATTCACTCGGGTTGGACAAAAATTCCATAAGTCCCAGCGAGAGTATTAAAATTTTTGGAAACTATCATGCACCACTTAAATTCGTCCAGAAGAATGTATTTCCTAAATCTAATCACCGATCATGCCTACAGCTAATTTCTAATCTAGTTTCGAATCGTCTTGAACTTCCTTAGCTGAATAAAGAAAAAAAAATTAAATCAGCAAAATTCTAAGTGTTGATTCCTCATTTCTGGCATTGGTCCACCGCTAGTATTTCATTTCATAGATGATGCTCAATTTGTTATATATTATTTAATTTCATTCAGTTAGCAATAATTATTTCTTCACCGATGGAGGGAAATGAGAAAACAACAAACCTCCTGAACTGATTTCAAGGCTAACATCTATAATACTAACCTGCTAATTTTAGTGCACAGATAGGAAAGTTAATTAGGAAGAATTAACAAAATCGTCAGTAGACAAAGAATTTAAAATTGAACAGATTCGAAAGAATAAAATAAACTTTTATGGGTAGTTTTTAGGATGTTACCCTTGGAGGGTTAAAAACACTCCAAAATACCGAAAAAATGGGTAATCGAAAAAAATTCCAAGAAAGTTGGCGGGGTGGAAAAAATTAAAATGAAGGAAGAAATAGTGCGTGAATTTTCTACTAACACTTTGCGATACCTTCTCGGCCAAAGACTCGAGAGTTCCGGGATGGGGTTTCTCGTATGAGGGGGTGTAGTGGTGGGATTTTGGTTGTTCAGTGACGACTGGAGGAGGCGGTGGTTGGTAGAGCCAGCTCCCTCTTTCCATCTGCTCGAAGTAAAAGTCAGTTTAGATGGGAGGTTAAGTTGTAGAGGTTAGGAAGAGTTAGGGAACCATACCGCGTGGGAAGTGTGGGAATGCGGTATGTGGTGGGAGGATGCTGGCGTCGTATGGTAGTAACCCCCGTTTGCCATTCGTTTCTGTCCGAGAGTTCGATGCTCGTCGTGAGCGCCGTGGCCGTGGTCGTGGAGGTCACCGTGGATGTCTGCCCTAGAGCCGCCGCCGCTGAGTCCGAGCGCCAGATGAGAGCGGGAGGCCGCCAAACGCGAGGGAGGCCGGTCTTCGTCGAGTTTGCACGGCGACGGCGACGCATCCCTAAACCAAAGAGTAAAAGTCATCGCTGCACCCCCCCAGGCCTACCAACCTTCTTAAACACACTCACCTCGATCCTATTTGGCCTTTCATGACGACTACGGGCAGGGGCTTGTGGTGCGGTTGTGACGTCACGCCGACGGGGCAGGGAGAACCCTCGCGCGTCACCAGAATCAGTCGACGAGGTATCGACATGATGATGACAACGTCGTCGAGGGACATCCTCGTCACGTCGACCATGTTCACAGCCAGAATCTCATCTCCCACCTGGAAAGAGAAAAAACACTGTACGCCGTCTCACAACTAAGTCCACCAAACGGGCGTGAAAAATCCAAACTACACGATGACACCTATACCAAAAATCCTGTTAAACAGCCTACAAATCGAACGGCCCAAAATTTCGGCCTGCAGCTTCCCACATACACTTGCTGCTTACTTACGTTTCACTTTGATCTCAGTGGGAGTTTAATCTGTGGTCCTGGTGGATTTCTACTGAATGAAACGCGTTTCCCCAAAAATCAGTACCCGAATTACGTAACCTGTTCGGAATATCGTTTTGTTGATAATTTTTTTTTTTAATTATTTTCAATCAGGAAGAATCAATTTTATTCAATCTCTTCTTTATGTTGGAGGTCAACCACGCTGAAGGCGTTTGAGTATCGATAGGCAACATTCCGTGTTTATCTCTTCTCAGTGTTCGGCTGATGTCTACTCAATGGTAAAACCCTAATCGATTTTATGTGCCTATAGGTAAATATATTTACTGTTAATGGATAAACACTTATCAGGCTTCGAATCTCTACTTGATGTTTTGGGGCTGAAAAACGACTGAAAACTGCGCATGATCGGCATAGCTGATTTGGCGGGGACCATGGGCGTAGGCAGGATTTAGCCAAGTGCAATGTATACACTTGTAGGAACACACCCAACACCCGCTGCGTGGGGTGCTCCACAATGTTCCATAAAAAGAATAATACACAGCGGAGGAGTTCACGCTCTCCATTCATACCTTTGCGTGTTGTTTAAAGGAGGAAGAATATTCGAATTACTGCGAAAGATCAGTTTATGGAGTTTATCCAAGATGTGGTGAACCTTAACAACCCCAATGACAGTCAAATAAGACTGTTTAATTACAATTAAATCACAATATCATCCAAATGTGTATGCCTTCACCAGATTCATTAACAAACTCTTTTTCTTATTGTTCGATCTTGTTGCCGACCATTTTTCCTGATTAATGCTTGCCTTAGGAAAATCTTTAGTACTGCCCCTCCAGTTTTTCATTTGATAAAAAAAACACGACTTATGCGAAAATCAATCGGATCCCAGCATAAACCAAATTAAACCGTGCAGTGTGAAGTTTCAAAATCACTCATTACATTTCCAAAAGATTAAGGTTTAGGAGGAGAAATCTTAATTTGAAAGTGGGGGTGAGTACTAAAGAACACCCTTAACTGACCCCATCGGTAACAAATATCCATTTTAAAATCCAAAACTTTACCTTCAGACAACCGCTATTGTACACCGAGGATTCGAGAGCTATTCGTGATATGAAAACACCGTCACTCCGGTCGATGCCGTTTCCTGGGGGGGAAAAAGCGTAAGGTATAAATTATGCAACTAAGAACGTCACCTGGTGGTCTCAAAACAAAATCCAGGCTCACCTTCCCTGATGTAAAGCCCCAAAGTCTGACCCGGCCGCTTCACGATTTCAACCAGCCGGACTTGCCCTTTGGTTTCGTTTGCCTGTAAAAGTGCAGAATGGATGTAGGCAGGTTTTTACACGGATAAAATGATGGGGGTCAAACGAATTAATGCCAAGTGGAGGAGAAGTTAGGCAGAACAAGACAAGCCAGCTTCAAGTTGCAAGACCCACTTGGAAGAGCCATCAAGTCGGGAAACTGGAAAACTAATTAGTAGGTTGTTCACTCATTCATCCTCCTCCTTCACCTTAATGATGTTTATCACTCTCGTAGGCACTCTGCGGTTGATTCATTGGGAGATGTTATCAAAGTCGAATTGGGCCCTGAGTGACTTAGCGAACAAAGGGGACAAAGACAAGATGGCGGCTTTCAAGATGGACACTGTGGATGCACGTGCAATTTGTCTTAAGAGTGGTGGGACTGTATAGGAGCGCAACTGGCGGGACTGGAAAATCCTAACCACTTCTGAAAATCAACCCACTAGAAAACCCACATTGACCTCGGAATCGGTATTTTTTGTGGTTCTTCATCAAAATTTGATTTGAATTCCTGCGTTCAGTAATCAAAATCCCTAGATCCTAATATATTAAATATATTTAATACATCTTAGATTTTGATGACTGAATGCAGGAAATTGAAATATCAAAGCTCCCAGTAATTTTGCCCTCCCAGATGGCCAAATCCTACTCTGTGCGCCCAAATGGCTGCTGTATAGACGGTTCGGATCGTGGCTTTGGGTTCAATGCTCCCCAACGGCCCGGCAGGTAGAACGTTTCCCGACGACATGCTGTTAGGGATGGGAATCGATTTCCGATTTTTTCAAAAAATCGATTTTTTGTTCCGATTTTTCGATTTTTTTGAATCGATCTTCAGGTTCCGATTTTTTCGGTGAATCGATTTTTTACTTCCGATTTTTGTAAAAATCGTGAATCGATTTTTTACTACTGATTTTAAAAAAAATCTTGAATCGATTTTCGTCATTTATAAAAATTAGTTTAGTACCGGATCCGTTATAAACGATTTCCACTGTATTTCAAGTGATTCAAGCAAATTTCGATTAAAAATTATGATTAATAGCATTAGCTAGGGGCGTCAGAGCAATACTACACATCGTCATTTGGACAACTTTTCAGGAGAGCCAAAAAACTACCTGCCAATGACTTGCTTTTCTCTATCACCACAGATATAAGTGCTTTCCTCATTCAGAACACCAATCTCTATAGACTTATAAGAAAATATTCGGAAAAACCCTTTGTTTTCTAAAAAACGAGTCGTTATGGGGTGTTGAAATTGTTGAATTTATAGAAATTGTATAAAACACCTGATGACGATGAGGGGTATTCACTTAGAGACGATGTACGCGCTGCCTATCGATTTTTTCATGGAACTTATTAGTTTGATCAATTCGTCACGAGAGGACGCGTCCAACGATATCCCAAACTCAATGAGTTTAACTCATTTTCGCCAAAAATGACGATGTGGGGTATTGCTCTGACGCCCTCGTAATAACAACAAAACTCACTAGTTACGAGCGACGTCCGCCATGGCTTTTTCAGACAGCGAAACTGATAACTCATCTGATTAAATGTTTATTATCAAAATTTTTGAAAACTAATACAATTTTAATTTTAAATAGGTAAATTTTTTTTAACAATTTTTTTCTTGAATCTACCTACTTTGAATATATCTACCGTTATCACTCATTAAAAAAAACATTTTTTTTTGTAAGACCGATTTTTGAATCGATTTTCCAAAAAATCGATACTTTTATGGCGATTTTTTTGGGAAATCGATTTGGAGCATCCGATTCTGAATCGATTCAAAAAATCGATACTTCTTACCGATTTCCCATCCCTACATGCTGTGGTCCTATTTTTGCAGAAGGCGGCCCCGACGGCGAACCGCCCTATTATATCTGGTCTCGCTAACCTCAACGTGTTGGCACCCAGGTAGCAATTTCCGTCCCGCCGGTCCCGCTCCGACTTACCTGCATGGTGAGCCAGGGGCGAGCAGCGGCGGCGGCGGCGGTTCCGAGGGACTTGGGGTCGAGGAGGCGGACGACCATCTCCCCCCGGCCGCCTCCAGGTGGCTCGTACTCGTTCTCGATGGACTCGATCTGCCGGAACATTTCTGACGAGATCCCGCTCACCTGTGAGAAAACAAAAAAGGAAGTCTCATTTTTTTCAACGAATCTTTGAAAAAGTTACAAGACGCTTCTTTTTTTTTTTTTTTTTACTCCGGCAATACCCTGAAAAAACTGCTCGCACCAGAGGGAACGAAATGGGAAGCCCCATTGTAATCTTGGAGAGAGCTTTTAAGGGTGCGCGTATACTTCCTCGGCTGAATGAACTGGTTCCGGGATCACTTCCACTCGCATGCACAGAACAATGTATCCCAACAGGGTGGGGGGTGTCGAGAAAAGTGGTCCTGGAAATAAACAAATGTATCCCTCCCGTGTGGGTGTTTTTCGTCAAGCCCCCCTCGAGGTTTGAACAAACAAGGGGCTATGAGGCGAAAGGTTGTTTCAAACACTTGAAGTACAATACGCACAATGCATGAAGTATGGCCCGGTGTTAACATTGAGAACTTGGACTTGGATCTGTAGGAAGAGGATTCGATATAGGTGTTTTTGAGTGTTCCTAGTTCATTTTTAGATGTGTTGTGAACTTGACGAAGTTTTGGAGGCGCTTACTTTGTGACATACATAAGCATACAGTTACACTATGGATGCGAGCTCTAACGAAAATTTCAAATCGGTTTGAATGCTCAAATCATACTGACGACTGTTTGTATTATGTTCCCTTTTTTTAAACAGTTTGGATAAATTGCAGCTTTGATTGAGGGTGGCACATTTTCAAATAACGAAGGCCCAGCCAAGGTAGCTGTCTCATGAAAAGTCGTTTTTAGGGCGAATTATAATAATAATTATAATCACGAGTATACTAACAATAATTATTGTTAGTATACTCGTGACAAAATGCAAATTTTGCTCAGGTGGGTCAGACGTCTGACCATCAGGGATTTTCCATGGATTTCGAGGTATTTGTGAACATATACCTCAAAGAGGTTTGTTTTTGGTGATCTTGTTTGCAATTTGGTTGCTATTCTTAACACAGTACCTATTAGGTAGTCACTATATTTAGCTTACTAATTATAATTATAATCGCGTGCGCTCCTCCCCATGTAATTATACCATAACTCACTATACTGTTTACAAATCGTCACTCAAGTTCCAACACCATGTAATTAACATTTTGATGAAAATGAGTTATTCATTCCATTTGATAGGTATTAACATAGACGAAGGCATGGTAACCATGTCAAGGTCACCTGGAAGCTGTAAGGTAGCGTAACTGATACAACAGTTTATTGCCTCTCATGTAAAGTTGCTGTTACTACCTGGTGTAAGAACTGAAGTGACGAATGCTAAGCAGATCATACGGAGGACAAAGATGTGTAAGGTTTTCCTAATCCTCAGCGCCAGACCTTTTATGTGTTCTTTCCGATTTATATGTTGGTCCAAAGAGAGGGTGATTTTCCGTTATACCGCCGCCACTCGATTTTGGTTGCGTTTCGGCCGCTTTGGGTGCCTTAAAGCCATCGGGAGGGGTTTGTATGAAACTCGAAATCGAGAGGGGGCGGAAAAGTATCAAAGAGAGTCCTAAGTATTTTTTGTACTTCACTGATTATCAATTATTACCCCGAAAATTAATTCATTGTCTACAAATTTTCCTCGGAAAAAATGCAAAAAATGGATTAAAAAAAAGTAAAACAATCATTTTACACTTCGCTGAAAAAATTATGATAAACAGCTAAACATTTACCTATATTTTGCGTTTTTTATGCGAAACCCATCTTCAGTCAGTCATCTTGAACAATTTCCTTTTACTGTGCATCGTGTAGGGAAGTGGCGATCCTTGCGCGTCCCGCCTGGTGGCGGCAGCTCGTACTAAAAGGCGCATTGACCGACGCCGATCCCTACTGCACCCCTTTATTATATTGTAAAGTAGTACACGCAGGATCTAGACGACTAATTCAGACGGTCTTTTATGAAACATGCTCACTCCTATAGCGCGCACTTGCGCCTAACTTTTTTGGTCGATTTAGACTATCCGAAACACCTATAGAGCATTTGGCGCCAGTCGCACTGTCCAGATGGCGTTTGGGCTCGCACAATCCTCTTTAATCAAATTGTATTGCTACAGTTTGACCGAACCGATTCCGACTTTGTTAAAGTCTGAACACAGTGACAAGCTGGATATAAGGGGGAGGGAGATTCCCATCCAACTCACGACTCCCTGGGCTCCACAGCCACTTGGAAGGGGGCGGACGTGGACGAAGGGCCCGGCTCACCCTCAATGGACCCCATCTGCGCCCAGTTGGTGGCCGAGCGAAGCGACTACTGCTGTCCCAGTTCGCGGAAGTGGTGGAACGAAAGCAAAGTGTTCCAAATCCCTTCTAAGCAGAACGAAACTCAATATGGCATAAAAACCCACCTTCCTGAAGTCTGGTTGAATGACCATGGGGGGCGGCTGTTTCTGGTTGGGCAACCTCCTCGGGCTGGTTGCCAAGTCCGGTGTCGTCTCCCGACCAGTCTGTGCAAACAAAAAGGGAACAAAAATTAGCCATGGGGAAAAAGAGCTTACAACGAGTTACTAACATTAGTACCAAGTGAAACGTTTTGGTATATTATTCTTTGAATAATACATCTTTGTAATCGCGACGGAGGTCGAAAATTCTATAGTAGCTATTAAACCCTTGTGTAAAATTTGCAGCGTCTTTGATATCGTTTGCACTGCACTCTAGCAAGAAGTGAGGTCTTTTTTTTCAATCATTGTTAATACGACAAGACGTCGTTGCCGAAGGTTGTGCACAATTCATTACGATTACAACGAACAAAATTTAAAGTAAAGTATTGGTTTTAATGAACAATGGTAAATACCGGATTTCACCCCCAAGTCATTCATCTTTCATTGTGACTACCGACATTCTGTCAATCCTGTCAAATCGATGCCAAAACCCCGAGTCATCGGCCCCCTTCGGAATGCATATTGATGGGCGTTTTCCAGCTTAGTCGGGAATTACCCCCTCGCATCCCGGGGCTTTTACCCCCGTCCTTTCCGGAGGAAGAACTTCGCCTTCCAGCAACCCCCCCTACTCCCCGCCATTATTTCGGGAAACCGTTAAATATTAATTGGGATCAATAATTTAACAATGCCCGCTCATCTGGTTTCCTCCCGGGTTGGAGATAATGGACGTCCGAGCACGATCAGGTCGGCGGGGGGAAATGGAGACGCTCCACGCAAAGTGGCTCTACCTGGTAGTTGTGACAGGACCAAGTCAACAAACTAATTTAATGGGCATCCACAACAAATTAGGTGATTCAAGATACGGCAAAACGTGGCCAAGACAACAAAATAGAAATCGATTCCTCGTCAACAATCACTTCAAAAAACGACACCTCACTCGACCTGCGGGTAGAAATTAGCCGAGGGATGATGTCGGGAAGGTTAGTAGATACCCTTGTAAATCGATTCCTCGGCAAAAAAAAAAAAAAAAATGTGTCACTAATAATTATAATTATTCTTTTGAAAGTCGGAAGGATTATCTTAATCAAGTTTTTTTTCGTAACCGGCGTCTCAAAAACCAAAATTCCTATTTATTAAATTAATTTAATCCTAAGTGAGGGTGATCGGCACCACCTTTTCGTTCAAGGCAGAAAACACTGGACTGGCTTTCGGTTAACCCTCTTTTTTTTAAAAAGCTCTGTCGTTTTCGAAGTATTTTTGGACGAAGAATCCATATTTAGGGATATCCGACCCTTCCAACCACACCGTCGGGATCTATGAAACGTCTATGGGTCTTTTGAAGGGCTTTGGCCAGTGGGTCGCATGAGGAAGTGGGGGGGGGGGGGGTGTTGGAAGTATTTTTGGACGTGGGATCCATTTATGGGAGTTTCAGAACCGTACGCCGTTATGATTTATGAGGTTTCCATCGGCTTCTATGGGCTAATTTATACAAATAAATGAACCTTCGTGCAGAATTTGCACCGGTGTTGTTTTGTTAATAAAGGAACAAAACCACTCAATGTTTTTCAACGTTGTTCTTTAATATGTGAGTAATTAAGCGTCATTAACTCTCGGCGTCTTGGGGGAAGCCTGAGTTGAGATTAATGAACAAATGCGTGTTAATTCATCAAACTGTTCCAAGGAAAAGCTTTCCTCAGAAAGCCTCTTCAAAAGTTTGGGATTAAAACGCGGAAACTTTTTAAAAAGGGGCGAACGGCCTCACCCTTCCCAAGTTTTAAAGGGGAGAAAAAAAACGGGATTTGCTCGCTAATTAGAGGATCCACTGACCCAGTGCCTTCGGTTAACTGGGTTCGGCGAGAGAAAAAAAGGGCTTGCCCTTTGGGCCTCGCCAGGGGGCAAGCCCCCTGACCCCTCGGATGCTTTTTGCTTGGAGCCTACGGCTCGAACGTCTGGCCTAAAATAAGATGGGTGAGGTTGCCGAACTAGAGGCCTGACGGTGAGACAAGTAAGGATGCCGAACTAGTGACCTGACGGTAAGACAAGTGAGGATGCAGAACTAGTGGCCTAACGGTAAGACAAGTAAGGATGCCGAACTAGTGGCCTGACGGTAAGACAAGTGAGGATGCCGAACTAGTGGCCTGACGGTAAGACAAGTAAGGATGCCAAACTAGAGGCCTGACGGTAAGACAAGTGAGGACGCCGAACTAGTGGCCTAACGGTAAGACAAGTAGGATGCCAAACTAGTGGCCTAACGTAAGTCAGGTGATGACGCTGAACTAGTGGCCTAACGGTAATATAGGTTCCTATATATAGGACGTATGACCATACATATAATATATACATATTATGTTACGGCGAATGTATGAAATCGGTGATTGTATAGAATTACCTGCGATTCTATAGAATCCCCAACGTGCGAGAGATTAGCTCGGGGATTGTATAGAATTACCTATCTACTTTTTTAGGCGATTCTATACAATCACCGAGTCGAGTTGGGGAATGTGTGAAATGAATTTTATAGTGGGAAAACAGCGCAATAATAACAACGTATGAATAAATAAATTTAGAAAATTTAAAATTTTCCTACTTTTATTCGTCGTGATAATTGGAACAGGAGGAGCTGACATGACGAGGTGCACAGCCGTCCGGTCTTTCTGCAGTTGCAGCGGTTAGTTAGACACTTTTGTCTACAGGTGCAACGGTCGTAACCCTGGCCTGCAGTAACTGATGAGTTTCTTGCGCATTCTCGAAGGGAATCATCAGCTATCGCGACCTGATTTTCTTCCTCACTCATATTGCTTTCGCTCACTTCATGTTCGGTGTTATGCCTCTCTTGATCTTTGGGATTAGGTTCGTTTTGCCCAAGAAACCGACCCTAACAATTCCTGTAACTCTTCTTCGGTTCTCACGCCTTGAAGAACGCTTCTAGTTATGCAAGAAGCGGCCGATCCCATGCGAACCTTACTGCCAAACTTGACCTCATATTGAGTTGCAACTCATCGATTTTTTCAGTCCGACAGGCAACCTCTGGCCTACCGATAAAGCAACTCGGAATGATTCCAATGACAGGAAGTCCCAACCTTTCTAAAGATATCAATTTCACACATTCTCCAAAAACTAGTGGGGATTGTACAGATTCGCCGTAACATATATATATATGTACGTACCACCGCCGCCGCCACCACCACACCATACACATATACGTACCACCATTTTATGACACATTCGCGTCTCCGATCCCGCGTAACGTTTTCGGGCAGTTAGGTCACGGCTAAAGCATGTTCCTTGCTAAAAAAACAAGGGCTTCGATTTTTTTCTCCCTTATTTCCGACGTTTGTTTGGACTGGAGAAGTCGTTTAGGTAATTTTGTTTTACGATCGTTACAGGGAAAGGCCGTAATAGTGATCGTCGTTTGAATCGATATCGCGTTGTTAGGTGGGGGGTCTAATTTATCAAATGAGATAACATTCGGACAATACGTCGAACCTGTTAACCCACTTGCTGCAAAGGTCATTTCATTTAAGTTCGCAATAACCGAATTAATAGAATGGGCGATTTTTTCGTTAGGGTGAGGTGATGGGGTGATACAAATTCTTAACAGGCCGTTAGGATTGATTGCAACAGGATGACCTCTTTACCAGTTGGGCCTTCCCTTCCATCCTCGACTCTCCCAATCGATTCTACGCCTCGGGAAAGGGGGGAGCGAAAGGCGGGAAAATCTTCGAGCAAATGAAGGAGTTTCGCAACGGTTTTTAAGTCCTTTGTAACGAACTCGACAACAACAACAAAAAAAAAAGGGGAAAAAATTCGAAATTTACTTTGTAGCTTCAAACGTCAACTATGTCGCTTTGACGGTAATGAAAGACATTTTTTTCACAAAGCTCCCCCTTTTCGCACAACCAAACGACGTTCATTCATTCATCGGGGTGGCGTCAAGGACGTTTGGGAGACGGAAGGGTCGCAGAGAGATTATTCTCTGAATACACGACCAGTTCAAAATGAATGCATAGAACACATCCGGGAAAACATTTCGGATTGAATTGAAACAGCGTTACTCAGCGACTTGCCAACCCGGGTTTTAATCAAAGTAATAAACGCATCTGAAGGGTCCAGGGGAAAACCCGACTAAGCCACCTTTTCCTAAACATCCCAGGATGTCAAAATTTAATGCTTTCCGAGTAAAATAAAACTTTTTTAAATTTTTTGTGAAAAAAAGTTTTTTAATTAAAATTTTAACAATGGGGAGTTCGCATTGATTTTAGATTTGGAAATCTTCCCTACCATTCAATAATATCGCTAAAAAGTAACGTGCACAGACTCCAATACCAACGAAAAAAAAATCATTGTAGGAGATATAACGAAAAAACGAAACGCACAGTTTGAATCGGCCGGCGTTTCCCACCAGTCACTGTTTGAGGACATGACGTCACAGTTCCAGTGAATCTCTCACCATGAGCGCTAGTGTCGTCAGCTTATAAGATGAATTTATAGTAATTATAACTTGATACGACGGAAAACATAATTAACTTTTAATTATAATACATGATACTTGAAGTTTAAAGCCTTATCAGAAGGATTTACGGCTCACTTGAATTTTATTAAGTGATGAGCAGTGGAATAGCAACACTGGGCGGAACAATCCCCTCACCTATCAAGAACAAAACACTATCGACGACGCTCTTCAGCTGTATTGAGGACGTGACGTCACGCTCCCTCCATGGCCCCGGTTTTTCAAACGCCGTAATTTTCGTTAAATTATTTGAATTTTCTGGAAACGATTTCAGGCGGCTGACTACTGTTTTCCCTACATTCTCAGGGAGTACTTTCAGAAAAAAAAAATAGAAAAAAAAAACAATGCCAACTCCCCATTTTGTCTTTAAAAAACATTTTTTAATTTATTTATTGGCACAGAATTAATTTTTGCAAGAGTAGGAACGTTCCTAACCCTTGTGTAATATTTGCAGCGTTTTGAAATCAAACGATGTTGATAATAATATTTTTTTGGAGGAACTGAAGAGAGTCTTCCTGTCATAATAAAGGGAAAGGCAACCTTATTTAATTTAATAAGCTCATGGAAGAGAGTTGCCGCGTCCAACTGCATTCATTTTGCTTTCTGTGGGAAGAAGAATGTTTATTCGTCACTTTTCAATAACTTTTGATGCAATGAATACGTTGAAATTAGTTAAATTAACGTAAATGTTATTCACCAAATAACGGTAGTATTGAGTGTGAATCATTGCCAGGTTTTCAGGTTCTAATTATTTTTTTAAGATTAGGGTTGCCAAAAAGTGGTTTCACCAGTGCTGCCAACTCATATTCTATTGAAATTAATCCCGAAAACTTGAAACTTACCGCTAAAAACTTGAAGAGCACCTCTAACAGTCGAGATATAGTTGAAAATCCCACCTAATAAAAACCGAGAAATGTCTGTCTGTCAGTCTGTTTCCCTTTTCACGCCTGAACGGAATGACCGTTTACTTATTCGTGTGCCGTTTATTGCGACCCGTTCCAAAAACCAGCGCGATGGTCATAGGCTACCTTGATTTTTCCTCACTCATCCCCTTCATCGGTTTTCGGGTGCTCCTTCGCGACGAGAGACGGGTCAAATAGCGTCGTTACTATGGATTACTAGGAAAATTTTCGAAACGCCGAAACCCGATACAACTTTTGGCGTCGGTTTTGAACGAAACTACGTTTGTTAAAACGAGCTTTTTGCGCTAGCGAAAATCAGCTGATTTCAACGAGCACAAAACGATTTCTGTGCGATAACCCGTTCGCAAGTTATTCGAAGATCGTCGGTAGGTGGGTACGAGTATTTTTTGCAAGCCTTCGATTAGTTTGATAGGTACTAGGTAATTTCATTTGGAGTTGATGGGTTGCTATGGGCTGCATATTACGCGAACGGAGCTTTCCTTCGCAACGAGAGACGGGTCAAAAAGCGTAGCCACGGGTGCATCGTTGATAGGTGATGGACGGAAATTTGATATTTCGTGCGAAGCACGTGCGGGCATCTAGTGAATAATAATTATTGAGAATACCGTTCGCTCAAAACAGCAAAACTTGTATGCTACCTGATACTGGATATAGTACTTTTGAAACAAAACGAATAAGAGTCCGCCATTGTGCTGGTTATAGTAGGTACCTTTTGAAATCAAACAGAATCTTCATTCACGTTTTTAAAGGGGATAGAATTTTTTAGCCCCAAAACGATCACGTTTTTGTGAAGAACTAACCCCCTACAGCCCCATGAAAGGGATAACTCAATTTCGACGAAAATGGTTTTTAGTGGGTACCTTTTGGAATCAAACTCCTAAAATTTTCAATTCCGCGCAAACTTAAGGTTAGAAAACCTCGGATTCGTGTTCAGTGACCTAAAAAACAGAACGGTAGATATTATGACTACCTACCCCAAAACGTTCTTTCCTAACTTCACCGTATACTATCAGCCGTACCATCACCAGGACATGGATGCAGCGGCTGGATCTACCCGATGCACCAACCTGCAGGGTGGTAGGCATCCATGGATCTGGATGGGCCACCATTCTTTACCATGCCAAGGTCCTAGTTTTCCGGCGTGAGCACAATAAAAACAATTGGAACGTTTTTCATAAATGGGTTACGGGTGCGTTCCACATGCTCAACTGCCTTGAATCAGCGGACGGGGGTAGGCCAGCACATGCGCCCCACAGTTGGATCATTGACCTTATAAGTCTGGGCTCTGCCGTTCGCCACATATTCTCCCTTTCCCCGGGTTTTCCCGAGGATTTTTTCCCCTTCCACTGTCATGTGTGCGTTCCAGGTGTTGACAAGGAAGACATTGATTTGCATGAGGGATTTTCCCCGGGTCCATCTTTCGTCCTCCTTTCTGGTCTCGGTGGTCTGACGGGCAACAGGCCGGACTGGTGGGGAACCAATCCGTTGCCCCCTTTTTGAAACCAACGGCTGTGGTCGCGGCAACATGGATTGAATATTCTGAGAATAATAGACCAAAATACTATGAACAGATTTGGAGTTATTGGAAGATTCCCCATTGATAACAGCGTTACAAAATAACAACATCATGGAGGATCATTTTGACAACCAGAACCAGCCATTTCCTCCAACCGGATTTTCTCTCACGCAACAATACGGCACATACAGCAATGATACCGCGGATCCCTACCCCATGCCCGCCGGCGAGGTATGCAATAAAGGTTCCCGGGAAAGCTTACATAGCCGAGGAAACCTCCGGAGATTAAATTACGCCCCCGTCGCCCTTTTGGTACTGTCAAGGTTCCCCCTTCTTCCGCTTTATTTCCACGACCTTGAAAAATAGACGACGTCCTCCGGAGAAAAAAAAACACGCTGCAAATTGTACACAAAGGGTTATTATTCTTCAATATAGGTTAATTCTGCAAAAAGTAAATCAATGTCATTGAAAAACTATTTTTAACGAAATTTTTTCAATTAAAAAATTTTTTTTTTTTAATTAAAAAAAAAGAGTTTTTCTGCACAATAAATGGGCAGATGTAGAACCACGAAAAAAATGGATTTTGCGCCTGAAATTACTCCGAAAACGACACCTTATTTTAACTCCTGCGATCCTTCAAAGATCCCCACGGTGAAATCGGATCGTTCTGGGACCCCCAAAAATATATTCTATAGGACGTATACGTCCAAAAATACTTCGAAAACGATACCTAACTCGACCCCATAGCCGAAACCCTTCGGAAACCCTTCCCGTAGCCCACTTTAGCTCCAAAGATCCCCACGGGTTTGGGCTGAAAACCATGCGGGCACAAGTAGATGGTAATAAGTTTACCATCATAACCTAGTGTTTTGTCAAAATTTCAGATTAAAAAAAAAAAAAAACCATCATATGTTTACCATCATAACCTAGTGTTTTGTCAAAATTTCAGATTAAAAAAAAAAAAAAAAACCATCATATGTTTACCATCATAACCTAGTGTTTTGTCAAAATTTCAGATTAAAAAAAAAAAAAAAAAAAAAAAAAAAAAAAATCCTACTGCCCGAGACAGGTCGGACGGCGGACGGACATTTCGTTTTTGATGGATAATAATCCATTTTGCGAGGTCCCACATCTGTCCGAACAATGTAGTTTGTTTTTTTTTGTTTTTTTTTTCAAAAAACTTTTTTTAAGCACTCGGCAAATATTTGACCTCTTGAGTTCCTTCAAATATCCCATTTGTAGCCCCATGAAAGCCCTATAGATCCCACAGTGAAATCGCATCATTTCGGGACCCCCAAAAATGGATTCTACGTCCAAAAATACTTCGAAAACGACTCCTAACTCGACGCCATAGCCGAAAACCTTTTTAAAAAACCCTGCCGTAGCCCCATTCTAGTCCCATAGCGCCCCACGGGTTTGGGCGATCGGTCTTAAAACTTTGCGGGCACAACTAGATGGCAAACCAAGTATTTTGTCAAAATTTCAGATTTAAAAAAAATTTCCTACTGCCCAAAACGGCTCGGACGGCGGACGGACATTTCTTTTTTGAATCTGCACCTCTTGAAACGAATAATGTCAAATTTTGAGGCTGATCAGAATTTTCGACCTCCGCCGCGAAAACACGTGTATTAGGCCAAGAATAATAAACCAAAAACGAGGAAAGTCATGCTCGGGAAACCGCTGATTTATTTTCAGGAAAAAGTTGGTACCAGGAATGTCAACTGATGACGTAAGTCAGAGTCACATGTAGGTACTTGAGGCAACCTCTGTTAATTTGGGCGAATGAAGCGGGGGTTAACCGTGATAAGCTTTATTACGGAATAATTAATACTGGAATACGACAGAGAAAAGACAAAGGATGATTACCTAATAATGAACATACTGGCACGAGTGGGAAGATACATACAGTCTTAATCTACAGAACACTGTAGGATTGCTTAACTAACAACTTCTCACCTACCATACCTTGCCACGACACCAATTACAGAAATACCCTAAGCATTGTTGTTTAACATAGCTTCACGAGCAATTTCACACACACATAATTGACATTCACCCACGATAATACCAAATTAATCAATAAAGGGTCTAGCCCAGTACGGCAGTCAAATGTCCCCTCTCACCAAATTTGATTTTGACTTGGGGGATGGATAAAGCTTGAAAAGTAAGGCCTGTAGCCAAAATTTCAGCTCCCAAGACCGCTTATAGAGGGCGCTACGATAGAAAATGTGTTTTTCACTGTTTCAACGATTTATGCGAACTATTGGCGTTTTGCGGGTCCGGACCTATTTCATCTAAAAGATGCTCGGAAAATGCATCTGGCCTATTTTTTTCAAATTTTTTGGCGCCAATTTTGGATATTTTCAGGCCAATTTAAAACTAAAAATCGATTTTTAAATAGGAAAATGGATAGGTGCCTCTGATTTGAACTTTGTTTCTTGAACAATTTTTAGTGTACTTTCACTCCCCATAACTCAAAATCGGATCAAAGTGGTAGAAAGTACCTAAAAATTGAAAAAACTAATTTTTCTGCCGTTTTTCGGCTCTTAAAAGACTGTTTGTGACATTATATTAACTGTACAAGATCGAGAACTCACTGGAGATGTTCTTGCAACGTCGTCTATTTTAATTTCCAATAAAGTCTTTATACGACATGATATATATATTTTTTTTCAAGCTAATTAAACAATCAATTCTTTTTGATTTTTCAATTGATCGTCTTAATAAAAGAAATAAGAGGCAACTCAAACTCAAAAATTACAAAAAATTTTCTTTTTCATTTTTTCAAATAATAAAAAGATTGTTCAAAAAATTTCGCTATCATGATTTACTTAAAGTCTCGAGGATATACGGGAATTTTTTATATTTTTTCCCACTTGTAGAAAATCAGAAATACCTATTTGTTTAAAAAAAAAAAGAAGTCGAAATCTTTATCAAAAAGGGATTTTTTTCTGACAAGATTTGAACTTTAAAAAAAAATAATTAAAAAAAATTGATTAAAAACGATTACCTAGTGTAGAAACACGATTAGAAACACGATTAGTGTAGAAACTCATTTGCATCATCTTTTATACTTTACACTTTCTTTCCCTTATTATTACAGTCCAGCTTGCTAGAATTTCCAATTTTAATAGATTATAAGGATCTGGTAACATTTCTATACATCTCGTAGTTGGTCGCTAATGCCATCATTTCTGCAAGCCTTTTAGACAAGCACTCACTTGATTGAATTATTGAAGAGGTGTGCGAAGCGAAGCCCGCAGCTAACGTACAGCATTTCTATGTTTATATTCCTCAAAATAAACAGAGTTGCCCAAATTCATGAGAAGTTACATCAAATTATTACAAAGAATTTTATTATAAAATATAATGTTTCATATAACAGACGTAATTGTTTAATTAGCTTGAAAAAAAAAAAAATCATGTATAAAGACTTTATTGGAAATTAAAATAGAAGACGTTGCTAGAACATCTACAGCGAGTTCTCGATCTTGTACAGTTAATATAATGCCACAAACAGTCTTTTAAGAGCCGAAAAACGGCAAAAAAATGAGTTTTTTCAATTTTTAGGTACTTTCTACCACTTTGATCCGATTTTGAGTTATGGGGGGTGAAAGTACACTAAAAATCGTTCAAGAAACAAAGTTCAAATCAGAGGCACCTATCCATTTTCCTATTTAAAAATCGATTTTTAGTTTTAAATTGGCCTGAAAATATCCAAAATTGGCGCCAAAAAATTTGAAAAAATAGGCCAGATGCATTTTCCGACCATCTTTTAGATGAAATAGGTCCGGACCCGCAAAACGCCAATAGTTCGCATAAATCGTTGAAACAGTGAAAAACACATTTTCTATCGTAGCGCCCTCTATAAGCGGTCTTGGGAGCTGAAATTTTGGCTACAGGCCTTACTTTTCAAGCTTTATCCATCCACCAAGTCAAAATCAAATTTGGTGAGAGGGGACATTTGACTGCCGTACTGGGCTAGACCCTTTCCATATTATGGAAATTGACTGTTGTCGTATTTTCTCATTTATTATTTTCTTACGTGTTGCTTTCATTTGTAAGCCTGATTTGTAAGCTAAAAGAAAAAACGCTGCAAATTTTACACAAGGGTTTATTATTCTTTGATATAGGTTACTTGTACAGAAATTTAATTCTGTCAATGAAAAAAAATTAAAAAATTTTTTTTTGATTTTTATATTTCAAAAAAACATTTTTTGGGGGAATTTTTTTTTTTTCAAAAATTATGTATTTTTTACTCGAAAAACATTTAACCTCCTGGATTCTTCAAAAATCCCATTTTTAGCCCCATGAAAGCCCTCTAGATCGCGACAGTGAAATCGGATCGTTCCGGGACCCCCAAAAATGGATTCTACGTCCAAAAATACTTCGAAAACGACACCTAACTCGATCCCATACCCCAAAGCCTTCAAAAAACCCCACCCGCAGCCCCATTATAGCCCCATAGCGCCCCACGGGTTTGGGCGATCGGACTGAAAACCTTGCGGGCACAACTAGATGGTAAACCGAGTATTTTGTCAAAATTTCAGATTTAAAAAAAAAATTCCTACTGCCCAAAACGGCCTGGACGGCGGACGGACATTTCGGATTTTGAATGTAGACCTCTTGAAACGGATAATGTCAAATTTTGAGGCCGATCGGAGTCGTCTACCCCCGTCGCGAAAAAATAGGTGTATTATTCCAAGAATAATAAACCAAAAGTGGATGGTTGGCTTGACGGCAAAATATGTTAGGTGTGAGGTCGCCTCAAACAGCAGTGGCTCAGACTTACGTATCAGTTTACCTACTTGGTACCCACTTCTTCCCGAAAATAAAACGGGTTTTCTCGTTTTCTATCCTATATTCAGATCAGTGTGCAGACGAACTTTTCCAAGAAGACACGTTGCGAAGCAACTTCTCTATTGAAGGGAGATCTGAGCACTGTGCGGGACCAAGCTCGAGTCATAACCAGACGTTATTAAACTGCGAAGCGGAATATTAGTATGCAGTATTTACCAGACTAGTGCAAAACGAGTTTGCGAATAACCGTGTCGCAGAACATTTTGTCGGGACTTTCCACCGAGTTTCATCATAAATTAGCACCACGTTCAAGCGTGCTAAATAAACTTCTTTTTCAAAAGAGCGCAAAAATCAAGAAGTACATCACACGTCGTCTCACCAAACTAATATACGACATTAACTTGTATTGAATTTCGGTGACTTCTAACAAAGCAAGTACGTACTCGGTTGACGATCTAGTTGAGCCCACAAGCTCTTCAGCTCGACCACTTGAACCCAACGGTCTCTGTGGAGCTAAAAAGAGGCAAAGGGAGAGCATTTCGGAGGTTTTTGGCTGTAGGGTCGAATTATGTGTCGTTTTCGAAGTACTTTTGGACGTAGAATCCATTTTCTAGGGTCCCAAAACGACCCGATTTTACCGCAGGTATGGGGCTTTTGAAGGGCACCGAAAGATCGAATTTGTTTTCGTTTTCTGAGTTATTTTAACGTAGAACCCATTTTTTGGGGGGTCCAAAACTGTCCAAACACTGGACAAGAATGCAGTTTTATTTTAATTTTTAATTTTTATTGACATAGCTATATTTTGAACTATTATACAAAAAAAAAAAAAATTAACCCTTGTGTAAAATTTGCAGCGTTTTTGGATCAAGAAGAAGATTAGACTGGGACTCTGAACAATGCACAAATGACAAAGAGAACGTCAGTTTCACTGACCCAGTTACCACCTTCCCTTATCAAAAGTGTTTTTCGAAAGCACGTACTAAGAGTAGGACAAGACGGAGACGATGGATTAGAAAAAATGAGGTCAAATGAGAAACCACAAATAGGCGCCTCCTGTTCTCAGTTCCTGCAGGGGTGCAATTTCTTCTCCAATTTCAGGGAATCGTTGGCTTTAGTGTGAATTTCATCGCCAGAAAGATGCACGTGGGGTTGTGAGTATGAAAATTCCCTTTCGAGCGTACGTCCCCGTAGTGCCCCGCTCAACAGCCACTTTGAAATCACTGAACACAGGAGGAACTAAAAAAAACGCTGCAAATTTTACACAAGGGTTTATTATTATTTGATATAGGTTACTTGTGCAGAAATTTGATTCTGTCAATGAAAAAAATTTTTTTTTTTAATTTTTATATGTATTTAAAAAAAAACACATTTTTTTGATTTTTCTGTTCCAAAAATGTTTTTTTCAAAAATTCTTTATTTTTTACTCGAAAAATATTTAACCTCCTGGGATCCTTCAAAAATCCCATTTTTAGCCCCATAGATCGCCACAGTGAAATCGGATCGTTCCGGGACCCCCAAAAATGGATTCTACGTCCAAAAATACTTCGAAAACGACACCTAACTCGATCCCATAGCTCAAAGCCTTCAAAAAACCCCTCCCATAGCCCCATTTTAGCCCCATAGCGCCCCACGGGTTTGGGCGATCGGACTGAAAACCTTGCGGGCACAACTAAATGGTAAACCGAGTATTTGGTCAAAATATCAGATTAAATCTTCTAAAAAATTTTCGAAATTTTCTAAATAAATTCCTACTGCCCAAAACGGCTCAGACGGCGGACGGACATTTTGTTTTTGGAATCTACGAGACTTGAAACGAGTAATGTCAAATTTGGCAGACCAGAAATTCGACCTTCGTCGCGATTACATAGGTGCATTATTCCAAGAATAATGAACCAAAAAACTACAAAATCCATATGAACGACCCCCGCAGAGTTTCCGCTTTCCGCCGCATTTGACGTGAAGGGTCAGTCCCTATACAAACTCACCAGAGTTGTCCTCCTCGTCTTAAAATGACGTAGTGGATGCAGGAATTCATCGGGAATGCACCACTAAGAATGGAGGAACTTGATTGCGGCCCGTTACCATATGAGACTTGTGGTAGACTGGGCAAGTCTATTAAGAGAATCCTTTGAAACGCCGCAGAAAATAAAAATCGACGAATCGTCTTCTGGTTCGTTGGTTACGTGATGTCTATAGACGATACGAGGAAGCGACTGGACGAGTCTGCTGACTTCGTGTCTAAAGTGATTTTCGGAACTGACACCTTCTTTCGAGAGGTTAAAAACCGGGCAATATGGCGGAAACGGCCTTGCGAAGGGAAAAAAGGGGAAAATCTCCGCCGGGCTGTTTTCAAGTTTTCTCATAAGGTTCCCAACCGACCGACCCCCCGCGTCCAGACACGGGGAGATCTCGTTTAAATTGATCGATGGTCGTGAGGGGTGCAAAGGGGCTTTGCCGGGTCTTCACCGGACATTGAGGTGAGTCGTGGACAAGCCTGAACCGGTTCCTGAACCGGCCACCAGGGGCAAAGATACTAATAACGCACGACCGGCGGGGATTGCTGGTGAGGAAGATCCCGCCAAAATTTGTCCTGATGGCCGCTTTTGTAATTCAGGACCCAGGAAATTTCCCACTTTTGCTCTCCACTTTCACAAACAAGGCGTCGCACAGCCATGGAAAAAAACCAATGAAAACCTTAACACTTACAGGAAATTTGACGCAGATCACGAATATACCCTCATGTCCCTATACCTAAAATTGCTCCTTACCATTATTTTAAAAAAACAACACATTTTTTAAGTCTATTTTTCAGCGTGGAAGCCGAACAAGGATTTCCACGAAGTTTGAACACAAAGGAAATTTGTAGAGCCTACAAATTTTGCGTCGAATGAACACCTTATAATTGAAAATTCCCACAAACATAAGAGCGTAGCAGATGATTTTGATCGAACTCCCTTACGATTTCTTATTGAACAACGCAAAATTGATTAATTCAATTGAAATCCGTAAAATTGAAAATTTCAACAAAAATAAGAGAGCCCCAGCAGATAATTTGTGTCCAAAAACAACATTTCTGAGCAGCAACCATCGCCCAATTAAAATTGGATTCCTGTCGAACAAAATCACTCGCTGAGTGTAAGAAGTTCAAACTTGCGCTATGGCCGGGAAGGCAGCTTTGGGCAGATTATTTTTATTTTTTTAATTCTTTGATTAACGTGTCTGGAGCGAGAAGAACCATTCCCAGCTCAGAACAAACAGCTTTTTTTTTCTTTTTTTTTTTTTGTAGCTCTGCCGAAACCTCCCAATCTTTGGAATAGAGAGATGGAAAATGTCTCGCCCGAGTTGGGAGACCTTCACATACCTCACCCACCCTAAGCGCGGCCAGCACCTATGATAGCGGTGGAGGACCGAGCAGTGAGGGAGGACGGTGATGGCTAGGTCGGGTCGGGGGCCCATCCAAGATCACTCCTACAACTGCACAGACTCACGCACGATCTTTAAAAAACGTTCAAATTAAACCTTCCGTCTAAATTCGCCGATGGTCGGAATTCATTCTTTCGGGATTTAGTATTAAATTCTGGATCTTCAGGTAGGATACAGCGGAAACACCTCTCAGACTGTAAACAACAAAGATAGGAATAGTTGCGCGGATTTGCGCTCAACAAAAATTGCTCGCGATAGGCTTATAGGCTTAGTTATTATCGAACGTAAAATTGGCTGGGGAATCCAAATTCGACATAAAAATTAGGGGTTGTCATTTCAAATAAAAAAGTTGGGCGCAAATGCGCCGGTTTGCGCGCATTTAGAGGGGATATCAACCCCCAATACCTCAATTAGTGGTATAGATAATAAACCAAAAGGAAGAAGTCAACATAAAGATGACCCCTAGGACGAAGCTTTCAGCTGCCCGTCCAAAACAAGCAAGTGACAAAACCATGAACGGGGCTGCACCAAAAACATCTACGTAAAAATATTCCAGCATCAACAAAAATTTCCAACGTGGCACCTTAGTAGGTACATTAAAAGAATTGACCTGAGACGGTAGGCTAGGTCATAGAAAGAATTGCGGACCAGAAAATCAATCTGGAAGCGCTTACCCTCCTGGACATTACAAAAGAAGACCCCACATCTCGTATTAATCTCGAAGCCCTCTAGAAGAAGCACTAACTAAAGACAAGACCTGTGCATCACGGGAAAAGACTACACAACTACATTAATCTCGAAAAACTGACTCCTGGACAAAGTCAACATTCACTGGCAATTTTGCCCTTCTTAGTTAAAACGTCCTACGTAGGTCTGATTTTTTTTTTTTTTTTTTTTTTTTTAGAAAAACGAGATTATATGAATTTTCCTAGCAATCTACCCTGGCATTTTCACAGCAGAATATGATCCCGCAAAACGGGGGTATAGCACCTCCAAAATTAAGCAGGAGGGAGTAATTAGCAATTAGAATTCAAGAGGTCACACTATGACTATATCAGTAAATACGCGCTGTGTTGGTTTATTATTCTTGGACCAATACACCTACGTATACTACGTAATCACAACGGAGGTCGAAATTTCTGATCGGCCTCAAAATTTGACATCATACGTTTCCAGATGTTTTGATTCCAAAAATGTCAGTCCGCCGTCCTAGCCGTTTTGGCCAGTAGGAACTTTGTTTAAAATCTGAAATGTTGACAAAATACTCGGTTTACCATCTACTTGTGCCCGCAAGGTTTTCAGCCTGATCGCCCCAACCCGACGCTATGGAGCTAAAATGGGGCTAGGGGAGGGTTTTTTTTTGAAGATTATCGGCTATGGGGTCCAGTGTCGTTTTCGAAGTATTTTTGGACGTAGAATCGGTTTGGGGGGGGTCCCAGAACGATCTGATTTTACCGTGGGGATCTACAGGGCTACAAAATTTGGTGATCTATGGGGCTACAAAATTTAAGATCCCATTTAATGGGATCTTTCAAGGATTCCAGGAGGTCAAATAAGGTGTCGTTTTTCATGTAATTTTGGACGTCAACTCCATTTGTTGGAATCCCACATATGCCCAAACATTGTACAGCATTTTTTTTTCAAAAAAATTTTCTTAATGCCACAGAATTAATTTTCGCACAAGTAACCTATATCAAATAATAATAAACCCTATGCAAAATTTGCAGCTTTTTTTAAAATTAAAGCGTTGCCGCATGTGGGTGTGTTGCCACCCCCTAATCCGCCGGGGGGGCTCAGCCCCCCTGGACCCTCTGGGTTGTCTCTACTTAAAGCTTGTCGGCTAAAATTTATAAAACCTTTTGATGCGTTTTGAACTCATTCCAAAACGTAACGAAGATTCATCAAATTACAGCAATCGACAGCATTGTATGGACGAGAAGGCTCGTTCGTCGTTTTTACTGGATCTGAATTTATCTTTTCGTGATTCCGATACATAAAAATGAGTTGTTCAGGTCGATTAGGCGAGGTGTACAAATTATAAGCTAGGAGCCTACTGTTGACTCTACAACAGTCTCCTATAAGGGCTATAGGTTATAATTTTTGCCTATAATGATAGGCATCAAGTCATTATAAGACATGAAGTGCTGGTGATGATTCAGTAGTAGGTATTGAACGCTATTTCCTGATTTGATGCCTTGGAACATGACTGACAGTGAAAATGCTGATTCCACAGTCAATTTTCATTGGAGTGATTGTTTTTCGTTGGATTTGGCGTATAAAGATGTATCGACGAGAGTCGATAGTGTGGACCGGTATTGAGCCTGTCCATAACGCCCCTGATTGGTCTGAGGCCATTTGTGTGCCATTGTTCGCTCGTAGAGAGGAAATGCGTGGTTGTGTTTGAAGTCGGGCCAAACAGTAAAAAAAAAAAAAAAAACGTCACATTCGGACTCACTTTTCTCGAAAAGAAACATCCCGAAGTGTCTTTGTCGCACATGACCCGGCTGGAGCATCTGAGAGGGGAAAAATCCCGCGAAACCCGCCCGGGTCCGACACTCCCCCCGGAGAGATCGAAAATGAGGATTGCGGAAAACCGTCAAATTCCAGATAGGAGAAGGGTAGGCGGAATTTTCTTTCCACGTAGGACGGGGGGGAGGGGAAAAAAATTGTTTCACAGTTTCAGGGTGAAAAAGTGGGGGATGTCTACGAGTCGCGGATAAGGGACCGCCATTACTGATCCACTCGAACACTGAGGGCAGACGGGGTTTGGCTCCGTTCGGGGCGGATCGTGACGGTCGGGCGGAAACGACCGAGAGGATCCGACGGGGGTGCGCGAATCTTCGCGGAAAAGCCGCTACAACCCGACCGCCTAGTCCGCCGCTGCCCTAAATACAGAATTTACAAAGGTTGATTTTTGTTTTCTTTGTGGCATGTTGTGCATACTCAAAAAATGAAATTTCCTGGGGGCTCTATGGGGCTAAAGCAACAGGAGGGGTTTTTGGAGCATTCATAATGAGAGGTCGAGAGGTGTGTCGTTTTCTAATTACATTTGAACGTAGAATTCATTCAAGGGAGTCCCAGACCCGAGTGGAGCGAAAACGCAAAAACACGCTTATAATTCAAAATCAACTGTTTAAATCGATATCCGAATAAATTTGTGTTGAGGTAAGTATTTTTGTGTTGAGGTAAGTATTTTTCTATGTAAGTATTTTTCTAGGTATACCTACTGAATCTAATGGGATCATTTTTGGATCGGTTTGACGTCTTATTTGGGCTGAAAATTCAAAAATTAGGGCAATATCGTAAAGTATTTGTAAACAAAATTATCAACATATTGCCAAAAATCGTAAGTTTTCTTCTACTGCAAGTGATTGAAATTTTTAAACATTGTTTAGGAATCATTAAACGATTAGAATTAGATTCCGAATTAAATTCATTAGACGAGTAAAATTAAATTCAAATTCATATAAAATTAAACTCAAATTGAAGTCAAAAATTAAATTTATTCACATTGATCCATGTAACATGCTGCAGATTTTCCATCATTTAAAAATTCATTAGACGATTAAAATTAAATAAAAATTTAATGTGATTCTATTAAAATTAAATTTTTTTGCAGTTATTTGTTGTATTTTTGCAGACAAAATTTTAAATGTTTTCGCAGTGCCTTCCAACAACGTTTGTTCATCGACAAGAAATGACAGGGCTAACTTTTTTTAGACGGCTCCAATTTCAAAATTATTGTCAATATGACATATTCATACATTGTATGAAACAAAGTGTAGGTAAACATTGGAATGCGATTGGTTGAAGGGTAAGCCCAGAAAAGGAACATAAGTACGAAAAGTAGAGTACATTTGTGCAGGTGTAGTGCCGCTTGAGGTCAACTTTTCGAAAATCTTCGCAGGTATGAGATGATGTATGTTGATAACGTTGTGTAAAAGTTTGAATAATTTACGATAGAAAAGTAGGCCAGTAGTAAAGAATATGTGCTTCGGCGCGACCTACGTGTCCCCTTAATTATGTATGTGAATTAACTAAAAATCAATTTATTGGACACTTCATTTCCGATGCATGCACATAGTTAAACATCTGAAAGGCCTATTCAACGACACTAGTGCACTCACTGTGGCTAAATAGTACTAACTTTTTGGGGAATGGTGAATGGTGAACCACCCCCCTGGAATACAGTGAACGTCTGACTTCAAGTGTACCATCCATGTAAGTATCTCATAAAGTTCTCAGTCAACGTAACTTCCTATAAAAATTACGTTCAAAAATGTTTCAATCCCGATTTATAATTAAGGAGCAAACTTGAAATGTAGCCCTCCATGTTGCAAAACCTGTTGCCTCGAACATAATGTAAGGTGGATGCGGCGAGATAGTGGGAATCCATCTTATAAAAAGACGATTTGAGACGAAGTAGTCTATTTCGTCTCAAATAGTCTTTTTACCTGTAGCCTCCACATTATAGTTTGGAGGGTACAGTTGGCAAAAAACTCACCATGGAACGCTAGCAAATTCCATGGAGGGTTTTACAAAGAGACTAATTTTGAGTTTTGAAGCCTTTTTGAAAAAATTTGCCACTCAACTCCTTTTTTTGGACGTTTTCTTCGGCTGCTTCTTTTCCAGGATACAGGTCGATCCCCAGACAAGACGCGGAAAGACACTACCCTTCGGGGGATTAAGCGTGCTGCGGCGAGACCAGTGTCAACGCTGATTATACAGTTACATAGTTAGCCCCCCTTCTCACCCCTAGGGGGGAGCTCAAATTAAACTGTAAGATTAAGGGATGCGACCAGGGAGGACCGCAAAGTTGGGCGAAATTCCGGTCGGTCGATCAATCAAGCTTGCTGCGAGAAAAACAGTGTTACCAATCGAGGACAGAAACGTGTCGATTGAAATTGGAACGGATTTCCCATTATAACCAACCAAAGATTGCAATTGTGGACAAAAAACCTTCAATCATGAGGCATTCTGTAGAAGGACCAAGTTTTCACACAGTTTTTTGAGAAGGGGCTGCATAATTAATTGAAATCGTCAAATCGACTGTGAAGGAGCCTGAGTCAATTTTCCCAAATTTTCAGGAGACCCAAAAAACTACTTGACGTTCAAGAACCCCCTCCATACGCATAGTTAAGCCCCACCCTTCACACTCAGGAGGTAGAGTTGAGCGTTATTGCTAATTCTTCAGTTAGTTACTTCGAAATTTCGTCAGAATGTTTCGTCAAGTCAAACAGCAGAACTTGGGCAGAGTTGACTTTCCGTTCCAGTTAGAGCATCAGTGGATTTTCCTCGAATTTCGCTCGGTGGAAATTCAAATCTGACAACACCATTGGGATCAAGCGTGTCATTTTCCATAAAGATATGACCCTAACTCAAAATAGCCCGAAAATCGACTTGGGCATTGTTGTTCCTTCACAGTTGATATTTATTTGCGTTGGCCACCTTTTCACACACTTCAAGCTCAATTTCATCAAAATCGGTCGAAAATTAGAAGAGGTAATTCGAAGCACGGCAGATTTTGCTTTGTTTTCCCGAATTATTTTATTTAACCCTTTCACGACCAGTGACGAGATATCAAGCGAAAAGAAGTGGCCTGCCTGGGCCAGAGACGAGATATCAAGCAAAAAGAAGTGGCCTGCCTGGGCCAGAGACGAGATATCAAGCAAAAAGAAGTGGCCTGCCTGGGCCAGAGATGAGATATCAAGCAAAAAGTAGTGGCCTGCCTGGGCCAGAGACGAGATATCAAGCGAAAAGAAGTGGCCTGCCTGGGCCAGAGACGAGATATCAAGCGAAAAGAAGTGGCCTGCCTGGGCCAGAGACGAGATATCAAGCGAAAAGAAGTGGCCTGCCTGGGCCAGAGACGAGATATCAAGCGAAAAGAAGTGGCCTGCCTGGGCCAGAAACGAGATATCAAGCGAAAAGAAGTGGCCTGCCTGGGCCAGAGACGAGATATCAAGCAAAAAGAAGTGGTCTGCCTGGGCCAGAGACGAGATATCAAGCAAAAAGAAGTGGCCTGCCTGGACCAGAGACGAGATATCAAGCGAAAAGAAGTGGCCTGCCTGGGCCAGAGACGAGATATCAATCGAAAAGAAGTGGCCTGCCTGGGCCAGAGACGAGATATCAAGCGAAAAGAAGTCCCTGCCTGAGCCAGAGACGGGAAATCGCGCGAGGCGATGTTTTGGAACCGTTCACAAATACCCTTAAAATAACAACATTATTATAATATAATTGCCATATTATGGCAAGCCATGTTGCAATGTTCAGTTCTCACGAAGGTTCAGTGAAATCGGGCAAAAAAAAGTCAATCAATATGCCCCCAAAAAGTTATACCTCCAATACTTGACCTTTTCCATAACCCTCTCTCAAAACCCCATTTGGACCTTCTTCTTTAAAATGTGGAGCGCTCCAGCGAACCTGCGATTTCGAAGTTTTCTTTGAGATTCGTACAGATCATTAAAATTCTGAATAAAACAACGATTCACGGACAAATCTCATACGATTGAGGCTACATTTGTCCTCATTTGCAACCTTTTGTTGGTAACTTGTTCGTCGCGAAAAGAAAACTTTGTCACAGTTATGTCATCAGACTGAAGGTCTATTGACAGAAACGTTTCAATAATTGAAACGTTCTTGTCAATTATTGAAACTGGACAAGAGATGCCTGAATAAACAGAGTTGCCAAAGTAAATGAACGTGAGTGTCAAAACGGTCCTTTTCCCAATGATTGGTAAAAATTACCAATCAAAACCCAACGTGGTAACATCTAGTCACAGTTAATTCAAAACAGCGGATTCTCCCAGACAATTCGTCAGGATGAAAATCTTCTCATTCTTTCTCCTGAAAGCTAACGGAAACCTCCGCAGCTTTTATTTATCCCTCAAAAGAAATTATTCAGCGAAAGAATAGGTGCCCCTTTCCCCCGATTAATTCTCGTTTCTCCCTTTCGAGTCCGGCTATTTTTAAAGCAATTTTCCTCAGGTTGTATTGTTTCATTCGAAAAAAAGGAAAAGTTGCCTCCGGGATTCGAGTTATTACAATCAATTCTCCGACAAAACTTTTAGAACTGTCAACTTTTCGTACAATTGTTAACGTTGATGGGGTTGTTTCATTTTTTTTTTATTCTTTCGATCCACGAGGGAAATCGGGAAAGGGACTTTTTTCAGGTAATAAGAGGCGTAAAAACTTCTTGGAACTGCTTTTCGTTATATTCCAGTTTGACTTTTTCCCGTTAACAATTACACGACAATATCTTTAGAAAATAAATTCCCGTAGTTTCTCGTCTGGAGGTTAAAAAAATGGCGCTGCCTTCTAAAAGTATGACGTCACGCTAATTTATTGCTGAAAAATACAATTACCTTTTTGCGGCCGCAGCAGAGCATTCTCCCCTGTAACCTCTGTGTTGTCTGTCCAACTTTTGTGGTCACCATCTGGCATTTCTTCAAACCCGCATCCCTCGGGCCTGCAAGCAAATCAATTCCCGCGATTAAGCGTACAACCTGTGAAAATGTTCAAGTTTTTCGAGCAAGGCGCGACTCGGGTCATTAGCACGAGGCTGTCCAAGAAGATAAAAGTATTGCCGGAATTGTTGTTCGCGTTGGAACAACTTGATTTCAGTTTCGCATGATGACCGACACTTAATTTTCGAACGCCCTCTGGTGGGTGGGGGAGGAAGACAAAACTCCGCGAGGAACTCGGGAAGTTGTTTATTAGCCGGACGGGCCTTTCGAGTGTCTTTGTTCGCTGGGACGGTCACGAAACCATTTGGACACCCCCGACGTTTAGGTAAGATCGCTGAATGAGCAGTGTTACCAACTTAGATGAAAGCAGATAAATCAACGGGCAGACAAAGTATAGCCAACACGTTACAGCATAGAGGGTGCCACCTGAAATGGAACTTTTGGCACTGGGTTAAACAGGTTTTAAGGGTTCGTTCGGAGAAACCAGTCCTGGACGATCCCAAGCAGCTCAGAGGTTCGTTCAGAGAAACGGATGATTCCGAGCAACTCAGGACTCGAGCGATCCTGGACTCGTGACGTCACCAGAGTAGTCCCAGATCGTCCAACCGAGCAAGTTTGAGGGGAAGGGGTGAACATAAACAGTTGCGCATGCTCCCGATCCATCTACTCCAAGCTTGAGCTGGATTAGTCTCGGACGATCCCAGCCTGCCAGAGATTCACAATCCTCACTTTCTCCGAACATCGAGCAATGCGTCTGGGTGTGCCCCTGATGTTCTTCGAACGACCAAAAGTAGGGAGGAGGCAATCCTGGACAGACCTCAGGGCTCTAGCAATCCTGGACTCGTGACGTCACCAGAGTAGTCCTGGATCGTCAAGGATTTGTGCCTACATGGGAGGGGGTGAAAATACACCGCTGCACATGCTCTGGATCCATCTACTCCAGGTGTGAGCTGTGAGTAGATCGTCTGTGGTGTTCTCCGAACAGCTAAACATAGAGAGGGAGCTATCCTGGACAGTTCTCCGACCAATCCCAAAGATTGCCTGGCGAAGAGACCAAATCGAGCAAAACTGATCCAGCAGTTCCACCATTATTCCTACTTAAGGACTCCCTGATCTTTGCAAGGATGAAGCAGGGCCCAAAAAAGCGCAGAAAACCCACAAATTCTGAGGTTAAGCATGCAACAGAGTCAATATGGAGAACCAGACCTTGTGGTAAAGTTCCAGGGAGGAGTAACACTCCATTTAAATGCCGCACAAACGGTGAGATTGACATGGTTATATACTGGAGGACTGAACGCAGTAGCTGCACTGAGTTATCCTGGGTAAACGAACAGACCTGCTCGCCGACACCAGGAGCATGGGGTACAGAGGGTTTCAGCACTGCAGACTGATAATATTAATATCAACCCACCTTGTTTGCACAGGATGGACAAGAGCATTATATGCTCGTGGACCAACTGCACCTCCTCTGAAAGACCTCACTAGCCACCTCTGTTAACGAAGGCTGGGTACCTCTTCAACAAAATGGTCTCTGTCCAATGAGACCCCTTAAAAAGATCTGCTGGTCTAGCAATTCCTGTCCAATGACGAATGTTCACTATGACCTCCTTCAGCCCACTCTGCGCCCAGCAACCTTGTCCATCATGATGGTCTGCAGCAATTCGAATTTTGGGTTCCTCATGTTGTGGCCCACATATTCAACCTTTCGCCGCTTTATGGTGGACGGGAGCTCCCTTTTCAAATGGTTGCGCTGCTGAATAGAGTAGTTCCGCCGACCAAGGAATCTTCAACATCCTTCTGGATCAACGCCTCGAACTGGTTGATGTCTGCAGTCACTTGCCAAAAATTACAGCAAATGATCCGGCATCTTCAACACCTGACCCAGCAGGCAGGGATACTGCGTACATGGATATTGGCTCGACATCAGTCTTGAGTGAGATGCTTGAGTGTTTGGGAGAATCAAAGCCCTGGATGTGGGGCAAAAGCTGCATTAAGTTGTCTCCCACAGAGGCGAGATTTAACCATTCTTTTAGCAGTGTTACCTCAATATGGGTCTTACAGTGTTGCCAGTCGACAGAAAATTTGGCAATTCTGTAATATTAGCCACTTGTTGGGAAAGTTAAATAGAAGAATGAACAGTCAAAAACCAGGTATTGGAAAATCATGTTGAGTGGGGTTCTCCAGCAATAAACGCCACCATGAATCATATTGGGTTTCGATAATGGTAACAAATGAAACTTCGATAAGCTCCAAAACTGTCTGAGGGTTGATCCAAAGCGACCAATCGGTCCCCAGAGATGAATACCACATCGGTTGTGTGAAAAGTGTCGATAGCCGGGTGCCCCAGTGTCTGTCCCTTGGGGGAATGTCCCTTTTCTTTGCCCCTTTTCAATCCCCCAGAATGAATCGAACCTTCGGATCAGACCCCGAGTTGGTCCCAGTTTACGGCCCTTGGGGAGCGTTTTACGGGCGGCCGCTCATTCGAAATGATTCCCCTCTTTGCTCACTTATCAGGTTTGAGGGGGGAAAAACCCGCGTTTGAAGGAAGGCGGAGAAAGTGACGTCACCGAAGCGGCCAATCAGGCGGGACAACGCTGTGACGTCAAAGCTCCAACACTCGCCTGTCTTCTGCATAGCTCACATAGGGAAATGCCCTTAAAAATAGTTTCTCAACCCTCACGGGGTTTCACAAAGACCCATAGAGCAAATTACTTCCGTCTCCAAAGACTCTTTTCCCCGACCAGACCAACGTTTACTATTAAAATATGCATGATGCCTCAGTGCTTGCGTGCTGTTAAACGCCTTGAAAAAAGAGTTTGCTGTGACCCAGATCGTTTTTATTCGAGATTGTGCGAAATAAAAGGAAGAGGGTGAAATGGGTCTAGGCCATTTGCGTAGGGTGGTCGATTGGGTTCGAGTAATGAATGGGGAGAGTTTTCTTATGCATTTCATGGAATCACCGGTTATATGAGAAAATGAAAATCCAGAATCTTTGGTAGTATAGCCGTGATTGGAGTGGTTTATGTAATAA
The DNA here is from genome assembly GCA_955831195.1 of Pilophorus perplexus. Classification (NCBI taxonomy): domain Eukaryota; kingdom Metazoa; phylum Arthropoda; class Insecta; order Hemiptera; family Miridae; genus Pilophorus; species Pilophorus perplexus. The sequence continues at coordinate 7,141,945 of OY037014.1, read as the reverse complement.
TTGCACTGTTGGGTTGAAATTATAACAACCCAACAGCGTAGATTTCAATTTGTTAAACTACACAATGAGATTATTCAGGGGAATTTTCCAAAATTGCATTTAATAGTATAGCAGTGATGGGTAGACGCGTTACAGTAAAGGTTGCGATTACTTTTCGGTTTTGACAGTAAGCTGACAGAGCAATGCTTCGCTCATCGATTCATTGAGGTAGGTGAGAGTATCGATGGCTGAAAATCCACAAATAGAAGAAGAAGAAGAAGAAGAATAAGAAGAAGAAGAAGAAAAACACGTATTTGAACGAATTAGAGTTACGCAATACCATGCCAATATATTGGGTTCGCTTATGCCCAGGCTGAATAACAAAATCTCGCCAGAGGCAGCAAATTCACACCATTTAGGATGGTCAAAACCGTCTGGCGTGACCTTGCAGTTCCGAAATTGATCATTCAAAATAATTTTTGATAATAAATGAATTATTCCCCTAAAACAGGACAATCCGCCAAAATCCGCCCCAAAGCTAGAAATGCTCATCAGATATGTACCTACCAGTATAAAATAATGAAATGAATTCGCTCACAATAATAAATGACTCTGTTCAACACAAAACCACGAATGCGTATATTTCTCTCCTGTAACCAGCCAAGAATAATAATAATTAGTAAGTTTAATTATTAAACACATGATGGGTCAACTCGAGGAACCCATCACTATGAAGAAGGCAACAAAAAACCCACAGGTAGCTTCGAGCCTTTGGCTAAAATTCAAGAAACATGGAACATGCTTTGCCTAGTAACGTTGCCAAGCAAAATTTCGTCGTCCATCCGCGTAATGTTTTCGGTTAGTTAGTCCACGGCTAAAGCATGTTCCATGCTAAAATAACTGTAGCGTCAAAAAACCGGGAAAACCTCAAAAAAGTGGACCATTTTCACCCCCTTTTACGGTACTTTTGTGGAGCGCTGTCTCCAATGCTAACTTGAGTACGTACTGATAGTAACCTGAAAATATCAAAAATTCAAATCTACCCGTTAGTTGGCGATTTTAATACGCCCCATTCCACATCAAAGGTTATATTCTAAAAAAAAATTGAGAAAACAAATTTGAGAAAAAATTTCCCACCAATTTGCAGGGCGATTCGTCGCGTTCTTGCCGCAGCTGCACAGGCAGTCACATTTTGCGAAATATGCAGGTTTGGGTTCACTCCGCCGGCTTGCTACCGCCCTTATTTCGCCATAAAAAAAAAAAAAAAAAAAAAAATAGCCAGTGTTTTGGAAAGATAAAAACTTCCTCTTTTCTGTGGTGTAACTTTTTTTTTTTTTTTTTTTTTCAATCAAAATTATATTTCACCTCAAAAATCGAGTTTGAAAACTTAAAAATGAGTTTCTCCTATTTGGGCATTTTTAATATTTTTTTTTTTTATTTTTTTTTTTGTCAGATTCAAGGCATACACCTGTGTAACATCCAGTTAAAAGGGCATTTTGGGATACCAAGTCGCCCACAAACGCAAGATATCACTGATTTATGTGGAAAAAACAAGTTTTTTCTCCATTTTACCGTTTTTTCCATGGTTGCATTATCTCGCATCCTATTTCTACGATAATTCTGACAATAATGAACTTTATCTGCTACTCATGAGCTTTCTCAGTACGTCCCAATATTAAATTCTTTATTTTCGTTTCCGCTCATTTGACAGATTGCTCAATAAAAGCAAGCGGCAATAACGCGACGACTCGGTCTGCAAATTGGTTTGGAGAGCTTTGACTTTTTTGAGTTCAACCTTTGACGTGGAATGCTCTATAATAGACTGGCCTATATTCCAATTCTCGAAGAGAGACAAACTTGGAGGAGTTCACTAACGTTAAATGGCTTGCTAAACAGTAAATGACCTGCTCCAAGAAATTTTAAATTTTAAAGAAGATTTCTTGGAGTAGGCCCGCAAAATTTGAGCTCGGGATTTTTCTTTCCCTGCATTCAATTCTTATATTGTTATCTTTTTTCTAATGACTTTTTATTGACATAGAATTCAGTTTTGGTACCATTTAAGACGACAGAATAATAAATCCTTGCTTGGATAAATTTGGGACTGCGTTTCACAGGTGTTGTTGGCATTTTTAGAAACATTTTGTGATATTTTTTTGCTGCGGATTCTAGCAATCTATTGATTATATAAGAGATTAGATTATGGGAGAGATTAGGTCTATTAGGCCGTTTGCAGGAAGCTTTTGAAAGGGCCTCAAGTCTAGACCTGAAGGGAAAAGGTGACCCCTGAACGAAGGGCTCGCTCGGTGGCAGGGGGAACCGCCGGGGGTGTTCCCCTCCCGCCCCCGCCAGAGGTCAAAATTTACTACGGAATCGATACTCTCGACCTCCACCCCCCCTACCGTGCGGACTGCGCAGGCGCGGTCGTCCCCGGAGCTTTTTCACGGGGGCGGCCGTCTCCCCCTCCCACGCGTCCTGCCATTGTACGCTTTCTTCGCACTCCCCCTTCCCCTCGCCAACCCTTTAATTTAGAGTGAGTAGACACGTGTTATCTTATAGCAATGCTGCTAACAGGAATTTTCCTGCGGTATCATAACAACAACAATACCAGAACAACATATTTACGAAAAGGTGTTAAGTTAGCGATGAACAATGAGATAATGAACACATAAATAGCGAATGAGCCAACGTGTACAAACCAATCAAACTTGGCTTAACTGACTAATTCTACTGCGAACGAAAATTGAAAAAAAAAAACAAAGTCCAAATTCAATTGGAACAAAACACATAAAATGTTTTAACAGTCAGGGAAATTTTGAATTAAATACAATAAAATGAACTGATTCCGAAGAGAGAAAATTCGAGCAAGTTAAGTTTGATAAGTGGTTCTTATACCCTTCTGGTATATTATCGCCAAACTCAACAAATTCTAAGGATAATTAACAATAATTAAAATAAGCCTGAAAGAAACGGTTTGATCAGCCTTTTTTCAAAATGTCGAAAGGCGTTGAGTTGGCATAGACAAAACATAAGTATTCAAATGAAATTTAAGTTAGAGTAAATTTTAAAACATACCATTCGTCTGTGGGACTTCAGGGTGCCCTCAAGCGAGTCCAGTTGGCTTTAGTGGTTCACAATTGGAACGACCATGGAGAACATTTTGGCGAAAATTGGGTTATTCCAGGTTATTTGGTGCACAACCGAAATTCGACTGGGTTCGAGCGGGTCGTAGCGCGGGGGGTGAGCTTAGATTGAACTTTGGGGTGATTTTCGATAGGGGATGTTTTTCTCATGTAAGGGTTGTTGGGGGTTTTTTGTAGGAGAGAAACGAAAAAAAACCGCCGCGATCTTCGGAGCGTAGAAACCGACTTTTCCCGGGGGGGAAAAAAATTTTGTTTACCCCGGTGGGGAGGGAGTGCCGAAAAAAATTTCGATAGGAAATATAAAAGAGAGGGTATAAAACGCCAGCTTCTCCGGTCTAGCTCGGAGCTAACGATCTTTTCAGGAAGGGGGTCGCAACCAACCCCTCGACCCCTTGTGCGCCCATGCAGCCTCCCGCCCACCGCCTCCCACCCACCTCCCGCACCCTCCCAAACGTCCCCACGCGCCTGCCGCCCCCGCAGTGTCAAAGTTCACCGCCAGGAGCGCTCCCGCTTTCCCTCGACTGAGACGGAGAGCCCTTTCGAAAAGGATGGAAGAGAACGGAAGGAGGAAAGACTGAAGGGACTGTGGGAATAGCATTATGAAAAAGGACTTTTCAGTCTCTCTACCCCCCCCCCCCTTTTTTTTTTTTTTTTTTAGAAAAATCCCATTAAAATCGTACCCAATTTATGATTTACGGAAACTCTGCACCAACCTCGGAACATTTACTTTATTCGACAAAGACAAGCAAAAGAAATAAACAGCCACCAGGGCATTCTTCTTTCTTACGGCACTCGTGCAAGAAATGGTGTAGAAGCTTTTAATTTTTTAAATGGTTTTAATGGGTCTGAACAACAAACTATCAAAAATGGTGGCAAAATTTTTGCTGGAGGACTTTTGGCGGGCAGACAACTTCGATGTTTCGGGCATTTTCCAGTTTTTCGTCTACAACTCGAAAAGCAAGCATCGCAGAGAAAATTTTCAAATACAAAGTTAAAGAACATAATAATATTATTCTGCTTCGAATGGCCTCCTCACACATTGGAATCGGTTCGGCCGTTTAGCCACAATCAAGCGTAAAAAAGGCAATTTTTCCAACTTGGCTGAAAAATAGGATTCGCTCATGTTTCAACCCCTATAACCAATGAACGGCTAATGCAAATAAATTTGTGCTGTAGAACATTAAATTACAAGTTCAGGGAGCACCTGAAATTCAATAAATACTATAGTTTTTTTTTTAGTGGCTAGGTTGTCTTGGCGGGGCTCCCCGCTATTTAGGGGGGTCAACCCCGCCGCCTGTCCTTTGATATTGGACTACTTAGGTCTATACCCACACAATTGCTGAAATTTTGATTAATACCTGATCAAAATTATGGAAGTTATGGTGGGGGGTGTGAACTACCCCGAGGAGGCGATCGACCCCCGGGACTGGTCACAGGCAATTTAGGTACGCTAAGTAGTTACCAGCTTCCTCGGAAGTACATGGCACCTGTGGAAATTCTTCGAGGGCCCTCCTGACGATCTGAAACAATTCGTCCGATCTGCCTATTTACCATATTCTGCTAAAAACCTAAAAAAGCTAAACCTAAAAAACGATAAAAAGCCTAACTTTCTTCGACTGGTCGAAATGTCTTCAACAGCTCTCCTCTTTACTGCAGCGGTCACTTTAACCTCTCCCACGTCCCACTCTGAATCGTGAGTTTATCAGCAGCAAAATTTAATACCACTTCACAGGCCTCAACTCGCAAAATTTGCTATTTAATAACTTTTTAATAATTTGCTATTTAATAACTTTTGCATCCATGTTTCCTCTTCCCCGAACACACCCGTCGTTCTTCAGCTTTTTTTGTAAAACAAATTTGAAAGAATGGTAAAAAATCGCGTCTTTACCCAACTTGCTACTACCGCCTGTCACACGTTCCACGTTTGCCATTGATGACACTGACATTGATGACACTATACACACTATCCACACTAGAGAAGTGGAAGATTGTTTTGTTTATGAACTGATGCCACTTGCACCCGAGGACGGAAAATTGTTTATTTTAAGTTAATAAATTAAGTACCTAAGTAAATAATTTTAAGTTAATAAATTAATAAATAATTTATTGATTATGACTGGGATGATATTTTGATTGTTTTCTCACTTTCCGGTTATTACGATTTTTAAACAAGTTTTCTGATCTCTCCCCAAGTGACCCTAGACGAGTTTGACTTTGACCACATATTATGTCATATTAGCATCATCAAGCAGAAATATATTTCTGGTAAATACACATAATATGTGTAGACGAGAAAATATTTCTGGTATATACACATTAGGGATTGCAATCCCGAACGTTTTTCTGAATCCCGGGATCCCGGGATTTTTCAGAGGCAATCCCGGGATTGATGATTTTTGTATGAACGTGAAAAAATTGATTAAAAACGACGAAAAACTTGTTTATTTACAATAATTGTAAATTATATAAAATATTACTTCTCTCATGAAGGAGAAATTTCACTTATGTACTCAAAAAATGTGCTTTTAGAAATCATAATGTTGGATCTTAGAAAGCATTCAAAGTTGGATCAGCCAATTTGCTTCTTAGCTTTGTCGAAAATAGTCCTGCTACTCAAAAGGCCCTCTCAGCTTCTACGGAGGTCAGTGGGATAGTCCTACGTGTTCTGGTTGTGCTTAAATTGAAGCTGAATCACTGCTCTACAATTTCATTCCTCATAACTTTCCTCGTGGATGAATTCGGGATGAATATCATAGCCGATATTCCGTACTGAAGAAGGATAAAACCACGATTTCTAAATTTGGGGGAAAATGGTCAATGTTTGAAGAGGGTTAATCTCGGGGCCCATTGGTCCTAGAAAGCTGCCGTTGCGCTCAAATGGTAGCAAATCTTGTCTACTTGAAAATAGTATACAGTGACTTTTTCGTTAGGGAGCACATTTTTGAAGCTAAAAGCCAAGAACTGAAAAAAAAAAAAAAAAAAAAAATCCGAAAATTTCGCGGCTTTTCGAGCATCCAGCATTAAATTTTAGCACAAGGGTTTCGAAGCTGGTACCGTCCCTGATAACATTTTAAAAAAAACGCTGCAAATTTTACACAAGGGTTTATTATTCTTTGATATAGGTTAGTTGCGCAAAAATTATTTCTGAGTCAAAAGAAAAAATGTTGGAAAAAAATTTTTTGGATTTTTTTTTTTTTTTTTCAAAAAAATTGTTTTTCAAAAAATTCTTTATTCTTTACTCGAAAAATATTTAACCTCCAGGGATCCTTCAAAAATCCCATATTTAGCCCCATGAAAGCCCTATAGATCGCCACAGTGAAATCGGATCGCTGCGGGACCCCAAAAAATGGATTCTACGTCCAATAATACTTCGAAAACGACACCTGACTCGATCCCATAGCCGAAAGCCTTCAAAAACCCCCTTCTGTAGCCCCATTTTAGCCCCATAGCGCCCCACGGGTTTGGGCGATCGGGCTGAAAACCTTGCGGGCACAACTAGATGGTAAACCAAGTATTTTGCCAAAATTTCAGATTTAAAAAAAATTCCTACTGCCCAAAACGGCCCGGACGGCGGACGGACATTTCGGATTTAGAATGTAGACCTCTTGAAACGGATAATGTCAAATTTTGAGGCCGATCGGAGTCGTCCACCTCCGTCGCGAAAACATAGGTGTATTATTCCAAGAATAATAAACCAAAATATTCTATTCTATTCTAGGTATATTCTATTCCTAACCACCTCACGCCCCTCGTACTTCTCTTCCCCCACCTCTGGAACTTCCTACTGTTCTAGTTAGTCATGAGAGTTTGATCTCTTTCAGGTGAGGATAGAAGGACCCATTGAAGAATTGCCTTACGATAATTGGAAGGACCTGTACGACTCTGAGCCGCTTTTCTGCAAAATCCGAGCGGTCGTGTGCCACCAGGGGACTTCCATCGAGTGGGACGAGCTCAAGAAGCACCACGATCAGATCCTCAACGAATATAAGGAAGGAGCCAACGCCCTTGCCAAACCCGACCACGTGTAAGTGTTTTACTGATACTGTTTACACAAATTTGGTCATTTTGCGCTCACAATTTATACTTGGAATAATTTTTTCACCGAGCGCCGAAATCTGTTGACGGTTGCTGCCACCCTACGAGCAAAATTTCGTCTTCAGACGTGTTCCTCACTTTGACGAAAGCTTTCAATTGTTTCAGGGTCGCCTACAAGATCTTCCCGTCGATGATCGAGTTTTACGAGTCTCTTGGGCCCAGGATCGCAGACAGAGTCATGTACCTCAAAGAAAAGAACAGCTGGAAGAACGAGAGAATTGCCGCCTAAGTGAATGCCGAACATTTTGACATTCTCATCTGGGGCTCATTCTCACATATTTTTATTAATTTGTCACTTTTTTAATAATAAACGAAGCTTTTCGTAGTTTTGTGGTTTTGACTGGACTGTCTGAATATCTCACAGCTCAATGTTCGAAATGAAAGCCTGACCTAGTTGGTAAACATTATTACTGCCTGCATAATAGGGATCGTGACGGGACTGAAAAGAGAGCGTTCTGGTGGCGAAATTGATATCACTGACCGAGCTGATGAATAACAGGTTCGTTCCAGGTTTGACGGACTGTTAACAGAAATCGACGGAGACATGCGCAGTTGAGAAAACTGCTGTTCCAGGTCGCCGTCGCCGGCTGTTCCAGGTCGATTTGTAGGTTGACAGCAGTTCAACTGCAGTCGGACGGAAACCGACAGCTCGAATGAGTTCGGTTGGGAGCTGTCGACTTGGATAACCCAGTTGAAACCTCTCTCATAACCTCCTTTATTTTGGTGCTTGACGCATCAAGTTGTACTCGCGTCCTCCCAAAGTCCTCGTATATACCCTCAAACACTTTAAATGACTCATTCCCGCCCTTATGATACTCCTCTCTCGAAAAAGGTTGATTATTCTGAATACAATTATACAATTTTGTTGACAGTTCGCGTTCCAGGTTAGAAGGTGGGCTGTTCGACAGAACTCGACAGACGAAGGCATTGGGACTGCTGTCGACAGCTGTCTGTTTTGTCAACAGACGCCGTCAGACCTGGAACAAACCTTATTGTTTACGTTGAGCCTTGTATCGCATGTAGGAGAAGGGAGAAAAATAAAGGCGTAGAACAGAAGCTACTGACTTTTATTCCAAATCAAACTTTTTTTTGGACTTTTGTCCAGCTAGAGTGGCGAAAAAAAAAAACAGTGCGCCGCCGCCGACCGCAGACGCGTCAGGGAAATTCCAGGGAAGACAGGGTTTGTTGTTGGAGCTGAATGGAAAGATGACTGTCGGAGAGTGAAATGGCTCTCCGTTCGGGAGTCAATAATTATTATATTATGAAATGAGGGTTAATTGACTGATCTCTCTCCCAGGCAATCAGGAGGTATGGAAATTAGTTCCAAAGGGTTGTGACCCTAAGCGTATTTATTATACAGTGAAATAAATATATCGTTCGTGAACATCCTAACACCCGATACCGAACGCGAAATGTCTTCTCACGAGACGTGGGAGCTAGCCCAAGCTACTCATGAGGGTCGCTGCAGTGTAAATCGCCAGGGACTTCATCTTAACGACGTAGGGGTCCCGGGGGTCCTGTCCGGAGTTGCTTGGGCTGAGAAGAGAGTCCCGGAGGTCCAGGTGACGATCTGGAAGGTCCAGGAGATAGTCGACTCCCGGGCCTACGACGGGCAGACGGGCATACGCTCGCTCTGACTGTCTGGAATGCACTCACCCTGATGCAGCATCCCCTCAGTCCCTTTATCCGAATCCCTCGTTCACGTGAACGTGCCAAACCAGCCTTGATTCGCCCTCTACTTGGAGGCCGGTCAACGCAACAGATTCTGCTGTGTCGAGACGTCACGTCCGCCGGTTTCGTTAACCGGACCGCTGTCCAGGATCGATCTCGACAATGGACAACTCTATCTTGTGGTAATTGAGGTCGATAATCGACTGTCTTGGGCCAGGCACACAGAGGTACTTTCATCTAAGCTTTCCTCCAGCATATTTATGCTGAGAAGATTGGTTGGCGCGGTTTCTCCTGAGGTTCTACGCACAGTGTACTGCGCTTGCTTCCATGGAAGCAGACTAGAGCAGCGTACAGGATCCCTCTATGGGGGAACTCATCTCATCTCTCGCCCAAAATATTCGTTCTCCAAAAAAGTGAAACAATGTAATTAATTTGTGGATGGACCTTAATACAGTAAACCCTCACTAACAGCGGTTTTTGCCTAAATGCCCTTAAACCTTGAAATCGATGGATGCTGCTCCTTTGACGTGGAAAACCCACAATATCGCACATTGCTTTTACAACATCAAGGAATCCATCGATAAAATTATGGCCTGGAGTGGTCGGGGTGATGGATCCAGAAAAAAATTTGACTGGTTCGGAAACAGCAACGTTGGGTGAAATTTTAGAGATCGCTCATAAACTGGAGGGTGAGGGATTTTCTGAAATATGGTTCAGGTGGTTGAGTGGGACTCCCTTATGGAAAGCTTTCATGGATATCGCTCCTCCGGAGTAATAGTGGTATAAGTAAGTCTAAAAACAGCTGTTTTGAGTTATATATACCATTGGGTAGCTCGCGACGAGCTTAACATGGGGGTATTATTGGTTTAAGCATAGTTCAAAAATTACTCGGGAGAGAGCAGATGAACCGGTATGTTTTCCATGCAGATTACCGACATTTCGTTTGAAGAAGGTTGGTTCATCTCTAATGAGCCGCTATCCGTCAGAAAAATCAGGTATTAACCTTATTTTTTTCACTTCAGTACTGGTATATTTCAAGAAGTACCGCTGTTCAACCAAGAAAATATCCTTTTTTGTGTGCTTGCAGTGGCAAAACCGGATCATTTCAAAAATGTACCACTACTATTCCAATATTAACGTGTGTCATCCCGTGTGTTCATCAGTACAGTAGTGGATCATGTCAAGATGTACCATCCATTTGGGCCCAATTTCTTGGGATAAGAGTGGTACATAATTGAAATTTAATTGATTTTAATACATGCGCGTCGTGAATGAGAAGGGGGAGAAGAAGCTTTGGGAAAACCTGAAAGGTAGATAATAATATGAAAGCCTGAGAAGCATCGGATATCGGAAACAAAGCCCTCGTGTCTGCAACACGCTAACAAATATGTGAAAAATCTTAAATTGCGATTTCCCAAAAGTAAGGTTTTTGGACTTATACCACTATTCCTCCGGAGGAGCGATATATCCATGAAAGCCTATAAGCTATCCACAGTGAAATTGGATCGTTCCGGGACCCCAAAAAATGGATTCTACGCTCAAAAATACTTCAAAAACGCCACCAAACTCGACCCCATAGCCGAAAACCTACAAAAAAACCCTCCTGTAGCTCCAAATTAGCCCCATAGCGCCCCACGGGTTTGGGCGATCGGGCTGAAAACTTTGCGGGCACAACTAGATGGTTAACCAAGTATTTGGTGTAGGTGAACCTATACAAAATATATTTTGTCAAAATTTCAGATTTTAAAAAAATTCCTACTGTCCAAAACCGCCCGGACGGCGTACGGACATTTCGGTTTTGGAATCTGGACCTCTTGAAACGGATAATGTCAAATTTTGAGGCCGATCGGAGTCGTTGACCTCCGTCGCGATTACAAAGGTGTAGACCTACACCTGTGTATATACACATGTGTATTATTCCACGAATAGGTAATAAACCATAATCTGTACTTCGGAAGGACATAAAAAATAGATTTTGCGTCCAAAATTACTCGGAAAACTACACCTTATTTGAAACCTTCAAAAATCCCTTTTGTAGCCTCCTGAAAGCCCAATAGATCCCCACAGTGAAATCGGATCGTTCCGTCACCCCAAAAAATGGATTCTACGTCCAGAAATACTTCGAAATCGACACCTAACTCGACCTCATAGCAGAAAACCTTCAAAAAACCCTTCCCGTAGCCTCATTTTAGCTCCATAGCGCCCCACGGGTTTGGGCGATCGGGCTGAAAACCTTGCAGGCACAACTAGATGGCAAACCGAGTCTTTTGTCAATATTTCAGATTTTTCAAAAACCTGTTTAATAGGTAGGTGTCGTATTCCGAGTAATTTTGGACGTTTTTTTTTTTTTTTATGCCCCCACTTCTGTCCAACCTAATAAGTAAGTAGGTAACTATTTTTAATTTTTTCAAAAATATTTCCTTTGGTACAGAATTAATTTTTAATTTTTTCAAAAATGTTTCCTTTGGTACAGATTTAATTTTTCATAATTAACCTATAGGTACCTATCAAAGAATAGTAACACTTATTCACTTTATACATTTTATTCATGGAATTTTCGCATCATGAGATGTTTAAGGGCAATGTTGAGTCCCAGAGGGGTCAAACATTTAGTATAGGTACCTAACTAAGAATAATAATCATTGTTATTATTTTTATTCATTGTTACCTACTAAGTTGTAGCCCTCTCGCGGAACCACAGAATCTCTACAAGGCCTGTAAGGTCTGCGCGTTCGGCCCGCAGACCTAGCTGTGTAGACCTTACACGAACACCAGCGGAGTTCGTGCAACATGCCACATCGAACGACCGCGAAGGGTGTGGCCCCGTCCTCGTCATCACTCAGTCTTCTCCCAGCAGCTCTACGGGGAGGTCATGTTGGGGTATTTTTTAAATTTAAATGTAATTTCAGCCCAATTCATTTGAAATTATCTCCACTTATCGCACAATGTGATATTATCATCCGGGAGAGTAACGAATAGAAAGAAAGTTGTCGCGTTGCCATGTTTTAGACGAAAACGTATTTGGTATGAACTGATTACAATAATAATTATTGTAAGATGAATTATTCATCTTTTACGAATAATTATTGTTTCTCACTCGCGGTATTTTCTATTCATGAAGCCCACAAACCCTCCTGATTGGTTTATTTAGTTCAGCATCAAGTTGATCTCATTGAGGGATTCTCTGTCTCTCTTGTTGAGCTTTTTTTCTACCGTTAATGAATGTTTTATTATTCTCGTGAGTTTTTTTGGAATCGGCCTCAAAATTTGTCATTTCACGTTTCAAGATGGGTACCTAAGTTCCAAAACTGTAATGTTCCCTCCCGCCGTCCGAGCCCTTTTAGGCGGTACCTAGGATTTCTTTTTTAGAGTCAACAAATCTGAAATTCTGACAAAATTTGTACACATTTAATGTTGTGCCTGCAAGGGACAGTCAGTTCGCGATGTGGCAAACTTGAAATTCGTATGTGGAGGTTAGGGAGAGAAATCGCCTGTTGTTGCAGTTTTAAAGGGGGGGGGGGGGGGGGCTATGTCCGGGGAAGTAAACATTTTTAAAATCAGGGGACTGAAAATTACGCTTTAAAGTATTGCAGCACAAAAAATTAATAGAATATTGATTCATTTCATTTGGTCAAAGCATCTTAAATAAAAATCTAATTATTTATTGTGATCATTTCAGAGTAATAAAATATTTTCCTCGTTTCGTTGGGGGGGGGGGGCTACAATTATAGGGTCATGATGGGTTTCGAGCAACTTAACTCAACTACAGCCCAGAGTAGGCCTACCTACCTAACTTGAAGTAGTTGAACCTATACCTACTCAGGTTTATACTTAAAAATAAAAAAATAAAATAATAATAAAAAACCTCAGTATAGGTTCAACTACTTCAAATTCCTCTGGGCTGTAGATGAGCTTAGTTGCTCGAAACTGGTTTCCACACTTCAATTTAGTACCCACAACAGCAGAGGAGTAATTTCCCTCCTTAACCTCCTCATTAGACCTCTTCGGTAAAAAACTTCACTCAAAATTCGTATCCACTTCATTCGTATTCAATACTCCTTAAAACAAAAGTAAAGAATCATTCAGTTCACAAAATCATTCACTAAATTCCATCGAGAAAATAACTAATTCACAATGTCCTGGCAAATTGAATAAAAAATAATAATGGTATTGAGTGTAAAGGGTTTTGGAGCCTGCCAGTGACTACATAACTCTGGTTGAGCCCGTCGCTGGCTGTTTTGGCGGTGGCGAGCGCTTTCGATGTGATAACGTCATCAATAGTCAGACGATGAGGTTTTCACATTGAAAGCGCTCACCACCACCAAAACAGTGGTGACAGAATCAATTACAGTTACTTAAAAAAAATCAAAATTTATTTCTAACATTCAGGTAAAGTGGAGTGTGAATCATGGATTGGGCTGAAATTAGTTGATCTTGGGAGCGTAAATAGGAGCAACCGCGTTGGGCCTCATCGGAGTGTTAAAGTGCAGTGTTGTGTAAAGTGTTTTAAGTGCGCGTAGGCTAGTTGGGTGGTGTCAACAGGATGTGTGAGGCGGTTTGTAGGTAAACGTGGTACGCAGCAAGGATAAGCCAGCTCGTAGGATCCAGCCTGCCATTCATTATTTGATAGCTTGCGAAGCTGTGCCTCCTTGCCTGCCTGCCGCGTGGATTATAGATTGTAAGTTAGTTATAGTCTTTCCCATTAGGTCTCGGGTAGGTAGGTAGTCTTAGGGTGGATGAAGTGGCGGAAGTGGTTAACAAGGCTGGAGATCGCTTCTGCCATGGTGATTCGCCGTGCATGTGAGTGGTGGTCACTGTGAGAGTAAGGTTGCAATGGTTGGTCAGCTCCAATTATCAACAGCTGGTAAACTTGGTAAACGGATCTGAACTTCCGATGCTAGTGGCAGGCGTGGTGGACTGGCACAGTGATGGAGTTTCAGTTTGGTTCGATCTGGATGGTGGGGCTGATTGTGTAGGTAGGCTCTGGTGGGAGGGGGGACTAGGTACGCCAACCAGTGAGAAACAAAACTCGAAACGTTTCTACTGTGTTAGTTACCAGTAGCATTGAACTCGACAGTCAGGCGTAAATATTATCATTGGCACGTAACGATTGAAGAGCGTCAATGCCAGTCTGTGTGCGTGGGCTATCACAGTGACGGTAGTGTAAGAACACACTTCCTGTTTTGACACCACCGAGAAGAAAAGAAGACTTCTAGACTCAGTCAAGACCTCGAGACGTGCTCCTTGGCCATCACTGCGTTTGTCGACTTCACAACTTGCGTTGCCATCGCTGCTGCTGCTGCCACATCCATCCAACACGCGAGTGTCCGTTAATGCTCCCAAGTCTCGCGGCGTTTGGGTGGGGGGTGGGGTGTGGGGGTCTTCTCCGAGTTTCTCCTAAGTTCCTGAACGCTTCATGGACAAGGTTTGGGTGGTAAGTAAACTCTGCGTACATTTTGTTGAAACGTACTGTACAGTTTCACATCATTTTTTTTTAAAACGATTTTTTTTTTTTTTCAGGCATGCTCATCAACATTTATTGAGCCAGGTACAATTCAAAAGCATGTCAAACCATTCAGGATGGCATTCAAGTTCCTTTTCAACATTCTTGTGACTTGATGGTCACTACTCACTTTATTTTCCACTCTTTGAAGTTTTCAAAAAACGCTAATGAAATTCGTCAAATGGTCAATCTGAACTTAAATCAATGCTTAAATACTACCCAACCTGAATGCCATTTTGTGGAGCCACTGTTGGAAATTAGTCTCTTTCCTCCCTTTGGCATGTTGAACTTCATGAACTTCAAGAACTTCAGCTGAAGGACGACGAGAGGAAGCTTCTTTTATCCACAGTCACATTTCACGTGGTATTTGTTCGTTTCAAGAATCAAGAACACGAAGAGTAGGTACATATTTAGGTGGCTAGGTTATATATACAACACACACACACAAACTACTTAGTAGACAATTCCAATAATTGCATTCCACAAAACAATAAGTAACCCACGTAGGCATAAACGTTGTTCATTACAATTAGAATATTCTTCAGAACTCCCACAACTCCCTACTTCTTTTTGCATAAACCAGTAAAAAAACGCACATGTACTCAAAAAAGCTGGTAAAAAATTACAATAAGTTTACAATACATTAGTGTCCTCAGCTTACAAAGCATAAATTGACTCCTCCCCCCCCCCCCCCCCCCAAAATTTACTCAACTGTATCCCCCCAAATTCCTCAAGAGAGAACAACTCAGCTCTAATGTTGTGTTTTGAAGTGGTAGGCTTCGAACATTCTCCTATCAATCTCTATTCTGTAGTAAATTGCATGCCAGTGGCTCCAAGGTTTTTTTTTTTTTTTTTTTTTTTAAAGCAATTAGGGTATTAGGTAGGCAACTGTTGTCTTTGTGAAACAAATTGCTGTAGATTGTCATGTTTCTCACGCTGATTTCCGGAGCCATGTGTTGGCTTCTCCAATCGGCACAATATTTGATGTTGCGGGCATAATGTTGTTGTCTCTGACTTCTACATTGTGCAAACCAAATATCTCTTACTGTGTCGTCCATCCGTGAAGTTTGGTGGACCGGGCTCAGCTCGGGGAATATGATGACCAGGCCGGGTTGTTGTTTCCACTGTTTTTGCCATTTCTTCTTGTATTTGGTGAAACAAATTGCTATAGATTGTCATGTTTCTCATGCTGGGTTCCGGAGCCAGGTGTTGGCTTCTCCAACCGGCACAATATTTGATGTTGCGGGCATAATGTTGTTGTCTCTGACTTCTACATTGTGCAAACTGAATATCTCTTACTGTGTCGTCCATCCGTGAAGTTTGGTGGACCGTGCTCAGCTCGGGGATATGACGACCTGGCCTGGATGTTGTTTTCACGGTTTTTGCCTTTTCTTCTTGTATTTGGTGAGACAAATTGCTGTAGATTGTCATGTTTCTCACGCTGGGTTCCGGAGCCAGGTGTTGGCTTCTCCAACCGGCACAATATTTGATGTTGCGGGCATAATGTTGTTGTCTCTGACTTCTACATTGTGCAAACCGAATATCTCTTACTGTGTCGTCCATCCGTGAAGTTTGGTGGTCCGTGCTCAGCTCGGGGATATGACGACTAGGCCTGGTTGTTGTTTCCACTGTTTTTGTCTTTTCTTCTTGTATTTGGTAGTTGGTGAAACAAATTGCTGTAGATTGTCATGTTTCTCACGCTGGGTTCTGGAGCCAGGTGTTGGCTTCTCCAACCGGCACAATATTTGATGTTGTGGGCATAATGTTGTTGTCTCTGACTTCTACATTGTGCAAACTGAATATCTCTTACTGTGTCGTCCATCCGTGAAGTTTGGTGGACCGTGCTCAGCTCGGGGAATATGCCGACTAGGGATGGTGGTTGTTTCATCTTTAGGTACTTCTTCTTTATTTAGCGGAACAGTGATTTCGTAACCAGCCTCTGATGTCAGACCACGTGAGAGCATCAGCGTCATTTACTGAAGTAAGTAAGCAGGTACCTACTCCGAATGATGGGCAAGACTACCAACATAATAATATTATATAACATATTATGTTGGTATTATCTGCTCATCGTCTACGAATCAATCCAGTTTTTCTGCACTGAAGCAAAGTGATTCTGCAGACACCCCAGACAAGGTGATGCTGCAATGCGTTCAGCGTCATAGCTTTCTTCATGCTCCTTGGGTGGATATTGTTTGACTCCACAAACAGTACTCAACATCTGCAGCTGCCATCATTGACTGAATTTACAGAGAAGACATTGTTGGTGAGTTTGATTGACTAAAGTGAAATAGATATGGAGTGGATTTCCTTGCTAAACGGTCATTTTGTATTTCAGCCTCGATGGCAGAATTCTTGGGAGCATCAGCGTCATTACTGAAGTACTCTGAATAGAAGACCACCAACATATCTTCTCATCATCTAGGAGCCAATCCACTTTTTCTGCACCGAAGCGACACACCAGACAAGAGTTGCTGCAGCAATGGTGTCGCCAAATTCTGCATGAAATCACCAGGAAGGCAAATAATTTGGCAAATAGCTTTTAGTGAGTTTATTTATAGAACGCTTCTCAAGATCCCAAAGGGTCTTCAGTCTGACGCTACTGCCAATCTGCTCCTCAACATCTGCAGCTGCCATCATTGACTGAATTTACAGAGAAGACATTGTTGGTGAGTTTGATTGACTACAGTGAAATAAATATGAAGTGGATTTCCTTGCTAAACGTTCATTTTATATTTCAGCCTCGATGGCAGGCTTCTTGGGAGCATCAGCGTCATAACTGAAGTACTCTGAATGATAAGACCACCAACATATCTTCTCATCATCTATGAGCCAATCCACTTTTTCTGCTGCGAAGGGACACACTAGACAAGAGTTGCTGCTGCAATGATGTCGCCAAATTCTGCATGAAATCACCAGGAAGGCAAATAATTTGGCAAATAGGTTTTAGTGAGTTTATTTAAAGAACGCTTCTCAAGATCCCAAAGGGTCTTCAGTCTGACGCTACTGCCAATCTGCTCCTCAACATCTGCAGCTGCCATCATTGACTGAATTTACAGAGAAGACATTGTTGGTGAGTTTGATTGACTACAGTGAAATAAATATGAAGTGGATTTCCTTGCTAAACGTTCATTTTATATTTCAGCCTCGATGGCAGGCTTCTTGGGAGCATCAGCGTCATAACTGAAGTACTCTGAATGATAAGACCACCAACATATCTTCTCATCATCTTCGAGCCAATCCACTTTTTCTGCTGCGAAGGGACACACTAGACAAGAGTTGCTGCTGCAATGATGTCGCCAAATTCTGCATGAAATCTCCAGGAAGGCAAATAATTTGGCAAATAGGTTTTAGTGAGTTTATTTAAAGAACGCTTCCCAAGATCCCAAAGGGTCTTCAGTCTGACGCTACTGCCAATGGTGGGGGAAGAATGGCGTGAAGAGGAGCAGCAAACTATGAAAGGTAAGAAGGAACGTTGAGGGAGAGTAGTTAAGTACTGTTTTGTCTTTATCGAAAAAAGTTGTGTTTGTGAGCCCTCTATTAAATAGAGGGCTCACAAACACAAAAAAGACTTCAAATTTTGAAGCCTTATCTTTAGATTTTTAGAGTCCTTTGACAAAATGAAGAGATGCAAGTTCTGATTATCTACTCTTGGCTCTCGTTCTTTAAGGGTTCCATAGGTCGCCCTAGAGGTTTTTGATGTTGGTAATGTCCATTCTCTCAAGTTTCTGGATTCCATCATTGACAAGTCAGGAGTGTGCAAATTGGATATTGAAACCCGGATTTCATTAGCCAAAGGAACAATTCAAGCTCTCAGCCCTCAACTGTCAGTGGTGGGGCAGAGAAATCCATTGCCGAACTAAACAGCTCATCCTCAGTGTTTTTGTTGAAAGTATACTGCCAATGGAGGGGGATGAATGGTGTGAAGAGGAGCGGCAAATTATGAAAAAGATAAGAAGATGTTGAGGGAGAGTAGTTTGTGTTTTGTCCCCAAGGAGAATCAGCTGTAGCTCGTTGGACAAGAGGACGCTCCAATGGTACAGGCATGTCTGTCATAGGTATGGCCGCAGAAAGGTTCTCCAGAAGGCGAACTGAAGAAGGGTGCCCACTCGATGCGTCGCCTCAACCTCACCAAGGATGATTGTCTGGACCAAAGGGTTTGGTGTCGGGCGATATTGAGCAGCCCCTGGTAAGAGGAGAAACCCCAAAAGTAAGTAGTTCCGTTGGCCATTGCCTGTTGCCTGTGTAAAGTTATCACCGCTAGTTTCCATAGTTGGCACGTCTTCCTTCCCTGTCACCGCTTGTTGCCATAGAATGTTTACGGACTGTTTGCTGCATGAAAGTTAATATTGCCTTTGTTCTTCATGGAGCGTGCCCGTTTCCTGCTTGGAGCATTTATACTACCTACCTGTTTGCTGCATTGAGTGTTTATACTGCCTGTTTCCTGTACAGAGCATTTATTCTGCCTGTTTGCTGAATTGTGTGTTTATGCTGCCTGTTTGCTGCACAGAGCATTTATACTGCCTGTTTCCTGCACAGAGCATTTATTCTGCCTGTTTGCTGCATTGAGCATTTATTCTGCCTGTTTGCTGAATTGAGTGTTTATGCTGCCTGTTTGCTGCACAGAGCATTTATACTGCCTGTTTCCTGCACAGAGCATTTATACTGCCTGTTTCCTGCACAGAGCATTTATTCTGCCTGTTTCCTGCACAGAGCATTTATTCTGCCTGTTTGCTGCATTGAGCATTTATAATGCCTGTTTGCTGCATTGAGCATTTATACTGCCTGTTTGCTGCATTGAGCGTTTATACTGCCTGTTTGCTGCCTGGAGCATTTATACTGCTTGTTTCCTGCCTGGAACGTTTACCGCCTGTTCCACACGATTGATGCTTTGTTCCAGTAACCTAACCTAACCCAATTGGTGAGGAAGGTGTGACTATTTGGGGAAAGCCCCCCCCTTAGTTGGGGGGGTAGGAGGAGGTCACATGGGGGAAACCCCTTTTTACAACTAATTAATAATAATTAGTTGTAAAAAGGGGGTTCTCTTTATATATAAATGCCAGGGCCGAGAGTTCGATCCTTTTCTCATCATTTTCACATTTTACAGAAATTGGCATCAGCTCGGGTTCAATTCCCCTGTATTGCGTTGGAGTCACCAGTTCTCCAGTGATCGGAGGCTTAAACATGGCAGATCCAGAGGCTTCCCAGTCAACAGAAGAAAAAAAAAACGAGGAAAGGAGCTCGAGGAAGAAGCTGCACCAAAGGATAGAAGAGAAGGCTGGCAGAAGAAAGGAAGATGGTAGGTTGAAGGTAGGATGGCTCTCGTGAAGTGCCTACAGTGGGTATTTGGTTAATGTTTAGGAATAGTTTCCCATAGTTACCCATCCTAAAGAAGGCTGAGGTCGAGTAATTTGTTACATTTTCTCCCTCACTGCATTATTACACATACCAAGAACGTCTTGACAAAATTTGAACACACATAAGAGGACACACACGAGTTTGAAGAGATCGAAGAACTGGACGAAGTTGTTCGTAGTCCATCCGTTGGGTTGGTCAAGTGTTCAACTGGTAGAGGCATAGGAGGCTCAATGAGTTTAAGGTCTCTCTTCTTTTGAGGTCGAGTGTTAGGCGCCTCCATGGAACTATTGGTTGGTATTTGTTGGGAATGAAACATATCAGCAGGTAAATGTTTGGAAACAGTGGAACCATTTTCTTGTCACTCGCCTGTATTCAACTTTACGTTATTTCGGACTCATGAGTAAACCCCCCCCCCCCCCCCCATTTTCTTTTTTTAAACGTTTGACGAGGTGGCTAATGCCACTGATATTGGGGGACAACGTGAGCAACCTCCTCGCGGTGTCCTCTGGGTAACGCTGATAGCTCACATTTGTGTACGACTTGGGGGGGGGGGGGGGGGCGTGCTGGCTAAAATCAGCCAACCCCCGGACTCTGACCTCTGACCTCTTTTACTCGCTTTTCAATAATGATTGGTTTTTCTAAAAATAAAAAAATAGGGTTCGCAGGAAATTCAGTCGTTGGACGCCGAACAACTTGTCACTGTTGATAGTGATGAACAAAACGAATGATTTAGATAATCGAATGAGCATCACTCCAATACTGATGCTGCATCAGTATTGGAGATTGGACAAAACGAACCAATTTCTCTTACTTTTCGAACAGAACTACTCTTCTCCATTTGAACGTAGAACATCTACCTAATGAAATTATTGGCATCCGAACAGCTATGAAGTGAGATCTCGGATGCGAGAGCTTCACGAAGACACTGCCATGCTGAGCTTAATCTGCTACTCATGAGCTTTCCCAGTAGGTTCCAATATTACATTTTCGCGACAGAGGTCGACGACTCCGATCGGCCTCAAAATTTGACATTATCTGTTTCACGAGGTCTTGATTCCAAAACCGAAATGTCCGTCCGCCGTCCGGGCCGTTGTGGGCAGTAGGAAGTTTTTTTAAATCTGAAAATTTGACAAAATACCTACTCGGTTTACCATCTAGCCCGCAAGGTTTTCATCCCGATCGCCCAAATCACTGTGGGGCTACGGGAGGGGTTTTCGAAAGTGTTCAGCAATGGGGGTCGAGTTGGGTGTCATTTTCGAAGTATTTTTGGACGTAGAATCCGTTTTTGGGGGGTGCCGGAACGATCCGATTTCACTGTGGCGATCTATTGGGCTTCTTGGGGCTACAAATGGGATTTTTGACGGATCCCAGGTCAAATGTTTTTCGAGTAAAAAACAAAACGCTGCAAATTTTACACAAGGGTTTATTATTTTGTGATATAGGTTACTTGTACAGACATTTAATTCTGTCAATAAAAAAAATTTAAAAAATTTTTTTTGGATTTTTATATTTCAAAAAAAATTTTTTGGGGGGATTTTTTTTTTTCAAAAATGTGTTTTTTCAAAAATTCTTTAAGTTTTACTCGAAAAATATTTAACTTCATGGGATCCTTCAAAAATCCCATTTTTACCCCCATGAGAGCCCTATAGAACGCCACAGTGAAATCGGATCGTTCCGGGACCCCCAAAAATGGATTCTACGTCCAAAAATACTTCGAAAACGACACCTAACTCGATCCCATAGCTAAAAGCCTTCAAAACACCCCTCCTGTAGCCCCATAGCGCCCCACGGGTTTGGGCGATCGGACTGAAAACCTTGCGGGCACAACTAGATGGTAAACCAAGTATTTTGCCAAAATTTCAGATTTTAAAAAAAATTCCTACTGCCCAAAACGGCCTGGACGGCGGACGGACATTTCGGATTTTGAATGTAGACCTCTTGAAACGGATAATGTCAAATTTTGAGGCCGATCGGAGTCGTCGACCCGCGTCGCGAAAACATAGGTGTATTATTCCAAGAATAATAAACCAAAAAATTAGAACGTGTCTATTTTTCCGTTCTAAGCCCCCTTTTGGTTTATTATTCTTGGAATAATACACCTATGTTTTCGCGACGCGGGTCGACGACTCCGATCGGGCTCAAAATTTGACATTATCCGTTTCAAGTGGTCTACATTCTAAATCCGAAATGTCCGTCCGCCGTACGCCGTACGCCGTCCGCCGTCCAGGCCGTTTTGGGCAGTAGGAATTTTTTAAAAAATCTGAAATTTTGACAAAATACTCGGTTTACCATCTAGTTGTGCCCGCAAGGTTTTCAGCCCGATCGCCCAAACCCGTGGGGCGCTCTGGTGCTAAAATGGGGCTACAGAAGGTGGTTTTTGAAGGCTTTTGGCTATGGGATCGAGTCAGGTGTCGTTTTCGAAGTATTTTTGGACGTAGAATCCATTTTTTGGGGTCCCGGAACGATCCGATTTCACTGTGGCGATCTATAGGGCTTTCATGGAGCTAAAAATGGGATTTTTGAAGGATCCCAAGAAGTTAAATATCTTTCGAGTAAAAATTAAAGAATTTTTGAAAAAACACATTTTTGAAAAAAAAATCGCCTCAAAAAATTTTTTTTGAAATAAAAAAATCCAAAAAAAAAATTTTTTTAATTTTTTTTATTGACAGAATTAAATTTCTGCACAAATAATGTATATCAAAGAATAATAAACCCTTGTGTAAAATTTGCAGCGTTTTTTGTCCGCTGACCGGCCTCTAACAGGAGATATTAAATATCCACAAATTTTGTATACTAAATCCAAATGGTGGCCTCGGCTGCCTCCATTTTTGAACAGGCTCGTTTCTTTTTTAATTGTGGTCGATAAATCTTTTCGTATTTTCGGCACCGGCATCGGCTGGTTCATAGATTTCCGAATCCTTTCTTCATGGGACTTCACAGTTTTCATCTTAGAGCACTTTCACTTAGCCTTCGAATTATTGTCCGTTGTTAAAAGATTTTTCCCGAAAAGACTTGAGCAATTTACGTATGAGGTGCAATTAATTCTCGAACCCCGGGATCCCGGGATTGACACCACGAATCCCGGGATTTCAAATTGGCAAAAATCGACCGGGATCCCGGGATTTCGGGATCCCGGGATCCCGGGATTGCAATCCCTAATACACATATTATGTGGTAGAAGAGTTCACATGACTTGTGAACTCGTCTGCATTGTGTTACCTAAGTTTCTACAAGGCGACGGTAGACGAGCTTACAAAAAATTAGACGAGCTTGCAAACCCCGAAAATGGATAAAACCAGGATTTGACTTCAAGTTAGCGTTTTCCAGAGATTGAAATGAAAAACGCTGCAGTGAAGATAGAAAACAGATGAATAAGGCGAACATAATAATTCGTCTGTTTTATATTTCGTTAAAATATATATGAATGCCACATATCGATGGCGTCATAATATCATATTATGATAACCTCGTATCTCAATTTTTGGCCCTTTTTTTTAAATTGCATTTTCTGAATGAAATCCTCGTATTTCATCGGCCAGTATAAAATACATTCAAATTTTGAATGTTGGCGGAAACGCATTTTTCTGCCCTCTAGCGCCCTTTTTGATAACCAATTTTCCGTAGTTACGAGGTTATAATTTTTAGAACAACCAGAATCTGGTTGTACATCTGATATACGAGGTTATCATATCACGTAGGTATATTTGCGTATTTCTGGTTGTTCTATGATGATAACCTCTTAACTAGAAATAAAATCGGGTCTGCAATATTTATTTTAGTTTCTATGGCTATAAGGAGCTTAAAATACTTCGAGACGGTAGTCCATTGAGACAAATGTACGGTTGATGCAATAAAAATCAACATTTCTGACGTCATAATCAGTTTTTTGTCTCCCCTGAAAAGTTTGGTTTTTCTGAGATACGAGGTTATCATAATATGATATCATATTATGACGCCATCGATATTATATCATGCTATTTTATATAATAAATCCCTCAAAACTTACAATTAGCACTGGCGCTGCCGAACCTAATATTATGAAGATAATAACATTAATACCATCAGTGATGGTCCATCACAAGTAATCACAACTGTTGTGATTCACAACATAAGTTCCTAATGGAACTCTGACCCCAAACAACGGACTATAACTAGGGATGTTTAAAAGTAACGATACTTCAACGTATCGATGCTTCTTGAAAGAAGTATCCATACATATCGATACTTTTTACGATACTAGTTCAGTAATCGATTATTGATATTGTATCATTCATAGTATTGTATGTCACAAATTATTGATATTGTATCATTTATTGTATCGTATTTCACAAATTATTGATGATCAATATCAAATTTTAGGTTCGTTGGAAAATTTTATCTTTTTGTTAAAAAAAAAGAAGCTTGTCCACGTTTTCTGGCAGGAGGCGGCTCCTTCGATTTTGGACGGTATATCCAGTCGAGATGAAAATCCTCAGGTATTTTCAAGGGAAAA
Source organism: Pilophorus perplexus (assembly GCA_955831195.1). Classification (NCBI taxonomy): domain Eukaryota; kingdom Metazoa; phylum Arthropoda; class Insecta; order Hemiptera; family Miridae; genus Pilophorus; species Pilophorus perplexus. The sequence goes on along the minus strand of OY037014.1, from coordinate 7,117,707 downwards.
AAAATCGTTTCAATGTATTAGGTATAAGTATTGAAACTTTTTTTCTTTGTTTTTCGATTTTAATTTTCTTTGGTTTTTGATCAAAAATCGATGAATGGTTTGCCAAAAGTAGAAAAGTAGAAAAAACTGGGGTGTAGTTTTATGAAACCACGGTAAAAGTGAAACTTTTTTCCCACTAGTCTCTCCGGCTCGCTTCGCTCGCTCCCCTAGTGGGGTACGTAGCATCGATGGACACGTTTTTTATGTCTAGTCCCCCCCCCCCCCATTTCCTACTCATTCACCTACCCTTGTATCTCTACCCATGGCTTCATTTTGGCGTTTTCTCAAATTGATTTCTAACGTGGCACCTGATAACAACAAAACAAGCGGCATTGTTTACTGCATCCATTAATAACATCAATAAATATAAAATGGGGACATAATGACAAAGAACAAGTACGAAAGAAATGTGTGATAAATCGAGATCTTTCCAACGAATGGTGAACGATTTTTGTACCTACGATTATAACTGGCGAAGATGAAGTTCAGTAGCAACGAATCGGTTGTAAGCGAAAATCAACGGTAGCGTGACGGGACAAGAAACGACACACAGACCAAAAAATTTGGGACGATGTAATAAAAGTTTCACTTTAAAAAGTTTGGGACGATGTAATAAAAGTTTCACTTTAAAAAATTTGGGACGATGTAATAAAAGTTTCACTTTAAAATCGATTTTTTGCAGCACGACCAAATGGTGAAAACCGCTCCGTTCCAAGTAGACGCCTTTCGCATTATTTTACCGCCGCCCAAGGCGGTTTTCCGTTGGCACATCGAAGAGATCCGCGGGTAAAAAAAAAATGACGTCACCGATAACGCTAGCGTGTAAAGTTGGCCCCCCTGCGACAAGTCCCGAGGACGTAACCTTCCCGGAGTTTATTTTTTTACATCGCTTCAAGTCGTAATGCGCAAAAGTGTGTTTTCCCAGCGAATTAATTTGTTTGATGGTATTTTCGTCAATTATGAGGATCCCGCGAGATTCCGAAGACCCCGTCGTGCCGTGAAATCGGTGGAATTCGTTCTCACAAGGAAACCCATGTGTGAGTTGATTGTGAGGGTTGCAGTCGAAAATTCTTTATTGACTTGTTTCGGGGATTTTACCTATGAAAACGCCCCTTTATGTTTTAAACGGGTCTTGAATATGTTTTGTTAGGGATATTGCAATCTACACGTCATTATATATAGTAAACCACACTCTCAAGGGGACTGCGGTTTTTTTACCAACCTACGTAGCGTGCGGACTGACTGACGTAAGCTAATTTTTTTACGGGCGATTTGACTCACAAATGCGATTGCCGTCTGGCCGTTTTGTGATGATAATCGCGTATTGACGATCCGGCGTGATCGTCTGGAAGTGACGTCGAGGCCGTCAAGTGTTTGACAATGTGGATTCGTCGTTGCCGGGCGTGGGGAGATTACGATTGGAGGGAACCAGGGTTGAGTCATCGTTTTGGAAGAGAAATGGTTTTGGTGATATGAATCTTTTATGAATTCGAAAATTCGCCGAAGTGATATTGTGCTAAGTGATTCCCTCCCCCGCTCTACCATTTGTTACTTTGGAACTCCCTACATCTTTCAGGTTAGCATGTGATGGTTGCTGAATCTAAAAGTCTTCCAGAGCGAGTCGCAGGTATTTACTACAGCCATGGCGTGTGGTGTGCGGCTCACCCCATTCCTGTCCTTGTGGTGGCCATATCCTTCGTTCTTCTGTCATGGTGAGTATCCTCTCGCGCAAATGCTGCGATTTTGATTACCTGCGCTTTGGGTTTAGTGGTCGGGTTGGGGTTAAAATCCCGATCAGGATGAAGGGGCACCACAGTGACTAAACCATATTATGGTGAGCTTATACTGCCTTCGGTATTGTGATAAGTTAGAATTTCACAGTTGGACAAAAAAAACGTTCGGAAGATCTGGGACCTCCATAAGCCGATTTTTCGTGCTAAATTACTTCGAAATCGTCATCTCAACCTCCCACCACCAACCATGCCTAGGACCCCCATAAATTGATCTAGGTTCAAAACATAATGCTGTTGGTGTTACACAACGGTGTATTATTCTTTGATGTAGGTAAAAAGTGCCAAAATTATTCCGCAACAATAAAAAATTATTTGAAAATAAAAGAAAAATTTATAAATTTCTAAATTAAAATTTTTAACAAATATCAAATATTAAAAAACACTGCAAATTTTACACAAGGGTTTATTATTCTTTGATTGATGATACGTAATATGTATCAAAGAATAATAATAATATTATAGCTTACCTACTTGTCAAAAAAAAAATTTTTGAAAAAAATCTGTCCAGAAATTTTAATTTAGAAATTTAGAAATTTTTCTTTTATTTTCAAATAATTTTTTATTGTAGCGGATTTCACATCTGATGTGAAACCTCGAAAAATGGATTGTGCGTCCAAAATTACTCAGAGAATCTTTGACTCCCTGGGGTCCTTCAAAAATCCCATTTGTAGCCCCATGAGAGTCTAATAGAACCCCACGGTGGAATCGAATCGTTCTGGCCCCCCAGAAATGGATTCTACGTTCAAAAATACTTCGAAAACAATACCCTAAGTCCACCCCATAGCCGAAAACGTTCAAAAACCCTTCCCGGAGCCCCTTTTTAGCCCCACAGGTTTGGGTAATCGGGCTGAAAACCTTGCTGGCACAACTAGATGGTAAACGGAGTATTTTGTCAAAATTTCAGATTTAAAAAGAAAATCCTGCTGCCCATTACTGCGGACGGCGCACATTTTGGAAAAATCCTCTGAAAACCCCCACGCTTATTGGAAATTAGACGCTGATTACGAATACAGCCCACTTCCCTATACTGGACGTTGCTCCTTACCGTTATTTTGTCAAGAAATCACGTTTTTCAGCATATTTTTCATTGTGGAAGTCAAACTAGGATTCCCACGGAGTTTGAACACATAGAAAAGTTGTAAAGCAATAAATTTTGCGTCGATTGAACACCCTAAACTTGAAAATTGCTACAAAAATAAGAGCGTAATAGGTGATTTCTGATTGAACCCCATAGACATCTTCTGAAACCCCCTCCTGTTGCTCCAGGCATCTAACATTAATCCCAATTTTTTTAAAGGGGTTCATTTTTTTCTCAGCATTCCACTGATGAACCTCCCTTTGCCGAGTAATGTTCCTCAGAGTTACGTCGAGTCAATTAATTCGACTGAAGAGCTTCCACGATGGTTTTTCGACACTCCGGTGTACGTTCAGCAGGTAAGAACCTAATTTCAAGCGGATTTTTAGGTGGATGTTACGGATTGATTATCGATTGGGGGTTTATAGGTTATCTTGAAGAGCGCGGTTTCGCCATGGACGAAGGAAATGCAGCTGACGGACGCCATAAGGGCGCCCCTGGCGGAAGTTTTCCGCTTGTTGGAAGCCGTTCAAAATTACAAACACTCCAGGTAAGTGTTAGTCGATTGCGGTGACTTTGCTCCTGTTCAGTACAAGTCCCAACGGTTCGCTATCTGGGAGTAGAAATAGATAGTGTCTGCGTTGTGCGATCTTGTGTAAATATGCCGTGAGGGACGTTTTTAGCCTAGATGCCTCAAAAATCTTCTGTTATTCGCTTGTGGCGATCATCTGCGGGGTGTCTGACAGGGGCGGATGCAGCGCCTCTCTCTTCAACGAAGCCCCTTCAAGGCTTTCAAGTATTACAATTATTATGTTCTCAATATCTTTTTTTAATTTGGCGTTTTTAGCGGCATGACGTTGCCCGACGTTTGCACCCACGTAGAGGCCCCCAACCGTCTTCTGCCGCTCCCTCAGTACAACTGCTTGGTTGTGTCGCCGGCCAATTTTTGGCGTCAGGATCCAAGCCAATTCTTCACCGACGTTCACCTCGTGTCGACCGTATACAACAACATGGTACGTTTCGAAATGTTCTAAATTTACCTCCCTCATATCAACGCTGATCCCAATCATTAACCCCATTGCAGGGCTTTCAAGTCGGAAAATCGAATTTGCCCGAACTGCTTTTTGGGATGCAGCTGAAGGACGCCGGCTTCAAGCGATACCCACTCCGAAACCGTCAAAGGGTCCTACAATACTCGATCACAATTTTTTACAACAAATACAATTCAGAGTGAGTAGAATCAAACTTCATTTCTATTCTGCGAGTTATTATTTTTATTTACTTTTTTCGTTTTACATTTGAAGGTTCGTTGATGGTCTCAACTCCCATTTGAAAAGTTTGTATCCGCTCCATCAAAACTACTCCGACTGCGCATCTTGTTCTTCAGCCGACATCGTCCACATCTACCACAGAGGGGACTTTGACTTTCAAGAATTTCTCCCACTGTTTTTCACCTACTTGATATTGTTCTTCTACATGTATTTCTCCGTGAGAAAAATTGAGCTTGTCCGATTTAAAGTGAGTTTTTTGTGAGTGTGTGAAATGTGCGGTAGTGTACAGTCGTACCAATTGGAGTTTGTTTCCAGGTTGGCATGGCCCTCAGTGCTGTTTTTACGGTGATTTCTTCGTTGCTCATGTCCGTCGGGTTGTGCCTCTTCTTTGGATTGGACCCGGCTGGTAGCAGTCGTGGAAGGGAGGTGAGCAAGAAACGGAATTCCAGTTAGCACCAATTTGGTTAAAAATGTTTGGACGTTCAATTTGACAGTTTCGAGATTTGAGTGGTTTTATAGCAGAGTTTTATTTTCAGCACATTTTTATTTATAAATAAGGTTGAATCACATCAAGCTGTGTTTGTGAATGTGAATGTGAATTAATTCATACTTCACCTATTTGCGAATGTGAATTAATTCACTTTCACAACTTTTTCTGTAAGTTCACAAGAAATTCGTGGATATTTCACAAAAAATGCAAATAATTACAAATATAAAACTGTGATAGGTATATGTATATTGCATTTTTTAAATTTATGGTGAATTAAAATCAAATTCGCGGTAATTCCATTTCTCTCGGACCAGTAATTTTGTGATAGGTACTCGGAGAAAAACAAATGAATACAATTTTTGTGGCAATCTTCCCCTACCACGTAATTTTTCTTTTAGCTCTATGCCTTTTTCTCAGAGTATCCCAAAATTACTGGTCAGCGGACTCGCGAGAAATGGAATTACCGCGACTTGATTTTAAACAAAAAAAATTTGGCGTAAAGCGAAAAAAAAAATGCACGTATAAATTAATTTTATTTTTAAATTTTTTACATTAAATGTAAAAAAATTTTTACAGTAAATAAAAATTTTTTGAATTAAAAAAAAAAAACAGATTTGGAGAATAAAAAAATCACAGGTTTTTTGTAATTACGTATTTACATTTTTGTGAATTATTCACATTTTTTGTGTGAATTATTCACATTAAATGTGAATTTAATTTAATTTACAGAAAAGTTGTGAATTAATTCACTTAGATTTTTTTTTTTTTTTTTTTTTTTTTTTTTTTTTTTTTTTTTTTTTTTTTTTTTTTTTGTGAATTTAATTTAATTTACAGAAAAGTTGTGAATTAATTCACTTTTACAGTTGTGAGTGTGAATTAATTACATTCACTCAACACATATGTACGTTTACCAATAGTGAAGTATGAATTAATTCACATTCACAAACAAAGCATGATGTGAATTAATTCACAACGTTGTTTATAAATAAAAATGTGCCTAACTCTGGTTTCAAGCCGTTAACACGTACAATTTACAGGTTTTTCCGTACCTTGTGGTCGTTGTTGGCCTGGAAAACATTTTGGTTTTGACGAAATCCGTCGTGTCGACTCAGCCGCACCTCGACGCTAAAATCCGGGTGGCTCAAGGGCTGAGCAAAGAGGGTTGGGGGATCACGAAGAACCTCATGGCCGAGCTGACCATTCTCACCATCGGGCTGTTCACGCTTGTGCCGTCAATACAGGTAAAGTGAAGTTGCGAGTTTGGGATTAGCTCGAGGTAGACGCCTTTGTAACACTACCAGGGAGATCAATCGTAGGTTTATCCATCCTCGCCGTCTGTTGACTAGGAGTTCTGCATATTCGCTATGGTCGGCCTCCTGTGCGATTTTTTCCTCCAAATGTGTTTCTTCTCTACCGTCCTTTCCTTGGACATGCGAGGCATTGAAGAAGCCTCCGACGGGATGGTGCCCCGCCTCCGGGACTACGCCCCCCAACAGAACCGATCGATCCCCAGGACCCGCTCCGTCCCCCGCATAGACTGCCTCGCCGACGACAATGAAAGAGTACCTAAGAGGTAATGGAGCTTTTCACATTTGAACCCATTTTGCTCGTCTCCTGCTAACTAAAATATCGTTTTTCAGGCTACGCTTAGTCCTATTTTGGGGGCGCACCCGGATTGTACAAAGAGCTTTCATGGTTTGCATGATTGCTTGGATTGGTGGCTTCATCTACTCTGCTGGCATTGTGGATTATCTCGTTCCGTCTTCTCCCGCAGTAAGCAAAACTTCTAATTCAAAAAAGTTATGTTATCCCCCACTTATGTTAACTGTTGATTGCTTTTTGAAGGGCCAAGTCAGAGAACTTCCTCCGGGACACATCATCGGAAAATACAGAAGTCTGCTCGGGCAGGAGGTTGAAGCGGCTTTTATGGGGCATTCGCTCAAAGCCAATGGAAGTGAAAGCAAAGCTGGGGTGAGTTGTTGTTCTAGTGTCCCTATAAATGTTGTACAAAGAGCACTATGACGTATAAGTGATTTTAGGATGAAGTGTTGCTCAATGCTGGCGACGCTCCACCTCTCCTCCCGGTCAAGTGGTGCTACCTGGCGGCCGTTTACAACAGCTCGTCTTACACCACTTGCCGTCTGGCTGTCATCCCTCCGTTGCGGCTCAACGTGTTGATCCCCCCGAGTCGGGCTGTCGCTTTGAGGAACCCCCTGGAACCTCCCCAGCCGCCCATCAAGTGGCTGTCGCTGGCACAGGCTTTGGACCCGTCCGAAGGAGACGTTAAATTTGTAAGTTACTGCACAATTTAGGGTGAGCAGAATTGAGCTGCAAACTGATTGAAAACGATGTTGCAGAATGATTTCGGCCCAGTTCATTCGCGCGGTTGGGAAACGCCCTATTTGCCCACATCGCCGCTGGAAGTTCTCCTTGTGACAGCACTGTGCGTCATATCCATAATCGTCATAGCTTACGCCTGTCTGGCCCTTTACCACCTCGTCTGTACTCGAAATTACGCACAATGGAGGTCTGCCTGGTCCAACGAAGAGTCACCCAGCACTTCCTCCCAAGTGAGTAACTCAACAGACATGCCTCAGTATATAAAAAACTAGGATTTACTTCCTTCCCTCTCCAGCACCAGGAGCGTTGGGCCTGCAAGGTTTTCAGTCCGATCGCACAAACCCAACGGGGCTCTGTGAGCTAAAAAGGGCCTATGGAAGCGTTTTTGAAGAGGTTTGGCTATGGGGTCGAGTTAAAAGGCAGCACCTGGGTCAGCAGACCCAGAAACGCCTGATTTGAAAAGGCGACACATGGTCAGCGGACCAACACGGTTCGCTTAATTTAAACGGTTTGTTTAATTTAAAAGGCAGCACCTGGGTCAGCAGATCCGGAAACGCCTAATTTGTAAAGGGGATACAGACCGAGTATTTTATCTAAAACATACTTTTGAAATCTTTGCATCAGTTGGGGGGGGGTTATTTCTGTTGCCTTTACCTTACGCACAACCAACCAAATACTCTCCGTAAAAACACAAAACTAACGTTTACATGTCTGCAGGTTGTCCTCCAGGCTGTCCCTCTCATTCTCGAAGGTCAAGGTCAATGCGTCGAGTGGTTGGCGTCAGACGGCAGCACCGTCTCTTGTTCCTACCTCTCAGGCGACGTCAACGTTTGGGACGCCTCGTCGGGAGAGCGACTCTCGCACATCGACCGAAAAGCGTATTTCTCTCTAAGGTGTGAAAGGGAACGGGCCAGTTTGATGGAATCAGGAGGTTCCACCGAGTATGACAGCCACAGCCCCTCGTATGAGCCGATGCCAAGGTATCGTGACGAGGATGTGAACGATCTTTAAAATATTCTCGTTATTAGGAACAATCCTTTTTAAGCGTCAAAATTATGTTTTTAGAGGAAGAGTTCATTCGTGGGACTCGAACCACCACTTTCTCCAGAGAGTGCCGGACCTTTCAAGGACGATTAACACAAATTTCACTGCCTGTTCGACACCTCGGGCCGTCAAAGACTACAGCGAGACTGGCTTCGACTACGGGCCGACCGTCCAGATGATCTACGCCGCCGAAGTAAGTCGGACAACTCTCGACTGTCTTTAACCTGGTGGGAATGAACTAAATGTTTGTTTCTCAGGGCGACGGGGATTGGGACGAGGAGGAGGAGGAAGGGCTTTTCGACTATTGCCCGTCCATTTGGTGTATGGATTCGGCCGACAATCTCATCGCCTTGGGGACTTCGAGCGGGCGGATAGAATTTTGGGAGGCGACCACCGGAAAATTAAAGGTACAATTATCCAGTCCATTTAGCGTTGAGTTAGCCTGTAAGTTAAGCCAAGGGTACCTGGACTGTGACAGTTGTCAGACGGTCCAGAATGTGGAGCCAGTTGTGAAGAGCCTACTGGAGTCTTGGAGAAGGGAGTCAAACCTGACTTTCTCTGCCTCTAAGTGTGAGATCATGCAAAGCTTCTCGTAAAGCTGCCCGTTGTGAAGTTAAAGTTGGGATGGCAAATTGAAAGTAATATATCGTTAAATTGGTCTATTGGTATACCAATAGAAGGAAGAAATAATATCGGAATGTCAACTCAGAAAAACCTTGTTGCACGATTATGAACGCTAATGCACGAATGAACACTAATGCAACCTCCACGGTTCTCCTCTCATTCTTCCTGTTTCTACCTGGCGGACTGAAGATGAGCGTTTGCTCGAAGCCGGTCTCCATCTGATGAATTTTCTTTAAATACAAAGTTGAAAAAGTAGCAGACGGTCACGTGTGTCACCAAACCCTATCTTGGATTACTCATTTCCTCATTCATCTTACACCGGCAGTCAAAGACCACCAACGTTAAAATAATATTTGTGAACATTAACATGATGGAGAAGTTTCGGTAATGCCTCAAAATTTGAAGTATTTAATACTAGTAGATTAGTTTAAATATTAGTAGTTATATTATATAATAAGTAAAAGTTATTTGTCTCCGTCAATTCCTTGAACTGTTTGCTCTTGTGTTGTTAGGGTGTCATAATATTGTACTCCACTTTTTTTTTTATTGATTTATTATTAATTATTTTCTATTTTCGTTTATTGTTCTTGTAATAATACACCTATGTAATTGCGACGGAGGTCGAAAAATTCAGATCGGCCTCAAAATTTGGCATTACCTATCCGTTTCAAAATGGGCCGTCCGCCGTCCGAGACGTTTTGGGCAGTAGGATTTTTTTTTTTTTTTTTTTTTTCAATTCGAAATTTTGACAAATTACTCGGTTCACCATCTAGTTGTGCCCGCAAGGTTTTCAGCCCGATCGCCCAAACCCGTGGGGTGCTATGGGGCTACGGGAGGTTTTTTTTAAAGGTTTTCGGCTACGGGGTCGAGTTAAGTGTCGTTTACGAAGTATTTTTGGACGGAGAATCCAATTTTTGGGGACCCAGAACGATCCAATTTCACCGTGGGGACCTAAGGGGATACAAATGGGATTTTTGAAGAATCCCAGGAAGTGTAGTTTTCCGATTAATTTTGGACGCAAAAGTAATAGTATTTTTTTCGAGATTCCACATCTGTCCAAACATTGTAGTTTTTTTTTTTTTTTTTTTTTTCAACAATATTTTTCAATTTTACAGGTTTAAGAAAAAAAAATCTTAAATTTATGGATATCCTAATATGTTTCAATATCCGTTTTAAATTCTGTCCTCCAAAATTATTTTTCTGATTGCTGTCATTTTGTTCATTTCATTAGGCCCTGATGATTGAAGAAAATATCTCTTGAAACGTCGACACATTCTCGTCTTATTTGACCGACCCTCAACAACTTTCCACCCAAGTTCATTGAAACGGTCTACATCATCATCAATTAAATTTGTTTGCAGGGTATATACGATGATAATTCCAATATTGGCGCTACGTGCATCAAGATGGTGTCGTCGAGATGTGTTATAGCAAGACTGAATGGGGGCTTGGAGGTTTACACTGTGGAATGGACTTGCCCGGGCCCCAATCCATCGTACCGAAGAAGTGAGTAGCGGGAGAAATGGGAAATTTTTGAAGATTATATGTAGATATGATGATTGTGAATGTTTTTCCAGGTGGCACTGGAGGTCATTCCAGGGCGGCGAGCACGGGAGGGTTCGATTTTGTCGGTGGCATGTCGAACAATGGCGGGGGAGGGTCGGAGTTGCGGATTGGTCGGGGTCGGGCGGTTAGGGCTCACCAGCAGCCAATCACGGTGTTGCAAGCTCAAGCAGGTCGGATCATCACGGGCAGCCGGGATCACACTTTGAAGGTGTTCAGCTTGTTGGACGAACTGTTGGTGTTCACTTTGCACGGCCATTGCGGCCCGATTACCACCCTGTTCATAGACAACGTCAACCCCCTGACGGCGGGGTCGGGCAGTCACGACGGGATGGTTTGCGTTTGGGATCTCCTTACGGGTAAGTTTGAAGTTGCGGGCAACACTAACGTTTTCTTTGCACGTCCTAACGAGTCGTTTACTTCAGGCGCTTGCGTATACTCTTTGGAAGCTCACGACGGGCCAGTGACCGCCATGACGTATTCCTCAAGTTACGTGCTCAGCCTGGGAGCTGACGAGCGGCTGTGCGTCTGGGACAGATTCCAAGGTCACCTTCTCAACACTGTCCTCCTCGTGAGTTTCAACCACCCAATGTTGCCAATCCAGAGAAAAACCTTCCAGTTTCAAAGAGTCTCAATTCTTTCATTTCAGGCCCAAGCGTACTGTACTAGCATGACAATGCTGACGCACAACCTCCTCATAACTTCGAAACAGGTTCGTATACACTTTCACTTCTCAACTCGTTATTTCCGTTTTAACGTTGAATTCCTCTTTCTAGGGTTCCTTAGTCATATGGGACGTCCGGAGCGGCGACCCCATGCGGCTCGTCAAGCTTGGCCACGCAGATTCCACTGTCTGCGTGTCGACGATCCTCCCGCTCAGAGACGCCGTCGCCTGTGATTACGGCAACTCCCTCCGAGTCGTCCGTTTCCCCCTCGTTAGAGACAAATCAGACTGAATTTGTGGTGAGCTCTTGAAATCACGCTTCAACACTGCCTCAGTAATGCCAACGTCTGTCATTTTCGAAATCTGTTGCAGTTAGTCTTTCCAAGTTGGACTGTCGATGCTCTTCCTTCCCCACCAGAGCGTCCCTATGCTGTTCGACGACGGTTGCCAAAATTTTATTTTTTAAACAAAACCCCTAAATTAATTTATATTTTATAAGTCAATTTGCCATCCTTATGGTTTGAGTCGTGTTGTGATTTTGAATGGGTCGGTACAGAATTTGCCAGTGGTCTCACATTCGCGGCCCAAACCCTCTCATGGCAGAGAGCAAGTGTGTTGGAAAAGATCAACATTTGATTGTCGATATTTAAAATTGCCTGTGTAAGTTATTGGGCACATTGCCGACCATCTTGAACCCATTTTCATCAAAAGTGGGTTAGGCGGTGTTGCTTTTAGAGTGACATTCCAATTTTACCTGTTTTTAACACGGAATGTGTTTTTACTGAGGATAACCAAAAAATAATTGGTTGGGCGAGCATAAGGTAAGATACAACAGAAATATCCCTGCTGACGAGACGGCAACTCCTCCTAACCCCACCTCAAGCCCCAAGTTGATTCCCTTCTCCCATAAACCACCCCACGGTCATGACGCGTCACCTCGCCAACATATTATGTTGGTTGTCATATGACGGGGTCAAAAAAATTGATCGGCCTCAACGTTAAATTGTGTCATTAAACGAGTCGTGGTGTGCAGATTTCAGACAAATATTTTTGACAAAATACTCGGTTCTCCATCTAGTTGAGTCGGAAGGTCTGCTGACCCTGTATCGCCTTTTCAAATTAGGCGTTTCTGGGTATGCTGGCCCAGGTGCTGCAATTTAACTCGACCCCGTAGCTAAAACTCTTCACAAACGCCCCACAGAGCCCCGCGGGTTTGATCGACCGGACTGAAAACCGTGCAGGCACAACGCTCCTAGTCCTAGAAAAACTAAAAGCCTTAGTTGTGTGTGTGTGTGAGTTTATGTAAGTATGGTACCTATTCCACCAGCCCTCTGTGGAATCACCGAAAAACACATTCTGGGTTCCATTGGTTTGACCCTTGATCATAACAGAAATAATCCAGGGGTCTGGGGGTGTCCCCCAGTACAACGGTAAAAATACAGTTAACCATACTTGGGTGATTCTCAGATAACCGGCCATTCGAATTCCGAATCAATTAGGTAATACCATGCGTTTTCCTAGCCTGTGGTCTTCCCTGGTGACGATACAAAGGTTAGAAAGAATTTGAATTCAATTTCTCCGTTAAATAATACTCATAGGTAGGGTGGTGGAACCAGTCTCATTCACCCACCCAGTATCATACACTTGCATCTTCAACTTGAAATAATAAGAGTTCATGGCGGTCTATTTGCTTAACTCTGAACTAGGAAGTCTCCAGTGGGTCTATCTAACGGCCCTCATGAGAACTTGAAGCACTGAGGGAGGTTTTTTTTTTTTTTTTTTTTTTTTTTTGTTATTCGGTGTTTTCACTTTACCACACATTTTTATCTTACTGTAATCCTGTATGGGCGATTTTTCATGTATTTGGACTCGTAGAATTCATTTCCGTCGATAATTTTGTCAAAAGAATAGGTGTTTCTTGATTTGAGAGGGTGTACGATACTGGGGACCTGATAACCACCAATTCTCCAGTATCATACTCAGGTCTATAATACTGGGGAAACCCGAAACTTTCAAAAAATCGCATTTTTGTTATTTTAGTTAGTTAGGACTTGAAATTTATCTCACAACCTTTGCTGGACATTGCAATCACAATGACCAGTATCATACACCCCCTGTATGATACTGGAACCTGCTGTTTCTGAAGAATTTCCGAAGTTCCATGGGAACGATTATCAAAATTCCGAACTCCTGGGAGCTCCAATAAAAGGTACATAAAGTATAATGAGCGTTTATATTCTGTTCTTGATCCTTAAATTTCAACTAAAACGGATTTTTAAATGTTTTATGAGATGTGTATGAAACTGGTTCCGAAGGGTGTATGACACTGGTGACACCCACTTTTCACCCTGTAAGACTGTGGTGAAAAAACCTACCTACTGTAATAAATTAATTGTAGTTCATAGGAACCAAATTTGGGGGAAGGGAGGAGTTATTAAACTAAATTCATACTGAAATTAAATTCTAATTATGAATTTATTTCAAGAAATCAGAAGGGGAAGGCCGAAAAATTTATTGGGCCTCAGGTGGGACTCGAACCCACAACCTCTGCATTACATGTGCAACGCTGTACCAATTGAGCCACTGAAGACCAGTAGTCATGATACAGCATTGGAGATTAAAGGTTCAACTGTCTCCTGCCCCCAACGCTTGATTCGGCCTTCTCATATTTTTGCTTATTTTCCCCCTCTGAACCCTGATCTGATATGAAGCCAGTAGGCCCAATAAATTTTTCGGCCTTCCCCGTCTGATTTCTTGAAATAAATTCATAATTAGAATTTAATTTCAGTATGAATTTAGTTTAATAACTCCTCCCTTCCCGCAAATAAAACCCTGTACGAGGGAAGCAGTTCAAAATTCCCTCAAGTCATTCCAGTAATAGGAACCAAATTTTGACATTTTCTTGGTTTCTAGATTTTCTTAAAGAGTTGGTCTAACGATATCAAGCTCGTCAGACGACATCAGACCAAAATATTGAGTAAAAACTGAAGATCTTCCACTAATGTGTAAGAGACTGGTTCCACCACCCTATTGTGTCAAATAACGGTTGTGTTGGTGAATATTTGATTCAAAATCAGAGGCTCAAAATAATCACTTTCCTACCAAAATTCATATAGATAATAAAATCCTTCAATTTCAACATCAACTTCCAGTTTCTATTAAATTAATCTTCCAAATACGGTAGTTGACATGCGAGGCTTCGTGTATTCAGTTTGTTTTTAGACCTGAGAGGGGCAGGAAAAGCGGTATAGCGTTTTGTTACGCCTAACAACAGAATTCAAAATAAAAAAAATCTTGAAGATTGCGCTTTTAAAAACTATAGTTAACTGTTATGGTAATGATGAGTTGACAAGTATGAACCTGAAACTCTACCTTCCAAGCAGCGGCCTGTCACAGGCAGTTTGGGCTCGCCTTCCCCCAACTTTTGTGAGGGTTGCCTGCTGTTGATATTTTGCGATTTCACCACATTTTTTCTTCCATTGTTTGGCGCATACTTTCATTTCGGTGATGGTAATGAACTTTTTTTCGTGGGATAGGTGTTTTTCATATGTTCGAATATTACAAAAGAGGAAGTAACTATGAACACGTGTTCACAAACCCTTCCACATGAATAATTCCTGTAAGACAACCCCTCACATGGCTCCTTTCAGTATAAAATCAGTAAAAAAACAATTTGACATGCTCGACATGGGACAGTTACGGTAATGACATTTCACAACTTTAACCTTCCAAAAACGTCATAATTTATTGAATTTTCGATCACTTTAATGTGTTTTCTAACAAAACAAGGGCTCTGGCCTTCAAATGGGAGCAATTTGGCTTCTTGAAAAGGTCGGTGATTCATGATTTCTCACAACATAATATGTTAACATAATAATTAAAAATTTGAGTAGGAGCTGAATCCGAATATTATTCGGATTCAGCTCCTAATCAAATTTTTAATTCGAAAACCCGTATAATTACGTGCAGAATTGTTTTAGAAATGTCTGAGATTTTGAAATGAAATCGGAGGGCACGTGACGTAACAAAGTAGTTGGGCACAGAGCCGCCAGAGCGCTGAATAAATGTGAACGGAATCGGTATATAAACACTCGACTCGGGTCGATTTTGAATAACCTTCTTTGACGATAACTCGATTTTTGAATGACCTACTCTGATGATTACCCAGATTTTTGAGTTTCCGGGTCGGCTTTTCGCATAGATGCGCGAGATCTCTCTCGACCAATCAAAAAATGACGAAGTAGCCCACTTCATGTAACACCCCCCCCCCCCCCCCCCCCCGGAATTCAAATATTATATTTTTCCTAAGGCCCTATAAGTAATAGAGGCGCGTTTTCTGCAATGTTGACCAATTTCATAACTTTTGAAGCACGAACTTTCCAGGAAAAAAAAAAATGTGAAAAATCATTCTAGGAGCTCATTGAGCATTCGAGGAGCGTCCATACCGGACGCTACAATGGCCAGTTATCTGAGAACCACCCATCAACATAATCACAAGCGGCAATACACCCCACTGGCATTTTTTTTTTTTTTTTTTTTTTTTTTTAAATTTACCTTATTCTGCTATTGAACTTTTTTGACACCATGCCTGCGGACCTGAACGAGTTTGAGACCACTGAGTGTGCTGCCATTCAATCGTTTCTCCCGAAAATGGACCTGTCGTCTGTTTCCATGACAACTCTTCGACACCTTTCGTTCCCCCTACAAAAAAAGCGCTAGATTTGGTAGATGCTAACATGCGTTTGTGTGCTACTAACACTTCGAAGTTCACCGTAGGATTTTGTCTAGTGAATTGTCGATTCTTTTCGTTTCTCGCTGTTGAAATGTTATCACCTCGTCAAATCCACCCACGCCACAGGCTTATCAATTTCGTGTCAACTTTTTTTTTTTTTTTTTTTTTGCTTTATCATTCGCTCAATTCCGCTTTGGCACCTCGAAGATCCCTCCATCTTTAATTTTTTTTTTTTCAACATTGTTCTTTCATCGAGTGCGTAGACTGACGAATTTTACATGTTGCACCATTGTTATTTATTTTTGTAATAAAAGAACCATTTTTTCTGTTGTAATTGTGTCGTTGGTTAACCTGTGATGTGATGAAGGGGAAGTCAAAATGGTCGCTTCTTTCACACACACTTTATTTCGAACAAACATAATATTCCTTTTTACGAAACCAACGCTCAAACAAAATGGTACAGCGAAAGCAGGGAAACGGTACAAAAACGTCGCTTGGAAGTGGAAATGTCATCATGGGCAATCTCATCTGGCATTATGGCAGCCGTGAAGTGTTCCCCGAATGAGTTTTCATTGCTTAACGCAAAACAAGGAGGTTCTCCATTGAGTAATAAATGAAAGTATTACAGGAGTAAATGCTTTTTCTTTTCTTTTTGAAAAAAACAAAATTTGCGAAAGCGGCAAACTATCGATTCACGGGGAATGACAACGGTTTTGATAGTTCGGTCGTGTCGATAGTTCGCCTGGGCTGACGGCGGGTTTATGAAGAGTCTTCGTCTTGTTCGGTTTTCCTCTTCTTTTTCGGGCCAAGGGAAGTGTCCGAGTGGCATCGTTTCTTGCTTCGCTCTTCTTCTTTTTCCCACTTCCTGAAAATCCCAAAGGGCAGTGTTAGACGAAGCAGAATAGATGAGAATGAAAGAGGCGTGAGAAATCTTTAGCTCTACCTGTTATCTCAAGAAGACGTTTTTGGTATGAGAGCTTTCCATATACTATATATAGTTAGATATAGATCTCTCTAGGAAGATCTCAAACGTTTAACTTAAACTTAGTAACTACATGCTTTTTGCTACATACACAACTTTTCTTTGTGTTCAAATTTCGTGAGAATCCTTACTTGGCTCCCACACTGGAAAATATACTGAAAAACGTGGTTTTGAGGTAGTTTGGAAAAAATAAGGCTATGAAGCCATTTGAGGTATTTAAGAGGTTTTTTTTTTTTTTTTTTTTTTTTTTTTTTTCAAAATATGGGCGTTTTGCACCACTGTGCGCCGTCCACACGAATATTGAAGACAAAAGAGAGACAGATAGGGAGTGGGAGGGGATTGGTGCTGGACCAACCCTCCCATTACCCCCCCTCACTCATCTGACGAATGAACACTCAGTGATAAGGAGAGGGACCTGCAGATCAGGAGGTCAGGACGGAAGGATGGAGATAGGAAGGGGGAAGGCTGCAGATGCCCTACCCATCCTCCCACACATATGCCAATCTCCCTGGAAAAAAAAAAAAAAAAAAAAAAAAACAGGAGACGCGGACTTACACCGACTACAAGAAGAGGCCAAACCCGGCTAACCGAATGAACTGCCCTGATGGAATACTAACTACATAGTTCCGGGGCAGTTTCCAGAGAGAAATCTAGGCATTTTTTAGAGGGTATAATGATGTAAGCAGGAGTCCCCCATAAAGCACACTTCCCCGCCGACAGTCCATAAAGGGTTTTTCATCTCGTTAAAAAAAAACGCTGCAAATTTTACACAAGGGTTTATTATTCTGTGATATAGGTTACTTGTACAGAAATTTAATTCTGTCAATAAAAAAAATTTTAAATTTTTTTTTTTTTGGATTTTTATATTTCAAAAAAAAATTTTTTTTTTTCAAAAATGTGTTTTTTCAAAAATTCTTTAATTTTTACTCGAAAAATATTTAACTTCTTGGGATCCTTCAAAAATCCCATTTTTAGCCCCATGAAAGCCCTATAGAACGCCACAGTGAAATCGGATCGTTCCGGGACCCCCAAAAATGGATTCTACGTCCAAAAATACTTCGAAAACGACACCTAACTCGATCCCATAGCTAAAAGCCTTCAAACACCCCTCCTGTAGCCCCATTTTAGCCCCAGAGCGCCCCACGGGTTTGGGCGATCGGACTGAAAACCTTGCGGGCACAACTAGATGGTAAACCAAGTATTTTGCCAAAATTTCAGATTTTTAAAAAAATTCCTACTGCCCAAAACGGCCCGGACGGCGGACGGACATTTCGGATTTTGAATGTAGACCTCTTGAAACGGATAATGTCAAATTTTGAGGCCGATCGGAGTCGTCGACCCGTGTCGCGAAAACATAGGTGTATTATTCCAAGAATAATAAACCAAAAAAACACCGAAATTTTTACCGCTAACACGCAAAACAAGCCATCAATTGTATTGAATAGATGAGCGCAACCTTTCTTTAACTACGAAATATTACCGCATCTTTATTGAAAGTTTCAATTTGAAACCAAAAGTAGGTAATTTGTAACTTGACACACTAGGTATCTAACGTCCAATGTGCCGGGTCGCCTTTTTCGAGAGTCATCTTCTCGGGATTGGACGAATCGTCGACGACGGAGGTGATTTTGATACAACCACCCCCAGAACTCGCTGATCACAATGAGACCACCCTCATGAAAATCTGTTCAGCCGCTCGGGCGTGATGCTGTGATACACACACTCACACCCTCACAAAAAACATGTCGAAGAGATGAGCGCACCTTTCCATTTTTTGGAAAGGTTGCGCTAAAAATCATGGCATGGATAATGATATTATCATATTATGCCCGATGATTCATCGGCGATGAATAAATCGTCGTACATTTCCAAGAGATAATTTGTTTATAGGTTGTTGCGTTGCATTTTTGTATCCTAATTTCCATGCTCACGTAGGCCAGCCAATAAACATCCAAGTCACAAAAAAAAATTATACAATAATCTTATTATTATTAGCGATCATAATCATTATTATTAATAATATTGTTGATTGATAATAAGATTGTTATGTATAATAGCGTATACGCTGAATCAAAATCTGATTTAATGCAACCATCCCCACGTAGGTAACGACGCGTCGGTATGATGCATAGTTTGGGAGAACTATCTATAGGAGAGTGATTAGTTTAAAAATGAATTTTTCAACTTTCTGATGAAATCAACGGAAAGCATCAACCAAATTAACTGAAAATATTCGTTTTCAAAAATCGATCGATGGTTCAGAATAATGGTTTCTTGAAAAATGTTTTAAATGATTTTTTATTGACACAAAATTAATTTTTGCACAAGTTGATCATCAGGCGTAGGTTGTCAAACAAGTAGGTTAGAACCAGTCAGATTCAAGTGAAAATCCGCCCCACTGCACCTACCTAATAAAACCGTCACAAAACCTCTCAAAAAAACTGTTGAAGCAAACCGTGCGTCGGTGGTGGGCAAGAGGAGTGCGTCAGAGGTTTTCATGTAATCAAAAACCGTCAGGTCTGGGCTGGCCTTTCATAGCCCACTAAAGGTGCGATTTCGCATGGAGACGCAGCTTTCGAGAGTACTTTCGCATGTAGCGGCAAACGCGGCCTACCGAAGTTCATCAGTACCTACGTTTTTATGCTTCAACTCGGAAACATGTCGAAAAGAAAGCTCGCGGTTTGGTTTTTGATGGAAGAGGAGAAAGAAGAGGAGCTGTTCACTACTTCTGAAAGAAAATCAACGGCTCCATTTTTCAAAAAAACAAGAAGAGGTTTTTTTTTCTCTGTTTCACCCCAAGGACGACGAAGAAAAATTCACCAATCACAAAGAAAACAAACATTTCTGTGAATTACAGTCTCCGAGAGCTGTTTTGTGTACAATGATGTGAGTTTGCATATCCGGTAGGCGGAAGTGGCACGTCTGGACTGGTAACTCGAGCACTACAGACGCAGACGCTCGGCGTCTCAATTTTCTGGTCCCTCTCAAATCGGTTCCATACAAATACACAGGAGCAGTAGCTTGCCTCCAGCGGGAGCGTCTGTGAGAGGCAGACGCAGACGCTGCCTCTCCATGCGAAATCGCACCTTAACGTACGGTTGGAGCGGCGGGTTTCCACGAAAAAACCGTGGCGCGTCAAAAAAAACCGTTCGTGTATGGCCCACTATTGACGGGTTCCCAAAAAATGCTAGTAGGTAACTGCACCAGGAACAGTATGACCAGCGGGATTGTGGCGTCTAGTTGGTTCAGAGAATGCACTCGATTCACAACAGTTGTGAATCGAGTGCACAGTTACTGTGACCTGCAGCTCATTTGAGCAAAGCCGCGCCCATCCTTCGAACAACTCCACTGAGATCAGAGAAGTCATGTTGTTTCTACATGTTCAGAAACAGACAATTCTGTCGAACGCAGTGACGTTCCGTTCTATCACTACATACGCAGTATATTAACCTGTACAAGTAGCGCAGCAGTACGTTCGTCTTCTCGTTGACGATGATGATTTCCGACGGGGAGTCCTTCGTCTGCACGTACGTCGACGGCCTTTTGGAAGACCTCGTGGAGCCGGAGTATCTCGTGAAATTGTCCGCGTTGTACGACGGGAGGCCCGTCACGAAATCCGAAATAATTGACATTGCGGCAGGATGTGACGTCCGCGTTTAGAATCCGCTCCGACGAGAGACGATGGACGTCGAGGAAATCACCGGGAAGGGTCTAAATCCGCGAGCTAATCAGGAAAATACAGGCGGCGAACTTGGGCGAGCGTCGCGAAAACTATGGAACAAAAATTTCGCCCCCGAAAGAACAAGGGTTTTGGGTGGTGTTGAAACAACCGCACACGCTAATGTGACTCTTCGGTTAGGAGGAGTTTCAGTGGTCCGAAAGTTGTCCGTGGCGGACGTAATTGATATCAATCAACAGGTGGCCCATCCCTGTCGATGGTCAACGTCTCGAACGGACGCTTGACTCCGGAAGACGATCCGCTGTCCGAGTGTTGGAATAAAAAAACCTTCAACGCGTGGTAGTTATGGGTCATTCTAAAATTATTAGCCACTTCACCCGGCCAGGGGAGCTCGCTTCGCTCGCCCAATCGTGCGCGCTTACCCCCGATCCACAAGTACTTAGGTGAATAGTCAGGGAGACTCGTGAAAATTTCGCAAATTCTCTAAAACTATTATTAATGTAATTAATTAGTAAATATGTATTTCCGTAATGGCACAGAATTAATTGTTGCACGATTAGGCCTAACCTATATTGAATAATAATAACCCCTTGTGTAAAATTTGCTGTGTTTTGGTAGAGTGCCGTATTCCGTCCATTTAGGGAGAAATGCGATTTTGTTCCGTGTTTTGCCTTTTTTGGCCTACCCCCTTTAGAAAAAAAAATTGAAGTGAAAATTTGTAATAAAAAATTTGAAAATTATGCCCTTGATCGAGCCAAATAAAACCTATACTTACCTAATATTATTTTGGGCAAAATAAGTGTCATATTGAGAGGGGCTCTGATCATGAGAGAGGAGGAAACCAGGATTTTTCACCATGAACATTTTTCATCCCTGCCTGTTGATAATAATGTTATAAATTTAATTTACAACTAACCGTGATAGCGCGAAGTGCCGATGACATGCATATCATATGCACGTACGTAAAGGGTACCCTTCACATGCATAATGCATAATAATATTATGCATATTATGAAGGGTACAGGGGAAGAAGGCGGTGCTTACAGAAGGTCAAGCTCTGGGCGAAAATGAGATAGTAATGCCATCTAGTGGAGGATGATCTACAACTCTAATAATCGTTTCGGGGAATAGCATGGAAGAAGGAGAAGAATCATTTCTCCTTCTTCCATGGGGGAATAGAGCGCCAGGTCCGGAGAAAAAACGCTGCAAATTTTACACAAGGGTTTATTATTCTTTGATATAGGTTACTTGTGCAGAAATTAAATTCTGTCAATGAAAAAATTAAAAAAAAATTTTTTTTGGATTTTTATTTCAAAAAAATTTTTTTTGTTGGATTTTTTTGTTCAAAAATGTGTTTTTTCAAAAATTCTTTATTTTTAACTCAAAAAATATTTAACATCCTGGGATCCTTCAAAAATCCCATTTTTAGCTCCATGAAAGCCCTAAAGATCGCCCCAGTGAAATCGGATCGTTCCGGGACCCCAAAAAATGGATTCTACGTCCAAAAATACTTCGAAAACGACAACTCGATCCCATAGCTAAAAGCCTTCAAAAAACCCCTCCCGTAGCCCCATTATAGCCCCAGAGCGCCCCCCGGTTATGGGCGATCGGACTGAAAACCTTGCGGGCACAACTAGATGGTAAACCAAGTATTTTGTCAAAATTTCAGATTTTTAAAAAAATTCCTACTGCCCAAAACGGCCCGGACGGCGGACGGCGGACGGACATTTCGGATTTTGAATGTAGACCTCTTGAAACGGATAATGTCAAATTTTGAGGCCGATCGGAGTCGTCGACCCGCGTCGCGAAAACATAGGTTCTTATTCCAAGAATAATTAACCAAAATGAGAGAAGTTTATTAGGGTTCATAGGTAGGTAGGTACCTATAAAAATGTTTAATTGAACGAGCAAACAATTTTGATAATTAAACATTCATCTTATATCCCCAACGAAAAAGGGCCTTTTCTAGAATTATGATTGCACTAAAGCAAGATAATTAAAGATTTATGGTGTAAAAAATTTAGGATAAAAATTTAATAACACTGCTAAATGTATTTTATCGACAACATTGAACGAAAAAGCTGATTTCCCAAAATTTTTCATTGACTGACAATGCGCCTTCTTCCCCTGTAAAAAAAGTAAAAGTAAAGTAAAGTGGGATTTTTTGTGTTAAACCATTTTCGGTTCTCACAATTGGGGCAGGAGCCGACCCCGCACTTGAACTTAGAAACGCTTTAGAAAATCTTGCTCCAGGGATAGGATTCAGGGGTCAGGGTGGCCCAGTGGACTACAGAGCTGCGCCTGTATACATATCAGTCGGAGCGCTGATCAGCCTGGTTCAAATCCGGGCCGAACACCAATGTTTGACCAAAAGTCAATCACCTGTTGTAATACCTGACTTGTCGGCAGACAATTCACCTCTGAACTCAAGTTTATGTGAATCCTTCTTCCCCTGTATATAGGTACATAGCATGATTCAAGATGATCCTTGTAGAAATAAACTTTTTTAAATTTTGGTAATTAGCAAGTGAATCCCTAAAATATGACATACGATTTGATAAATTGGTGGGTAATTCATTCATTTTTTTTCGGATTCACTGGCGACACTCTCCCAAAACCACCACAATTTGGTTTTGGTACATCTGGTCAGCGGGCCCCTCTGCCACTGCCCTTCCTCTAGTCAAGATTTTGGTTCGAGCTGCAGACATCTCCGCCACGGTTTGTTGAGGAGAGTCTGGAGGCCCGCCGGTGATGCCGGTTCCGAGCGCCATCTCCTGTGTTTTGTTGTAACCTTCTCCCGTGTTTTGTGCGCCATCCTCCCAAACCGCAACTACGAATTACGAACTGAAACCGAAACTTGTCAAATTTTGTTGGTAGTTGGCTCTGGTGTAGGTAAAATTGTCGAAAATTCGAATTTTTTTGTTGTTGCAGTGATTTGGTGAAAGTGTCTGTGAGCTTCAAGTACTTACAAATTTTAAAATGAACGTGCTTCATTCATTGTGATTTTTTACGTAGGTACCTACCTACCTTGTGGTTTCATGATTTTTCTAAAAACTATGTATATAGATATACAACTCCAAATTATTCTGATTTATATATTATGCAGGGTGTCCACGTTCGTGTATTAATTTCCTAATTATACCTACGGTTAACGCCATTCATGCTTTCTTTGATCTATCCAATCTGACCTTGTTGCAAACTGTCCGTCACCACAGCGATAGTGATTGGACTTTGTAAATGAGGGAAGGGAATTCCTGTGAGTCAGCCACTAAAACGTCCACTTCAAGACTGAATAATTTTCAATAGGTAGGTAAGTACTTACCTAAATCTTTCTGAAGCTGTCGTCAGTCATACATTCCCCCCTTTTCAGTGATTTACCATAGTTTGTTAGTGGGTCAATAAATCATTGAACATGGGGGGGGGGGGAATTAATTACACCTCTCGTTTTATTTGGCTATGCTAACTCAAACAATGGCAATGTCGTTGCTGATTTTTGGGTACCTACCTAGCGTTTGAAGAACGTTTCCGATTCTCTCTTAACTATACTGTTGAAAAACATGAACCTTCAATTGCCAGGATCCCCCCCGCCTCCTTGTCAATATTTTAGTTACTCTATGCTCCCTTGTGGACCACTGAAACCATTCGGTGCGTATCAGACACAAGGGAAAGCGGGCTGCTTGTGGTTACAACAAAACACAGGAGATGGCGCTCGGAACCGGCATCACCGGCGGCCCTCTAGACACTCCTCGGTTTGTTGTCACTCGTCTGTTTTCTGACAGTTGATCGGCGTCTGTCGTCTACTTCGTGTCGGTCTGTGTCGTATCGTCCGTGCCAACGTCATATTGACGACATCCCTTTTCCTTTGGCAGTTCCACCAACGTAGGATTTTCTTCTCCTTCCGGTAAATGGAAAATCCGTTTTCAATCGCGAGTCGGACTCTTGGTGCAAATCGACGGGGGCCGTCAAATGTCGCGGGATGTTCCCTATCAGCGAGCCATATGCTTTTGTTTGTTTATTCCGAACGCAGTGAGCTCCCTTTCGAGCCTATTCGGACCGTTGGTTTGTGCCTCAGTTCAGGCTGCAGTTCATACTTGACACTGGCTGGTTGACCGAAATGAACCAGCCTGAATTCGCGGGCTACTGGTCAGCGGACTCGTATCCGCAGACATGGTGGCGTATAATTGTAAATTTTACAATTTGTACACCGTTTGAACCCAGAGGCGGGGTCGAAATTGTTAATGGTTTGGAGTACACTTTTGCCTCCTACACTGTACACTGTCCACCTGATTCAGCCCAGACCACCTCTGGTCCACCAGTGAGTAAATATTTCAATTTTGTGAAAAAATTGCCCCATTCGTGAATACCTATCCAAAATAATATTTTTCCTCAAGCAGTTTATTCTTGGAATAATACACCGATGAATTCGCGACGGGGTCGAAAATTTGAATCGTCCTCAAATTTTTTTATATCTGAAATTTTGGCAAAATACCTATAAGGTTTTGGGGGTAACAAGAGGCTACAGAGATGAGTGAAGGATGACAGAAGGTCGAATGAGGTGTCGTTTCCCGTGTAATTTTTTACGCATAATCCATTTTTCTGGGTCCTACAGCCTTCCACACACTTTAAAAGATAATTAAAAAAAAATTTTAATAGGTAGGTAGGTAATTAAATTTTTTTTTTTATTGATATCGAATTCATTTTTATCAAAGAATAATAAACCCTTGAGTAAAATATGCTGCGTTTTTTAAATTCTCATCCTTAAACTCTAATCCTTATGGATTAGACCTCCGTAGGTATCTAAATTACGGACATAGGGATATAGGTATCTGAGACATCTCACTCACGTCACGCGTCTCTTTCGTAACGTCATTGAGACGTGACATATCTCGTAAGAGACGTATCAGAGACGAATTTCTTCTGTGTTGGAGGCAAAAGCGAACTCCAAACCATTCACGATTTCAACCCCGCCTCTGGGCTTAAACGGTGTATAAATACGCGACCTGGTGCCTCACTGCAATCCCAACCCTAACGCCCCAAAAAAATAGTTTAGCATGTATTTGGCGGAATGCAGATATGTTGCAGATATATATAGCAGTTAATAAGACGAGAGTTTCGTGCTGCAATATTTGCTGCCTTTATGTTTCAAATTGGGATGGTTGGATTTTTTTTAACGATAGGTACTGCTGTCATAAAAGCCCTAAATGTAGTGAATTGCAGGCAGTTTTTTAAGGTCTCCCAAAATTAGCATGTCCACACGATTTTTCTGGGGAGGGCCCTCATCGGTTTGCACCTGGACCCTTGATATTCACCTTTAAAAACCTAGTCCCCCCTCTACTCTAAGACCATCTTGTGTTTTTTCCAGTGACGTCAGAGTTGTCCACCCCCGTGTGATGACATGCCCCTTTTCAAACGCGGTTTAAACGGTAACGGGAGTGCGCTCCTCAAAAAAGTGCCGCCTCCGGTCATCGAGCCGCCGCCCCCGATGGAGACGACCAAACCCCGGTTGGTGTTCCATTGTCAGCAGGCCCAGGGGAGCCCGACGGGGCTCATATCCGGCTTCAGCAACGTCAAAGAGCTCTACGCCAAGATAGCCGAATGCTACGAGTTTCCATCGTCAGAGGTGGGATTTGAAATTCAGAAATTTGTTATGCCTCACCCAATGAATGAAGTGACTTTATGAATTCAGTCTGCTCCCCACTAAAGCTCACGCGAAAATATTCGATACCTACTATGCAAAAAAATATTGGACACTTGATAATCGCTTATTGGTATCGATTGGTATTGACTGGTCTATCCAAACCTAGAATCTCTAAAAAGGTGTATTTCTGTCTACATTGGTTGGTACCATTGTTAATAATATGAAGTAAGTCTTGTGTGTGTGGCTCAGTCCAGTTATCGCCGTATTTGCCGTACTTACAATAACATTTCAGTGCATAATGATCAGCAATGATGGCAGCCGTGGGATTGGTAAGCCATGCTCATCTATCAGAGGCTCTGATAGATGCTCTGATTCAGAGCAGTGGACGAAATCTTATCACAGAGTTGTCTGGACGAAATGGTAAGCCTAACAATGCTCTGAGGTTGTTAGATGGCATCAGGCTTAAATCACACGTAGTTTTCCTCTGCTCTTTCAAAAATTGAACCCTTACATTCGAAATTAAGAGTCCATCAATAACTCCTTAGACGGAAGTTGAGCCGAGCCCTCTCGTTACCGTCAAAGAATTAAGGCAAGGGTTGTCATGCTCGTAAGTCAGAGCCATGCCTGTCAATCATGGTTTAGGAGTGAACCCCAGTGAGGTCACCTGCAAGTAAGCTGAAATGATTTGCTGGCGATGCAGGAGACATGGGCGTATCTCTAGGTATTGCTTGATCCGATTGCTGTGACTTGTGAGCCCGGAGGACCTGCTGTGTCCAGGAGCCTGATAGGATTGTGGAGGTTCAGGAGATGTTGCAGGGCTATCAACGTGGAGGACAGGAGCAACATGAAGACGATCAGAAACATCAAACAGGGTAGTGTTCCAAGAAGGCTACTGCAGGCTGTTAGTCTAACTAGTGTTAGTCTAGTCTAGTCTGGTCTAGTGTTAGATAAAGAGATAATGGTCGATATCGGGAGCCAGTAACATCATAATCCTGCGAGGAAGCGTTGGGCTCTAGGTGTTGAAGGAAGACAGCAGATTTCTGATACTAACCCCAATAAGCTTCCAAGTCTCCTCTCAACCTGTCCCAGCTGATAGATGGCCTGGTGGCTGGGCTGCCAGGTGGACTGGTTGGATTCAAGGATCACATCAATTGTTGAAACACTCTTCTAGAAGACTTCACTCCTCCTGAATTATGGTACTGAAGAGAAATTTTGAAAAGCATAATTGAAGTACAGGTAGGTACAGTCTTTTAGGAGGAGGAAAACAAGGTGAACTAGGATCAAAACCTGACACTCCAGTGTAAACTCCATCCATGTGGAAGCACACTTGAAAGAAGCCAACATCACTGCTTGCTATATCGCTGGCCCAGTATTGTATCGATCTCTTCTCTGTAGATTTTGAGCAGTTGGATAATGACATGGACTGCTGAGTCAATGGATGCTGGTTCGATCCCAGCAGCCGCTAGACATCTTGGTTATATTGATAAACACCTCTCGGAAGGAAATGGCAAACCACCGAGAGTATCTCGCCCAGGAAAGCCTCTCACATTTGCCGTTTGGAGCCGGCGTTAAACAGTACATAGGTCAATTAGTTTGGTTAGGGAGAGAGAACGACTCCTCTGCTGAATACTAAATTGTTTATTCAGGTAGGTAGTTCAGAACTAATTGTACGTTCAACCACCTCAAGTCACTCTGGGCTGTAGATGAGCTTAGTTGCTCGAAACCGGTCCCCACGCTATAATTGTTTACCTGAATAAACAATTTAGTATTCAGCAGAGGAGTCGTTCTCTCTCCCTAACCAAACTCATTGGATTAGACCTCTGCACCATCGGCAAACAACCACTTTGAGTACATAGGTCCCTACTACTTTGTAATAAGTAACTTTTCAACCAGCTCAACAGAAGCGAGAGGTTGCCAACGCCCGTTAGCGGGCATTAGCGGCTTTTAGTCAACCTTCATAGTCTCCCCAGTTCTAGCTTAAGTAAGACACATCAAAAAGTGTGATTTTTAAGTTTACTAAATTCTACCTACGCAGAACGTACCTACATGAAGATGTCAATGCTGAGAACACAAAACTGATGAACCCCTTATCTGGGAAAACATTCATCCTTCGAGATAATCGTCTGACCTTTGAGCTCAACCCAGAAAGCTTTTTTTTTAATGTCATATATCAACTGATATTTATTATTACGCGCATATCCGTTTCATGTCCCAGGTATTGGCAATGCTTGAATAGAGAAGAATAGAGATCAGCGAATCTCCTTGGAAAAAAAGAGATCCTATTTAAATTACTCTCAATGTAGAATACGAAAATAGGGAGGTCTGGCTCATTTTCACGAAGGAAAGTACCAAGGATGTAAACTGATTACGAAAGTCCGTGCTATTTGTGGCGACCTCACACTTCCCACGCCTTATCGTCTAGCCAGCCGACTGCTCATGAGCTGGCAAGGATTAGTTGCCTTAGGAATTTTTCAAGAAGACTCGTTTAGTGTGCAACTTGCGAAATTGGCGATACACCATTCCAAACTGTCTTGATCTCCTCTTAGCTCCAGCCAAAAAAAAGTACCGAACCCACATTCTGCGCGTCCTCTCACGATTCTACGAATGTGTCATTTCCACGTTATCTTTGTGTCTACCCAGCGTAAAGGAGCAGATGAGCCAAGATCAATAACTTATCGCAGTTTATTGGAGGCAGTAAAAAACTTCGTAATGGCCTTGCCAGCATTTGACTCGTTAAATAAAACTTTGGAGAATGCTTGTATAGATGAACAACTGCTGTCAGTTATAATAGCCGTTGGTGGGTCTTGATAAAAGCAAACGCTTTTTTTAAAAGAATATTTTGTATTCATATCGTTATTTGAGAGCATCACTCTGGTTGGATGCAGTCGACCAGTTTCGACGTGAATTCAACTTAATTACGGATCCCACTAAGTGGGATGACACCAGTTTTGATTTTTGTGAGTAATACAAGCGATTGGTAACATGACTCAGTATTAGTCAATCTTTTCTTTCGCAATGCTGACTTCAAGGCTCTTCAGTTCATGTGATTATAGCTAGTTGTTTTGTCCTAACTATGTAGCAATAATTAGTTCATGATTGAGAGAGCACGATGAAGGATTAATTGTCGGACGTTTTGAATTGCGAACCTCACTCTCTGATATATTGCGTGGAAAATCCCCTTCATGCAAGAAACTCTGCGCTCAGCTGTAGTGCACAAAACAAGTCTTACATCTCACTCTACATAACAGTGAAAGAGCGGAAATAAATTGTTACTCCATACTATCGTTAAAAAAAATCATTTACTACGTATTTCAAGTGAGTAAAGTGGATTTGTTGTGGATTTTTGGTCCTCACAGTGGGGCAGGAGCCAACAACGCACTTTAATTAGAAATGTTTCAAAATTTGAATATTTAATATGCCTTGCTCCAGAAAAATACCGCAACTAGACCCCATCGCCCCCCGCCCACTTGAAAATTTGTACCTATTAACAAGGCCGTGGCGCGAACACCAGTCCCCTAGGTTCGAGCCAACTAGCTACACACTTTAGCCAGCTCAGCCAACATGGAGGACCTCTTTACGTATTTCTGACTGTAGAATCGATTCTAACCATTTTCATACTCATACTCCTTAAGCGATAAAATTTTTATTTTATGTTCTAATTTGACTTAGGTTAGTGTAAGGCTTCCGCAGGTGCGTGTGTTGTTTTTCCTAATAATTGATCAGCTTTGTGGTGTGAGTGGCAGAGTGCGTCAGGCGCAGCGTCTGTGGTTACGCCGCCAGGTGTTTTGGAGGATGCAGGAGCGAGTACAGGTGGAGATTCATTAGAGGCACGTCGCAAGCTGTTGCGATCTGCAGACTCTGAGAATACTCCAGCTGCAGAATTGGAGGATTCGGGTTCCTTAGGCTCACCCGAAGCGTCGGGATGTTGTCCAGCAGATCCTCGGAAGGAACAGAAGGAAACTGGCTTACCCGGACCAAAGGGATGTGTTGGGTTAGGTTTCCTGCTGTCGCAGTTGTACAGTGGCGGTTCCCTAGCTTCCAATCTTGACTTGCCAAGTATGGACTCCCAGTTAATGTCCCTGGTCTTCAAGTACCTACCCACTTTTCCAGCTTCCAATCTCGACTTGTCAAGTATGGACTCCTGGACATCGGGCCCTTGTGAAAACGCTGTTTCCTTCTCGGAAATCCCGTCTGAGATGTCAGCGGGGATTTCTGGATCGTCGGAAGTGGGACGAAAAGCACTGCGTTTAAACATTCTATGTAAATACAAAAACAATAACGTCCTATGACAGCTGAAGGCATATTTTTGTGTGGGCCCCCCGAGTCGGCTGCTGCTGAGCCGGGCGGGAGAAGCAGCCCCGTAGAGAGGGGGGGGGGCCTTCGTAGGGGGGCCCGGATTTTCTTGAGAATTTTTTTTTTTGTAAAAAAATGGGGTAGGAGAGGCAAAATGGGGAAAGGGACAGAACAATAATATTATAGGAAAAATTTTCATACCTTTTTTTTTTTTAGGGGGCCCGAAGAATTTTGACCCCGGGCCCGGATTTTCTCTCCACGACCCTGGGGAGAAGTGGCAATTGCCAGTGCGCTTCAGCTCAGTAGCGCGCTGGGCGTGAGCCCCCAAACCTGCATTGTCGGGAAGGATATTGATCGAGTGGGTAGAGTTTTCCCCATTGTTAGTATTATCTTATTTTTCTCTCGTTTGTCCTTGCTTCTTAGGATTATAATATAATATATTATACTAGTATTTAGCAGCACTAATGTATTTTGAAAAATTCATTTATTTCCACTTTTCCCATTTTCGGACTGCTGTGTGGCGGCAAGATGTTGAAGTACCCGCTTTTAGAATCTCCACCCGTCTTACAACAAAATTTTACACGTAACTCAAACTCTGGGAACTCTCTCTCACACCTAGGCGTACGTTACACGTGTAATTTGGGTTCCCATATACGTCAATGGTCAATACCCTCATGTCTATGCCCACTCAGCTCAACAATGGACTGCCCAGAACAATAAGCTCCCGTCCAACAAGAAATCCCCTCTGGGGCAGCTCTGGAGAAAGTGGCTGAAACAAATATTTTCGTATGGCGAAACCCCCCTGGGGGCAATAGGGTTCATCGCACCGACACCGAAGGTCGTCATATGGAAGTCAACAACCCTGTTTCAACATTTCCTGTCATATCGGCGGGAGTGAACATCGAAACGCAAGTGGGACGACCTCCCGAAAAAAAAACGGCTGGATTGCCAAAAATGGACCGTTTGAGAGACTGTTGTTTATCTGAGGCTCGGGTTATGGGCACGGACGAGGCTTTGAAGATGAGATGGGGATTCCTTTGAGGTGATTTATTCCCGTGACTTTGAATTTCTCGACCATCAACTTCGTCCATCAAGGGTATTGCTGTTGCGAGCGTAAATCTGGAAAATGCCTTCTCAGGAAAGTCATCTCGATTCGAACCACGTTGGCTGCATCAATTTCGTAGGACACGACGCCTCTGAGTTCAGTCCGGCATTTCAATCAGGGCATTAACATAAAGAGAGTTTATTAGTTCATGAGACAAGTTTGCCGCTCAATCCAAGAATTGAAATGTATTAAATAATAAATAATACATTATATTCGCCGGAACGGCAACATCGCACATCTCCAAAATCACAATTTTTCAGAAGAGACAAATAACTGATTAGTGGGTGTTTGGCAGCCCAGATGAACAAAATTACCTTTTACGGTCGTGGGTGTTCTATTACATTATTAATTACGCTAATTAATCATCCCCTTTTGATTTGATGATTTTCCAGATTTTTATAAATTTAAATAGTGGAGGTGTACTATGTTTGCGGTAACTTCCCAGGACATGTTGTGGAAAAGAAAATGCATCAACATTGTTGAATAAAATAACTCTTCCTCTCGAAAACGTCCTCAAACGACCAGAATCATTTTCAAATTTATTATTATTGGTAGGTTAACAGTTAAGAATCTCAAAACTCGTTTTTATTAATTAAATAAAACAAATTTTGTTTTCAAATCACAGTCCCAAGTAAAAGAATTATTAAATGATTTAATACATTTTATTAAATCTTAAGAAAAAGGCTTTAAAAAACAACAAGGCTTAAAAAAGGCTTTAAAAACTAAAATTGCAGTTTCACCACGTTTTCTATCTTTATCTATAAATAGATGTTTTCGGGGAGTGAATGTGTGGCCATTTTCACTGACACTGTGCTCAAATTCAAATGTCACGTTTTTATCGAACTCCTGCAGCCTCTTTGAGCTTTAAAGATGTTGTGGATCCACCAGTCCATCTCCACCAGGATCTTGTTCTGTTGTCCTTGATTCTGTAGCATGTTGTTGTGAAGTGTTGCTTGCTGTGACCCAAATCTAACAGCTTCAAGCAATATATTGCTATATGCTATCTTGACCTATATATAGGTCTCATGAGGGCCGTGTGCCTAAGCTTATTTTTTTAATCGCGATTCTTTGTACCTACCCTTGTTCAAAACAGCACATCAGCAGGATATTGGTAATTCCATAATCACCCAAGTGCCAAACGATTCTTTGGGAGCTGATATTAAAATTTTTCTTTTACAGCTAGCCGTATAACGTTTATAAACGAACCCACCTGATCGGCTTCATCCTTGACGATGGAGGGAAGCAAAACAATGTACAATAAACATTTTTTTTAACTATTTGCGGCTCTCCAATTTTAAAATCAATGACACCATTGTCGGGCGTGAAAAATCCTTTCCGTTGAAAATTCGAAATCTTGTGCGATGTTGCTTCCCTTTCATTTCCACAAACAACGTCGTTAATAATCTCTGATCACACAAAGATAGCATGAGAACTAATTTACAGGGTTCTTCACCATAATGATTCATCAATCAACGAGGAACTAATTTTATAAGTTTTCACTTCAAACGCCCATGACTCAAGGATATGATCACTTTCATGGCTCGTACGTGACACATGAACGGGCAGGGGAATCTCCACACATTACCCTCTAGATCTCCGTGAAGATTCCCATGGAAAATTCTTGAGGTCGCGGCACAAATCGAATGTGACAAAAAATTGTCAGTGCCAAGTTGTTGATTTTTCGATTCTAGTTGAAGTTCGAGGCTATCGAGTGAAAGTCACTTCCTAAAACGAAGTTACGTCTTTTTCTTTTTTGTCCGTCCCGGGTGTTTTCTAAAAGTGAATGGGGCACAATCCCTATTCAAGGACTGAGCAGTAACTCACTGTTGACTCTCGAAAGGGAAGACATTCTTGGGATTTCCTGGCGGCGGCTTTTTAGAAAAGCGAGGGAGAAAATTGTCTTTGGGATGCCTTCCCCGTCCGTGCCGACCTCTGAACTCCACAGGGAAGAGTGGAAAGTTGACAGAGGTTATTAACATTGCATGGTTTTAACAAACGCATCGTTTTAAATACTGGAAGTGCGGGAAATACTCGAAGAATGCACGTGAGGCGACTCTTTAATGGAACCGATCATCAGCTTTCCTTTAGGCGCATAGCTTTACGCTATGCTACACGGCAAGATTCTGCATAATATACAGACATACGTCAAGCGGCGAATTTAAGCAAAGATCACTATCGGCTTCACTTCTGTCAACAGTGATTATTTGTAGCCCTGAAAGAGGTGCGTCTACGCTACAAAAGTCATGCCATGGACGTCATGCCAAGTTTCTCGAATTCACCTGCCACCTGGGTTGAGCCGGCCAGCCTCATTCGTCATTAATTCCACACAATTGT
This sequence comes from Pilophorus perplexus, assembly GCA_955831195.1. Classification (NCBI taxonomy): domain Eukaryota; kingdom Metazoa; phylum Arthropoda; class Insecta; order Hemiptera; family Miridae; genus Pilophorus; species Pilophorus perplexus. The sequence continues at coordinate 7,084,041 of OY037014.1, read as the reverse complement.
GTGGATTTTTCTAAAATGCTAAACTTGCTCAAATGAACGGCAGGACAATATTAATACCTGGTTTACAAGTAACGCACGCTGCAAAACTGTGAGAACGTCATTACGTTCTCACAGTTTTGCAGCGTGCAGTGTGGCTGAATTTTGACCCCAAATCACCTTTTTCGGTTGAACTGAAGCCGATCGGCACGTCCGCACTGTAGACCTTGCTTCAATTCAATTCGGCTTTCTTTGATCTTGGGCACGGTTCGGCTTTCATCAAGGAAACAGAGAAGAACTAGGTAGGTACTCATCCATCGTATCTTGCACAGCGTGAATGCTCCTTCAGAATCCAAGCAACTTGATGTGGAATGTCAAAGAGCGCTGACCGCACTCAGAAATCTGCGCTCGAAATAATCGGGAATCAAGTGGCGGAGAGCATCTGGCCAAGTGTCAGAGAAGAAGGAGCTCAAACGGTCAAATATGTACCAAACCTTAGTCGAGTTTGGGCCAATGTACGTTTAATGTAGAAGAAGATGGTCCATGTTGAGGTGTTCAGCAAAGCCACTGTTGAGGTTAATAACCTCATAATATGTTGTGAATTTCCTGAGCGACCTTTCAGTGTTCTGAATAACCTTCAGCTTCTTCAGACTCCAGATCAACCGATGAAAAGCATAAGTGTAATACACTACCTTGCGGTACATTTGCTTTATTCTTTTCAACTTTTGAATAGACACACATCTTCGTGCTTGATCCATAAAAATCTGTTTGAAAAGTAAAACTATTGCTTGTCTTACAAGGCTGGAAGCATCTTGAGGGGCTAGAAATTGAGCCAGTTTTGATTAGGTTGACTAATTCTTCATTTTTTAAGCACTAAGTGCTTAAGTCTTATTCTTTCAAAATTATAAGTTACAAAATATAAGCCAAAAAATACCAAATAAATGTTTCCAAATGAAAAAAAATTTCAACTTAAATGTAGGGTAAAGCCCCGTACCTCGCCCATGCTCCTACCTCGCCCCACCAGTGATATTACCTAGGTAGAGAAAGGATATAACAACTTTGAGCCACTGATTCGGTAGCTCTCTGAAAATGGTTGAATTGGCTGTGAACTTTTTTGTGATATCTAGCACTGTTATCTTAGGAGAAGGTTAAAACGTTTTTGAGGTGCCAGTTTGGGATCGTGGAGATTGTACATTTGATCGTCCCAGGGCTGAGTTAAGTCTTATTTCCGTACAATTGTTTGTTTAATGTGTTGTCCAATATGTCTGTTAAGCACTGAAAAAAAAGTTTTTGAAAAAAAAATAGGATCTGTGGGTGTCATGACCGTTTTTCAAAATTGGTGTGTATGCACGTACCTTGACCCACCTCCTTGTGCGTACCTCGCCCCTAGGATTTTGTGATACCGTTGTGGTTACCAACCAATTCCTAGCCATATTTTTCTAATTATAATTTTTTTGTTCACTATGAACTTCAGTCAATTTTCAATTTTACAACTTTAAGCTTAACAAGAAAAGTATTCGTCCTTGACAATAATTCTAGGATTTTGTGATACAGTTTTGGTTACCAACCAATTCCTAGCCATGTTTTTCTAATTATAATTTGTTTAATGCATTAAAGTTTTTATTCAATATAAAATAAACGTATTTGATTCATTTTCCATACTTCTGAGCGCTCAATTTCGAGAAATAGGGATGGTGGAGCAAGGTACGACCCTATCCGGGGCGAGGTAGGTACTATGTTCGTACCTGGCCCCACTTTGGAGGGTTTTAGAAATTTAGCTCTAGAAAACTCGAAAACTTGAAATAACCCATTTCAACACCTGGCTCTTGTAGACAACTTATTTCCCTAGCGATCTGTAAAAAAAAAACGATTCGATCAGAGCCCTAGGGGTCTCCCAAGAGAGGAAAATCTGAAAAGTGGGGCGAGGTACGGGGCTACTCCGCGTGCCAACATCAACCCTCACTAATTTATTTTCAATAGGTACATTTTTTGAGTGTATAAATAAGTTTTTTTTTTTCAATTAGATTGAAAACATTTAATGTTCGTAACTTTGAATTCTGGATACAATAAATCCGCAGGAAAGTTATTTTATTTTTCAATAAAATTTTGATGAGTGTTTTTTGTGTAATTAAAACAGATTGATTCATGGTTTTATTGGCTGAACACACCGGTAAAGCATAAATAAGTAGAGACTGGACTACAGCAGTGTAAAATTATTTTACACCTCTACAAACTGGGATTAGTTGCCTAAGCTTTGTTGATTGGTTTTGACATGCTTCCAGTTTTGGCTCTGGTCTATTATAATTCCGAGATACTTGTTTTGTCTTATTTGAAATAGTAAAATCATATTATGGCTCGATTCAAGGGCCGCGTAATATTTTTTTGACCTCGAATCGTTTAGTTACTGTGTAGTTCAGTTACAGGCCTTGCAAGCTGATCAGATCAGTTCAGTTCTGGATCTGTGGCGGGCAGAGTACATAGTGAATTAGTTTATATCATGCTTTGTTTGTGAATGTGAATTAATTCACATTCATAACTTTTTCTGTAAATCAAATTCAGAAAAACATTTGTGAATAATTCACAAAAATGTAAATATGTAATAACTAGGACTAGGATTTGTAAGTATTTACATATTTGTCAGGGTTGAAGATATTATTACTAATAACAGTTATTAGTAATAATAGTTTTTGTAATAATAGTTACTATTATTACAAAAAAGCCTATGATTTTTTTTAAATTCACAAATCTACATTTTTAAATTTACTACAAAATATAGGATTTTTTAAATTCCCAACTAAATATATTTGTGAATTTTTTAAATTTAAATTCGCGGTAATTCCATTTCTCGCAGGTCCGCTGACCAGTAATTTTGTGATAACCCCGAGAAAAACGCTCAGAGCTAAAAGGAAAATTGAGTTGTAGGGAAAGGGTTGCTACAAAAATTATATTCATCGGTTTTTATCAGAGAATCAAAATATTACTGGTCAGCGGACCCGCGAGAACTGGAATTAACTACCTACTGCAAATTGGATTTTATTTGCCGTAAATTTGAAAAATCACATATTTAGTTGTCAATTTAAAAAAATTTACATATTTAGTTGTGAATTTTAAAAAAGTTATCAAACTACATATTTGTGAATAGGTATAAAAAAATTCACAGATTTATTTCTAAATTTTAAAAAATCAGACTTTTTTGTAATTATTTACATTTTTGTGAATCTAATTTAGGTACAGAAAAAGTTGTGAATGTAAATTTATTCACGTTCACATTTACAAATACGTGAAGTCAGAATTAATTCACAATCACATCACAAAGCATGATGTGGATTAATTCACAACCTTATTTAAAAATAAAAATGAGCCCATCTCTGGTGGCGGGTTCAAGGCCCTATAATGGACAAATTTTGTCGTTCGAGCAACAAAACAGGATATATTTTTTTCATCGTGTAGTTCGCGTCTACAATACTGCGCATATGATTTCGTCGTGTCCAGTGACCACCAGCACACGCAGGAGAGGGGGGCGTCCCGGAAGTAAAGGTAAAGCTGCTTCCGGTAATGAAGTTCCCCCTCCGACGGCCCCCTCCGCCCCTCGCAGTGCCGCATCGGTCTCCCAGCCCTGCCATGACCTCTGATTGGACCTCGTGAACTGAACCCATCCAAGTCAACCTGCGAAGGGCTTCACGAGGAACGAAAACGCCCAAAGTCGGAAATGTACAAGACGAACAACGTTACTCAGCATATTGATGAAAAATCCGCTGTCCATGATGTTACATTCAATTTACATTTATTCAATTCAAATTCAAAATTTTGGGGCAGCGGCATTCGTCAGACAACCCATTTCCTCGTACGTCTTCAACCCGCCCATTATCTCCCCGCGCCTAAACGATGGACCCTCTTAAGTCCCGTTTCGAAGTTCGAAGATCGCAGTGTTGCCAAGTTCACTCTCAAACCCCGACTCGACCCAATTCCTCCCTAATCCGATCGGATTCCTCCACGACAGGAAATCCCCCGAGTCGGCTGCGCCTCGAGAACTCCCACGAATTGGACACTGCCGTAACCGAAGAATCCGACACGAAACACTGGTATCAAGTTCTGCTGGTAAATCAGCCTTGTCTCTCCATGAACCAAATCTGTAACATGAACATTACGCCGAATCTATTTTTACTTACAAGGTCATCAGTATCGCACACCCAGGTGTCAGTAAAACGACGTCGATGTCGATTCAGGGTTGATATCGCGTTAAACAATTTTTGGCGAACTCAAGCGTTTCAAAATGAGAACTCATTTGCTCAGCAACTTTGCTCTTTTCACCACGTGCCTCACGCATTTTGCCTTTGAAATAGGTCAAAGGCTCTAAAATGTATCTCAATTTTTCAGTTTTAGTAGGTGCGGTAAAACTAGCTTCAACGCCAAATTGTTCCATCAGATGGAGTAGATTCTACTCCTAGTAGTACGAAATAGAAAGTTGCACCTCTTCGAGCAAAGAGTGAGGGGGGGGGGGGGAGACGAAAAAGCAGCAAATTTTACACAAGGGGTTATTATTTTCTGTCATTTTCTATTTTTGAAAAAATTAGGAAACAAGCCATCAATTGAATTGAATAGATGAGCGCAACCTTTTTGTTATTACGATATATTTAATGAGTGAGAGAAACTAAGAAACAGTAGGTATCTAGCGACCAAACTATGCCACACAACACATCAAAAGTATCCACGTGATGCTCATTACGAAAACAACTGCACCCTAACGACCGATGCGTAATAAAACCTTATGCCGATCAGAGGTAACGAACGGCTCAGGCTGCAAAAATCGTTTTTGAGTCGTTGGAATCAGCCTGAAAAGCTCATTCCATAGACCCTTGTACCAACGAAATCGGACAAAAACTTTCGTCCCCCTTTTGAGGCCTCCTTAGTTACACATCAGAGATAAACAACTTTCGTCGTGAAGGACCTCCCGAAAACCGATGAAGGGGATGAGGGAGGGAAAATCAAGGTAGCCTATAACCACCCCCGGAACTCGCTGATGACAATGAGACCACCCTCATGGAAATCTGTTGAGCCGCTCGGACGTGATGCTCTGTACACAAACAAAAAAAAAAAAAAAAAAACAAGCCATCAATTGAATTGAATAGATGAGCGCAACCTTTTTGTTATTACGATATATTTAATGATCGAGAGAAACTAAGAAACAGTAGGTATCTAGCGACCAAACTATGCCACACAGCACATCAAAAATATCCACGTGATGCTCATTACGTAAACAACTGCACCCTAACGACCGATGCTTAAGAAAACCTTATGCCGATCAGAGGTAACGAACGGCTCAGGCTGCAAAAATCGTTTTGGAGTCGTTGGAATCAGCCTAAAAAGCTCATTCCATAGACCCTTGTACCAACGAAATCGGACAAAAACTTTCGTCCCCCTATTGAGGCCTCCTTAGTTACACATCAGAGATAAACAACTTTCGTCGTGAAGTACCTCCCGAAAACCGATGAAAGGGATGAGGGAGGAAAAATCAAGGTAGCCTATAACCACCCCACGAACTCGCTGATCACAATGAGACCACCCTCATGAAAATCTGTTGAGCCGCTCGGGCGTGATGCTCTGTACACAAAAAAAAAAAAAAAAAAACATACATGTCGAGGAGGTGAGCGCACCTTTCCATTTTTTGGAAAAAGGTTGCGCTAAAAACATACATGTCGAGGAGGTGAGCGCACCTTTCCATTTTTTGGAAAAAGGTTGCGCTAAAAACATACATGTCGAAGAGGTGAGCGCACCTTTCCATTTTTTGGAAAAAGGTTGCGCTAAAAAAGATTTTTTCTGTATAACGTTTGGTCTGATGTGGAATCTCGAAAAAATGGATTTTGCGTCCAAAATTACTCGTAAAACGACGCCTTTTTTTGACCTCCTGGCATTCTTCAAAAATCCCATTTGTAGCCCCTTGAAAGCTGCATCGATCCCCACGGGTTACGAGATCAGGCTGAAAACCTTGCGGGCACACGTAGACGGTAAACCGTGTATTTTGTCAAAATTTCAGATTAAAAAAAAAAATTCCTACTGCCCAAAACGGCTCGGACGGACATTTCGTTTTTGGAATCTAGACAATGTCTAGATGTCATTTCGAAACTGAAAATGTCAAATTTTGAGGCCGATCAAAATGTTCGACCTCCGTTAAATAATACACTTATAAGTATTAGTTAATACTTATAAGTGTAGGTATATTGCATAAATGCAGGTGTATTATTCCAAGAATAATAAACCAAAATGTCGTATATTCCCAGTTTTTTTCTTATATCTCGAAAACTATCGGGTTTTACACAAAGTTTACCTCGTACAAAAATAATCTACATTACATTTTGCACAAAAAAGAGCCAAACAACTGTTTTCCAAAAAATAAACGATTACGGAGATATGGAGGGGTAAAATAGGCCATTTTTTTATATTCAATTTTTCTTTAAAAAGAAATAATAATAATAATTCGTCCAATACATGTTTGTAGTGTATACCAACACTATGACGAGGCGATTTATATATCTCATGGACATAACGAGTAGGTATGTATTGAATACATTTTTATCGATTGGGAATGGCGAGAGTGGTCGATATACGGAAGATATCCTGTAAGGTCTGTCAAATGTTCATCCTTATTCCAGAGAGTTTTCTCGTCTTTTCACTCTTTCATATTACCTCTACCAGTTTGTTATCTCGTTAAAGAGGTAAGAGGTAGTCAACATCAGGCAGGTCACGCCAAAAAGAAAAATAACATTTTATATATTAAAAATTATTAAATATTTAAAAATTTCCACAATTTAACAATTTTTTCTTCATTTTCACAATTTTCTTAAGTTTTTAGGTTTTCACAATTTTTTTTAACACTATTTTTCATAACAATAACAATGTTTTTTTACCACAACACATTTTTTCAGTTCACAATTTTTTTCTTCTTTCTTCTTTTTTTTTTACAAAATCAACAGCCTATCTTTACTCAGTTTGTCAGAACCTCACTGGAGGCGTTTCGCTTCTGACATAACGAATGTTCGACCTTGAAGATAAACGCACTTTCGTGCTTATAAGAATCAGGTCAAAAAAGTCGAAGTCACGCAATCCTATGATGCCTCGTTTCCTTCCGAGTGTTTTTCGCTCGTCGAGCGGCTCGCATTGAGAAACTGCATTCATTCATACGTGTTTCGAGGCAAAAATTGTGAGATGGCTTGTTTGGTGCAAAATGATGCGGAACTTACTGACCCCGGCGGATTGTACCTATCTGGGAAAATTACCTGCTTTGCTTATTTTTCCAGTCACTTTTCACCCTGTCGAACGTCCTGCGGTTTTTTTACCCGCCGGCGGTTTCTTTTTCCTTTTTTCGGGACTTTCTCTCGATGGCTTTTAGGTTCCGGGCGGCCCTTTCGGTTAGCGGGACCTGGATTCGTCAGGGCACGGATTCCGCCTGTGTCACGGGGTCGGACGGAAAAGCCTTCCAAATCCCCAGAAGCCCTTAGCAGAACCTGGTGGGCGGGACATCGTTTGAAGTTATATCCCGACGCTCACTATGGGGATTGTTGTAGTTGCGAGACCTTGTAAAACGGCTGACTCAAGGACACTCCCGTTCCGACGGCACCGTCACGAATTAACACCCCAAAACCACACAACTGAATTAGAGGGCTCCTTGTTATACTAATATATCACGACAATTTTCGGTTTCTACCTCGACTCCCAGATTTGTTCACACGCAGACAACGGAGCGCTCCTTGCGGGGGGAACTCCTTTTTCTTCCATTTTTTCACAAAACTACTTTTTATTCTTTTTTAATTGTCTTAGTTTTCTTCATTCTTCTTTTCTTAATTTACATAAGAATAAATTAATTCTTAAATTAATTCTCAATTTAATAAATGAAAATAGTTGAGGAAAACTACAAAAACGCTGCAAATTTTACACTAGGGTTTTTCATTCTTTGATATAGGTGCAAACATTATTTCAAAATATTTTTGAAGAAAAAAGAGGAAAAACTCTGTAAAATGTTTGAACAGATGTGGGACCTCGAAAACTGGATTATGCGTCCAAAATTACTCGGAAAACGACAACTTATTTGACCTCCTGGGATCCTTCTCCCATTTGTAGCCACATGAAAGCCCTATATATCTCCACGGTGAGATCGGATCGTTCTAGAACCCCAAAAATTGATTCCTACTTCATTAACGACACCTAACTCGACCCCTCAGCCGAGCCCCTTCAGAAGCATCTCCCGTAGCCCCACAGAGCCCCACGGGCTTGGGCGATCGGGCTGAAAACCTTGAGGGCTCAACTGGATGGTAAACTGAGTATTTAAAGAGAGCCCCTCTTTAAAGGAGAGGTTTTTCAAAGGTTTCGGTCGTGGGATCGAGTTAGGTGTCTTTTTCGAAGTATTTTTGGACGTAAAATCCATCTTTCGAGGTCTCAAATCTGTCCTAACATTGTTGGTACAGAATTGTTTTTTTTCCAAAACCGTTTCTTAACGACACAGAGTTTTTGCACAATTAATTTATATCAAAGAATAATAAACTCTTGTGTACAATTTGTAGGTAGCGTTTTCCTCAAACACTTCTTGAATGAAAGATTTAAAATTTTTTCAATTGAATTGAGAGATAATGACGTATAAAAGTCTGTTGAAAGGTGTCTGTTTTTGTAGTCTTTTTCGAATTAAAATCGATTTTTCAGAACCAACATAAAATTCGATGTTTTAAAACAATCTGTTTTCAATGTTCGATGTTTCAATTGAAACTGAGATACATTGTTTTTTCCCATTTGTTTTTAACCTGGAAACAGGTTGTAGCAATCCCCCCCCCCCCCCCCCCCCCCGTTATAAGTGAGACGAAAAAGTTAGATTGAAGTTACGTAGTGACGATTGAAGAACTATAACCTGTTTTCAGGTTTTATAAATTTTAGCCGAGAGTAGACAGCCCGGCGGGTCCAGGAGGAGCGAAGCGCCGAGTTTTCGTTTTTATTCGAGTCTTCTTTATAGTCTTTCTTTTCTATTAATTAGAAAAGATTTTATTAATTAAGTTTTTTGTTTACTTTTTATTTATGTATTTTTATTATTTTTGTTATTATATTTTTATATTAATACATTTTATTAATTTGGTAATTAATTTCCTTTTACCCTCTTTTTGGGGTCCGTGGCGCTCCTCGGCCTGCACATGACACCATCAGAGTAAAATTTACTATTCTATCATAGTATAGTAATATTAAATAGGCATTACTATTTATTCGTCGTCGACGAATTAAATTTTAATAATCTAACGCCAGGAATCTCGTTATTCAGAAGCGATGCAAAAAGAAGAAATACACCTCGAATTGAGAAAGAATTTTTCAATTATTGAAAAAAATAAAATAATAGTAATACATTTTTGTTGTGCATCGGAACATCAATTCAAAAATCCTCGCCGGCTTTTGCCGATTTTCACAGTTCAATGCATAGGGAAGAGATGCACCTACAAAAAATGTCGGGAAAACGCTGCAACGGAAAAAAGAACATTCGTTTCGCAGCACTTTCGACTTCTCGCGAGAGACATCGATATCCCTCTATTACCGCACTTTCGTTTTCTAGGGAAACGAAAAATTGAACGTCTAAAAGTAGGTAAGATTTCGTGAATGGTGGAAATGAGGAATCCATCCATAAGGCATGGGTTTTGTTCAGCGCGTATCACTTCTCCGTGAAACGAAACTCTCGGCATGTGGCGTTTTCCTGCGCCTCGTATGGAATTAATTAAGGTGAACGTCATCGCGGATTCGGGAACCCACCGACGTGCTCAAGTTTGTTCCTCGGCCAGTGGGGAAGGTTGGCAGGGGAGGTCAAAGGGTGGGGGTGGAGTACCTATCCGATGTAGTTCGGAAGTCATCGTCCGTTTCCGGGAACTTCTGTCGCCTCCGGGCCACCTTGTGAAATCGAGGGAATGTTGACTCTAAACGTACTTACTACAGATTGTTGTACAGATTAAACAAATTTTGTTTGCTGGACATTTTACGCGAGGGTAATAATACTAAATAAATAAAAATAATAATATTATATTCATTGTTATTATATTATAATACATAACAATAACATTTTTATTATAAATATTTTTTATTTATTATTATAGTACCTAATAATAATAAATTATTTGAAACTCATGCAAAAATTAATTCCATAGGTACCAACCAAAATTAAAATAAAAGGAAACAAAAATTACAAAATGTTGTTCCGTCTTTGGGTAGATTCTACGCCCGAAATTACTCGGAAAACGACACCTAATTCGACCTCCTCGTAGCTCAAACCCGTGGGGCTAATGAAGGGGTTTTTGAAGAGTTTCGGATATGGGGGTTAGGTTGGGTACGATTTTCGTAGTATTTATGGGCTTAGAATCCATTTTTGGGGGTCCCAGAACGAGCTGATTCCATCATAGATGTCTATGGAGCTTTCATGTGGCTGCATATATGCATATCCATATATGGGACTTTTAAAGGATGCCAGGCGGTCGAATGATGTGACTTTTGGTTTATTATTCTTGGAATAATACACCTATGTTTTCGCGACGCGGGTCGACGACTCCGATCGGGCTCAAAATTTGACATTATCCGTTTCAAGTGGTCTACATTCAAAATCCGAAATGTCCGTCCGCCGTACGCCGTACGCCGTACGCCGTACGCCGTACGCCGTACGCCGTCCGCCGTCCAGGCCGTTTTGGGCAGTAGGAATTTTTTTAAAAATCTGAAATTTTGACAAAATACTCGGTTTACCATCTAGTTGTGCCCGCAAGGTTTTCAGCCCGATCGCCCAAACCCGTGGGGCGCTCTGGGGCTAAAATGGGGCTACAGAAGGTGGTTTTTGAAGGCTTTTGGCTATGGGATCGAGTCAGGTGTCGTTTTCGAGGTATTTTTGGACGTAGAATCCATTTTTTGGGGTCCCGGAACGATCCGATTTCACTGTGGCGATCTATAGGGCTTTCATGGAGCTAAAAATGGGATTTTTGATGGATCCCAAGAAGTTAAATATCTTTCGAGTAAAAATTAAAGAATTTTTGAAAAAACACATTTTTGAAAAAAAATCGCCTCAAAAAATTTTTTTTGAAATATAAAAATCCAAAAAAAAAATTTTTTAATTTTTTTTATTGACAGAATTAAATGTCTGTACAAGTAACCTATATCAAAGAATAATAAACCCTTGTGTAAAATTTGCAGCGTTTTCGAGTAATTTTGGAGTTTATTTTTGGGGTCCCACATCCGCCGAAACACTAAAAGTATAAATTTGTTTAAATCTTTTTAAAATAATTTTTTATTGATAGAATTCTTGGATAATTTATAAAGAATAATAAACCCTTGTGTAAAATTTGCTGCGTTTTTGCAATCTAAACAATGTTTAAATGTCATCTTGAAATATAATAATGTATACAATATAATATTGCAAGGAAAAAAGGGGAAATTGCAAAGTTTGGGACTAATAAACCATAAATTTTGAACTATGAAGTTCAAATTTTGAACTATGAAAGTTAACTAATCGTGTTACCGTCACATTGAATGAAATTTTCACCTCCACCGGTTGGCGTCACTGTAACAAAAACGTGATGTCACGACGTGGGGGGCTCTAGTGGGTCCGCTGACTAGTTAGGTTTTGATTTAATATCGCGCTGTTCTTGTTGAATCTGGCTAACGTAGATGAAACCCTCGAAGAACGCACAAACGGGTCCGCTGACCCGGCGACTTTCAGTGACCTCTTGAACTTTCGTAAGACTGTAAAATAGGCGATAAAATTTAATATGAATACAGCCACATAATTGAATTGCCACGGACATGTTCTGAATTAGTGGAATAGATTAATAATTAATCTCTAGAACTATTAAAGATTCATTTCTACTTTTTCAATGCGACTAAATAGTTTTAATTTTTTAAAAATTTGGAAAACATTTTGGAATTTGCTGGAAACAACCAAAGCCACTCGGCTCAGTGCTCCGGCTATAAGCGCTCCTGCTCGCAAGCTTTCAACATGAGATCCTCCAGATTGTTGTTATACTGAGCCTCGTTTTGATGATTTTCGATCTTGAAAAACTACTCTAACACTCGACTTGGGTCGTAGAGAGCGTTACCAAAAAATTTGTAAACCAAAAAGAGACTTGCATACGATGATGAGGCCATGAGGTTGTACTTTTTTGAAACCAACTAGTTGTAGCACAAATTACGCATTTATTGCACTTGCCATCCACCGTGAAGAACAAAACCTACCAGACCGGCTTCTTTTGATCCTGATTTTTCCTTTTCAGTCTCGAGTAAGTACATATTTTAGGTAGGATAAAATTTCTTTTCCAGCTTCGACCGGCCCCTCGGGCGTCGCCCGACCTGCCTATCCGCCTCTGCCTAATAATTTTATTAGCTGAATTGGATTAAATTTATATTGTTTTGATCCCAATTTTTCGCTGTTGTAGGTAAACAAGATGAACTGTAATAGTCACATTTCACTTTTCCTCCTTTGCAAGAGTCGACGTATTTTGCGTTTGATTTAAACCGAAAAAATGTTTTTTCGATTTCGATTGATTGATTATGATGTCGATTTTTTGCAGCACTGCATTCGTTGCACCTCCTTGAGCAGTTACTGTATTCGTTGCTGATTCATTGCTATTTGATGTCCTCACAATCAGCCTCATTCGGTGGGTGATCCGAAGGTGCCCCTCCGTTAGCCTTCATTTGGTTCCCCGCAGTCGGCCAGTTCGCTGTCTCTGGTTGCCAGGTTATTCTCGGCCCTTCCGTGGTGTTTTTGTTTTGTGAACTGCGAAGTTGAGCTTTTCCAGAGTTGAGGTTTTATTGACTTTTCCCCGGATGTGCCTAAAAGTGTTCTTGAGATGATTGAAATGTGTCGTCGGCGGTCTGAGTCGTGAAATCGGATGAACCTTAGGGTGAGTTTCAACATGGAGCGATGGGAGCAAGTTTGTGGTGAGTTATAGCATTCAGAGGAAACATGTCGGGTGAGGAAGACTCTGGCATGTACTATTCCGACGATGATTGCGGGTACGAGGCGTATTACAACATGGACGACGCCGACATCGACGACGGCGAAGTCCGCGACGACCCGGAGCACTTCAGCTACGACACGTTGCGAGTCGAAGAGGTCGAACGGCTCCTGAACGAATCCGTCGAAGCCCTTAGCAACAAACTCTGCATAACACCCAGTCTGGCCAAAGTGGTTTTGCACACTCACGAATGGCAAGTGCTCCCATCGGCCGTGGCGTACAAAAACAACGACTGGATACAAAGTCTTCTCAACCCGAAAAACCAAAAATTGGAACCGATCGGGCACAAACTCAGGTGCCCTGTCTGTTTCAGCCCTGCGCTGCCCGAAAGATTTTCCAGCCTAGCGTGTTCCCACATGTTCTGCAACGACTGCTGGGCGACCCATTTCGAAGTCCAAATCCAACAAGGGGTGTCCACGGGGATATCCTGCATGGCTCAGGAATGCGGCCTGTTGGCGCCCGAAGATTTCGTGTTGTCACTTCTGACAAAGATGCCGCTTAGGGAGAAGTACCAGGAGTTTGCGTTCAGGTGAGCACAGTAATGTATTCAGAGAGGCCAAAGGTACAAACCTGCCTCGCAGGATTTGTTAGTTTGGCAGCATTTCATATTTAAGCTAGATTCTCATTGGGCGGAAAGCGGAACGACGGAAAAACCAGTGGAGGGGTTGGCGGAGTCAGAAGACTGTCCAATTGGTGACGGAATCATAACCGTCCTCCTGATCTGATCTTCAAATCTCCTCCTGTCGATTCAGTAGATCGATTAAATTTTTGTTGAAATTAATTGTATTTTCAAAGGCTGTTAAAATTCATAAAACGTAAGGATGGACGCAAACTACAAATCGAAGCGAAAATATTGCGACCTGTTCTAGCGGTTGCAACCAGAAGGCCCATCGCGCAAGCGCAGAGCTCGACGGATCATCAGGAACGGTATAGAAATTTCTTCCGCCAGCCACTGTCCGCCTGCTCCAACAACATGGCGACCACCATTCTCCACTGCAGTCCGAAGGCCAATCAGATTGCGTTCTGTCCTTCCGCTTTCCGCCCTAGGCGAATCCACCTTTACCACAGTTCTGCTAACATACTTCCCTTTCGTTTTAATTGATAACCACGTCCTCTTGACGTTTTCAGGGACTACGTCAAATCCCACCCGGAGCTCCGCTTCTGCCCGGGCCCCAACTGCAAGCTCGTCTTTCGTTCGAAGGACCCCAAAGCCAAAAGGACGACGTGCGAACAGTGTAAAACCACGTTCTGCTTCAGATGTGGCACCGAGTACCACGCTCCGACGGACTGCTCGACTATCAAAAAATGGCTGACCAAATGCGCCGACGATTCGGAAACGGCGAATTACATTTCAGCCCATACGAAAGACTGTCCTCGGTGTCACATTTGCATTGAGAAGAACGGCGGGTGCAATCACATGCAGTGTTACAACTGTAAGCACGATTTCTGCTGGATGTGCCTTGGGGATTGGAAATCTCATGGGTCAGAATACTACGAGTGTTCCAGGTAAACTCCAATGTAACCCTTTTCATAGGGATGGGTATCGATTATTTGATCAAATATTCTATGTATTTTTAGTCGATGTCTGTAGGGTTCAATTAATTGGATAATCGATTACTTTGCGACGACTATCACACTTTTTTCTTCACTGACATTTCAGAGTTCAAGTTCGGTGTATTTTTTCTGTCTGCCATCGTCATAACTTATGACTCATAAGATTGGGCGACTGCCAGTTGAGCGCAATCACCTCATTAGCTTACAAGTTGAGCGCAATTATTGCGCTCAACTTGTAAGCTAATGAGGTGATTGCGCTCTATTATAGAGGGCAGTTTGGACAACCAGTTGAGCGCGAAGGCTTTCCAGGGGCGGGTGTGAAAAGAGCGAACGAGATCCGGCGGTTGGTCGAAGGCGAAGCTTTTCCTAATTGTCTTGAACCAATTGACCGTAATATGGTCTCGAACCCACAAGTAAAAAGAGCAAAGGACTTGACCTACTTTGATAACAAAGTGTGTAAAAAAAAACAAAAAAAAAACGTGAGGCAAGAACTGTGGCAACCTGAACGCCAAAAAACTAAAAGGCAGAGAACCTGAAAACTATTGGCAAAATAGAAACCAAATCCAAGACTGGAGGATTCTAAGAAACAAGACTGACAGACTGAAAAACCAGCATACTGGAAATCTGTATTGGAAGACTAGTAGACCAAACTAACTACTAGACCAGCCAACCCTTACATGGGTGTGAATGGCTAATGATTGGAAGATCTGAAGACGTTAGGAAGCTGAAGAACTGAATGTTAACAGATTCAAAACCAAAATGACTGGAGTTGAAAAGCTATAGATAAGGACTAGTAGAATTCATTTCACACGCTGATTGGAAGACTAGCAGGAATATTGAATAGGTAAGACGTTCAAGAGATGGCCAAAACGCCAAAAACTAAAGGCTGAGAACTGGAGGACAATGGGCAAAATACAAACCAAATACATAGTAGACTGGCAAACTGAAGACTGGAGGGTTCTCAGAAACAAGATTGGTAGACTGGAAAACCAGCATACTCTCGCTGATTAATTAAATCTCTCCCTTGCTGCCTGGTCGCAACGCTCACTCCACTCGTAGATGTTTTAGAAGGCTGTTTCGAACCGTACTGACTGAGTGATTCCCACTTGTATTCAGATAAGACGGTATAACAACTCTGAACATTGCCCCGGCAGCACGCTCGCAACATCTGCTGCCCTCCATATCCTTCGCGCGCAACAGGCTTGTCATTTTGGGAACTAGTCCACGCTCAGCTGGTAGGGATTATTTTCAGGTTTTGATCATTTGCCCTTCCCCAAGATACACAGTGCAATCGGATCCTTCCGGAACCCCCAAAAATGGATTCTACGTCCATAAATACTTCGAGAACGACACCTAACTCGATCCCATAGCCAAAAGTCTTTTAAAAAAAACCCTCCCGTAGCCCCATAGCGCCCCTCGGGTTGTGACGATCGGACTGAATACCTTGCGAGCACAACTAGATGGTAAACCAAGTATTTTGTCAAAATTTCAGATTAAAAAAAAATCCTACTGCTCAAAACGGGCCGTTTTGACGGGCCGGACGGCGGACGGACATTTCGGTTTTGAAATCTATACCTCTTGAAACGGAAAATGTCAAATGTTGACGCAGATCGTAGTCGTCGACCTCCGTCGCGATTACATTGGTGTATTATTCCAAGAATAATAAACATAAAATAGTCGATTAATCTGTTGTCAAGGTCCGATTTATCGGTACATTGATTATTACAGATGAAGTAGTCGCCGGTTACATTAACCGATTACTAAGACTTAGTACAAGACAAGTTGTACTTGACTTGTACAAGACATGGCTGAAAACTGTTACAGTAGTAGTCTTGTTGGTGGATACCCATCCCTACTTTTCACAAAATTGCGTCATTGCCTAGGGTTGCCAGATTTTTCTTAAAGAATTGATTTATCGTATCGATACTCTTGGAAAGAATCGTATCGATTTTTTTATAAAAGTATCGATACTTTTTCGGATTTTGAAATGAGTTACATTAACCGATTACTAAGACTTAGTACAAGACAAGTTGTACTTGACTTGTACAAGACTTGGCTGAAAACTGTTACAGTAGTAGTCTTGTTGGTGGATACCCATCCCTACTTTTCACAAAATTGCGTCATTGCCTAGGGTTGCCAGATTTTTCTTAAAGAATTGATTTATCGTATCGATACTCTTGGAAAGAATCGTATCGATTTTTTTATAAAAGTATCGATACTTTTTCGGATTTTGAAATGAGTTATCGTAGAATGGAAAAAATTGTATCCATTTTTTCAAGAATTCGAATTTATTTATCGATTTTTTCAAGATTGCAGAATGCTCAGAGTGCATTTACCAGAACCTTCTGATGACTAATGACTTTACAAACCAAGTTGTCTTGAGAGTCAAGAATGTTCCTTCAAAATGAAAGAATTCGGCCAATTCTCGAGATTTTGAATCGATTCTCCAATATGTACATCAAATCCATATTCGGTGGAAAGAAATAAGCTTGAACTATCGATTCTTTTATCCCAAAAAATCGATTCTTCCAAGAATCGATACTTTATTGACGTCCCCATTATTGCATTGAAATAATGGCATTGAGTTAATTTATGTATTGTTTCAGGTATAAAGAAAATCCCAACATAGTGAACGAGTCAGTTCACGCGCAAGCCCGAGAAGCGTTGAAGAAGTACCTCCACTATTACGAAAGGTGGGAAAATCACTCCAAGTCACTCAAGCTCGAAGCCGAAACCCTCGAAAAAATCAAGTCCCGCATCAACGCCAAAGTGATGAACACCGATGGCACTTGGATCGACTGGCAGTACCTCGTCGACGCCGCCGCCCTCCTCGCCAAGTGTCGGTACACCCTCCAGTACACCTACCCGTACGCCTACTATATGGAGCCGGGCCCGAGGAAGGAGCTCTTCGAGTACCAGCAGGCTCAGCTCGAAGCCGAAATCGAAAACCTCTCGTGGAAAATCGAAAGGGCCGAAACGACCGACCGGGGCGGCCTCGAAAACCAAATTGACATCGCCGAAAAACGGCGCACGACCCTCCTCAAAGACTTTCTCGACGTATGACACCAATTTTAAGTGTTCCTTTTAATTGTTTGAGAGTACATGGCTGACTTGTAGCGTTTAAATTTCGCCTGGGCTGGTTAGATAGCAGCTCTACACAGTGAACCTGTGCAATAAATAGACAGCGGAAATATAAGTACACTTCCTCAAAGTACTCCGAAGGTGGACGTGTTGTTTGAAAAAGAAATTCCGGAACGTTGGGCAATTGGTGGAAGGTGATATTATTATTAAAAGCTGATAATATTGTTTGAATTAAATACAATTTTGTTAAACAGGTATATTGCGTGTCAGCTGCTGATTTTATTGTCATCGGTGGTTCAGTGTGAGTTCCATGCGGCTCCATTTTTCACTGATGAGATAAGATTTCACTTGCAGCAAGACTTCGTAACTTCACTGAAGACCTTCACACTACCGCGTCACTGTGTAGATGTGATCTCTTTCCCCAGCCCGAGTTTGTTTTTATGCTGAGGTATCATCTTTTAGTTTTTACTAAGATTTTCAGTGACGATTTCACTTGAACGATCTTGATATTGTAAACTAGTTCACGGTATTTTATATTATTTATTTCTCAGTGCTTTAATCCTGGTAGTTTTCGAAATTTAATGATTTGCCGTCTTCGAATTTGGTCGCATCGATCTCTCAAACGAGAGAAAGCATCTGTTTTTCTTTTTTTCATGGCAACACGTTCGTACAGCCCCACCGCCATAATCGTTAATTTTTTATTATCATTTCGGTGCTACAAATTGGAAACGGAAAAGCGAACCCCGTTTTACACTTAGAAATTCTCTAGTAAGCCCATATTTCAAAACATAGTAATTAATGTATGGAATCACTTTATTGTCAATATATAAAGAAGCTCTGGAAGCTACTTTTCTTTTCTTCAAAATTTATAATTTAACGATAATAGCAGTTTTATACTCGCTAAATTTTACAATATTCGATTTACCTATTTGAAGATAATCACATTCATTTCTTCACCGCACACCACTCATTAAGAATTCAATATCCCCCTTGATAACTTCCTTTATCCACGTTGTGTTGGTTAAAAGTGTATTCTGCTTGTAAAAGTTGATTTAGGATTTGAGATTAAACAAATATAGTGTAATCGTTTTTGAAGTTTTACAGTTTAGGTCAAATTAGGGGTTTCAGTTTTATTTTTTCGACTCCCTGGTTTTTGGCCTTGATGCGGTTTTTTTCGGCCACCCGGATGGAGTGTCAACTGGTAGATTTGTAGATTTATGAAAATGTTTTGTTCGACACTGAAAAATTGACGTGGATTTTGAAGTAGGTTTTCTTGAATTAAAGCGCTGATATTGAACTTGTCGACTCCGTTATCCCTATTACTGGTTGGGGGGGGGGGGGGGTGTAAATCACAGATTGAGATTGTTTGAGGGCTGGAAGCACTGCGACGAATGTTGACCTCATTTCCCATCATTGATGGTGGGATATGTTTACTTTTCCTTCTCAATGGTGGAAGGGGGGGGCTTTAATCTTATCTCGCGATAAAATTCTATTGCTGGTTGACTGAGTCAGATTCGTGTTTTCGGTGAGTCTGTGATCAGGTGAGTAGACGAACTTGGGTGGTTTCAACATTTCACGAGGTATTACCGCCTTTGGACACTCCTCATGTAGCAACCTTGTCAAAACTCCTTCATCACGGTCTATACGAAAAAAGGATCACTTCGCCCGGCGGTTTTTTTCATGATTACGTCATTCTGCTGATGTTCTACTGTCACTTGGATGTCGACCCTGAAACCTGCCTCACAACCTACCCCCACAAATTTGATCGAAAAGGCATAGCTGGTGCAAAAAATCGAGCTCCTAATAGCTTTTGGTTTATTATTCTTGAAATTATTATTATAGACCTATGTAATCGCGATGCGGGTCGAAAATTCTGATCGGCCTCAAAATTTGACATAAGAAGTGACAAAAATTCAAAAAAAAAAAAAAAAATGACCGGCCCGTTTTGGTCAGTAGGAATCTTTTTAAATCTGAAATTTTGACAAAATACTCGGTTTACCGTCTAGTTGTGCCCGCAAGGTTTTCAGCCCGGGCGCGATGGGGCTACGGGAGGTTTTTGAAAAAGGTTTTCGGCTATGGAGTCGAGTTAGGGGTCGTTTCCGAAGTATTTTTTGACGTAGAATCCATTTTTGGGGGTCGCAGAATGATCCGATTTCACTGTGGGGATCTGTAGGGCTTTCACGCGGCTACAAATGGGATATTTGAAGGATCCCAGGAGGTCAAATATTTTCCTAGTAATTTTAGAGTTAGTAGATAATTTCGCACAAGTAACCTATACCTATCAAAGAATAATAAACCCTTGTGTAAAATTGCAGAGTGTTTTCTATTACAATCAATTAAAAAATATTATTACGGTCATTAGGAAATTATTACGATTATTAAGTACGGTCATTAGGAAATTATTTCGATTATTCTATTATTACGGTCATTAGGAAAACATTTTTGAAAAAAAAATCTGTATATTGTTTGGACAGATGTGGAACCTCGATAATGGATGGGTCAAAAATTACTCGAAATTACACCTTGTTTGATCTTCTGGGATCCTTCAAAAATCCCATTTGTATCCCCATGAAAGCCCCATAGATCCCGAAGGTGAAATTGGATCGTCCTGGGTCCCCCAAAAATGGATTATATGTCTAAAAAATACTTCAAAAACTACACCTCAGTGCCGAAACCCTTTAAAAAACCCTCCCGTACCCCATTTTAGGCCCTTAGCGCCCTGATGTGGAAGGGACATAAATAAATATAGCAGCAAACTCAGTAAAAACAAACTAACATAAAATTTATTTTGAAGCTTAAAAAAAACCAGTTCTAATTTAATTAGAACTTTTTGCTTTTCGATTTAATCGATTTTTTCAGCACTCTTAATTAGTCACATTTTTTACTAGGTATTAAAATGATACAAATTGCCTAGAGAAGGTATACCTACATGACGTTTTACCTCTCACTAGTTCATACAGAAGGAATGTTCTTGAAACATATGCTAGGATGAATCATTACGTGAGCTGATGTTCAACATGTTATACTTTTTCCTATGAGTTTGGTTAGGGAGAGAGAACGACTCCTCTGCTGAATACTAAATTGTTTATTCAGGTAAACAATTATAGCGTGAGGACCGGTTTCGAGCAACTAAGCTCATCTACAGCCCAGAGTGACTTGAGGTGGTTGAACGTACAATTAGTTCTGAAACTAACTCTGAATTGTAAAGGGTTCAGAACTAATTGTACGTTCAACCACCTCAAGTCACTCTGGGCTGTAGATGAGCTTAGTTGCTCGAAACCGGTCCCCACGCTATAATTGTTTACCTGAATAAACAATTTAGTATTCAGCAGAGGAGTCGTTCTCTCTCCCTAACCAAACTCATTGGATTAGACCTCTGCACCATCGGCAAACAACCACTTTGTGATACTTTTTCCTTTTTTTCTGTTTCAGATTTTATTCTGCACCCTCAATACACACAAAGTAGACATGACCAAACTCCTAGGGGGTCAGATCGGCCTTGAAGATTTCATATTCGCCCACAGAAAAGGTATTGAGGAGTTTCAGTAAAATTCCCCTCGTTACCCCCATTGTTACATCCGGTAGATTTTTGACATGGGAATGTCTTTTCAGTGGTTTTCCTTTCTTTTTTGCAAGCAAAATATTACCTATATGGGGCGTTTGAGTGTGAAATTTCAGTAGGCTCCTAAATATTTACATCCAGTAGGTTTTGAAAATTGAAGCCACTGAGTAGACATTTAATGTCTACTCACTGGCTTCTTGTTTTATATTGCTATGCTTAGAAAAAGTTTTAATCGGCGCGCCGTGAAAGCGTGAAATTTGGTTAGGCCCTAAATATTTACATCCAGTAGGTTTTGAAGTGTCTACTCAGTGGCTATTAAATTTTGTTTCATACCAAAAGGGTGTTATGGGCGTTTCAGAGTGAAATTCAGCTAGGCCCCAAAATTGATTACATCTAGTAGGTTTCTCAGTGACTCGACTTCAGACAGTAATGTGTTGGGGTTTTGCCACATGTTGTTGATTCAAATTGAATTTGCAGGTCGACCTAAAGAAATAGAAATCACCAAAACGGAAGACTCTTTGGGGTTGACGATCACGGACAACGGGGCGGGATACTCGTTCATCAAGAGGATCAAAGAGGGCAGCATTATCGACAAAATTGACTACATTCAGGTCAGTTGTCGCGATAAAAAACGTCACTCCCGGTGATTGATTTTCAAGTGATAAGTCATCCGTTTCAGGTTGGGGACCATATAGAAAAAATTGACAACGACAGCGTCGTCGGGCGGAGGCACTTCGAAGTGGCCAAAATGTTGAAGGAGATCCCGCTAGGCAGCACCTTCACCCTCAGGCTGGTCGAGCCCATCCGGGCTGGTTTTGGTGAGATTTCAACAATTTCGTTCGAGTTGTATAAATTACAGAGGTCTGGTCAAAGTAAAAATTGAAGGCCAAGAATGACAGATATTGTCAAGAATTTTTCATGTTTTTACAGGCAATATCGAAGCCCGGGGAAGTCAAAAAGGCAAGAAAAAAGGGTACGGCAGCGGCAAAGAGACTCTCAGATTCAAAGCTAACGGTCCAGCCCAAATCATTGAGGAGGTAGGTACCATGAATGGTGGCTTCTAACGTGTACAATTGGAGCAATTATGGTGGGTAATGTTGGTTGTCGGAGCTCAGGGCCCCCACTCTATGTTAAATTCGCCAGCCCGCCACAAGCGGTCCCGAGAGGGGCTGCGGGAAGCTCTGCGGTCAACGGCGAGATTGGGCGGTTCCGCTTCTCCCGCGACCGCTCAGGACCGTCCCCAATCCCGCCGCCGACACTTTGCTTGAGGAAGCCAGGTCAGCGGGACCAATTATTCTCACTCACGGGTCCGTTGCCTATTGGCGACACTTCTTCTGTAGTAGATCAGACCTTCGTAAGACTGGGTCAGCTGGCCTCCATTGCCAACAGTTCGTTTGTGAAAGCCAGCCAGCTGATTTCAAGTAATACTGCGGGCTCGGGGCGAACTGATATCTGCTGACACTTCAGTTTTGCTATCGGATTCCCCTCAGCACCATTCCGAGGATCAACGCACCCCATGCCAACACAACTAGGGTTGCCAACTCCAAATTTCTGTTCGGGAGGACGCTTGGAAAAATTGGGGAGGACACCGTGTAAAAAGGGAGGACATCCACTCCAAGATTGATATTTGCAATAAATTATTAGTTTTACAAATTCATTATCAAGTGAAAATAATTTTACTAACGTACGAAGGGCCGGAATTAAGGCGGTGAATTCTCAGGTGAATTTTCTGCCGACAAGACAGGTATTACAAGACGTGATTTAGGTACTTTTGGTCAAACATTGGTGTTCGTCCCCGGATTTGAAGCAGGCTGATCAGCGCTCCGACTGATTTGTAAACAGACGAAGCTCTGTCGCCTTAGTCCACAGGGCCACCCTGTCTCCCTTTTCACAATGGTCCTTTCCCTCTTTTGAGGGGACGTTCAAACACGAACAACGTAGACGAAAAATTGCAAAACAAACAAAATTTTGAGATATAAAAACGGAATTTTATTCATATAAAATAAAATGTAAAACGAGAAAAATTCCATCAACTAACACGAACAAGAAAGGGAAACAAGACCCTCGAATAATGGATACCTATACCTAGACCTCCTGGGATCCTTAAAAAATCCCATTTGTAGCCCCTTCAAAGCCCTATACATCCCCACGGTGAAACCGGATCGGTCTGGGACCCCCAAAACTGGATTCGACGTCCAAAAATACTTCGAAAACGACACCTAACTCGATTCCATAGCCAAAAGCCTTCAAAAAACCCTCCCGTAGCTAACTTGCTACCTACCACCATGTCACACCCCATGATACAATTTTGCCAGCGGCAACGATTTTCTAATTTTCAGGAATGAAAGTCGGTCTGGACATGAAGGATGCCCACGTTTTATTCTGTATGACGGCAGAAGCATTACTTTTATGAGTTTGTTTGGAGGCATGACGTTTCAAAGAGCTTATTCCACCATATTTTATAAAGAACGATTTCTTGCAAA
This sequence comes from Pilophorus perplexus, assembly GCA_955831195.1. Taxonomy (NCBI): domain Eukaryota; kingdom Metazoa; phylum Arthropoda; class Insecta; order Hemiptera; family Miridae; genus Pilophorus; species Pilophorus perplexus. The sequence goes on along the minus strand of OY037014.1, from coordinate 7,060,375 downwards.
AGGAGCATTACGCTTTTTTGGGATTTACCTCATCTAACCTTGCCCATCCTCCTCCTTGCCTTGCCTTCTCCCACAACTAGTTGAAAGAACACGCACGTTTAGAAGTCCTAGCCTTCGAACACTTTGGGTCTTCCTCAACATCACTGTCGGTTTCTGTGCCAATTTTAGCACAAACTGTACTTAGGTACTCAACCTATCCACCAAAAACTAAGCAAAAATCTCACAAAGTAATCGCGATCCACTTGAAGAGGATAACATCAAGAGAGGGCAGATAAAGTAACAGAAAAAGACCACGTTGATGAGAAATTTGATCACTCCTTCCTCATCTCAATTCGTCTCGCAGCTGGTTAACGCGATTGTTCTGTTTTTGGTAACTGTCTACGTTATAGCTAGGTAGCTACGCTATTTTTAGTTACTTAGGTAGGTACTTAGCGCATTGTGAGTGAAGCTTGATAATATTGTTTGTGTTGAAGAAACATCAATCCACAAACAGAAAAGGGAGGACATTTGAGCGTCCTCCCAAGGTCCCGGGTTTCGGGAGGACGGATGACCAAAAGGGAGGACTGTCCTCCCCGGGGGAGGACGGTTGGCAACCCTAAACACAACAGCTCGTGCCAACCTGGGGCTCGCGGATCCTCCAATTATTCATTGATACTGCCTTCCAGGTCAGCAGATGGCGACACATCTGTTATGCCCTGGACAGGGATATTCATGCACTCCCCTCCTCTTCCTCCAAAGACAATGGCGGCGTATTCCTAGATATGACTAGAGCAGACATGGGCAAACTTTTTCGAGGGAGGGCCGGATAAAACAATAAATTATGTAGGCGGGCCAAAAAAAGAACAAAACACATTTTTATAAATGATGAACTTTATTTTTGATTTTTACATCACACGCAACTTGTAGGTATGCTACAATGGTAAAACGTTAGTGAAAAAAGTTACAAAAATTGATTATTTTTTAGAAGAGTATGAAGGCATATGAGACAGATGAAATTGTGCCTGAGCTTCTAAAAGTTGTTCGTGATCTGGTAGAAATTGGGATGAGCTGATCCGCAGAAGTGAATCTAGATTGTCGTCAGTCAATCGATTTCTAATGCTGTTTTTGCGAAGCTTCATAGTAGAAAACACTTGTTCACTGATGTAGGAAGATGCAAACATCGCAATTATCTTCTGAGCGTGAGATTTCAGGTTTGGGAAACTCGATTTTAATAGGGCCTTGTAGAATTCCATTTTAGAGCCGTTGAGAAATGGTTGCTTCAATTCAGAGTTACATTGCAACTCAATAAACTCGAGTTGCAATTCTGGCACATCTAGTCTCCAGATCGCCTACGCGAGTTTGGCTGCAAAGTGCAAACTCGCACGTCAGTTAATATTAGATGCGATAATACCCTACTTGCCCGAGTTTGTAGGTCCTAGAGGCATTCCGCCACCCACACAACACAATCAATGATGAACCTAGAAATAAATTAGGAACACATTTTGTGCATGTATACATGCACAATATATAGGTTCACTCCCAAGTAGGGGTTACATTGGTAATTCTGTCAAATTACTAAAAAAAAAAAATCTATTCAAAATAAGAGCAGAAAAAATAATTTAATCTCAAAACGTCATCAGTGTTGCCAACAAAAACAAATTTTCATTTACAGTTCTAGTTGTCACTCTTCTTAGGCGTTGGCAGAGGGTAAGCGATTCTGCAGCCGTATTTCCTGTGGGTTATCACTTGCTTTTCGAGGTAGAGGATTTCCTGTTGGAGATTGCCGACGGCCAATGTCAGCTTCACGTTTTCCCTGCGGAGCGCCCGCACTTGGTTTTCAAAGCAGGCGATCGTTTCCATTTTCTTTTTGCGGCATTTTTGAGCGGCGAGGCGGTTCCTGAATCGTTTGTGTTCACGCCTGGAGCGCTCAAGTGGGTCGATTTGTGGGGGAGTTGGACGGGCGATCAGTGGATGACTGTTCACGGTGGGAGTCGAGTGTTGAATGTTGGTAGGCATTGGTGGCGGAATGGGCGCCATTTTCGGATGGCTGACAATCACCGAGTTCACACTACCGTTCGCCAAAAGAAACGCTGCTCGAGGGTTGGCCTCCTGCAAACGCATCTGCTCCGCAGATTTGTCCAGGTCACGAATTGAAGTCTGCTCACCGTCCAACCCATTTCCATTTTCAACCTTCTTCGTACCCGCCTCTGGGAACAAGTACCCTCGGCCCATCAGCATCCTCTCCATTTCAGGCGACGTCACCCGACACTTCTCCACATCCGGCGTCGTCAACGGCTCCTTCAAGTCTTCAAACTCCAGCGTGAACCGCCTTTTTTTACCGACCTCAACGGAACCCAACTCACCAAAACGATCCATGTCCAAATTTCTTCAAAAATGATTCTTCGTCGAAATAGCTTTAGAAATAAATAACGTTACCTTTCAAACGATGACTGGAAGCTAAATGAGCTCAGATTATCTCTGCGCTCGCGTTATATCAACAATGTGACTCATTCAGGTTGGAAATGGGCTTGAGTCAGTGTTGATACATAACGATAACGTTTTGTAAGATGTGCACGTTGTCAATAGGTTTTTGGCTATTTTGCTCTCACTATCAGAAACTTTCAAAATGGGTGTATTTCAACTTTCGGGTATGTATTTCGTCGCTAAGACGCCTTCAGCGTCCCACAGGGTTTAAAGGAAATTCACGGCTGTACTTTTGATCTCTTTCCGGTCGCTATTGTCTCCACGATAGGAATGAATGAATCTATATTCATAAAATCCGGTCTAAAACCATGCTGCGCCTTACCAAAGAAATCAACGGAATTCAGGAATGACACGTGACAGCATCAGACTCTCAAGCACCTTCCCCAAAACGTTTATCAGACTGATGGATCTGAAATTGGAAATACCCGAAAGGTCACCCTTCTTAGGAACAGGAATTACCAGGGCGTGTTTGAGCCGATCAGGGAAACAGCCGTCGGCAAATACGAGTTGAAGATAACGCGATAAGACGAGTTGAAGATAACGCACAAAACTTGGGCAATGTTGGCAATAAAGGGCTTCAAGACCGAGGCGGGGATGCCGTCTGGGCTTCCATACCTATTTTTCAACTTGCGGCATGTGCTTATTATCCCAGCCACGCTCACTGGAGAGACGAAAAAGCTGCTTCGCTGAGGCGCAAGGCCGATGAGAGCCGTTGTTGGGTCCGAAGAAACAGGAGAACAATGTACCAATTTTTGATTTTTTTTATTTATTTTTTTTAAGTGCTCTGTTTATAACAGATGTGTTTGTTACAGCCGGACAAGGAAATGGAACTGGGAATCGACAACATCAACAGGCTACTAGAAAATTTCATGGGCATCAGCGACAATGATTTAGGTGAGTGGAAGCTTTGAAGGCAGCAGCCAATTTAGTCGGTACTATTTGTTAATTCTTTTCTTTTCCGTGCAGCCACCCAGATCTGGGAAGCGGCCGAAGGCAAATTGAACACGATGGAGTTTGCCGAAGCGGTCGACTCGAGCGACTTGTCCGAATTCGCCTTCAGCGACGACATGATCATCGAGCTGTGGGGTGCCGTGACGGACGCGAGGGCCGGCCGGACCAAAAACCCTTCCTGAAGAATCCAAGATGGCGGAACACGGACGCCCACCTGATTTTATTTAATCGCGTAGAACCCTAAAAAAAAATTAATGGAAAAAAACGCTCCAAAAGGCCACACCCAAAAAGGATCCCACCCCGCCAAAATGGTGAGCCTGGAATCGCCATATCAACACTTTTCTGACGGCGTGAAAATATTCTAAATATTAGTGGGGCATTTCCGTTTGCCCTTCGACGCATTCCTCGTTCAACATTTGTTGGGCGCCCATTTCAGTGCAAAGGGTGGTTTCAACCGAGTGGACCAGTCCTATTTCACACTTGGAAAAACTCAAAACCCTCAAAATTCAAAATAAACGTTGAAGATGAAAAACGAATTGAAGGTCTTCCAAGGTAGGTTAGTTAGAATAGTGGACTGACACGACAAGTGTCACTAATTCAGGCTGTTTCTGTGGCTGGCTACCATGTAAGTAAGCGATAAGTACTGTCTTTTTTCCTACCGTTTCCCAATCTCGTAATGGGGTAAGATTGGGCGCACTTGAGTCCCAAGGGAAGAAGGCCCCTCGAACGGCCAGTGGCCACCCTACCTTCATCCTAGGATGAGGGAGACTCCCCTCAGACACTCCGCGACTGCTTCAACTGGTGATAACATACCTGGTGAAGAGCTGGACTGGCCTCAGGAAGGGGCCAAATCAGTTTGACACTTGGACGATGGTGAGGAGCGGCGCAGGAGTGATGGTGAGATGCGGCACCCTCTACCTCTGTGAAACTTCAGGCCATAGGAAAATATTGTAGTCCAAAGACAATGCTGAATAGTAGACCTACTTTAGCTTTCTGCCGTTCAATCATAGTCCAGTCCTAGCTGGCTCAATTCAAAATGTCAAATTTTTAGTAATTTTCCCTTTTTCTTCATTTTGGTTTTGTTATGTTGGTGACCATGAATACAACCTGTCCTTGCTGACGAGCAACCAATGAGAGAGCCTGCCCTCCCCTCTCCACTGAGATACCCATTCCCCACTATAATTCAAAATTGAAATTTCGTGTCCTGGCTATGTGAATTAGATTGTAGAGCGCAAAACTCACTACTACTGCTACAAATTATGAAGTTTTTGTGATACGAGGAAGAATGAGCCAGTTTGGTAGTTACATCGGTACATCGGCTAGCTTTCGGGGCTGCTGTGTCCCCTTCTTCAGGCTGTGAACAAAGTGGTCAGTTCACAGCCTGAAGAAGGGGACACAGCAGCCCCGAAAGCTAGCCGATGTACCTTTGACACATTAAAGGAAAACTACCAAACTGGCTCATTCTTCCTCGTATCACAAATACCTCCAGCCAGTTCCTACGAAAAAGAATTATGAAGTTATTTTAGAAAACAGTGTTAGTCAAGATGCGGTTCCCTAGCACATTTACATTCAGGCGAGAAGCACCAAGGACTGTTTCATGCTTAAAAATATATATATATATATATCGAGATGGAAATATTGATACCCATCCTTAGTTCTCATTTGGAGTAAGGATATTAGGGTGGCTCTTAAAATGCAACTTGTAATTTTTTCCCCTCCCAACCTTAAATTTGTTCTACCGCCTGAAAAAATGAATTCTGCCAAATTTCAGCCAAATCGGACTTGGTTAAGGCGTGCCACTGGACCTATGAAAATCATGAAAACTACGAATTTTGTTTTATTTTTTCAATAAATTCAGCAAAGCTCTCTCATAAATCATTCACTCTTTATTTTTCGAGATAGGTACTATATTTTAAAACATTTCTTCAAATAAATGATCTTTAGTTGCTAGTCAAGCAACTTTTGTAGGCCACAGCGTATTTGCCCCGGTAATCCTTGACGAACTGGAGAACGTATTGACGCTCCTCTTCATTCTTCGTAAGGATGTTATTGTATTCTTTGATCAGTTTTATGCCCCTTTCAGCGACATCGTTTACAACCCGCATTGATTTGAGTAAGTTTCTTCCTTTTAAATAGTTTTCATCGTGAATCCACTTTGAGGGAGGTTCGTCCAAAAATTTCAAATCAATAGAAAATCGGAGAAAAAACTTCCTCGATTCAGGGGTTACAAATGATGAAATAGTTCGATCATTGATGTTTTTCAGTTGCTGTTCCGTCAAATTCACCTTCTTTGCACCAGTATCAAATTCTTGAAATTCATCTTCTGTATCTTCATCCGATTTCAAAGACGCTGCCATCACTTGTTTTTCCTCATCGGAAACGTCTTCATCGAAAAACGCAAATGCTACATTTTCTGGCGACAGATACCACAAGTGGTTTTTGAATTTCTTGACCGCTGCTTTGCTGATTTCGGTATCAGTTGACAAGATTCTTGAGGAACTACAAGTCTTGAAAGAAAAATTTGATGAGTGGGTAGATTGATAAAAGGGGTTCGCTAGCGGTTCATGCTCATTTCAAGTCCCCAGTGGCACGTGTTAACGTTGTCCTATCAGGTTGAAACTTTTAGGGGATTTTTTTCTCATCATAGAGACCACTTTAAGACCTTGGGAGCATAACATTTTGAATTTTTTGAAAAAAATCCATTTTAAGAGCCACCCTAAGATTTAAGATTTGTGGAGAACGGCTACCAACCAGAGGAGAGACTCCGATGTTTACCTATCAGGTAATCAACGGAGTCTCACCTTGAACTTACGCCCGGACGACACATTGTTCACTGATATGGTACCGATGACTCTATTTGCCTTCTGGTGGTCGAGGTCCAATCCCTAATACAAGACTTATCACTACGACTGTAGGTCCATCAACAAGCCGGGTCGGCGGCCCCCAGCTCTCCCCCCTCAGTCGTAGATTGCTGTGGCTAGTTTAACGTTCTCAGCAAACGAAGACAATGTTTTTTTACCGTTCCACCAGATTTTGATCCCGGTTCGAGGTCCCAAGAGAGGTTCGTTCATGCGATCCCTCGATCTTGTGTGTTGAAGACGGATGTCTCGGCCGCCTTCGTCACGGGAGCCTCTGCTAGGATTCACATAAACGTTCCAACGTTCAGAGGTGAATTGTCAACCGACAAGACAGGTATTACAACACATAATTGACTTTTGGTCAAACATTGGTGTTCTTCCCCGGATTCGAACCAGGCTGATCAGCGCTCCGACTGATTGTAAACAGGCGTCTCGCTGACGCCTTAGTCCACGGGGCTACCCTGTCCCCTAAGAGCCACCCTAAAGGATATAGTGGGAATTATGCCGGATTTCTGGCGTTACATGAAGCTCATTATGCCTTGGAAAAGGACTGGTCTGCCTTTGAGGAACCACCGGGTGGTTTTAATTTTTTTTTTTTTTTTTTTTTTTTTTTTTTTTTTTTTTTTTTTTTTTTTTTAGATTTGAGCGTAGCGCTCCAAATTCTTCCGACTGCTATCCAATGGGCTCAGGCACTCGAGGGTCCAAATTTGGTCGCCCCGTTGGGAAAAGCTCCTGTAACTCCACCTTGTAAATACAATTCCCACCGCGTCCAGTGTTGACCAGAAAAGAGGATGTTGGAGCAAAAGTCTCCATTAGATCCTCAGCTCCCTCTGTAAGTCGTTTTTGGAGCGCACTTATTACCCGCCTTCCACCATTCGAACAAGATGAGCAGCAAAGTCACAGTGGCAGTAACGATAACGTCCCTTGCGCACCAGCCGTGACGCCATTAGCAGTCACACTAGCGTTGCCTCAATTGTCAATAAAAGAAACCGGTCGCTCACTAACTACTACTACTGCATCAACCACCTGTAAATAGCGCCTTGACTTCCCACCTCGTCACTTCCATACGTAATTTCCTCTCCGTTGAAATCTAGTCTAGGGTTTCATTGTAAATTTTGTGGCTGAAATTTTTCTTGTAATATACTTGTATGGTTTGAACTTGTTGAGTTTCCTGCCTGGGGGGTTCAAAGACAGACTACGTAAGAAGTATGTTTATTGAAGCATCGTGAAAAAAATTACGTTTTACAAGCTTTTCGGGGGTTGTGGGAAGAGATGACACGTAAATTCCCCGGATTAGGAAAAAACAATAAGTAAATCTAAATTAATGAGACATCGTTAATTTGTTCCTAGACGAAAGTAAAGAAAAGAGGGGCCCTTTAGAAGGCAATACGTGACTTGGTGCGATGTTGAAGAGGGCTTTTCGCTCACATTGGCCGGCGTACGGGCTGGTCGGCCATCGAGTCGCCGCCGCTTTTGGGGTTTTTGATGGTCTCGTCGACGGAGATGATGAGGCAAACGGCTTCGCCGGCGGCCTGCAAAAAGTGAACAAAATTAACCAAATTGTCAAACGTAGTTGGTGGTACCTGGTTAGTGGGCCGGAAATATAACTGACCTGCAGGGCGTTCTTCTTGACCATAGCCGGTTCCCACACACAGGCTTCCATGTTGTCGGAAATGTCTTCGGCCATGACGTCCACGCCGTACCAACAGCTGCCTTGGGCGTGTTTTTGGCGCAACTTGTTCAATATGGACGTGGCGTCGAAACCGGCGTTGTCGCAGAGCTGTTTCGGGATAACTTCGAGTGCTTTGGCGATGGCTCCGATCAGCAGCTGCTCCTTGCCGGCTATCGTCCTCGAGTAGTCCCTCAGCGCTTTGGACAGTTCCATTTCGATGGCGCCGCCGCCTGACCGAGAGAAAGATTTTGTTCAATACACCCCGAGATAGCGGATGAAAATATGAATAAAAACTAATGGGAACTCACCCGCGACGACGGCATCGTGTTTCACTGTGCGTCGGACGATCATGATGGCGTCGTGAAGGGACCGCTCGCTCTCCTCTAGGAACTGTTCAGCCCCACCGCGCAGGACGAGGGTGACCGTCTTGGCTTGAGGGCATCCCTTGAAGATATTGTACCTCTCACCACCGACCTAAACAATCCCAAATGAAGCCTTTACATTCGAAGCAATTGTGAGAAGTTGGTTATGGGCAGTATGAGGGAAAAGTGTAGACAATTGACAAGTTGATTGGTCAACGAATATTCTTGAAAAAATTCATCAGTAAATAAAATACGATATAGAATAAAAAACGAGGAAAACTCAGCGCAGAAACTTGCTCGTTCGTTTTCGGAAAGGAGTGGATACCAACTGTGTTCAGTATCAGTTACAGATGACTCTTCTTCTCTGGGTGCCATACCTGTAACCAGGCGTTGGCTACCTCTCGCTCCTAACTTCTGTTAAGCGTGTTGAACAGTTATTACAGAAGTAATAGGGGCCTACTGTGTAACGCCGGCTCCAGACACAGAGCTACGGATGAGCCTTGAATTTGCTTATTTTGGCAGTTTTGTGAATCAAAAGGACGTGGCTCCGACACTGATCAGGTGGACTAGCATATTGCTGCTAAAAAAAGCAGGCGTGGCCTTGAGGAAGAAGATGGATTCCGTCCTAAAGCGAAATACCGGATGGTCATATCAAGTCCAGTCAAAGCGTCGCAAAGTGCGTTATTTGAGCAATTTAGGGGAAGGAAAATCGAAAAATGAAAGTTGCAATAAAAAATGTCAGACCCAATGTACGTGAACGTGGACACCTAAAGGAAATGAATTATTATTACAAATCCTTCAAGGACGACCGAGAAAAACGGTGCACTTGCCCAAACATGACGATTGATAATAGTCCGATTTCCTAACTTCTTCAACTAATGAACGTGTACGTCTCAGTCACAACCAAACAAACTAATTGGGAGGTTCTCTGATTTCTACACGTTCTAAGGAATGTGAAACAAATTTTTTGAAAATTTTGAGACGCTTTCCGTACGCTCATTCTCACAGGAGACTTATAAGCAGTAATTCGATTTCTAAAAAAAAGCTTTAAAAAAACCCCAAAACAACCTGATTTTTTGGGGAAACGTACCTCCATGTACTTTTGAAGATGCAACCATCATCTCGTGCCCGATTTTTGAAAAAGTCGATTTAAAGTCAAATTAAGGGTTTTAAAAAACTACTTTTTGAAGGTAGTTGGGAATGAAAATGTATTTACTGTTATTAAATAACAAATGTTGTCCTTTTTATAGTATGGATGCTCCAACTCCAATGAATAGAGAACTTTACTGGTAAGTTCCTATAGTAAGGATAAATTCCAGTCACAAATCGTTTAACGCCGTACTAATTGGGCTAGAAATGAGGAATTTTGGATCATTTATATTCACGGTTACAGGTTTACTTTGAACTTGGAGTGATAACTTTTTATAGTAACTATAAAAAGAATGAAACAACTGTTGTATTTACCGTTTTCATTCTGCTGTTAATTTCTGTAAACGAGTTTTGTTTATGCCCATATTAATGTAATTATTTATACCTGCTATATTAAAAATAAATAAATATTGATAATCAGATGAAGGAAAATATCATAAATAAGGTGATTTATTTGGTAGAATGTGAAAAACAGGAAAAGTAATTTTCTTTCCGACTTAACATTAGAAATCGTGTAATACTCGGGCTCATTTCTATTGAAACCCTTGTTAAAATCCGTAGGCCAGTCAAATTAGACACGAAAAATAGCCCCAACCTACATTAATTGTGGTAAACTTAATTTTTTTATATGTTGTTACGGCTCACCTAGATAGTATAAATCCAGATTTGCAACCCTCAAAAAGTTCGGCGTCAGGAGATACTGCCGAAAAACCACGAAATTTTCGCACTATTTTCAGTTTTTCGCCCAAAAAGCATCGAAGATAGCTTCTGACGAAGATCTGTACCCTAAGCACTTTTAAACTGCATAAAATTACCTACAATCTGAGTGGTATTAGAGCTCTGTAGCTTTAGTAGTTCCCTAGATACAGCCCTTAAAAGACGAGCTATTTTTTCCAAAAAGTGAAAATGTTAACTTTTGGTCTATTTTGGAGCGATTTATTGGCCAAAGTACTAATCCTACAAAAAACACATCGAAAAGAAAGTTGTAGTAAATATTATTACCTTCATTTTAAGACGTGAGTGATGCCCGTAGGTATGATAGTTTGCTCAAAAATGACCAAAAACCAAAATAAGTCAAAATAGTGTTTAGGGAGACGATGCAATGAATGACTCTCATTCAATGCGAAATGTTTGGGCCCTCGTTTAAACTATTATAACAACGTGTTAGCGGTAATTAGTTCAGGTACGTGTCAGGTATCACGTGTGGGAGGGGGGTACAAACGTACACCCCACCGGCCACATTTGAACCCTATCTCATTTCCTCTCCTTTCCTACTCTGATTCCTTTAGTCTCGGTATGTACAATTTTGCGCAAAATGCATGTTTTAGCTTCTGAACATTCATTTGTACGTACGAAACGAATTTAAAACCAAGTAAGAAACGCCCAATCTGACACCGCGCGAAGAGCGGAAGCACGTTTTTCAGAACGTTTTCGGTTGTAGCTCAGAAAATATTGGTCCGATTCCAAATTTCTTTTTTTCTCGTGAAAGCCGATTAAATTCCCCATCGCAGTTATTCTGTGTGAAGTTTTAATTTGAGCTTTGATAAGGGAGGGGCGGGCACGGCAAAAAAGTGGCAAACTGTGAATAACACATGATTCTTTGCACATTTCTGCCTATAACTCGGGAACGTTTTGTCCGATCTTACTTTTATTTTTTTAATCACAAAGCTGATTAAATTTTATATAAGTAACGGCACATTGCATGTCTATTGAAACAACGAAAGTGACATTAGTATTCGTCGGAAAGTGTGGAAACAAGACGTATGACCATCTACGATCACGTTTTTCAGAAATATTTCTTCTTTCCCTCCCAAAATCAAAATGTCACACGGAATAACTGCGATGGGGAATTTAATCGGCTTTCACAAGAAAAAAAGAAATTTGGAATCGGACCAATAGTTTCCAAGCTACAACTAAAAACGTTCTGAAAAACGTGCTTCCGCTCTTCGCGCGGTTCACCAGACATGTCAGATTGGGCGTTTCTTACTTGGTTTAAATTCGTTTCGTACGTACAAATGAATGTTCAGAAGATAAAACTTGCATTTTTCCGTAAAATTGTACATACCGAGACCAAAGGAATCAGAGTAGGAAAGGAGAGGAAATGAGATTGGGTTCAAATGTTGTCGGTGGGGGGGATATACTTTGTACCCCCCTCCCACACGTGATACCTGACACGTACCTGAACTAATTACCGCTAACACGTTGTTATAATAGTTTAAACGAGGGCCCAAACATTTCGCATTGAATGAGAGTCATTCATTGCAACGTCTCCCTAAACACTATTTTGACTTATTTTGGTTTTTGGTCATTTTTGAGCAAACTATCATACCTACGGGCATCACTCACGTCTTAAAATGAAGTTAATAATATTTACTACAACTTTCTTTTCGATGTGTTTTTTTAGGATTAGTACTTTGGCCAATAAATCGCTCCGAAATAGACCAAAAGTTAAAATTTTCACTTTTTGGAAAAAATAGCTCGTCTTTTAAGGGCTGTATCTAGGGAACTACTAAAGCTACAGAGCTCTAATACCACTCAAATTGTAGGTAATTTTATGCAGTTTAAAAGTGCTTAGGGTACAGATCTTCGTCAGAAGCTATCTTCGATGCTTTTTGGGCGAAAAACTGAAAATAGTGCAAAAATTTCGTGGTTTTTCGGCAGTATCTCCTGACGCCGAACTTTTTGAGGGTTGCAAATCTGGATTTATACTATCTAGGTGAGCCGTAACAACATAAAAAAAAATTAAGTTTACCACAATTAATGTAGGTTGGAATGTCTAATATGACTGGCCTAGTTGAACTGCATTGTGATAGTTAGATGACAAATCAGCCTACCCTACTAATGTGGAAATTTTTGAGTCAGAAATGCGTCAAAACATGTACCAAATCATCGACTTCTTTTTGACTTAATTTTTGGATTCTGCACATCCAAAAACATGAACCTACGGATTTTCAGCCCGATATGTAGAATCGCGAAAATGCTATGATTTTTCTTCCCTTAAATTGGTCAAATAACGCACCGAGCGTCGTGAGAAAAAATAGTTATGTTTTATATACAGTGCTGAATCCGAATCTGAAGAGATCCAAATATTCAGCTTATACGTATGAGATATTCGCAAGTTTTTTTACTTATAACTACGAAACTATGCGTTATACGGCAAAATTTGCCATTATTAAATTATATTAAGAGCATTAAATTTCCTTTAAAAAAATGCACAAGTAAACGTTGATTTTTGACCCACTAGGTAGTACATGAGCAAGAGCTCGTTGAAAACCTACTTTCCCCACTTCCTTCACAACTTACTCTGAGTTGAATCGTGCATTTTTTAGGAAATTTAAAGCTATTTCATTACCGTAGAACGCATAGTTTTGGAGTAATAAGCAAAAAGCTGAAAAAAGTGCCAACATTTTGGAATGTGCTTTGCGAATATCTCAAAACTCATAAGCCGAATTAGTTGGATCTCTTCAGATTCTTATTAAGAAACCCCCCCCCCATATAGAATAAGACTTAAAACTCAACCACCTATGATCAATGAAATGTTGAAACAATCGTACCCTTTTCTTTCACAGATCATTCATTTATTAGGGTCACAGGCTACTGTGGGGATCTATGGGCTTCTAAGAGGCAACAAATGGGGGCTTTGAAGGGGTTTAGCTAGGAGCACAGGACATACCTGAACTTCTTCGAATATTTCGCACGATCCCAACACGTCGGGTTTCATGTCTTTCGTCGTGGAAATAACCGACCCGCCGCAGGCCTTTTGGGTCCTCTTCATGTCCTCCTCGGGCACCCTCCCGGCGCAGAACATGTCCCTGGAAAAATAATACGTTAGAGGGGTGAAGTCGACGAGGGGGTTGAATGTGCAGGGGAGCTTACCGGTCGGCGAAAAATTGTGTGGCGACGTCGCCGATGGGCAGTTTGGAGAGAACCACTTGAGCACCGGATTCGTGGATTTTCTTCAGCTTGTCGTAGAGGATGTTCCATTCCATGTCGACCACTTTTTGATACTCCTACAACATGAATGGTAATGAATGGCACGCTATGGGCAGCATAATTTACTCATCTCACGCTGTAAATGCACGTTACCTCTACGCTGTCAAGCCTGATTTCTGCGTTGTCCCGCTCGGCTTTCAATTCCAACTCGATGTTCAAAAGAGCAATTTTAGGGTTGTGGTAGGTTTTAGGCTGCATTTCGAATCCGGCGTAGGAGAACGTCTTCTTGAAAGCAACGCCCGTCACCAAAATGGATTCCTGCGAAAGGTTTAGATGAGGATCGGAGTTCGCCGACAACGTGAAACCAGTCTAACGCGAACACTCACTTCCAAAGCTCCTCCGGTGACTTTCTTGATGCCGATCATGTCCAAAGGCAAAAGCTCGTCCAGTTGGAGGACGGCGTCGACGACCATTTTGGAGAAGAAGTCTTTCTGTTGGTGGATGAGTTTGCTGCTGAGGGCGGTGGCGGCGCACTTCTCCAACAGCGACCGGGTCTCGGCAACGTTGGACTTGTCGAGCTGTTTACGAGAAATGAGGAGGAATGAAAATCGAGGGGTGAAAACGCAACACGTTTGGCTACGACAATTTAGGCAATCAATACGGCGAGAGTGGAGACACGTTTGGCCACAAGATGAACGGCGCTTTTGGCCCGTTTACCCCACAGCCAACAACCGTTTTAAAACCCGTAAAATGGAAATCAATCGCAGGGAGTGCACCACGTCTTCGTGGCCAAACGTGTTTCCCCGGGAGGATGAAATGGATGTTTCAAGTTGGTGATGGTGTTGAGGGGATGAACAACCCACGATATAGTAACTCTAGCGACACTTCAAATACTCACTTTGACAGAAAGGGAGTTGATTTTGTCGATGGCCAGCTGTGTGGCTTTCCTGACGGCTTTGATCATGATGCGCGGGTGGACGCTCTCGTCAGCGTAGGGTTTCAGCTGCTTCAGGTACTCACCGGCCAAAAGGACGACGGAAGTGGTACCGTCGCCGATCTGCAAGCGATAAACGGGTAATGGTAATTACATCAGACTATAAATTGTATAATGCAACAACGAAAGCGGGCGCTACCTCGGCGTCTTGGGATTTGGCGATGTCGACAAGCGTCTTCGCCGCTGGGTGAACAATGTCCAGCATCTTCATGATCGTCGCACCGTCGTTGGATATGGTCGCTTTGCCGTTCCCACCGACGATGAGCTTGTCCATTCCCCGGGGACCCAAAGTCGTCCGGACGGCGTCCGCAACATGCTGGCAGGCGTTGATGTTCGAGATCAACTGGGGCTTCCCCTGGGAGCTGTCCGTCCCCTCTTTCAACAGGAGTATTTGAGGTTGCTGAAAAACAAGGATGAGGTGAATGGATCTACTGAGCCGGATGAAATAACCGCAGTTTGAAACAGCGATGAGTAGTGATGACTAACAATGGAAAATAAACGATTTCTATGGGCTGTCCGGCATCGCGAAAATTAATGCATAACAACATAAAAGGAAAGCAGCAAACAGTAAGTTTCAATTTTCGCCACAAGGAGGATGGGAACTAGTTCTGAGCGCTCTTGGCTCCCCATTGCCTTGTCTCTCTGGGTTGGGATTTCGACACTTTTTTTGTTTTTCATCGGATAACTTTGAAAGGGTGCGTCGTTATTTCTAAAAATAGTCTATATATAGTAAATCAAAGAGCACAAAATTCTGCGTCGAACGAACTACCTCAAAGTCAAAATAGAGCCAGCCTTAAGGGCACGACGCACAGTGCTTTTTTCCGCCAATCTAGCTGGACAAAAGTCCAAAAAAAAAGTTCTTTTCTTCTTCAAAATAACTATTGGAGTCTCTTCATAGATAGTTGGCAAAGTGAGAAACAAAGGAGAAAAAGCTCAGAAGGCACAGAATCGTGTCATATCATGCATTGTTAAGAGGAGATGAAACCCCAATCATCGTCTGGCTAAAGCCGATCTTATTAACATGTTCATTCAATTGCAAGTGATTCACCGGCCGCTTCGCCTAGGGTCTTCCAACAATTTTCCAAGTGAAGTTGTACATTATACGAGTACCAACTCATTGAAAAATTTTGGTTCTATGAAATTTTTGGAATTTACGATATTTTTGAAGTATTTGCGTTTTTTTAGCGAAAAACGTCGTTCGAGCTATAGTTATTGGACTGCAACTTCTGAGGTCCACCTCGGTTCAAACGGATCTTTTTACCACGTTAAACTTGAGTTATTTCTGGATGGGACTGGACCAATTTGAGCTGCAGGAACCTGCAGGTTTACGAGATAGAGCGTTTTGAAGTTGAATGTTTTCGCATTTTTGCGTGTTTTGACGTGGTGGAAAGTGCTGAAGTACGGGGATAAAAATGTGTGAATGTTTTATAGAATTGATAAGCATTACGGCTATGAGAAGTAGGTAATAGTAACTTCAAATTGTTCATCGTGTCGCGATGGTCGTGGTTTAGATGGTGTTGGTTGGTCACGACATGACCAACACCATCCAAACCAACAACCATCCAAAAATTCTTTCAATAACATTTAGACTGACAAGTTGTATAACAAGAGATTGCAGTAAAATAATAACAATTTTTGAGGAATTTTTACTGAAAAATCGTTATTTTATAGCTTATTCAAGCATCTTTGGAGTCTGAGAATGGCTTCAATCGACTCTGGAACTTAGAAATCATATATCAAAACACATATTTTCAGCGTTGGAACGAATTTTTTATCTTGTAATTAGAGTTTTGTCCAGCTAGATTGGCGAAAAAAAGCACTGTGCGACGGACCGTCAAAGAATGTCGATTATTTCCAACTTTTCGAAAAATCGAGATAACTTCAAATTTGAATGTCTGCAACTCAAAAATGATAACTCCGCACGTATCAACTCATTCAATGGTAGAGCACCTAATTCAGCGATCAGAAAGCACAAAATTTAATGTTACTTTAGGTCAAAATAAGATTAAACATTATAATGTTTGGAAGCGCTCCTGAGTGGCTGCTTGTCATTCTGCCCCAGTATAGGGCCTTAAATTACTTTTTATGAAGCTCTTGCATGTCTCTATTTATAGTCAACCTAAATCCGTTAGTAGAGTGTTGACTTCAACGTCAAAATACTTTCTGAAACAAAATGTGTTCTTTTCCCTGACCCTACGTCCTACTTTTTCTTCTGTGCTCGTCATGTTGAAAGTTAAGAGAATGGAAGTCGTAGAAAATGTAATTTGCTTCAATTTAAGCGCAAGTTGGGATTTATAAACTTCATAATAGCTTCAGAAGCTCAAAATACACTAAAATTGGGGAATTTCAGAAAATAAAGAAAACTTGATGAATTAAATCAACATAAAATCATGACTTTCTCGTAGGACCGTTAGTTTATATAGGTACAAATCTTGAAAAGTGACCCTGCCGATAAAATTGCTCTATCGGAGAAAAAACGACCATTTTCGTTGGCTACATTCCCACAATTAGGACCTCCTCAAAGCACCGATTGGTTTGAAATTTTAGAAAATTTAACCTACTTTAATTACGTACCTACTTATAGGGTGAAGTTTGTCGAAATACGCTTCCGAGTCGAAAAAAAAAAAAAACGAAAAAAAGTCCAGTTTGCGGTTTTTTTTTCAACTACCAAAAAATGCTCAAAAGGTTGCAAAGTTGGTTGTGAACTACTCAAAGGGACCCTTATGGCATGTAAAAAATGCTACAAATTTTACACATAATTTATTATTCTTTGTCAATAAAAACTATTTTTGAAAAAAAAAAAAAAAATCTGTACCTACATAGTTTAGACAGATGTGGGACCTCGAAAAATGAATTATGCGTCCAAAATTATTCGAAAAATACTTGAACTCCTGGGATCCTTCAAAATTTCGTCTTTGCACAACTTTATTTTTGGCCGTTTTGAGTTAGGTAGGTTCCTACAGTTATAGATTCAAAATTTCCCGCCGGATCGAGTGGTGATATCCGTTTCCTGATTGGACGAATAGTTTCGTCGCTACTGACAACGACGCACAACTACTTCGTTTCCAGGATTGTCATATCTAGTTGCCGAAAAGTTCCTCTTGGTGTTGTTGCCATTTGCACACTTTGAGATGGTCAGTTTTGTCATAATATATTATGGCAATATATTGGTTAACCACGTTCCAACTCAGATTGTTGTCCCTCCTGGAAAGTAGCCAAAATGCAGTTGTGCCATGTTGCTCTGGCATCGACGATTTGTAGCCCCATGAGAGCCCAACAGATCCCCACGGTGAAATCGAATTCTTCTGTGACCCCCAAAAATTGATTTTACGTCATAAGATACCTCGAAAACGACACCTAACTCGAGCCCTTAGCCGAAAACGTTCACAAAAGCCCTCCCGTAGCCCCACAGGTTTGGGCTGTAAGCCTTGTGGGCAGAACTAGATGATAAACCGAGTATTTTACCAAACTTTCAGATTTTTAAAAAATTGCTGCAGCCCAAAACGGCTCGGACATTTCGTTTTTGGAATCTAGACCTCTTGAAACGCATAATGCCACATTTTGAGACGGACTAGAATAATAATAAACCAAAATCCTCGATTACAAACAAGTTTACGAGGTTTGCCCTTTTGATTTGGGACATCCAGTAAAAGCGAGACGGTAGGACGACGGCAACCGCGTAGAAATGGAACAATCCTAGAGTAAACGACAGGCAAAAATTACCGTTGAACGACTGAGCGGATGTATTCTACAACACCCTTAGACCCTTGATTTCTCCTAAATTGACGAATCCTCAAATCCCCTAAACACGACAGTCGGTGAGTCATTTCACCCTACACCAAACAAAGGGAGTCAACCCAGGCCATTTTTCCGGCTACAACACATGAATGTTAAAGTCGTGTTTTGTACGTAAAAAACCCCCACAACCACCAAAATTCTCCCGCTGTTTAACCACAACCTCGTAAATTTCCAATTGCACGCTGAGTCAGGGTAAAATAATACGATTAAATAGATAAAATTGGATTAAATTTAACTTACCATCGTCGAAAATTAAAGGCGTAAACTCAAATCGGAGATAAAACTAAACTTTTTCAACTTTATGGTGTATTTTTGATATCATTGTGGAGGACACAATGGGTTGGCGAGACGTAGGGATAGGTCGGACTTTTAGCCGTCGTTATAACGAAACCGTTTCGAATAGACCAGTGAGCCCGCTGACCAGGACCAATTTTATCCTACTGTTGGGTCGATGGGGTGAAGGCAGAGGGGTGCAGGAAAGATTTTCCATCAAAAATATCTTTAACCTAATTCGCCAAATTTTCGGAAAGTTCGGAATAAATTTTATTCCGAACTTTCCGAAAATTTACCCTGTCGTCACCTGTTTCAAGTAGCTGCTCCTTTTCAAACGACCCACACCCCCCAGTAAAACTTTTAGCAATATTTATTGGTTTTGCGAATGACAAAATTAGAGACAAAGAGTTCAAGCGGTTTGTTTTGAAATGTCGTCAAATTTCAATATTCGGCCCGAAATGGGACGCGAATATCGACCCAGCCGCAGTGCAGAGTTCGGACGGTCCCGTAAAAAAAACTACAGTACGCCCCTCATAAAATTCCCCTTTTTCCAAAATCACTGCTTTGTCGAGTCGAGTTGAGTGGTCGTTCAACGGAATTTGGAGTCTAAAAAGAATAATTTCATTAAAAATGTTGTATTGTGAGCGTATTTAGTCAAATTTTAGTTTAAAGAGGTAGTGGATTACCGGACCGTACGGTAATTATTGTACGTTCAGTCTCAACTTGACTTTGTGGCCATTTTGAGTAGGGATTTTGTCCTGGTGCGGCAACGTCAACGGTGTTTTGATAACGAAATTTGATTTCGACATTTCACGATGCCTGTGAGTAAATTTACGTTAAGTTGTTCTTATTGTATTGAACGTTTTTGCGCTCTGTAGGTTTTGTCTGAGCGTTGATAGTGTTGATTGTTATGCCGTGTGTCGACAGTATTGATCCATTCTCTGGTGCCCATTGTGCCCTGAATTAAGTTGTTTTGGAGTTGGCAGCTCATATTTGGTGGGTTTTCCAGACATTCAGAGTGGCAAGATGCCCGACGGACGACCTTTCGCTGTCCAACTGCGCCATCGGGTCTCCGAAGGACTTCGAGCCGGATATACAGTAAGTGGGAGGATGATCAATTTGCTTAGATGTGGGACAGTCGTTGAAATGTTTGGAAGCGTTGGGCGACATCAGAAATGACAGCGAAGCAGTCGTTTGATGGCAAGCTCCTGGTCAGCGGACACTGAACGAGGTAGTTTTGGTGGCCAGCGATGTGAACACTGTGTGTCATGATGTCATCATCCAGCTGAGTAGCACTGATGGTAGTGTTCACAATCAACGGACGGACTGATCAGTTTCAGACTTTAATAAAATCAACATACAGTGTGTTTGTATGGAGGATGACAGGGGAGCCAATGTGCCTCAAAATGCCTAAAACCTCCCGATCTTTGGAATAGAGAGAAATCTTCTTTACCCCATGCGAATTAGTGCTGTAGGTGAGAAAAAATGTTGCACAGCTGGAAATCGTTTTAACCCCTTTTAGGGGTCCCAAATAAGACCCATCTGACGGTTTCTAGGCTGTGATTCAGACGCGGGAGCCTAAAAACCTCTAAATTTAGCTTATAACGCGAAAATGCTCGCATCTTACAGAACTTTTACTCCATTCGATTCAAATGGGATTAAATTTAGCGTCGAATAGCGTTTGTTGCATCGTAATCGGTCCAGCCGTTCAGCCACAATCGCTCGTTAAAGATTGGTTTGGCTTTGCAAACTTAGCTGAAAAGTTGACAACCCTCAAATTCTTACGCCTGTAGGTCCAAATGACTGCACCGATCGAAAAATGTCAAAGGACCAAACTTAGTGGGTAGCAAAAGTTACCAATCGTTGACGAGCGATTGCGGCTGAACGGCTGGACCGATTTCGATGCATCAAACGTCATTCGAAGCTACGTTTAATGCTTTTTTAAAAAGGAAGGAGTAAAAGTTTCTGTAGGATACGTACTTTTCGCGTTATGAGCAAAATACTGAAAAAAGAGCGAAAATGTCGAGGTTTTTACGCTCCCACATCTGAAGCACAGCCTAGAAACCGGTCGCAAAGTCAGATGGGTCTTATTTGGGACCCCCAAAAGGGGTTAAACCGATTTCCAGCTGTGTAATATTTTTTTGCATTTCTCACTAACCAAACAACCACATCAATTCAACTGGAAACTTCTTGAGATAGCCAACGTCTGAATGCAGATGGTGGTAGTACCCCAAATAGGAACGATTGACTTATATACAGTCCGATCAGCAAATCAGGGTTAACTTTGTTGAGGCTTTTCAAGGTCCTAGTGAAGCGAGCGTGGCGCACTGAATTTCGGCCCGGCTAGCTTACATTCACAACATGATCTCAGATGTCTGGGAGGCCGAGACGGTAGGAAAACTCGGCGTACCTATGTCTATTGCTTACCGTTTAGGAGGAGTAGGCTTGTGACACACATACCGACAAACACGTTCTGAATTAGTGGTATAGATTTCATTTTAAATTTGTCTCCGATCTGTTGCCAGGTATATCGAGGTGTTCACGCCATCCTCGTTCGTCTTCAAGCTCCGACTCTACGACCGCATGGAACCTGGAACTGTCGCTTTCAACAACAACAGCCGAAAATGGGCTGTCCTCTCGCTAAACCAGGACATCGACGTTAGTCTAAAACCTTAACTTTAACGTATTTTAATTTGACGACTCGAGCGATTTGCTGCATACATGTACACGTTTTGCAGGTGAAGCCGTTCTACTTCTCGCCAACGGCCTCTTCTTCTTGCCTGTCCTCGATGACCCTTGAAGTGGATTTCGTCAAGAAGAAAGTGTAAGTTTCAACCCGCCTAGTTATGGTTTGCCCGAGTTTTGTATTGTACATGGGCGACGGAAGACTGGGCGCTAATCCGGAGGGGAGCACTGGAAAATTAGGCGCAAACCTTCGTAATATGCTCGCCAGGACGAATGTGTGGTATTTTTTGAAATTTTTCCGATTACTAGAAGTAATTACCTTGGAAAAATGATGATCCTCCTTCACTTCCTCCTCCTCCTACTTGGGCTATTTATTTAGTAGATTTCGTATTTCCAGGACGAGTCAAGAGCCTTACGACACAGACGAGATGGCCAGACAGTTCCACTCCCAGTTCACCAACTTCCCGTTCACCGTCGGTCAAGAGATTTGTTTTTCTTTAATCCCACCCCGAGAAATCCTCCTGTTGCGAGTGGTCAGTTTGGAAGGTACGTCATCGTTTTGTTGTACGGTCGTTTCTGGAGCGACGTTGATGACATTTTCTTTTGCAGCGGCCGACATCAAAGCGATAAAGGCGGGACAGGACGCGGAAACCATCAAAACTCAACTCGGCCGATGCTTGAAAGACACTGTCATCGTTTTTAACAAGAGGGAAAATTCGCTTGTCAACCTTGTGGGCAAATCTAAAGGGTGAGTGAAGCTGCCAGTAGATGTCTCTGACGTTAGCGTTAAACTACGGCTAATGCTGATTTTAAAATGGACAAGAATGAGTCAAAATCACTTAAAGGGCTACAGTTAACAGAAATTATAACTAAGTTGATTGATTTTGTAATCGATAATGCCGCTTGCAGCAAAGAGGCTCGTGTGTCCATCATCAATCCCAACTGGGACTTTGGCAAAATGGGCATCGGCGGGCTGGACTCGGAGTTCAACGCCATTTTCCGAAGGGCCTTCGCTTCCCGAGTTTTCCCGCCCGAAGTCGTCGAACAATTGGGTGAGCCGTCGGTTTCTTCCCTGGGTAGTTTTGTAGGGCTTGTCTGATGACGACGTTGTTGCAGGTTGCAAGCACGTCAAGGGCATCCTCCTCTTTGGGCCGCCCGGCACGGGTAAGACCCTGATGGCCCGTCAGATCGGGAAAATGTTGAACTCTCGGGAGCCCAAAATCGTCAACGGCCCTCAAATCCTCGACAAATACGTCGGCGAGTCGGAAGCCAACATCCGTAAACTGTTTGCCGAGGCTGAAGAAGAAGAAAAACGGGTAAGCAAAATTAGTTTTGATGGACAATTTCAAATTCTGCTGCGTACAAAATTTTATAAACTCTACAACTACGTAATCGTACGCATTTTCCCTGCAGCTCGGACCCAACAGTGGCCTTCACATCATCATTCTCGACGAAATGGACGCTATTTGCAAGGCAAGAGGCTCCGTCGGGGGGAACACCGGCGTGCACGACACTGTCGTCAACCAGCTGCTGGCCAAAATCGACGGCGTCGACCAATTGAACAACATCCTCATCATCGGGATGACCAACAGGCGGGACATGATTGACGAGGCTTTGCTCCGCCCTGGGCGACTCGAGGTGAGCTTGCAGTTATACCAACGGCTATTAAAAAATCAAAATTGTCCAATTACATGTATTATACGTTTTATTGGTTTCAGGTTCAAATGGAAATCGGCCTTCCCAACGAACACGGGAGAGTGCAAATCTTGAAAATCCACACCGCCAAAATGTACGACTTCGACAAAATAGCCTCAAACGTCGACATCAAGGTAAGTTCACGTTTCAGGCTTGTTTTTCGTTTCGGTTTGAGCCTTTGGAAAAGCATCAATCGGCTCTTTGTGTTGCAGGAGTTGGCCGCCCTGACGAAGAACTTCAGTGGCGCCGAGCTGGAGGGTCTTGTGAGAGCTGCACAGTCCACCGCCATGAACCGGTACTTGCATTTTTGAACGAGTTCAAACGAGGCCAACCGACAGTTTTAATGCCATTTCTCTCAAATGTTTAGGCTCATCAAAGCTGCAACTAAAGTCGAAGTGGATCCAGAAGCGATGCAGAAACTCAGAATCGAACGCGGCGATTTCCTTCACGCGTTAGAAAACGACATCAAGCCTGTAAGTAGGAGGTGGTTGAACATGTCTATGTAGCTTCACCATTTGAACCCATTGTTGTCTTTTAGGCTTTTGGCACTGCCGCGGAAGCTTTAGATCACTTCTTGAGGCGAGGAATTATCAATTGGGGCGCCCCTGTCGCCGGCATACTTGAAGACGGGAGCCTCCTGTGTCAACAGGCGAGGTCCACCGACACCTCTGGACTCGTCTCAGTGTTGCTCGAAGGTGCGTGACTTTATCGCCTGTCTTTGGTAGGATTGCCAGATCCAGATCAAGATATCAGCATCAAGAATTCAGGACGAGCACAAGCTCTGGGGCCGACCCACTGCGGCCATGTCGCCAGCGCGTCCAAGTGCCTATCTTCGGTACTGACAACTGTTTTTTGCATAACTGGGTCTGCTGACCCCGGGGCTGTCTGCGATTTAAATAAAACAAATAGTGTGGATCTGCCGACATGTGTCACCTTTTCTAATTTTGAGTCTGCTGAACCAGGGGCTTCGATTTAAAAAAGTCTTATTCAACTTTTGAAAAGGCGGCACATGGTCAGCGGACCCTCACTACTTGTTTTATAAATAACATTTAAACCGCTGCCAGCTCCTGGGTCGGCAGATCCAGTACGGAAAACATTTGATAAGATACCCCAGACGTTCCTCAAATTTCCACATGAGAGCCATTTTTCAAAAATACCCAAATGTTTCGACATCGATATTTATTGTCAGTTCATCAAATGCATTTAGTTTGTAGCGGTAGAGTTCAATCGGCCATTATCTTTTAGCCAGTGCTGCTGTCTATCGCCGTTTGCCGAGACCACCCTTGAAATCAAAATACTATAGTCTGTCTGCAATGGCATTGGGCTCCGAACCTGCTCTCCAGTGGCTGACGCATGAACTTCGACCAGAATTCGGGAAGAAGGCTGAGGTGGTAACATTGGCTCCACTTCGTTTGTTTACGTTGATGTAAAATCGCCGAAATTTGTTTTGTCTTTTGATTTAAGTTTCGGTCCGTGAAAAAGGATAAGACCCAATCTTTGGGAACTTTAAAGAAGAAAGGTGCTTCGTAGGCAAGCCCGTGAAATTGTGGTGATGTAAACAGTAAACATCAGTGAAATCGATAGGTTAACCTGCAGAAGAGGCGTTTAGATAGTGGGGAGAAACTACTCCCAGGTGTGCTGCTTCAAAGGGATAAAATCGCCCAAAAAATGTCTCAAATGGGGAAAATTCCCCGTTTTTTGGTTCTCCTACTGGCCACTAGGATCGGGTCGGAGCCCAACGTCATTGCAGACCGAATATAGACCCTTGAGCGCATGCGGGCCACCCTACCGTTTGGAGGTTTCATTTCTGGGCTACCGTGGATAAGCGCCAATACCTTTTTTCCTGTTTTTAATGATCATGCAAAAGCGCCACTTCCTCTCTCGGAGGTCATTTCGCGGGAGTTGTAGAAGCGCCAGGTCCCTCCTCAGGGGTCTTTCATTGCACTTTAGCCAGGTGTACATACATGCTCTCGCGAACAAGTGTTATGTCCCACTAGCATTCAGCTTCCTACCGTCCAAATCTGCTGACTGCTACGCTGCACTATGGACATTTCTGGTAGAATTATGTGCTCAACATGGACTTTTACTGCTGGGGAGGGGTCTCAGGGTCTGTTTGATTTTGAACTGGCAGCGCACCAGGGGTTCCAACGCATTTTCCCGTATGCCGTCGTTTCGTGTTGTTTTTTCCATTTTGGCCAGGCATTATTTCGGAAAGTGCAATCTGTGGGCCTTGCTCCTGACTATAACGAGCATAACGAGGTTGGCAGATTCCTGAAACTTTTCTTTGGTCTAGCCTTTTTGCCGCCAAATGATGTAGAAGCTTTTAGGTACTGGAGGTGGCGGTTTTTCAAATGACAGTTGTAGGGAATTCGGACTGGAGGTGGCGCTTCTACAACTGCTAGTTAGGGGAGTCTGAAAACGAGGGTGGCGCTTTTACACGTTTTTCCCCTAGCACTGGCGCTTTTACATGTTTGCGCATTTCTGGGGTTTCAGGGTCTCCCAATGCCGGGAAGACAGCTCTGGCCGCGATGCTGGCGAAGAACTCGGACTTCCCTTTCGTCAAAGTCTGCTCTCCCGAGGACATGGTGGGGTTCACGGAGCAGGCCAAATGCCAGATGATCAGGAAGGTGAGTTTCAAGTTAACGCCCTATCGGCGGATTTCAGACGGAAACTTCATCGTTGATGTTTCAGGTGTTCGACGACGCTTACCGCTCATCGCTGAGTTGCATTTTGGTCGACAACATCGAACGGCTTTTGGACTACGGCCCGATCGGTCCCCGCTACTCCAATCTGACACTTCAGGCCCTTTTGGTCCTCTTGAAGAAACAACCACCGCTGGGCCGGAAGCTTCTCATTTTGTGCACCACCAGCCGCAAGTATGTTCCGCTTCACCGGCTACACCAACGCCCATTTCCCTCGGTTCACATTTTCATTTTGTTTTTTCTCCAGACAAGTTTTGGAAGACATGGAAATGCTGAGCGGGTTCACCGCCGTCCTCCACGTCGCCAACCTCAACAAACCCGAACATCTGATGGCTGTTCTCGAAGAATCCCACATTTTCAATCCCAACCAATTGAAAGCCATCGCCAAGAAGATTCATGGACAAAGGTTCGCAAAAGTTCCTAACGTTGGCTGTAATTTAACTCTGACGTGCAACTTCACTTTTTGTTTGTCCGCAGGGTCTTCATCGGCATCAAAAAGCTCCTCGCCCTAGTCGACCTCGTCAGGCAAACTGACGACGAAAGCCGACCCCGGAAGTTCCTCCAAAAAATGGAAGAAGAAGGCTGCCTCGGGGAGACCGGTATCCACTAAAATACTCCCCAAACCCACATTTTAAACTATTTTGAAAAAAAATCTCTTTGAAAGGAATTCAATCCGCACCGTAGCAGACCCTCACACCGGCGTCCTCTTCGTCTTCCTTAGTCCCTTTTGTGGTGTTTCACGTTGGTACGCCTGCTCCTAAAATTGGCAGTCAGACTGCCTCGATTTAGCTTAAGACGTGGAAAATGAGACATTGGCATTTATTGAAATTTCTGTGAAGGTCACAGGGTGTGAAACCGTGAGGTTGGAACCCCTGGAGTTCGGCTGTATTTATTAACCAAATCGCCTTTTTTTCGTTTTTATTTTTTGTCATTAATCAGAACGCCAAGCGGTTCTGTAATGGAGGAATTGTCGATCGTTAAAATTAGGATAAATATTAGAAGTTGTTGTTAAGGTAATATTTTTATCCCCGGTATAATCGAAAGTTATTCACTCTTAATTCTCGCTGACGCTCCAAGGAAAAATAAGGGCCATCGAGCCTCTTTTACGTCACCGTACTCGATCGAAGGCCCGCAATTTTCCTCCCTCGGGCCTAATTTTGGACAAATTATATTTTTTCATTCTGCTGAACCCTCAACTAGTCATATCGTAGACATTTGGTTCACTGCCAGAATAATTCATTGCCTTGTCCGTCATCAAGACATTTTCATTCCTCTGGGGAGCTCACTCGAGTATACAGAAAGTGATTAGTAGTATGTAGCTTCTTGAGGACAGTTTCATACAGTAGCTGTTTCGATTTCAGTCGAAAATTAGCAAAAGGTGAGTTCGCAGAGCAGTTCGGAGCTGTGTACGTGCAGAGTGGGGTTACGGCTTCCAGGAATCAAGCCCTGAACGCAGAACCGTTCGGAATCTATTCTGGCAGTTCTGATGTTTTCAGACCTCTCAGAACTGATTCTGACTGCCTCCTCGATCGTGAAATGTCGCTCTTGCGCATTTCCTCCTCTGATCGCCATGGTGGTCATTTCGTGGGGCTAAAAAGCATCCTAAGTTTTGGAATTTTCTTAAAATGGAGGGGAGAGTTTGATTACCACGTTCTGATTTGATTCCTAACGGCCAGATCTGCTAACTCACCCGAAGGTGATTCTACGTGAGTATTAATTTCAAAGTTTCAGTTGAAGCCGAAATGCTGTTGACTAATCGGAGTACCTACCCAAATCATTTTTGGTGGTTAGCATCCACATGCATTTCCCCATTGCAAGTTCATCTGAGTTTCACCAAAGGGTCCAGGCTGCACTTGAATCGGTCTCAACATTATATCACTTAAGTCGATCTCAACATAACCTCTGATCAAAACTGCCCAAGCCAAATCAGGTTTCATCGCATCAGTTTAAATGTGTGTTGGCAACAAACTGAAGCTAACAACTGAAATTTATTAATAATTCACTAGTTATTGATATTGTAGTGAAAAAACATTCAAAGATCAAGATTCAACATCCTTAATTTTGTGTAACGCAAAGATTATCAATAAGTAAGACACTTTTATTTATTTTTTCTACTCAATAGAAGGGTTTCAAATACACTCTGAAAATGGTATCCAAACTCTGATCCCAAGTTCATATAATTTATATTGTTTTTTGTTTTGTTTTTTTAATTACGCCGTATACGAGGCTCTAATGCAGGGTTCGCGTCAATGCGTCAATAACGCGTGCGTTCGGCGATCTGATTGGCTGATCAGTTTTCCCGCCCAGATTCCCTCCAATGAGATTACCGAACGCATGCGTTACTGACGCATTGACGCATGAATGTGAAACCTGCTTTAGGCCATTCGTGCTCGGGCAGCCAGTATAGATTTTTTCTTCCAGATGGTGTGGTCATTCTTATAACTTATCTCTTATGTCCTGTAATGAGAGACAAGTGTCAAGATGTGAAGCCCTCATATCGGCTAGCTGGCAAAGAATGCAGAGTGAAGAGTCGTAAATGCCTGTTCTGCATAGATGCTTCGCTAGGAAATCATGCCCAGTTTGTGTCCTGAAACAGGCTACGGTTTGTTTTCTGGGCAGATTTCTCGGTATTGGGTCACTGATGAGTGTTTCCCTGCAGCAGCTCTCTCGTGCTCCTGATGGACAACGAGTTCTTGGCTTCAATAAGGCGCTTGGCTGAGCTGAAGGGGGGGGGGGGGGCTTGGCTGTCATGTTAGAACCTCTTCTTGCAAGGGCATCCGCTTTCTTATTCCCTTCGATTTGGCAATGCGAGGGGGCCCACTGCAGCACCCGCTGAGTACCCCTTTCAATAAGCTGCTCAATTTTCCTACGGCACTCCAAGACCACAGCCACATCAGTAGATCCATTTTGGGCGAGAGCGAGTATGGCAGCTTGAGAATCCACCAGGTCGTTCCTTTCAAGCAGGTGCTCTATTTCTCTATGGCATACACCTCCCCCTCAAAGCTTGTCGATAGCTGGCCAGCCAGTTCCGATACTTCAAAAGAAATGCAGTAGACACCAGCATTAGTGGCGTCCTTGGCTGACCCATCCGTGAGTACCAGACGTGCAATGTCTCTAAGAACATTGCCTTCAGGACGGATGCGGGAGTGCTTTGCTTGTCAACCGACTCAGTCAGCGTGAGGGATCCTGCGGCCAGCTTGCGGGTGGTTATTTCCAGGATGGTTGGTAGCTTTTGCTTATCTGTTGCTCGAATCTCTTCATAGAAAGGCAGTTCTTTCACCTTCGAAGCGGCTGAGATTCCAGATTCGATGGGTTATGGAACAGCCGAAGTTTGAATTAGCGGCGACGAGGAATCAGCTGTTTGGGTTGAAGTCACATCCCTACATGGCCTCCCTATTGGTCAACAGAGCCCCTCCCCTGACTACTAAGCCCCTCATTGGTCAGACTCCTTCTGAGTGGTCATGACGTCAAGGCCAGCTATTCAAATCGTTCAGAACATCTTTTGAAATATCTACATCAAGTGCGGCGGTTAAGTCGCTGCAGACGGGAAATAACATTACCCAGCGTTGTATCTCGCCTCCTCCGAACTATTGAAGATCTTTGGCTGGTGGAGGCAGTGGTGACTGCTACTAACATAATTTCGGAGAAGTCTAATTTCAAGATACCTTTCAACATAACCATCCTGGCCAGGGAACGTTCTGGGGACGCTGGAATACAGACAGATCAGTCCTAACGTGGCTAAATCGTTGGGAGCCCGGGTCACCATCGGCTGAGGTCTGGGAATGCCTTCGGGTTGTTAAGCCTGCGGTGGATGCGCCCAGGGGCTTTGAGGGCCGACGGCCTGGCAAAAAAGGGAGCAAGATCCCCGAACCGGGGGCCCATTAAATGTCAGTTGATCCACCAGGTGACTAACTCATGAGGGAAGACAAAAGGTTCTTTACACCTTCTGCACCAAGCGGTAGGACCCTATTGTCTCTGTAAGTGACGCCAGGATGTCACCTGTCTTATTATGGGACACCGTTCACTGAATTACCCTCAGCAAGACGGGCATTTACTACACCCAGAATACCAATCATTTTTGGGGGTTTGTAGACGCATTGGTCGGTTAGTTGTGCTGCAAGGGTGGGTGTCATCACGTTACATTCACCAGGCGCTCACCCAGAGTTACCAGGAGACGATTATGTGTGATACTGATTTGATTACACTAAGTGATAAGTATTTACTGACTTGTTCCATAATTCCTGGCAAATTAGGCCTTGTTGGCCAGTGCTGTCTCCACCATCCCCAATAACCTCTTCCAACGCTCACCTGAGATGACGGCCACATCTCGTCCAGCCGAATTTTCCCGGAAAGCCCCCCTCTTGAGGATTGCGAAAAACTAACGCCAGGGGAACTTTCAGTCCGAAATCCCCTTCACTCAAAAACTGTGCTGATTTAGCGAAATCGGGAGCTTTTTTTAAGCGGCTTCGGCTAAACTGGTGACGGTGAAACTAATCTTATAACGTGCATTAATAACACAAGTTTACAAAAAAAAAAAGGTCACTTTCAGGCGCCGCGGAAAAAACCATTAATCTATATGTATTTTGGGGTGCTGAATCCGAATATGACCTCCGTCTTCCCGGTCACGTCCAAATTTTCGAGATATTTGCGATTTTTCGTTTTTTTCGACCTTTTTCAGTTTATAAAATCACAGATAATAATCGTGCAGATGCCCAAAAATTCCAAAAAACTCTTTTTACTGGAAATATCTCAAAATATCTCGAAAATTTGAACGTGACCGGGAAAATCGGAGGTCATATTCGGATTCAGCACCCCAAAATACATATAGAAATATCTCGAAAATTTGGACGTGACCAGGAAAAACGGAGGTCATATTCGGATTCAGCACCCCAAAATACATAAAGATTAATGGTTTTTTCCGCGGCGCCTGAAAGTGACCTTTCTTTGTAAACCTGTGTAATTTTAAACATAGGTACTCAAACCTTGACCCCTTGGTGGAAGACCTTTTGAATAGTTAGCATCGAAAGGCTCACCGCAGACGTTTTATTTGTGTTAGCCTCACCTTGTTGTACCCATGACTCTGTGAAAATGTATCCATCGATTTTTCGTGTTTTGTCGGCACTAAAATGTATATACACTGCAAATATCGTGTAGGTGGCTTCACTTAGCTCACTGACTAGTGTATAAAGGCTGTAGCTCTTGTAACCAATCCATTACATTCTCCCTTGTTAGTCGTGAAAAGTGTTCATTTTAGCCTGTAGAGTTCGTTAATTCGTTTCGGAATGTTGTGATGTATTTCGTGACTTAGCTAAGTACTTACGGCAGCGATTTCAAGTTACCTCAGCGGTGCACATCGTGTACCCGACTATTACACGTACGAAATCGTTGTTTCCGCTTTTTGTCGTGCAATTTCGGGGTTTATCGTAATTTTTGTTGTTGTTGTCAACTTTGTTGAATCATCTAGTCTATTCAACGTTGTTAGAAATGTGGCCTTTTTCTGTTGTGGAGTTGTTACTCCTGTGAACAAACGCCATTTAATGCTTTGCATTTAACTTAAAATTGTTCAACAAAAACGTCTGTTAGAGATGTAAATGCACAGTATGTCACTTTTATCCCTTCATCAGCTGCAAGATTGACGGAATTATTCACTAAGGACAGAGCAGCTAACTGTAGACGTATTGCTATTCTAAATGACTCATAGCAATAATAAAGTCAATAATTGTATCCGCTGGGTTTGGAGTCATAACGGCGGATTTTTACTGAACGTATTCACAAATACTAAAATACTTATGCAAGATATCACATTCCATGTATTGTAAAAAAAAGGAAAAACGTGTATAAGACATTTATCAGAAATAAAAAAGTATTATTGTTGAGATGGGAGTTTGTTTTCTGCAGGCCTACGAAAATTCCTTGTGATTTCAAAACTCGATTTTCTGGTAAACACGTGGGTATTTTCAGTGTACTTGCAACTTTACAGTTTTTTTGGGGCCGCTGAATCCGAATTTCAAGCATGTCCCTTCGTCTGTGAGTCGGTAAACCTGTCGTTGTAGTACCTGTACCTTGGTAGTTCTTGTACATCATTAGCTGCCGTAGCAGCCATTAGGGTGAAAAGTGATCACTAGAGACGAGATTTTGCATATTCAATTTTTAGGCTCTGAATGTTCATAGAGTCCGTTTTGAGGGATTTTGAGCAGTTTGCAACGATTAAAACGCAATTTAATTTATCATATTTTCGCATATTTGGGGTCAAAAATAATATATTTAGGTTTTCGATTATTTTTCGAATATTTGGAAAGTTTCAAGGAAAAAAAGAAAACAAAATCGTCGGGAAATTGTTTTTGTGAAACTGCTGGATGCTTCCCGTTTAACTAAGGATAGCTGCATTGCATACCTACCTAATTTATCAGAATATCAATCAGACCCCTCGTAGGTACCATCTGAATCTCGCCTGCGTCTACCATTAGGTGAAAGGTGGCAAGCAGGAATGTAAATCCCTTAAGAATTCACGGGGCATTGACGTTGCGAGGTATCTACCCAATCCCTTACCTGGGAATTTCCCGGTGAGCGCTTACTGCTAGAAATAAGGCGGAGGGAGTGTCCCTCATTCAGCATATGTTGACATTGTACTGCCTATATACGATTGGTACTTCTTCTTAGAGTTCATTCAGTTTCTGAAACTCCAAAAGTACTTGCTCTTTTTAAAAATGTCTACTAAACTATTTAAAAAGTGCATAGGAAGTGATCCAGCTTTCACAACATACGGAAAAATCCTCCTTACGGAAAAAAGGTTGGAAGACCTACGGAAAAGAGGTTGGAGGTGGCGAAAATTCTTGAAGGAGAGGTGATTCCTGGATGCGAACTCACGGATCCCGCCGATATAGCGGCCCTGAAATTCCTGCCCATTGTATCATGTGAAGTGGAACGATCTTTCTCCATGCTGAAGAACGTTTCAACCGACAAAAGACGGAACTTAACATTGGAAAACCTGGACAAAATGTTGGTAATTGTAGCAGTGGGACGAAAAATTGATTATACTCACGAAGTCTATTGTCAGGTAATAAAACGTATTATTTCACGTTGTACTTCATGTATTATTTTTATTGTATTACAACTCAAATAATTATTATTTTCTTAAGAAACTATTGACTTATTTATCCTGTTACATAATAAAAACACGTTTTCCGGCGCCTGGGGTCCTCACGAGACAACAAAACAATTAGCATCCTTGGTAAAAACGTAAACTTTTATTTTTATTATAAAAAAAAAAATAATATTTTCTCCTTTGAAAAGAATATATTGGCCTTAAAAAACGCATAAAAGAATACATAAACGGGCTCGAATTTTAGCATATCGATCTCGTCTCTAGTGATCACTTTGGCGGAGCAAGCTCGTGTTTGGTGTCTATTTTTATGCTTTACGACATGCTAATCTGAAAATTAGGATGATAAACTGATGTAAAATTTTATGATCTACAACTTTCATTCTATGCATTTTTTAGCTAGGACAGCACTTTGAATATTTTGCGGGGAATCGGGGATTTTCTCGCTGTATACCTATTTGGTATGCTCACGGACTTGCACTTGAAGCCCTGAAAGACAAGCGCTAGACTCCATTCATAACGGTGTTCCTGATGCATAAAACCATCTTTGAGTCGGTATGAATTGATGCCTCCAAGTGCAATATATTCCTCGGAACAAAGTTTTGATGTGATCAAGTTGCATTGCCGACTCCAGGAGTTCATGTTCTACGACATGGCCAAAATGGGTAGAAACTTTGAAAAATCATAGCTCCCTTATTATGGAAGGTACAGAATAGCCATTCGACGTAGAAACAATCTACCTACAAGACCTCGTTGGGAAAAAAATTTTAACGGACGTAGTATTTACGGTAGGAGGTAAAAGTATCAAAAAACGTGACAAAAAACCCACGTTTTGTCAACATTTTTTGGCAGTCACACATTTCTCGTGGTTTTAGACACCAACTCATATATACTTTCGGAATCAGCGATAAATTACCAGTAAGAAGAGTTTTGGTGGAATTTTTGGGCATCCGCACGCTTAGCTGTAATTTTCTAAACGGAAAAAGGCCGAAAAAACGAAAAATCGCCTATATCTCGAAAATTTGGACGTGACTGGAAAAAACGGGGGTCAGATTCGGATTCAGCACCCCAAAAAACATAGTTTGATGGTTTTTTCCGCGGCGCCAGAGATTGACCTTTTTTTTTGTAAAGGTCCGAGCACACAGAAAGCGAACCAGGGTGGCCGCCAAGCTGGGAAAAATTAATTCCCTGACTTTTCCCTGCAAAAATACCTAATTTCCAGACCCGAAATTATTCAAAATCTGAGATTTTAATAATTTAATTATTAATAATAATAATTTAATTTGAAATTTTATTTATTCTGATAATTTTAATCGCTTGATTTTTTTTTTTTCGTTTGTTTGTTATTGAATGTTGATTAGAAAATACATAAATTTTTACACCAAACAATTAAAAACCAGGGAAAGTACATAAGTAAACTGCGTTTTAAAAACTATTTATTTGACAAAAATAGTAACACTTGAAAAATAAAAACGCTGCAAATTTTACACAAGGGTTTATTATTCTTTGATATACGTTACTTGTGCAGAAATTTAATTCTGTCAATGATAAAATTAAAAAAAATTTTTTTTGGATTTTTATCTCAAAAAAAAAATTTTTTTGGATTTTTTTTGTTCAAAAATGTGTTTTTTCAAAAATTCTGTATTTTTTACTCGAAAAATATTTAACATCCTGGGATCCTTCAAAAATCCCAATTTTAGCCCCACGAATGCCCTAAAGATCGTCCCAGTGAAATCGGATCGTTCCGGGACCCCAAAAAATGGATTCTACGTCCAAAAATACTTCGAAAACGACACCTAACTCGATCCCATAGCTAAAAGCCTTCAAAAAAACCCTCCTGTAGCCCCATTATCTATAATAGGGGGCTATAGCCCCATAGCGCCCCACGGGTTTGGGCGATCGGACTGAAAACCTTGCGGGCACAACTAGATGGTAAACCAAGTAATAGAGAGTTCCTAAAGCCACTTTTTGCCTAACGGTGATGAGTTACGGTCGACGTAACTCGAGATTTCGCGCATGCGCGGAAATAACGGTGATAACTTACGTCCTTATGCCTAACGTCGAACGTTATTGCCGTAAAGTTACGGTAATAAACTTACGGTCTTAAGGATACCGCCGTTAATTTCGAGCAATAGAAAGTAAATAGCGGCACTTTAAATTTAGCGTGACTTTTGATAAGACCGTATCTCTGTTACGGTCTTATGTGAAGTTAGCTTTTCATTGACTCTCCCTAGACAAATCCCTTACGGCGATAAAAATTAAAGGTCGACGTAACTCGGATGTTTCTTTAGGAACTCTCTATTTTGTCGAAATTTCAGATTTTTTAAAAATTTCCTACTGCCAAAAACGGCCTGGACGGCGGACGGACATTTCGGATTTAGAATGTAGACCTCTTGAAACGGATAATGTCAAATTTTGAGCCCGATCGGAGTCGTCGACCCCCGTCGCGAAAACATAGGTGTATTATTCCAAGAATAATAAACCAAAAACAATAGAATAATTTATACCTTAATTGGAACTTGGTCGTATCCATATGACATGGAATTACTAGGATGGGATCTATTACATCTAGTCACATTGTTGCATATTACAGAGATGAATTAAATATATTTAAAAGACTAGTTAGATACTTTTAGGTACCTACGGTTTTAGAGAGCCCGACTGCCTAGTCACAACCACAATCAGAGATCCCCTCACGATGTTTTTTTCCCCCCATGTGGCTTGTGAGAGCTCTCACACCCATGTTGCTAAGGGAAAACTTCGTTCGACAGTACTCTTCGCACTAAAAATATTATCTTCGACAGCCTCCAAACAATTGGCATATGTTTGATCCTTCTGCCAACGCGGGTCGAATCTGGTATTCTTCCCCATCTTGGAGGAGACGCAATATAAAAACAATAAAACAAAAATACCCATACGAAACGAGCGAACGAGTGGAACGAAAAAGGAACAACGCAGATAAACAATGTTCCGTTATGTCATATGAAGCAGGAGCAAGGTGCAACTCGGCAGTGTTCGCATTTCCCCATCATATGCTCAAAATTTTCCCTACTTCCCCATCAGTTTTAACGGATTTCCCGATAATTTCTCCCTACATTTTTTCTAGCTAAAAATAATTTTCGAGAAGCCAGATTCTGCGAATAAAAGCAGGGTTCGGGTACGTACCCGAACAGAAAAAAATCTTTTTAATTAACTAGTAATGATTACAAGGACAGAGATCTCGAACCAAAATACTAAGTGAAAGATTGATAGGTTACTTCGTGGGTGAAGTGGAACATTCCATTATGAAGAGAGGGATATTGGTGCATGAAGTGGGACTTTTCATCGTGTGAATGGGGATATTATATCTGTAACGGGAATTCCGCCAACTCATTGAACTTGTGCGGGCAACATGGATGAAGAGTGAGGGGAAAACAAACCCGGCAAAGTCGCTCCCACCAAAATTCAAAAATTATCATTTTTGGGACGGAAGAGAGGGACAAACTTGTCACCAAACAAAATTCGTATTTTAATACAATTTTTGATTTTTTTTTTTAATCAAAAATTTTTCCCTGACTTGTGACCGATTTCCCTGAAATTTTTCATTCCCTGACTTTTCCAGATGGCGGCCACCCTGCGAACTGTCCGCCGTGAACCGATCGTGTGTCAGAGCGAACTGTGTCCCCTGTGTTCTTGCACCATCCGCGGTGGTTCGCTTTCTGTTTGACGGGGATGATGCAACAACACAGGGGAAACAGTTCGCTTTCTGTGTGCTCGGACCTTAAACCTGTGTTATCGACCTCCGTCGCGAACACATAAGTGCACTATTCCAAGAATAATGAACCAAAAGGAAGGCTCTTCGGCCTGTACCTCTATTGTGGCCATTTCAAGACTTTTTTTTTAACGGAATGGAATTTTTTAAAATACCTGGATCGACCCACCCCTTATGTTGGTGCACGCATTCGACTCCATTCCTTCATCCTACTCGCCAGTACGGTCACGGGGTTGCAACAAATAAAAACTTCGAATTCCTTTTGTAATTTTTTTTTTAGGATTTTTGTACAAAATATTTTGTTTAAAGTTAAAAATCGGAGAAATCGGATCACTTTTTGACGGCGGCCTCGTCTTCTTTGGCGTAGGCCTGGAGAGTCTCTTGTTTCTTCGTAGCAATCCTGAAAAAAAAAAGAGGGAATCACGTAACGAAAATTGACCAACACGAAGAGAGAGATTGGGCTGGCGTTTAAAATGAGTTACCTTTCTTCGCGCCTCTTCTTGGCCTCCTTGACCTTGAGACGCCTGGCCTCCGCCTGGTCCCTGTAAAACACAGAAGGTCAGTAACACGTAACGCTACACATGGTAGTCAAAATGGCGTCGTGCTATACGTACTTCAACATCTTCGTACGGGCCTTTTCTGCCTTCCTCTTGTGGATGAAGTCCATCAAGACTCGCTTGTTTTTGAAGACGTTACCTGAAAGAAAAAAGAGTCGATTTATTTTGGCGTCTTCCATTCCCATCACAGGGGTACCAACGTAATTGGGCAGTTTCATCAGAACATCAGAATTCACATCTTGCTGACATCAGATAGCAAATACTCCAATTCTGAATCTCATCACTTTAAAAAATACAACAACAAAAATCCAAGGGCTGAATTTCACAAAAAACCTTCACAAAAAAGTCAACAATTCAGGAGGCATATTACAAAAAAGAAGTCACAATGCCACTGTTCAATATAAATGTTTGGCACCAATGAAAATCAACAAAATTAATAGTAGTAGGCAGTGAAAATTTCAAGTTTGAGAATTTGCTCTATTTGTGCTGTAATTAGGAATGGAAATGCTCCCAATTTCGGGTTAAATCATCCTGTACCATATTGTTAGAAGTCTAAAAGGGAAAAATACATCATTTTTGTGACAAAGTCTTTCACATACTTTATAATCATCTTGAGTTGTTCTGGACGATTCACCTACTGGACTAGTCACCTACACCGGTTCCGGTTTCTAATCAAAGACACCAGAGTGCAGGTCGATTTTCAAATTTTTTCTTAATTTTCTTGATGGTTGGCACTAGTGACACTGGAGTAACGCGAAAAGGGCCATGTTCGCTTTGTTGTGAATGTGATTGTGCGTGATATACGTTGTGACACTACTTATTCGAGATATTAGGGAGTTCCTAGTGGTGAGATACGTCGTGGTATCTCGATTCCATCCGTATCCTACTCCAGCAGTGCGCATGCGCGATCGCCGATGGTATCGTATCTGCGATCCGTCGGTGGTATGTTTACGGAAAATACGATACCACAGGGCGATACGGAAGATGGTATCTAGTGAATCCTTATCGCAAAGTAACCTGCCTAATTGATAAACAGCTTCCAAGAAGACATACAAACGTCGACAACAACAACGAAATCCGAGAGCAGCACAGCTGGCAGCTCAGTGCTGCCAGTACTTTCCTCTGTTGTCCTGAGTTTGTTAGGTGCCGTTAGGTGTTGTTTAGGTGCCGATTTCACGAATCACCGCGGTTTCATTTCACACCCGTTCGTTCGTTGTTGAAAGAATTTGGAGGAGCAACGAAACATTACACTATTGGACGCAGCAATCCAGATGAGTTAAATGTTACAATCATTGTAGGTAACTCAATAATTATTACTGATTTGAGGAGCTGAGCTTCAAATCTCTCGCTCGTTCCACTCAATCGCAATTTCCAGAAATCACGAAAAACTCCGTACATACTTGCAACTGATCAGATCAAAATGGTTATGAAGTTTAATAAATCTAATAAGTTTCCTAAGGAGGCACTTTCGACGACAAACCCCAAAAACAACTCCACTTCGAATGCTGAATACCGCGGCGGTATTACCGCCTGATGTTAATGAACTTGTTTTAATAGTAACGTGACCCGTTACTCCAAGATCCTACTCGGAGATACCACCTAAAAATGCAAAATGGTATCTCAATCAATTTTGGTTAGCATCGCGCTTGGTTTCCCTAGATACGGCATCCGTATTCCAAGTGTTGGTATCTCGATCGTATCCACTAGGAACTCCCTATTAATTAACTTATTCGACGCAACCGATCCTTCAGTTTCAAGTTTTGTAATGATGGCCACAACTCGTCGACCAATAGGAGCTGACTTCGGGTTCCCGCCAAAATTCAAATTTTTCCATAAATTTTATAAATTCGTACGAACTTGCAGTTTGTGTATAGCCCCATTTTCAGTATTATTTGGGCGCCTTCTATCGATTAAAACAAATAAATAATAATAATCCAGATATTTTCCATTCCTAATTCGCCTATGACAGAAAGGTGCCACTTTCTGCACAACGACCCAGTACATTGTACTGATTTCCATCAACCAAATATTACGTACCTTTGGCTTTCATGTAAAGATCGTGGTACATCTGCCTGTCGATTTTCTTTGCTTCTCTGTACTTCTTGAGGAGCCGCCTGAGCACCCTCATCCTGTTTGTCCACAGGGTCTAAAAATGAAAACACACATTCGCTTTATATCCTGTCGTTTACCGCTTCGTTGTTGCCATTTGATGGGCAATCCTCAGATCATCAGAATTCACATCTCGCTGACATCAGATAGCAAATACTCCAGTTCTGAATGTTGTCATCACGGGGAGAATAAATGGAGCGGTAATAAAGCATCCACTCACTTTGACGGGCATCCTGGCGTTGGCGGTACCCTTCCTTTTACCGAACCCGCAGTGACGACCTTTTCGCCGGGCTTCGGTGTTCTTCCGAACGCGGGCCCTCGAATGGACAGCTACGGGCTTCTTGATGATCAAACCGTCTTTGATCAACTTACGGATGTTTTGCCCTGTTTATAAAGAAAAAGAAAAAACGTCAGCGTGAAAATGATAGATGCGACGATTGTGACGGGGACGACCGGCCTCAGATATCTGGTTTGGTTTCACATCTTGGGACTCAGAGCAGCAAATACTCCGGCAACCTGATCATCATAGGCCAAAAGGAGCCAGGAGTGGCTGACGTGAACGCTTTGTGTCAGCCACGTTGCAGAATCAAGACAGAATGAGCCCTTGAATGATTTTTTTTTTCTTTTGGGGAAAGGTCATGTTTCAGAAGTTTCGAAAACGGGTCAACATTGCAAAAAATCCGTCTCTATTATTTATACGGCATTAAGAAAAGTACAATATTTGAATTCCGAGTCCTGGAGGGGGTAAATGACGTGGGGCATTCAGATTCAGCGCTTTGGCGGCTACTTGCCCAACTACTCGATGCCCAGCGAGGCGAGGTGTGACGTCACGTGCCGTCCACTTTCAGTTCAAAAGCTCCAACATTTCTTAACAGTTCTGCACGTTACTATACGGATTTTTGAACTAAAAATTTTGGTAAGGGGAATTTAAAGAGTGCTGAATCCGAATATGCTGTTAGAAATGTTGAATTCCGACCTTTTCAAGGAGCTCATTAGGAATGGACCCCAAATTTTAGGTTAAATCATCCCGAGCCATGCTGTTAGAAGTCAAACATAAAAAAATTTTTTATGTTTGACTTCTAACAACATATTTAATATCTAATTTTTGTGACAAAAATTCTTCATCTATTCTATTAATAAAAACTCTGAAAATTTTACACTATTATTTTCTATTATTCGGGTCTATTATTCGTTGATATAGGTTAGGTCCTACTTGTCCGAAAATTAATTCAATGTCAATAAAAAATTTAGGATTTTTTTTTTTATCTGGAAAATATTTGACCTCCTGGGATCTTTCAAAAATCCCATTTGTAGCCCCATGAAAGCCCTATAGATCGCCACAGTGAAATCGGATCGTTCCGGGACCCCAAAAAATTGAATCTCCGTCCAAAAATACTTCGAA
The DNA here is from genome assembly GCA_955831195.1 of Pilophorus perplexus. Classification (NCBI taxonomy): domain Eukaryota; kingdom Metazoa; phylum Arthropoda; class Insecta; order Hemiptera; family Miridae; genus Pilophorus; species Pilophorus perplexus. Next base: position 7,019,919 of record OY037014.1, on the reverse strand, counting down.
AACGACACCTAACTCGACCCGATCGATAGCTAAAAGCCTTAAAAAACCCTCCTGTAGCCCCGTTTTAGCCCCATAGATCCCCACAGGTTTGAGCGATCGGGGTGAAAACCTTGCGGGCACAACTTGATGGTAAAGAAGTATTTTGTCGAAATTTCAGATTTAAAAAAAAAAAAAAAAAAAAAAAAATCGTACTGCCCAAAACGGCCCGAACGGGGCCGGAAATTTCGGTTTTGGAATCTAGACCTCTTGAAACGGATAATGTCAAATTTTGAGGCCGATCGGAGTCGTCGACCCCCGTCGCGATTACATAGGTGTAATATTCCAAGAATAATAAACAATTTCTGTGTGATATAACCCGTTGGGAAGTTATCCAACGATTTTCAGTAGGTGGGAAGGAGTTTCATTTGCGAGCCTTCAATTCGAGGTAGTTTGATAGACTTCAGGACGGGAAACGGGCCACAAGCCTTGTCACTAAGAAAATTACGAGTTGGCGGGTTGCTACGGGTGTTCGAAGTGAAGCGTTGAAAGGTGATCGACGGGACTTAAATTTTTTTTTTTTCTAGAAACAGGTCCATTCCTAATTGTGATGTGTTGATGAAAGAGTGCGGTTCATGTAGGTCAAAGCTACAATTTGGCGGAGATTCTCAAGATTATAGAGATCTACAACGAGCTCCAAAAAGGTCCGGCCGTGGTGGACAGTTGTCAGACAAGGCGCCGGGCTAAAACGAAAACCCCCCCATTTTCAACTCAATACCAGATAGCGCCTCAGATATCAGGTGTGGTTCACATCTTAGGACTCAGAGCAGCAAATACTCCAGTGTTAACCTGATCATCATTGGCAGAAATTAAAAACCAATTTTATAATATAGTTGTAGAGCAAATCGAGGACCTCAGAAAAGTAATTTTACAGCATGTGACTCAGAAGTAGCAAATACATGAAACATCATCGGTCCTCGTAGGAAGTGGTTTACGATTTTTTTTTTTTTTTTTTTTGGTCATGGGCTCCTTTAACGACGCATCCGACGACTATTTGTTTAATGTACTGCTTCCTCGAAAAAAAAAAAAAAAAAAAAAAAAAAAAAAAAAATCTGGCCACCCTACGTAACGTGCACCGCTTCATCCTATTTTGATTGGTCTGAGAGATAAAATTTAGCCAACCTTAGTACCTTGTCAACGACCGTCAGGCTTACGGGATATTCTCCAATTTTCATCAGTCAAAAAGAGGAATTCACGTTGGCAAATTTCGGAGACTGCTGAAGTGATGCCGTGTCGTGCATGTTTAGTTTTAAAAAAAAAACCACTTCGCTCTGTCGGATCACCCATTGCGCGTGACGTCACCAGCCTCAGCATCAGATCAAAATCTCAAAAAAGTCTAGCTCTGCACGTAACTAAACGGATTTTCGAACTGAAAATTGGCATAACAGGGTTTTTAAAGGGGGTTGAATCCTAATTTGATGTTAGAAATGCTGAATGCATTCTGAAATCGTAGATTTTTATTGTTCATGCAGCCCTGATTGGGTGTGCGTTATCAAGTGGATGGAATGGATTTTTTGTTTAGCTCAGTGGCCTCAGATGAACTGTTTAAGATCAAGCTTTAAGTCAGATAGCAAATACTCCAGAAACAGTAGGTATCATCATAGGACCGGAAAAGGGAAAATTTGCCAGTGGCAGAAATGCTGCCACGCTGGAGCTACAGAAAAAGCTTTCGAGTGTACATGTTGCCCCAAACCTAATTAACTTCAAGTGGACAAGCTAGAGCTCCACAGTTTCGTACTACGGGTAAAACCCTAAGTTGTGTGGGATCCAGGCCGACGAGCGCCATGGACCCTCAAGAAAGAGGAATAAAGGAATGGGATAAAATAAAAAAATTAAAAATATGGCCTATAAGTACAGTATACTATACTATAACTTTCACTAGTTGAATCCGTTCCCCAGGCCCAAGGGCCCAAATGCATTTTCGAACTTCCAAAAATTACTGTAACAATACCTACCATTAGAAGTCAAAAACAATCTTTGGGAATTTTGGCACTGAGGCCCTTTGGTCCCAAAAGGCTTCAACTCTTGGTACCCAACATAGCTTTGAATTTTCGCTAGCACTCCATTACCTACCTTCTCTGGTGTCAATAGTGCAAAAATGTTGGTTTTAAGTTATTAACGTGTTTTTCACCTCATAGCGCAGGTACGAAATTTGAATTATGCGCCCTCAAAAACATAAATCGCCTCGTGGAATGGGCGAAAGCTCGGCGGTAGTGGCCGTCGGAATCCCATCCCTGAGTTGGGAGCCCTACGTGGTCGAACTCTGTCATCATTCGGGAATACACTTCTGGCGGAAATTGGGACCTCAGACAGTACTTTTCAGCACGACACTCAGCAGTAGCAAATACTGGAAAAACATCACCGGTCCACAAAAAACACTCCGAAGGGAAGAGGGAGGAGAGATGGCTATTCAACTTATAGCAGGAGCACTTGTAGCGGAATCGCCCTCAAAAACTACTTACTCAATGGCAAAAAACTCACTTGAATTGGTGTTGGCGATTTCGTTGACTTCATTGGGATCCAACCAAACCTTCTTTTTGCCGCATCGCATGACCGAGGCGGCCAGCCTCTTCTGCAACTTGAGCGAACTGGAAAAATAAAGACATGTTGAAGGGAAGGTTGGCGTTAAGTCTTTCGTAGCGTCGCAGTTTTAAGGGCACACTCCGGCCCTTACGAACAATTTTGGAATGAATACCTTTTCAAGCATAATTCGTACAAAAAACCCTCTTTCTATGTCTTGCTGAGCACCGTGAGCGGCTAACATGAGCCACCCCAAAATTGAGGACAGCCTCAACTTGCACACTTGCAACCACCCGGAAAACCCCAATACCCCATAAACATCGCCAAACCCCCTAAAACACCCCATCAACGCTACATCCCCCCAAATTTCTTCCGTAAACCACCCAACCACATGACACATGGGTCGGTGCCACATTGCAGAGGTTAGCTCCGACCTAAAGACAAACAACCGATCAAGTAACAAAGCGAACATTCCTCCAAACGGACGAGAAACGCCCGTCACAACCTAAATTGTACAAAATACACTTTTTCAACGTCGTACATAAGTTTTGAACGGTATAAAATAACAAAATACATACGCACCTCATGGTGGAACGAAGAGGACCACAATACGAAAAGAAACAAGATGGTGGGCACCTGCTTACGTGGCAACACTGTCACATCCACCACATTAGGAGTCCAAAAAAAGAAATATTAATTTAAAAAATGTAAATAGGTATAACTACTAGTGAAAAAACTTGTAAGTAATTTAAATGAAATGAAATTTGATGGTTTTTTACAAGAAATAAAGTGGGCGGTTTTTTCTGGATGTATACCGGCAGCGTCATTTAGAAGGGATACACATCATAGACGTTTTACACGTATTGAGGGCTGACTCACACCTTCGTGAGCCCTCTGACCAGGATGTTTCATTCAAAAGACGCCGCACAGTGGCCAATTTTCCCGATCTAGGTGGAAAAAATTCAAGTCATGCTTTCAAGATTTTTGATAGTACATATTGTAAACGATATCCTATGAAACAGGAAAACGTGAATAATAACTGTCCAAAGTCATTTATGAACGATGGAGCGAGGTAAGAAGTCAGGAAAACACGACTCTTTGTGGCCTGCGACGGAGAAATCTGTGTCCACTTCACTTGCCTTCCACCAGATTTCACAAGCGGATTTAGAACTGATGAAGGGTGTTCTTGTGACTAGTACAATGTATTCTATTATTTAAAAAATAAACTGAGGACATAAACTCAGCAGGGGGAGAGCACTCAAGCTTTTTAGTCTGTAATGTAGTCAATTTTTAAGAGAACTTCAACTTCAAAGCTAAAAATTTCATTGAACCCCACGAGTCCCCAGAGTGATTTTAGTCTTAAAATTTCCGTCTGACACTCTAGTTTTTAGAACTGCCAAGCGCTTTTTGCGCTTTTTTGCGCAAACCCCGTTTTTTCTACTTTTAGCTCGAGAAAAAGGCTAAAAAAAGTCGGTTTCGCTTTAAGCTTCGTTGTGCTACAGGCGTGTGCGAGTGCTTGTGTGAGGGAAGGAGTGTTTGTGGGTCCCAACAGTTCATAAAATACTTGAACATACTGCTGAAATTATACGCTACCATATTTCGGTGCCTATAGGAATGCTGAGTGAAGAGGCCCAAGAGGCTCGGAACAAGGACTGCAGGCGATTTAGATTGAATAACACCAGGAAAACAGGAGGGAAATAAGTTAACCATGATTTGCTAGTGATGCTTCTGGTTTCATCAGATCCATTAATAGGATCACAGGAGTCCAATGAAAAAAAAAAAAATCTGCACCACTTGATGAGGAAGTTGTAAAGTTGTTGCAATGTTCTAGTCCCTCAGATTCCCAAAATTATTGTCGAGAGGAAGTTGAAGCAGAATCCTCACCCCCAGACACGATCTCCGAGACCAACCCCAACAACTCATCAAGTGGTTCGTCTGACAATGAGTCAAGCGGTTACGCGGGGGGGGGGGGGGGGGGGGGGGGGGGGTTGTAAGGTGACAATAATTGTTTTTCTTCTATCGCATAATTATGGCAGTTCATCATTCGTTTTGATTATATTTCATTATTGTATTATATTAATTCATCATTATATGTAAAATGTAAATGTGTTATTATATATTATTATATTATATTTCATTATCACCTTCAATTAACATGAATGTTCAAGTGTTACCTTCAATTATCATGAATTTACCATTAATTTACAAGTGTTACCACCACTACGTGACAACTATGTATTTTGTAAAAGCCTTGTATTCTGTGTTAGGAAAGCCAATAAAATAATTTTTTACGTGAATTCAGAGAGTATTTGGGAAAAAACCACCTAAAATAGGTAAAAACACGTTTTTTGGTAGTTTTTTGCCAGAAAACATATGAAGAAGGCATTTGCGACCCATCATGTATGGTATATTCGTGTTCAGCGTTAAATTTACTACAAGATAGGACCATAAAATAATTGTTTCCACCTAGATCCGGAAAATTGGCCACTGTGCGCCGCTTCGCCTTTCCCTGAAACTCCTTTTTTTTTTTTTTTTCTTTTTTTTTTAAATAAAATGTATTACAAAGATGTATGATATATAAAAAATCAAGTTCAACTAAAAAAAAAAAAAAATTGAGCTAATTCACGGGATTGTCTCAAAATCAAGGTTCCCTGGTTTTTGTTTCTAGCACACGAAACTGTATCAGATTCTGGTAATTAGGAGGGGAAAGAATAATCAGCTCCTGAGGCACAGAACAGAGTTTTTGAAACTCGCAATGGCAAAATATCTCATTTTCCTGCCACTCGAAGTCAGAGTTACCAACTCACCTGTGATGGTGGGGGGGTTTGAAGGCTTTCGGCTATGGGGTCGAGTTAGATGTCGTTTTCGAAGTATTTTTGACGTAGGACCCGAAGTAGAAGAAGTCGAAGTAGAATCCATTTTTAAGGGGTCCCAGAACGATCCGATCTCACCGTGGGGATCTTAAGGGCTTTTGTGGTGTTACAAATGGGATTTTTGAAGGATCCCAGGAGGTCAAAAAAGGTGCCGTTTTCCGAGTAATTTTTGGACGCAAAATCCATTTTTCTGAAACCCACATCTGAACTAATGACACAAAATTAATTTTTCCAAAACTAACCTAGGTATATCAAAGGATAACAAACCCTTGTGGAAAATTTTCAGCGCTTTTTGCGTTTGCAGCGATCCTGTTGGTTTTACGAAAAAACTGATAACGCCAGTCCGAAAAAAAAAAAGGTTCTAGAACTGTAAATAACTCAAAAACCTGGTAATTATGAGCTGTTTGTCATTCACCTGCGATTTTTATGTAATACTTTATTGTGTAATGTGTAACCCAGGGCCACAGATTAAACTACTGACAGCCCAGGGCTGCCTCGGTGATGATGATAATCCCTCCCAAACACTTTCAAGTCACTGCCCTGTGATGTTATATGCCTGATGAGGGTGGCCATCATGGCACCGAAAGCTCGCAAGGAGTAAACGACTGATGTGGTCTTTCAACCCTTCCATATTACACAATAAAGTATTACATAAAAATCGCAGGTGAATGACAAATAGCTCAGGGGGAGGGACGGGGTTAGCGATACCCAGAGTAGGAGCCACTGCTCAACCACCCTTACTATGGGGTGTGATCCAAGCAAGCCCTGGTGGGGGGGACTATTGGCAGTCAATACTCGACCAGCTGTCGTTCCCCTCAGGACTCACTGTTGCCTTTGGGGGCCTTGTTGCCGCCGGAACCCTCAAGGCAGCTGCCTCAAAGACAAACGCCTTGGACCGGGATGGGCTGTGGAGAGTTGCTCCAGTCCTCCCTCATGCCGTCAGGGAACACCTCATCCTCCAGGACAGCCCCGTTCGTCCCGAATGCCGGGCAGCTCCAATTACATAAAAATCGCAGGTAATAGCACGCACTCACCTGCCTGCGGTACACCTTGCCGAGCGTTAAGTTAAAATTTAACTTCGATACTATCGATATATCGATGTTACTCGATGCAGTGGTCCAAATGTAAGACCCAGAGCAATACAATATCAAATTTTAGTGAAAAAAAACCTGTTTATGCAACTCAACGACCAATGTCCGTCGTTGAGTTTTTGAAAAGAACAATTCAATAGTACCGGGACTGTGGAAAAGAAAATTCAACAAAACACCAACTCCGCTCATATAATCTATTTCCAACATTTAACTTCAATTCCCCTTTCATTTACTTAACAATACATACTTAAATTTGTCCCACAAAAAAACATTCAACATTGATCCATTCCTGTTCTATTCGCCTGAAAATTCCAAGACACACAGTTCCAATTCAAATTATTTCACTCGCAACGGTTTCAATACTCTTGATCTACCGCTAAATTAGAAATTTGTGCAGAGGTACCTCATAGTACTACGACAATTTGAGGGTACTTTAAAAGTAGATCGTTACGTCAAAATTTTGAATTGGACAAAAGTTTGAATAGCGCGTTGAAAATGATATGCTGTGCGAAGTATGTATACTATAAAACTGACATAGTTTGAAACATAGGTATTAAAAAAAATCCACATTCAACGTCATTTCAACTTGACTCGTCCGTGAAGGGATAGAGAGCAATAATTGCATTCATTCAAATTATTTGAAACGGTTTCGTATTTTGGCACATACAATAACAAAACTTTCAATTTGGCACAGTAAAGCAAAATGAAATTCTCAACTTGATTACAAGTAGAAAATATTTTAAAATTAGAACAAAATGATTGGAAACGTAAACAGAAGTCAGACAAAGCTTTTTTTTTTTTTTTGAAATGTTTTAAAATTTATTTTAGCATTTCAGGAAGTCATTTGGAAGATTGAAACACTAACATTTAAAACTGAGCTACGAGAAAACAAATTTCAGCGAGTTTGACCAAATCGCTTATTTTGTTTGCTAAATACATTTAGACTAAATTGCCGCAAACGTAAGGAATGCGTATTGGCTTATTTGTAATATTTCTTTAAAATATGGGAAATAATGGCACTATATTTTCAAAGAGGGGCGTTTGCTGTTTTCTACGCAGTGGGGGCAAAATGGAATCAGGGAGTTTGAAATTGGCTCCATAGATGCTCCAAGTGGGCTGAGCCCTACGAGGCCTCCAAATCGATTCAGAGTTGTAGGTACTGATGTTGAAAAACAGAACTGCTGGAATCAATTCCAAACTGAGCGAGTTCCGCGTTCACAGAGCATCTTGGGATTGATTCCTGGAAACCATAATCCCGCTGTACCGAAAGCCAATGCGCATGCGCTGAAGGGCTGGAACACACCTGATGGCAGCAGGTGGGAGAGCTACACGAAAAAAAAAACTGCCATTCAGCGACAAATTTGTCTCATAAGGGGGAGGCAATTTCCTAACACCGAATCACAACGGAGTCACGTGGAGGAAACATCCACCACGTTTCACTAAAAGTACTGCACTACTGTTGATTAAACACGTAATATATTCTGCGTATAATTTATTTCGTTTACATTTAAATATACTCGACAACTTTTTTTTCTTTTTCTTTTTTCAAAACATGAAAGACGGTTCACTTCTGTAGAAGTATTTTTTGTCCACAATCGGTTCAGTTTTCAACAATAGGAAGGAATGTTCTCGAATGAATTTTTTTTCAGAGATTTTGGAAATTTTATGACCAAGGAGTTTACAATTCCCACATTTTAAACGTCAAAAAAGGCGTGAGAATTACAAAATGGCGATTTTCCTAAATGGGAACTTGATAGTAACATTTTGCACCGGTTTGTGGAGTGTGAGCGATCAGGTCTTCACCACTTCCTCCCCTGCCAAGAGGCCCTCCCATTGGCTGCCACACGTCCCCATTCCAGCAGAAAAGGCCCCCCAATAGTGATGTAGCATCATCGGAAAGTATCGATAGGGTAAAGGCACATTATTGTAATTGACACTGTCCCAATTATGACACAGTGTGTAAAAAAGTGTTTTTTTTTTTTTTTTTTTTGGTGTTTAACCAATTTGGTTCTCACAAGTGGGGCAGGAGCCGACCCCGCACTGTACTTAGATAAGCTTTAGAAATTCTTGCTCCAGAGAATGGATTCACATAAGAGCAGGCGCGACTCGTGAGGGAGGCAGCGTCGCAACTGCACCCCCTAGATGCAGAAGGGCGAGAGGGGGGGCTACGTATTACCTACCTAAAAATTAATCAAAACTCGGCTCGAAAATCTACGTAAGTTCTTGTAGACCTTACATAGTTCGCGGAACGTCTGAAAAGCCTGTATTGATAGTGCAATGATAACGGGAGCACTGCCCTTCTTGAGACGATTTTTTTGCATGGATCTTATGGAACAACGAACTAAGTGTGAAGCCAGAAATGTCGAAATGTGGGGCAGTTCTGGGAACTGCGCACACACTTCCTTCTCACCGTTCACCAGATGTTAAATCACCTCCACAATCAGTGTTGGCAGTCTTCGTTCATGGGCAGGGAATTTTCGTTTGTAATGAGGGACTTTTTCAGGATCTAATCTGTCTCAAATCATGGAAAAAATAGGGGCTTACTTTTGAAATATTTTGAAAACTTTTTGGTGTTGCTATATTACTTTGTACGGTATGAAATCATAAAATTTCGATCGACCAAGGTTTCTGATTTTTTCAGTTTTCCCACAAAGGTATTTTTTACCAGAAGCAGCTTCTGAGGGGATGGCATCAGGGGTTTAGTGTGCTTCCATGTTTTCTGGGAACTTCCCAGTGGGAAGTGTTTTCTGAACTCGGTGATCTGCGTTTGTCTCATTTATAAGTTTTTTATTCGTTCGTTTCATTCGATCGTTTCATTGTTCATTTCATAAAGCGTTTGTTGGATAACTCTATTGATTTCATCTTGAGGGAGTTTTCCCGTTTAGGCGTGAGTGATAAGTGTGACATTCGCGACATGGGACGGCCAACCTCACCTTTACCAGGTTTGCAGCGTGTACCCAGGAAATGAAAGGAAACTGGTAATAGTTAATTGGAATTTTTAAACAAATAAATAAATAATGAACTATAGCAAATCTTGATTAGTAGGTACTTTTTATCTGTGTTGGGTGCAATAAAATATTATCACGAATCCGTGACTGCACCCCCTTGTTCTGCCATCACCAGTCGCGCCTGGTTCAGAGGTGAATTATCTGTCGACAAGACAGGAATTACAACACGTGATTGACTTTTGGTCAAACATTGGTGTTCGGCCCCGGATTTGAACCAGGCTGATCAGCGCTCCGACTGATTTGTAAACAGACGAAGCTCAACTACGTCACACTGTTGTTGTTTCATTTGAGATTTCCCTAACGTGTCAATAATTAATGCCTTTACCCTATCTCTTCTTGTAAACCTATCGACTAATTATATCGATAATTTTATTGAATGACAATATCAATAATTCCGATTATAAAAAGAAAAAAGAATACGATTCTTCAAAATAAAATGAACCGATTTTGCTACTTATTAATGAGAAAAGGGTTTGCATGGCTTATAATGTCATGTAGAACAACCTACCATGCAGAAACAATCACAAGCGGACGCACATTTTTCACTGTGTGAAGATATTGCTGGTCTTTTTGTGACAAATTGGTAAAATATCGCAACACTTTCAATAATAAAAAAAATTAATTACTTAATAAATCAGTTCACAGCCATTAAACCTTTGATTACGCATTTAAATTTCAATGGTGCTTTTATTTGCTTGCAGGTTCTTGTTCCCCTAAGCAAAAAAATCGAGAGGGAGGTGAAGAAAAAAAAAAAAAAAAAAAAAAAAAAAAACCGACAATGTCGAAACATCCAAAACCGTAGAACCATTCCTTCCTTTTTTACCAAGTGACGATTCATCCCAAAAAAAATTTATTTTCCGCGTCTACAATTTTTTTCCCCCCAACGCGCCCAGTTTCCAAAACCAAAATAGTCGGCGTCCCCTCCCCCTCCCCGTGTGAAGGTTGCAAACGACCGTCGAATGGCCAGTTGTCCTGCACAAGAGGAAAACGAGCCGAGTATAAAATGGGAAAAAATGAAGAACAAGGCTTTATCGAGCAAAAAGCTTCCAAAACGGCTCCGTTCGAAAAAAACAAACAAAAAAACAAAAATGGCACCGCGCGACAAAATTTGTCCAAAATACAAGGAAAGAGGAAAAACATAAAAACTACTCTAGCCACCTATATCATAAAATGTTAGTCGAAAACACAAATTGTCAAATACAAATAGACGAAACTGGAAAAGTATAGAATCACAGGGGAAGTACGCTTCTTAAGGAGTTACGTGGAATTGAAGGTCCAACTGACAAGTTTAAATTATTTGACATATAAAAACAATAAAAAAAGCAAAATGAATTAAAAGTTATAACTAGCTTAGGGGGTTCGTTCTTCATTTTATGACATTTTATATAATTTTGGAAGTAATACTTATTTTTATCGTAATTTGTAATGTTTTTATTGATCAATAAGTAAAGATTTAAGATTTTAACAGGATTTCAAAAGGCTGCAACTGGAGCAAATGCAACAGATCCCAGTTTTTCGGGAGCTACAGCAGTTGAAACAGTTGGGCAATTTTAGAGGGGAGGGGGGTTAGAAGTTTAAAACTTGTACATCTCCCCCTGATGTCATTCGCCGGTGTTGGGGGTCCAACGGTCGAACTCAATGCCGGAGTCCGGGCTCTGTCCGATCCCGAGCGGTGAGAGGAAGGTGGCCGACTGGGCGTCTCGCCCGGAGGAGTTGCCGGACCGTCCGGGCCCTTCGCCTTTCCCGACGAGCTCCTGTTCGAACCTGGAAAACCGTAACGAGGTTAAAAACGGATATCTACAACCCGGGAACGAAACGGACCTACTGTCGCCAGTTCCCTAGCGATTGTGGTTTAAATCACGATTGGATAAATAATGGTACATTTGGTAGACCACCTAAAAGCCATCAGCTGTCTCACACGGTGGTGGAATCCTACACCCTTTGGAGAGGGGCGCCCTCACCTACCCTAAGGAGAGCAATAACAATGTGTCTGGTGTGGGAGGAAGAAGTCACAGAGATCATGTTGTATGCAGTGCTGCCAATTACGAGGATATCTCACCAAGTTAAATGCCAAAATGGGGAAATTTCACCGTCGACCCGAGCACTGTAAACCTCTTAGAGGCAGGGTGCTGCCTGGTTTGTGGGCCCATACCATACCATAGATTGTTTCTTATACTGTGTAATACCTTCTACCATACTATCATACATGTTATGTTAATAATTAACATAACATTGGATTACGAATTATTCGTAATCCATGAGGGATTTACGAAACCCACCTGGCGAGCTCCTCCATGAAGTGGAAATTGGGAGCGATGTTGGGCTTCCGGTTCCTCACCCAAATGAAAGCGTCGTTCATCGACAGGCACATCCGAGCCATCAGATATGCCAACGTGATGGTCACCGAGCGGCTGACTCCGGCGACGCAATGCACCAAAACGCCCTTCTCTTTGCTTCGAGCCTCGTCTGAGAAATAAAGAAATACAAAATAGTAACCCACAAATGCGAGTAAACTCACGTGGAATGTGCAGAACAAATACAAATATTTCAATGGAGTCTACTTAATGGAGCCCTCTTTTTGCGATGAATTAAAGGGAAATTCCCGCAATGAACATTCCAACAACGACAAGAGAAGCGGCACGGTAAAGCTAAATCTCTTCTGAATGAAAATGTCAACACAGGAAACAGCGAACATTAATACGCTCAACAAAATCCCACCCTGCTTAAAGAAAATTCGCCGTCGACGGCATAAAAGATTAGCTCATGGAGGAATAGATCTCTATTCCTCCGTGAGATTAGCTTAGATGAGAAATGTTTTAGTGATCATCCTCTCCACCCAGATGTTATCAAGTCTTTTCAGTTAGCTATTTTAAAATTCCCGACTTTCGTTTTTCATTCCTTAAAAAAAAAAAAAAAAAAAAAGTACTTAAAGAGAGTAATGATCACAAGTGTGTGATTATTTTGTATAAACGGGACAATAATTAAATTTAAATTTACATTTTAGTAGTAGTAGTAGGCTTTATTTATTTATTTATTTTAAATATATTTTCTAAATGACATAGAATTAATTTTTGCACAATTAGCGATCTATATCAAAGAATAATAGACCCATGTGTAAAATTTGCAGCGTTTTTCAATAAATCTCCTTGGTGTATCAATGAGATGTTCCGGAAACCTCAGAGTTGAAAGTTTTGGCTGACATTTTTTTGGGCAAATTATGAAAATTCGAAACTTTTTTCGGGTTGCCCATTGATGATTTTCACACCTGGCCCTTATTAACCCGATGTGGGGAATAGGAGACAGCGACTGTACGTGAAAATTTAACGATTGTCTCCTACCTGAATGACGACGTGGGCCTCCGAAAAATTATAGAATTTCGAAACCATATAGTTAACACTTATAATTCTCGATGGCAAAAAGTTGTTGGTTTGGCTAACAAAAAAAAAAAAAAAAAAAAAAAAAGCAAAACAAAACAAAAAAACAAGTTTCTTATAACCCCCTCCTGTCACTAATTACCCCATCCTCCCCTGATTATTTTAGCAATAATAAACCAAAACCAGTAAGTACCTAAAATATAAATCAACAGTTGTTACTGCATAGCTCATAATGAATATTATTCAAAATAGATCTAGTTGGGCTCTATTCCTTCTGAATGCGAATGAGACGATTGTCGATCATCCTCAAAACCTATCTACAATACCTATCCTGAAATAGGAAAACTATTAGGAGAGTACCCTTAAATTTTAAGGCTTAAAATGATTATGAATGTTAATCGTTAGCATACAACTCCACCCAGTAGTTATGATCATAACTTCTCGGTGTTGTAACTTTTAAATCAGTAGTTTTGTTTTAAAATCGATTGTTGCTCACTGCTTTTGCTATGAGACGTGAAATGCACCTCTACTGATTTCAAAAGTCAACCATCCTGCCAATAAATGACATTCAGCCTTGATACGAGATTGAGTTTATTTCCGGGAGTCAAGAGTGAAGCTAATTCAAGTTGGGAAAACGCAAATCCTTCAGCGAGCATTTTCTCAGCGTGACATTGATGAAATAGGTAAACTCCACAATGGACGTATTTTATTCAACAGTTGGCAAACTGGGTGGTAGAAGCAAACTTGGATGTAACCTCGAAAAGGTAATTACATTGGGAAGAGAAGTGAAAAGGGTCGGGCCGGAGCGGTATCTCTTCTGAATGAAAAGCCCCGCGGGAGGGGGGTGAGGAGGGGTCGCTTAGGTTCCGTGAAGTGCGTGGGTGGGTTTTCAGTTAATGGCGGGGCAAAGGGGCGAGCGCGAGGGGGGGATACGCCCACGCTTCTTGGACGCCCCCGCCGCAGAAAAGGGAGGGAATTATGAGGGAGGGATTTTCGTAGGGGAAATTGAATGGGGGTCGCAACATCCCCTCCGTCTCTTCTAGGGGATCCGCCCTTTCAACCCTAGATTCCCCTCCTCTGCCGCCACCGCTCGGGGCGCGGATCAATAAGTTGAGAAAGGGTCGGGGTTGGAGCGGGTGGGGGAAAATACAGGACGGAAAGGACGAAGAAAATGAACAGCCAAAGAAGAGAAAAAACGCAGTAAATTTTACACAAAGGTTTATTATTCTTTGATATAGTTTATAAGAAAAAGGTCTCTAGGCATCTAGGTTACTTGTGCGAAAATTAATTCTGTGAGTCGTTCTGGGACCCCAAAAAATGGCTTGTACGTCCAAAAATGCGTCGAAAATGACACCTAACTCGACCCCATAGCTGAAATCCTTTTATAAAAAACCTCCCTTAGCCCCTTTTTAGCCCCAAAACTCCCCAGGTTTGGGCGATCAGGTTGAAAACCTTGCGGGCACAACTAAATTATGGTAAACCGAGTATTTTGTCAAATTTTCAGATTAAAAAAAAAATTCCTATTGCACAAAACGGCTCGGACGTTTCGTTTTTGGAATCTAGACATCTTGAAACGTATAATGCCAAATTTTGAGGCCAATCAGAATTTTTGACCGTCCATGAATAATAAACCAAAATAACAAAAACCAACTTTTGGCTGATGCCAACATAAACAAACAGATAACGAACATTTTGGAGTTCTTAGCAACGTTTCAGTACAGAATTCTGCCAGCGAAAATACCCAAATTCTGAGACTTCTTCATCTGGGTGTTCTTCAGAATCTCCACAATCTCTACCGTATGTATTAGACCTGCATTAAACCAACCACCATTGAGAAGTGATACGCATCTACAACCCTATCGGCATGATGCCGACGGCATCCCGTATGAATGGAAACGGCGGCCTTTACCGTCAAAAGATGTTTTCATAAAAAGGTGCATTCAAAACCCACCGATCTCCCCCACCCTTTTTTTTCAATGGGTGTGAACGAAGGGACCAGGGCCAACTTGTTGAACGAGCTAACTCGATGACCCGCCGGAGGGCGCATCTGTCGCTTCCCCGGGACGGTGAAAATTTGAAATACGGCTGATTTATTGTCGAGGAGGATTTACGGCAATGGAAGGAAGTGAGGATTTATCACGGCCTTCAAAGTTTTTGGCACAGCAAAAGGGTGAATTGTGATAAATGGTGAACCGAAAAAGGAAATTTTCACCGAACAGTTCAGCTCAGACGACAATAGCTTTTTATGAAAGTAGTGTTCAGTCCATTTACTTTTGAGGTTCAGTAATTTTTCTTTTTCTTTTTTTGCTTTTTGTAATTTTACAAAACTGTTTTGACGTTAGGTACTTCAAAGGCCAACGCAGTTATCGAAGCCCTCAAGACTTTTAGCTCCCTCAAATATTTGAAGCTGAAACTTGATTATTTATGGTCGTCAAGGGTCGACGTCTATCTCCTCAAGTTTTTTTTCCCCCCTCTTGAATGGGTGGTGACTCAATGGGCCTCTCCAAGATTGATTATGATTGATTCAGAAGGAAAACGAGGGGTTGGTAAAAAAAAGGGGAAAATTGAGCGACGTTTACAAAGAAGGGGAAATAACCGGATGGCAGAAGGGAAAAGTTAATTAATTTTGAGGGCAAGTCGACGGTCGGAGGCTGCGCGTTTTGACGTCAGTTATGAATAATTTGGACAAAGCCCGACTCGGTGTTTCCCCCCTTTGATTTCACCAACAAGGTTCGCCGTGCACAATCGGTTGGCAACAGCTTTGTTCTCCCAGCGCGGTAAACCGGAGAGAATCTACCGTCACAGGGGGAAAACGACCCTTGACATTTAACCAACCCCTAAATTCCTCCTGTCGAGAGGGAATGAAAACGCTTATCGTGACCTTGAACCTGAATCCGCACGTGGGAGGGCAGGTGCCCTTGTAACCCAATACCCGATTGGCAAATACAGGATGAAATGGCTACCGTAGGTTCGCGCCAATCGGATTACGGGAAAAGTGGAAATATGTCCCTACATTTGCGTCAGGCCTAGAACTATGACTAAGGGGGCCACCTCCTGCTAGCTAAAGCCAGCCAACCACCTCAGCCTGACCTCAGACCCCTTCTACTCGCTTTTCGATAATGAATAGTTTTACTAAAGAAATTCGATCTTTGTGAGGAGGGTGGGGAATGGGGATGCGGTCCTATTAACTGATCTCGCACCTTTTCGCCCCCCTCACTCCACAAAGCTAATCGCTCTATTTTTTTAAGGGGTTGACGAAAACGTGTGAAGCACTCGAGAGCCAACGACTACATTTCGAAATAAGACTTTTTATACAAATTTTATGATTTTAAATTTTAGATTTGATGAAAAATTTGTTTGTAATTAATGTACAGATAGAAAAACTATAACCGCTCCTATATTGAATTTATAAGGAAAGCTCCACTATTTTCTGACACTTCTTGCTGAACGTAGCCCTGGCGCAAATGAAGGTTTTTGAAGAGGCGCAAACTTAGATTTAAGAAAATTTCTTAATTTCTTGCGCCAATAACTATTTAATAGTTATTGGCGCAAAAGTAGGGTTTACAACTGGCGCAAATGTAGAGGAATTTTTCGGTTTATTTTATTATATTTTATTTTATTTTACGTACTTTTTCCCCGATGGATATCAATTTTAGTCACTTACCGATAAATTCAATAGAGCCGGGAAAATGCGCTGTCAGGTCCTGACTCCAGTGGTCCGTGATGGGGATCTTCATGTATTTGATGTCCCCTGAGACCTCAAAGACGTTTGGAAGATTGGGAGTCACGTTGAGAATGTACTGTAACAAAATTTATATTTAAAATACAACAAACACGAATACATCAAACGTTTTTACCAATAGTCCGGCCGGTATAGGAGTAAAAAGGTGGGTTGCTAGCACAAAATCGGCTTTGTTTGTTGGGTACGCCGGTTTTTATATAGGGGATTTGGAACATGAGCGTAACCCATTTTTCTGCCGATTTGAGAAAAATTGCATACTTAAACGATCGATTGCGGCCAAACGACTGAACCGATCTGAACGTTTGAGGTGGTCATTCGACGCGGGATTTTATGCTGTTTAAATTTGCAAAATTTACAAAATTTAATGTTTTGTAGGATGCGTAGTTTACGAGTTATAAGCAAAAAACGGAAACAGCTGCCAAAAAATCGCAGTTTTTCGGGCACCACAGATTAAGCACAAAGAGAATCCAGTAGAAAATGCTTAAAACAAGTTCCTTAGGATCCCACAAGTCACACATAAAATTCCCAATTGTCCCGATTTTATGCAAGCTCAAACCCCTATACCGACTGGACTACAAATTCATTTCACCTTCACCTCCCAGTCCGAACAGGGTATTTCCAGCATCCTTCACGTGGGGTGCAGGAAGGAGCCTCACAAAGCCGGATATCCAAAAATAGGCCAACATTTTTGGGGAGGTTCGACTCCTACGGAGAGAACCCACGTGTGGAGACATCATCTTTGTTATCAACCGACCCGAACGCGGAAATGCCCGAATGACTCAGAACACAGGACGTTCGTTTGGAAAAAAGTTTACCAACTTACGATCATTGTCGCTTTATTTCGAATAAGGAGCCCCCCGCTAGTCAGTTAATCATTAACACTTTATGTCATCATAAGGTCTTCAAAACTAAATTATTATTGACTAGTCTCTCTGGCTCGCTTCGCTCGCTCCCCTAGTGGGGTGTATTGCCGCCTGTGGGGTGTATTGCCGCCAGTGGGGTGCGTAGCATCGATGGACACGTTCAAACCCCTACTCAGACATAAGGCCTCGCTCCGCTCGGCCCCTCCTATTCGTAGCAGAGACGATAGAAAAAATCGGCGTATTTTTAGGGCTTACCGTTTAGGAAATTATTATTTTTAATTCAATTCAACTTTTTTTAAATAAAGGCCTCTCCATCTATCAAAGTTCCCTGGACCCTCCGTTTTCTAAGATCCCTGGCCCCGCGCGAATTAAAACGATCCAATTGTCTTCTCACCGTGAAATCGCCCCCTCCCCCTCGGTTTTTTTGAAATCCGACTTCGGAATCGGATTGGCCATATTTTGGCGCGCATTTGGCTCGCGGATACCATACCCAAAAAATGGCTCCTTACTGGGTATTTTTGAACCCGAAAAAACGTGGGACAAACGCGAGAAAGACGATTTTTCAACGAATTTCCGGCGAATTTCCCGGGCGAATTTCCGAATTACGATTTGACCGACGTCTTCCTCCAGGTCTGATCTATACGGCTGGTATTTTTTCGTAATTTGTTCGACCCCTTAAACGGGCTTTGGCGCGAGTTGAAAGTGGAAAACGTAGGACAAACGGGAGAAAGACGATTTTTCGACGAATTTTCCCTGGCCCCGCGCGAATTAAAACGATCCAATTGTCTTCTCACCGTGAAATCACCCCCTCCCCCTCGGTTTTTTTGAAATCCGAATTCGGAATCGGATTGGCCATATTTTGGCGCGCATTTGGCTCGCGGATACCATACCCAAAAAATGGCTCCTTACTGGGTATTTTTGAACCCGAAAAAACGTGGGACAAAAGCGAGAAAGACGATTTTTCGACGAATTTCCGAATTACGATTTTACCGACGTCTTCCTCCAGGTCTGATCTATACGGCTGGTATTTTTTCGTAATTTTTTCGACCCCTTAAACGGCCTTTGGCGCGAGTTGAAAGTGGAAAACGTATGACAAACGGGAGAAAGACGATTTTTCGACGAATTTTCGACGAATTTCCCGGGCGAATTTCGGATTTACGATTTGACCGACGTCTTCCTCCAGTTCTGATCTATACGGCTCGTATTTTTTCGTAATTTTTTCGACCCCCTAAACGGCCAGCGAGCGGAAAGTGAAAAAACTCACTCGCGAACGCGTTATCCCGTACCAACAAACCACACGGCTACCACACGGCTACCACACGGCTACCATACGGCTTACGTCGGCCAACACAATTTTATATTATTGTATGATGATGATAATACTGCTAATTATTGCTTAATAATTTAGTTTTGAAGACCTTCCAGCGCCACAAATAAAAAAAGGGCGACGAAGGCCATAAAGGGACGGTGATAAAAGATCGTAAGTCTGATAGGGCTGTGGCGAAGTGTCAAAACATAATATTCCAGTTAACCAAAGGTTGCACGAGCCACTTGGTAGTGAATAAAAATACACAAACTTATTAAGCAATTTCAAGAGGTATTCACTTAGATTCGTGTAGAACTTTAAAAAACTGATGAAAATTTATTTTACATCAGCAGTGGGCGCATTAGTTCCGTTAAATTCAGTTTTTCCATTCCTCACGGTTTCACCAATTTCAGCACTCAACTCAAAGAAATATACATCAACAAATAGAAAATTGACAAAAGAAATAATTTCTGAATTAGGTATTGCTAATTTCTCCACAATGGCAAAAAGGACACCTGTCAACCGATATCATTGGCTCTCCAATATGGACTTGGAAGAAATACACTGCCGCACAGTGGTCCAGAACTCTTATCTACAAAGTCAACAATCTTAGCGCCCCAGTTATTTAATTTTGGTACACTTGGTACACAGTGTGGTGAATTAGTATACGGAGGTTATTGACTTGTGTACGGCCATTCATTGTTTTGTGTATCGGCAGTTGAGTGAATGCCATTTTCTCTGTCATTCCCATTATTGCAGTCAATATAATATGTAATCGGCGCTATAACCAGTCAGCATATTCTGTATTTTCTAACTTTTGACTTTTGCTCTGTCATTATTGGATTACATATTTTATTTGCAGCGGAATTTGCCGCCCGGCAAATAAAAGGGCAAGTAAGTCACACCATGAAGACTTCTATTCAAATTTTGTTAACCACCATAGAACGACAAGAAGTGCTTACGCGGCGTGCCAACAGTCCACCAAACCCTCGTAGGAACCAAGATTCTCGGAACTATTTTTACGTTTTTTTTTCCTCACTTTGATGTTGTGTTTGGTGAGCGTCTCGAGATCCTCCGAATTGGCGGCGTTGCCGAGGAAGAGGTGAGGGAGGATCTCGATGAGGGAGTCATCCTCGACGTACGTTCCTGAATCGCAGGGCACGTCGCACACGCACTTGTCCTTCCCTTTGACGCACCGTGTCGACACCCCGTAGTTGGATATCCGCAGAGATCTGCAAACAAACCAAAATTAAAGGATTACCAAGCTAAAAATCATGTTTGCCAACTTCTCAAGAAAACTTGAAATATTTTCGCGGATTTCGCGGTTTTGCTTCAATATCGTTTCAACAAACTTGATTATTTGTCTGTTCCTTTTGGGGTTTGACTAATCAGGAAAACCCCTGCTTAACTTAAATCCGCTTCAGATTATAAAGCCGCCCGGTGCAAACACGATACGGAAGGAAGGGATTACCCTCTTTAGGAAGTCGAATCGTTCCCTTTTTTTCTTGTTTTCCAACTGGGGAGGAAATGCGGGAAAACTGCGATAGGACGGTCAGAGATGGCCTTAAAGCTTAGCGATCGATGTCACCCCCCTCCCTGTCCAAGGACGGGACCCCACCTGCCTGGAAAAGGTGCTCCCATTCAGTTTTTACCGCGTCCGAACAAAGTCTTCACAAAAGACTCCCCTGTCCAGGAATTTCCAAACAAAGGCCTGACAAAATTAGGAAACGCCATTCCGGTTACGTAAAGTTGGATGTATATTCATGGGCAGATTGAAAAGCGGTTAAGCGTGGGAAGAACATTCAGGTTGCGTAAAACTGGTCCTATTTTATGAATTCTGAAATACTCCGTGTGGGTGGTGATTAGCACAGATAGGAGGTGACGCCCGTGTGGGAGAGTGAAAAACGCTACTGTAGACAGACAAGAGACAATTATGTGGGATCATACTGGGAAGAGTTCCACGAAATTTAAAAAAATGTATTGCTGAGCTCAACTTCTTTATTTTTCCTACTCTGGAGAAGGCATATTCAGTATCGGTCCACGACTTTGGCCAGCGAGGAGTCGGAGCAGACAGACAGGTACGACGCTCGGACGCTTGCAGCTTGACAAGTGGGGTTGACTGACTATATCAAGGCTGGATCCAGGCCAGCCAGTTGAGTACAACTCAACCTCTTGAATTAGCCAGTCGCTCCTCTCTACTCTCTTACATTATCCTAAACCAGTGCCTTGTCATTTCCACTCATTCACCTTGCATCCATCGTCCTGCGTCATCCCAAACTCACAACAGCTTAGGCGAGCATCCTAGAGACGTATACGCCAGGAACTGAGACGATTCTGCACCAAGAAAATGATGGATGGACTACCATCAGCGACGGGCAGAATCGGCCCATGGCCCTGATGCTGGGAGGGAGTGTCAATTTTGGTACCAATATACAGAGCCGCTCAGCTGTCCCTCTCAGCTCTGGGTACCGTTCCCGGGTGTTTGAGGTTGAAGCTGGTGTGGCTACGGCTCACTAGTGGACTCGGCATCATGTCCCTCATGTCCACCCCTGTAATGTTCAGGCTGCCACTGGCGTAAGCCGGTGTCAGGGGCATGTAAAGCGGTAGAGGGGCTAGTCCCTTCGGGCCTCCCACTGGAGGGGCCTTAATGGGGAGGAGTTTGCTCCCATAACGCATTAACCACCTGCTTGGAGCATCTCCTCTCCTCCAGTACCTCGGGCGAGGGGGAGCCCGCGGTCTCTGATCTGCTGGGTCATCCCGTTGGTCCTTGGCCGCCCCCATTGGACTGGTGTCGGTCTCGAGGGGGTCGTGGGGCCCGCTGGGAGGTGGAGCCCGGGGGAAGGTCAGACCCCGTCGGGTTGGAGCTCCCTTCGGGGGGCCTGCTGATAGGCGATAAGCCTCTAAAGCAGTTTCCACAGCACTTACCTGTCCCTCTCAGCTTAGTAGGTACCTACCTACCACACCTTTTCTGAACCCATGGATATGAGCGATGCAGCTGACGTCGCAAGATCCGGCACTCAATTCTCCGCCTCCTCATCTGCCTGACCTGACATCCGTTCACACTATATTTGGAGCATAGTGTCAAGTATCCAATGCCTTCTAAACCAACTGCAAGTGAGTGACGGAAAAATCCATTTCAAAGTCAAGGCCTAACTTCCCTTTCACCCCTGCATCAATAGTACCATCGAGTCAGTTGAATTCAAGTAGGTCACCTACTATTGATCAATTATCCACTCGACCAGGTATAACGAGGCAGATATTGATAGGCGAATACAGGCAAGGCAATTCCCAGCTAACCAACACCAACGGGCGCTGGCCAACGATCCTTGGCATGGTACAGCGGCCAAGAGGGCTGAGCAAATCACGTGCTTCGGAGCTCCCAGGCGTTTGCAAGAGAGAGGGCTGTTTTGGAGGCTGAGGTTTTCCCTGTCAAGTGTGTGGGAGGACTGGAATGTCTCCAGACTGCACATATACGGCGTTTGCCGCCTTCACAGCAGCCCCGGCAGGCAGCAATGGGCACATACGGGGATCACTAGCCAAGCAACAGCTCCCAATAAGTGTCCTCATGGACCCTGGGGTTCCTCATAGCAAGGAGCACTTGAGCCGTTGCTCCCGCCCGAGATAGAAAGCCTCCATTCCCATGCTCACTTCATGGGTGAGGAGCTCCTGGCAGTGGTAGGCAGTGTCTGGAATCACAATACTTTCCTGTGCAGTGGTGTTCTTTGGAGTTAGGAATTCCACCTACCTACCAAAATTAATCCTCAATGATATGGTAGAGAGTAAAATGGATGGCTGAAAAGACTGGACGCCAGAGGTTCGAAGACAGGTCGCCCTCGAATAACATGAGGACGTGAAGTCAGCGCTAAGCGAACGGAACCTGGAGGACATGGGAAGACCGCAGTTCTTGCTGCAAGCTGACAGAGACAATCCAAGTAAAGGCAGCAAAAGTACAAAAGAAGTGAGACTTGAAAGGACCACCTTTGTTCATTGTAAAATTGAAGCTTGAGATAAATTGATCTTCTCTCACTTGAGACAAACACAAAGCGAATCAAAAGGAAAATGGAGCCATGTGACCCGACAGACTCTGGTTTTGTTCAAACTCCAATATCCTTTGAGTACCACTCGGTCGATTCTCTACGCCAAAAGAAAAACAGTCCTTTCTGAATCAAAAGCTCCAAACCCTCAGGTATCGTTTGATCCCTTCTCATACCAAATGACGCACCGGTATCGCATTACACTCCTGATCTGACGCCGCTTTTGAACTTGTTTGGACACGTACAGAGCAGTTTATTGAGATTTTAGTGCTCTATAATTGGCTGCAACTCGAAGTCTGGGGCCCACGTGGTGGGAACGGTTTTAACGGCCTGTTTACAGAATCCGTCTATTTTGCTCTTCGGCAATAAAAAAAAAAAAAAAAAAAAACTTGGGGTGGGGCCGAAAACGGAAATACGCGTTAACCAGGATGGAGGCAATATGACAGGAAGCAATCACAAATTTCAACACAGACCCCACTTGGACTGCCAATTTTCATAAACAATAATTGTTTAATAGAATTATTCTCCCTCCAGTATCGCGTGTCCTTTTATAAAGCCTCCCTCGACCTTCGACCTTTACCTACCAACCTTCCAAATACCAAGTTCATTAGGGAAAATGTCAGACGGGGTTTCCTTGTTCCTGTCTAGGCTTTGACCTCTTTCAGTCAAAACCAATAAGTTTTTCAAAAGGACCCAGGACCATTTTGGCAATTCCTTTGGTACTTTCCGTATGACCTTTAAAGGGAAATGTCAGAGGTGATATTTTGTGGGAGAATTTCATTTTCATGATTTGAGGGATAGTACAGCAAAGACAAGTCTGCCACGACGCATACATTTCACTATCTGAATCTTTTTAGCTGATTCGCAGAGCAGTTCTAGCCGTTCAGTAGATGGACATGAGTGCCTTTTGCAAGGATTGTCAGTGGAGCTACGGTTTCCAAAAATCATTCAGAAACGTCTGGCATCGATTCCGAAGGTTCTGCTATTTTTTAAAGGAATTCCAAAACTCATTCCGACGGCCTCCTTGTTCGTGAAATGTTACGCATGCGCATTTTATTCCCTTCTTTGGTCTCGTTTCGGTATGGAATTTTAAACCATGTGAAAATGGGAGGTTCGATTCTAGTCCAGTCATTTGACTGGAGTTTACGTAACAAAATCGAGGTGGTAGGTTTTTATAAATTGATCAACGGTTTTTTTTGAGTAGCTGAATCTTGAGATGTTGCCTCCTAGCTGGTCGGCGTTGTCACAAAAAAGGCTTTGTTTAAACGTCGATTGGGGCCTTCAAAATGGTCGGAATTGGAAGTTGGGGGGGTCATTCGACGCAAGATGGTTACGTAGGATCTTTCGTTTCCATGATATAAGCAAAAAGGCGAGACAACGTCCAAAATTGGGAGGTTTTTTGCGACGCCTACCAGCTAGGAGGCAGCAAACTTCAGATTCAGATTCAGGAACTCAAAAACCCTGTAAATCAGTTGAAACCCCTACTATGTCCATAGAACGAAAACGTCAAGAACACCAGGTTTTTCACTGGATTATTTCTGGAATCGTTAGAGTTGTGATTCCATTCCATACGGCCAGAACTGCTCAGCGAACTCATCTACTTTCAACAAGCGTCAACATGCTAACCTGAGGCCCATGAGGGGAAGTTCGGGGTCTGACGTGGCGAGAGCGTCGTCGATGGATTCACACCATTCTGGGTAGCAGGCTCTGAACTCGCTAAACCCATCTGCAAAAAGAAAATTTGAAGACATGATTAATGTAACAGCTAAAGAAGTATAACAATGCACACTGTAGTGTGCAAATGAAAGAGTGGGGGATAGAAATCGTCACGAGGTGAGTCAACATTGTACGGAATGAGGCCTGGCGGCACGATGAATTCGGGAAATTTGGAACCGCCTGCTATCCACTGATTTTTGGTGGATGCCCTGACAGATGCCGAGTGGCTGAAATATGAGCCGCACATCCACACCTTTGCTTCAATTCGGCCCAGGCTTCATTGATCTAGACCATGCTGTTTAGGGTTGGATTCGGCAAGGCAGCAAGGGCGATGGCCGCGTCCGCCCGGGGGATCCCGCAGGATTTTGTAATCAATAAAGCATGTTGCTTGCGTTAATAAAAGTAATTTCTTTACAAAAACGCTGCAAAATTTGCACAAGGGTTTATTGGTTTCGATATAGGTTAATTGCGCAAAAATTAATTCTGTGTCATTAGGAAAATAATTAAAAAAAAAAAAAAAAAAATCTGAGATGTTTGGACACATGTGGGACCTCGAAAAATGGATTCTGCGTCCAAAATTACTCGGAAAACTACACTTCATTAGACCTCCTGGGATCCTTCAAAAGCCCCATGAAAGCCCCATAGGTCCTGGATCGGATCGTCCTGGGACCCCAAAAATGAATTCTACGTCCAAAAATACTCCGAAAACGACACCTAACTCTACCCCCTCCTGTAGCCCCATTTTACCTCCCATAGCGCCCCACGGGTTTGGGCGATCGGCTAAAAACACTAAAAAGGCACAAATGCATGGTAAAACGAGAATTTTGTCAACATTTCTATTTAAAATCAGAATTTTGATTTTTAAAAACGCCTACTGCCCAAAGCGGCCCGGACGGCGGACGGACATTGTGTGTGTGGAATCAGACACAGAATGAAACAGAAGACATCCTGAAACGTATAATGATAAATTTAGAGGCAGATCGGTCTGAATTAGTGGCATAGATTGACTACTGTTTTCAAAAGCTGGAAAAACTCAGCTACAAGAAGGCGTTGGTGGGTGTTTTTATCAAAGATTAGAGTCTACAAAAACTGATTCTTTGGGGCCGACTTTCCTAAAATTAATTCACTGAATCCTATTCAGAAACGATTAAAAAATCGATACTCTGATACCAACTCGACATCACTACTACAAACGAAAATTATAATAATAATGTTAATATAAAAATTATTGCATTATTTCGTCATTTCAGTCAGCAGACGTTTAAATAGATAGCGCGTATCATTACTATTAAATTATCAGAACTAAGTCGATTACCCGGTAGTTGGTCAATACAATCAAGTTTTTGTTACATTATTTCACCGCTCGTTTCATTCATAGTTTGAAGTGTTGAATGAAATCAACCGGGTTCTTGCAGGTACAGCCGAGATAACGGTGTTTGTTATACGTCAAATTAGAAACGTTTTTATCTGCACTGGAGCCGGCTGCGGAGAGCCCCCGCCCCGCCACAACAAACATCGAGGAGTGATCACACACCCCTGTTACATAAGTCGGATGAGCCGTTTCCGGCAGGCGGTCCGGCACGGAATTATAATCGGGAAACAGGATGACAACCACGTCCCCTCCCATAGAGACAGAACTAGAGAGATAGTTTGTTCGTCGTTCAACGGGAAATTTGAGCTAAAGGACGAAAGTTAGCGTGATCCATGATGGAGGTGACAGATAATGAAAAATATGATTAAAGAAAGAGTAAGATTAAATTGATTTCCTAGTTTTCTAGTAAGTAGGGTGTTCAATTCCATCTGGGTCTCTGTCAACTCTTCCATCCGTGACAGTCCTCAAAGAAAAGCAAAATGCTCTCGGGTCTGAACCATCTGACTTGGTGGGTTATGACTGAACACCATCCATCTACAGCTCTTCTGGCAGCATCAGTCACCAACACGATGACAAGTTAACGTGATCAACAATCCTGTTGTGGCTTGAGTGGACATGGGGACTTTCCCACCAACTTGCGCTGTCAGACAGCCTAGCCTGAGGGTAGAGATGTTCCACCCATAAACCGAAGGACTGCTTTCGTTTCGCAAGAGACAGAGCAACACGGAAGGATAAGGCGTTTCTCAAACGGCGTCAGAGAAACCCGTTGGAAGTCTTCTGACAACACTGACATCAAAGCTGCATTTTTGAAGCGTAGAAATAAGTACCTACCTACAAAATGAAAAAGATCTGCTGTTCGAGCAACTCCTGTTCATTGACGAATGCTCAGCAGCGCCCTCTGCACATTGCAATCTTGTCCATCATGATGGTCTGCAGCTATTTGTCTTTCGGGTTACTCGTACTGTGACCCAGACATGAAACATGCATTTATGGTGGTCAGGAGCTCTCGGTTCAAAGTTTTGTTTTTCTGAATACCCAATACGTCTCCCACCCTGAAGATGTGTGGTCTGACGTCCTCATTCGGGAATGCGTACACACTGACGGCCAACATATCCTGCCCATGCACCACGATCCTTACCAGCATTATGCATGGGAGACGTACGCGACGACGCCAATTGCCAATCCATCACCTCTGCCATCTTGGGCCCTCAAGCAGTTGATCCTGGATCTGAGACCAAACCCTGTACATCTGTCTCACTGTACAGCCAACCCCTGAGGGGCAAATACGTCGACTCTCTGCTTCGCAATGCCTTAGCTGGTCCTCCCAGTCTTACCTTGGTGTCCAAGCTGGGTTCTTCCCATCTTCGTGTGATTCCTGACCGTATTGTAAGATCCCTGATGGAGTAGCCAGGTTCCTTGGTACCCCATGTGTCCTGACACATATCCCTGTAATATTGTTCAGCGGGCGGCCCCAATGGAGGATTGGTTGCCAATTATATGGAGTATTTTTCAATGTGTTGTGTTGAGCTTGAAATTATAGTTCAGGTACAAGTTTTGTTGTGGAACCTGGTTGTTGTTACTCGCCGCATAACAATATTATGGACTTCGAGGACGCTGAAGCCGAGTCCAAGGTCAAAACAAGCGCAGGGTCCTACTCGGTCTAAAGGCGTTTTACCACCACTGACGTTCGGCTCCTTTCAAAAATTCCAACGTACAACAGGTGTGATGGGGAAGGGGTGATAACATCAGATAACGCAAGGTCAATAATGCATCAGCCGTTAAAGCTCCCAAACAACGAAAAGCTCTTTTTTTCATTAGCACAACCTGAGAAAGAAATTTACGACCGACTCCTCCCCCGTTTTGAACAGAAAAATACGAAAATTTCCCAGAAAAAACTCACCTTGCAGATAAACGACGTCGCAGCCATCTTGACCCAACCTCTTGCTCAGCGTGTTTATAACTTCCGACCGCTCGGCGTTTTCGTCGTACAAAACGAACAAGTTGTCTTTGTACGAGTTGGCGATTTTGTCCCGGAGTCGACGGCACTTAATCGTCGACACGAGGTCGATTTTGCCGGCGGCGAGTCGGCGCAACATGATAGTCGGAATGGAGAAGTTGACGGCTTGCCGAATATGGTTTTCGCCGAACTCGTTCGAACTCCGGCAGTCCAAAATGACCAATTTGGAACTGTCGCCGCGAAGCTCCTTGTAGAGCCAGTCTTTGCTCACCGTGCGATCCATAACCGGAAACGGAAATGAAAGGAAACTTCGGAATGCGAAGACTCCCCAAAACAAACAAAAAAACCGCTCACCAAAAAAACAACCTGTAGGGCCTCACACCTCTACAAGGAATATCCGTTTTACACTAACACTGCTAACACTACCGCGTCATGAATTCATCTTGGGATGAGCGAAATTTTCGAACAGTTTTTTTTCTCTTGATTTTTGTAGTCCTCCGGAAAGTAACGTTCTTTTCGGGGGAAGGGCCACCGTGCACCACGAACTCTAGCGGACGACTGGTCGAGTGAGAGGGGGACGCTCGCCATGGTGGAAGGAAAATCGGTCGGCGCAGTGTGGCCAACGTTTGAATTTGTACATTTGAAGTTCAAATGTTGAACAGTCGGAAGAGGCATTCGTTTGAGGAAGAGCTTAGACAGGAGAATATGAAGAGGTCGAGACGACGAAATTTGCACGCCTCACGGGGGAATTTGGGTTTGAAAAGGTAATATAAAAATAAAATAAAAAATATAAACGAACAAAATTTTTTTTCTCGGAAATCTACGGTTTTTGTTGGGTGGATTTGATTCGGAGAAGTCTGATTTTTGCTTATCGGCCGTGTTGGGTGTCGGCTAACTAGTAGGCCAGTCGCCAAAGGGTAGGGGGGGGGGGGAGAACATACAGGTTGCTCGAAGATTAATTGGGTGTCATTAAGAGAATATTATTGAGAAAAAAATCAGCATAATGTTTGGATAGATGTGGGACCTAAAAAAAAGAAAGGATTTTGCGTCCAAAATTATTCGAAAAACGACACCTTATTTTACCTCCTGCGATCCTTCAAAAATCCCACTTGCTCCCCATACATCACCACGGTGAAATTGGGTCGTTCTGGGACCCCAAAAATGGATTCTACGTCCAAAAATACTTCGAAAACGACACCTAACTCGACCCCATAGGCGAAACCATTCAAAAAACACTCCCGTAGCCCCATGCTCCACAGGTTAGGGCGATCAGGCTGAAAACCTTGCGGGCACAACTAGATGGTAAACTGAGTAGGTATTTTGTCAAAATTGTAGATTTTTTAAAAACTTCCTACGGCTCAGACGGCGGACGGACATTTCGTTTTTCGTATCTAGACCTCTTGAAACGAATGTCAAATTTTGAGGCCGATCAGAATTTTCAACCCCCGTCGCGATTACATACCAAAGTCTATTATTCCAAGAATAACAAACCCAAATGGAAGCAAAAGTTTTGCAGGGAGAACTTTTGGCGGCCAAAAAAACTCGATTTATTCGAACATTTTATAGTTTTTCATTTATAATTCGAAAACTATGCATCGCAGAGAAATCTTTTCGTATACAAAGTTGAAGTGCGTACAATTCTTCGTCGATTGACATCCTGATACATTTAGTACGTACCTACGTACGCCACCCCGACTCGATTTGGACCCGATGAAACTGCGGTATTTCACTGGCGACGGTTGGCAGCTCCGGTTCCGACGAGGCCGCGGGTCGAGCTTACCGACTCGGGTCCCGCCATGAGACGCCATACGCCTGCCGGGAAGGTCCTTAAGGTCCGTGCCGTTCAATGGCGCCCCGCTTCTCCCTGAGACGCCCACGCCCCCCTCCTTCCTCCCCACACCCTATCGGCTTTTGAAACACAAAAAGACGTATGATAAATTGAGGAGAAACGATGGTGGAGGCCGAGGACGATCCTCATTTTGGCGCAATATTCTCATTCTCAGTTTTCGCGATGGGGGTTTAAAATTTAAATCGGCCTCAAGAATTGACTTTACGTTTCATGAAGTGCAGATTCCAAAAATTAAATGTCCGTTGGGCAGGAGAATTTGTTTAAATCTGCAATTTCGACAAAATACCTACTAACTTTTCCCATCTACCTAGTTGTGTCCGCGAGGTTTTTCTCTCTGACCGCTATAACCCGTGGGGCTAAAAGTGGGAGGGGTTCTTGATGAGTTTCTGATGATTCTGAGGTTCTGAAGGATTTTTGAGAGTATGGTGTCCAGTAAGGTCGTTTTCGAAGGTTTTTTGGGGAAGGGTCAATGGTGAGGAGCTTTAGGGCTTTCAACCCTTTCATGACCAGCGACGAGATATCTCGCGAGAAGAAGTGGCCTCCCGGGACCATATACGAGATTTCAAGCAAGAAGAAGTGGCTCATCTCGTGAGGAGCTTTGATTGTCCCTCACCAATAATTCCCACCACAGTATTAACTCGTCTAAAGGATATGGGGAGGGGGGGGGGGGGGGGGGGTCTGGCGCGCGGCCTTGCGTACGGCTAAGGGATAAGTACCATGATCCTCTCCAGGGTCATTTTTACCCCAAATTTTTGATGGCCACAATGTGAAGAGATGGCCTAAAAAAAGTACCTATATAAAAAACAGCCCAGTTTCAATACGGTACCCAATTTCCATCTAAATGAGCTCCTTGAATTTTTTTCAAGGAAAGGTCGTGCTTCAAAAGTTACGAAAATGGGTCAACATTGCAGAAAACCCGTCACTATTATTTATAGGGCGTTAGGGAAAATATAATATTTGAATTCCGAGGTCTAGAGGGAGTACATGACGTGGGCTGCCTCGTCATCTTTTGACAGGCCGAGATGTCTCTCGCTCTGTCGCATCTTTGCAAGTTAGCCAACTTTGCTACGCGAAAGAATCGAGGTAACCATCAGAGGTCGTTAAAAAAATCGAGCATTGAGGTTATCATAGAAGGTTATTTGAAAATAGACCCGGGCCGAGATTTTATTCTGATTCCATTCAGATTTATTATTCAGCACTCTGGCGGCTCCCTGCCAAACTACTCGATGCCCAGCGAGGTGAGGTGTGACGTCACGTGCCATCCACTTTCAGTTAAAAATCTTCAACGTTTCTAAAACAGTTCTGCACGTAATTATGCATATTTTCGATCTAAAAATGTGTGTAGGGGGGTTTTCAAAGAAGAAGAGTTAAGGAACCCTTAAAAAACGGACACTTTGGAGTAGGCGAAGGGGAGGGGGGACAAGAATTTAGACTACAACATCGAGCTCATGTTCGGCGCATGAGTGGGGCGAGCCGAAGGAAAAGCCTAGTAAAGCACGAAAAACATTTAACAATTAAAAAACAAAACAAGGACAAGACAGTGTTATTCAATCAAAACATACATGGCTTCAGAATTCAAAATTTGACTAACTAATCATATTTTTAACCACTTATCACTCCTCTGGTTTGTTCATGCGATGGGGCCCTCCACTGCGAATTCGACGCCTTCCTCAGAGCAGCAGCCTACAAACTGGTGGAGAAGTGGGTAAAACCGTACTCCCAAGTGGTCGGGTGGGCTCGAGTTTGAGTCTAGTTCGCCATCATAAGGGCTGTTTCCCTACGGCTGAGAGGAGCTCGGCGGAAGTTGAGAAACTTGGGACCGGAGGACGGGGCTGGACTTCCTGATGTCCAGGACTGAAGCATGAACTGTTCGCGTTGCAGTTATTGTTGTTGTTGATTTTCACTTATTTCATTAATAAATAATTAATAGTGAAAAATAATAAGATAAAAAACGATTAATTATGAAACAGTTATGCCCGACGATAGAGAAAAATAATTTTTTACGCTCAACCTGAAAAAAAAAAGTTTTGTTCTATGAGCTATTTGCTACAGGTTTTTACGGTACCTGTAAAATGCACTCAAGTGGATACAGTACTTTTTGCAATGCAACCTCCTCATTTGTTAAAATAATGTCGCCAGAGTACAAAAAAAAACAAAAGGCTACAAGGTAGGTACAAGAAAAAAGGGGTAAAAAAACAAGTTGACAACAATTTCAAATCTCAAGGCAGGAGACGCCTTGGAAGTAAATTGCTCCATGCTAGAAGAGAACAGTAGAATCATTATGTCATAATGAAGGGTCAAATCAATAGTAAAAGTGTAAAAGCCCGTAAGTTTAATTAAAAAAAAAAAAAAAAAAAAAAATGAAAAAGTAGGCAAGACCGAATTATTTTTTCGATTTTCTTTTTTTCCACTTACGGACTTTTATACTTTTACTATCGAAATAAAACACAAGGGAGGGCACAGAGTTTAGGAATCACCAGCTGCCTTCATCCCCTCCCCATCCCTGGATCAGCCACTGCCTTCCACTTTGTGCGGCGTTTCCTCTCCATCGGCTCAACCTCGTTCGCTCAACCCCCCAACGGCTCTTTCGATTTCAAAAAGGGGGGCCCCATTGATGATTCCCCCCAAGGCGACGGGGGCCGCCCACTACTACTCGTCGAGAGCGTGGGCGTGGGCTATGGAAGGGGGGGGGGGGAAGGTATCGATTGTATTTCTGTGCAAGTGCTATTGTAGGGCAACGGGGTGTGCACTTGTAGGTGTATTACATGAGTGGGGGAAGAGGGGAGGGCGTGAATGGAACAGGAAACGCCGAAGAGGGGACGAGCAGAATCACTCAACTTGATTCATCAATATCACACAACGCCAACTACTACCGACATCCTCGAATCCCAAACAAAATCCTCATCAGAAACTCCCATCGCTAAACGAGCAATAAACACACAAAAACACTTTTTTTTTTTACGAGAGATTGTATTTTCACCGACCACTAACGTACAATACTAATTTATTATACAGGCAGCGCAATAATTTTAAACCTACAAAAAAAATCTCACAAAATTCGTCACTAAATGACCAACACTCCAAAGAGAAACCTTTTCAAAAAAAAAAAAAATGTACAAAAAATTCGAAATAAATACATAAATCGGCCGAAAAGTACGAAAAATCGATAAGAAAAACTATAATATCGAACATAGCACAAAGCTTACACTAATCAATCACAGAAACTTCTTTTCGTTTTGAGAAAATCTTCCTTTTTATTTCATTTTCTTTCGATAAAATCCATCGGACGCGGTCTACACACATTAATATTTCACACAAAATCTTATCACATTTAGAGAAGTGTACAAAACTGAAAAGGATGACATAAAAGAAAAAAAAAAGTGATGCATACCTACCTACAGGGGGGAAAAATCGCAAAAACAGATTTCCTCAAATACAAACGTATTCGAACGAATCCAAATTCATCAACACCGAAAAAATTTACAACTACTTTTCGTTATAATATCAACATTCTTTATTGCGCGTTGATGATAACAGTACTTTCTGAGCAAAGTTCATGCGGGGAGGTGAAAGAAAAAGTGACTTGCATCGTTTGACATGGCAACGAAAATTTGCGTTCAAGAAAAATCACCGAGAAACACTTAAGTAACACATACAGGACGATTGAGGGTTGGCGAAATTGGTGGGGAGAGGCCAATGGTTGTCAGCACTGAGGTAGATCCTCTCAATGAAACGGTAATCGGGGGAAAAATCCTGCAGGACGGAAAAAAATCCCCAAAAACAAAAATTGTTAAAATTAAATAAAGGGAAAATGGAAAAAGGGGGAAATCCGTTTCCACAAAATATTATATTTCATAATAATAATGAAAAATAAAATCCAAATATGGTTTTTCGCCAGGAGGTATATAAGCCCGGACTCTGAAAAAACGAGTGTAGGGGAAAAGGGGGAGCCTGGGGACAGCTTTGAGCCAGCTATTGAAGATAGGCCCTCGATCCTTTTTTCCCCGCTGAAGGGGCCATACGAAAGAGATATAAAGGCATTTTTCCGAATTTAAGAGCGAAATAAACTATAATTGTGAACACCAACTCAGGCAAAGTTTTCAATGTTGGAACTTTAAAAGACTCGTCAACGGTTAGTCCTACAGAAAAAATATCCAGGACCAATATTGTAGGAAATGTTGTCAGCTACAACTTTTAAGTAGGTATACAATTTTCCAATCCAAACTACAGCCCCCGAGATATACACGAAAAAGTAAAAAAGACATTAAATGTGACTTTTTTAAACTTTTTCGTGCTTTTTAAATTTTAGAGCTTCCCCTCTCCACCCACAAGGTTTTTGTTTTCCCATCATCGAGATATGTAAAAGAAACGACCCGCTGAACAGATTTTTTTGTCTAATTTGACTGGGCTATTCAGTCAACACTATTTCCGGTGAATCCAATGAAACAGTGTACATTGCATTGGCAACACTGGGCTTGTGACTTCTCAATGATGCATGCGCCCATCCGTGAATTTTGTCAAGTTGGCAACACTGAGGGGATTGTGAAAGGACCTGCCAATGAAACGTTTGCGATATTCAACGTTTTTTCAGCGTTGGCAACACTGAGAGGTTAATGATTTCTCAATGACGCCCCCCCTTCACCGCAGTTTTGTCAACATGGCTCACTTTCGCCACGGCCCTATCGCCAATAATTTACAGGTTTGACGGAAAGACCCTGAACCGCCCATTTTAATCTCACGCTTTGAAACAACAACACCTAACTAGCTTCAGACTATGAAAGATACAGCCGAATTAAATATCAAAAGTTGTCGACACTGAAGAGACATCTACGAGGGGTGTCAACCCGGTGGGGTCCTCAAGTGCACTCTCAGACGTAGGAAACCCACCCGGATGATTCCCTTGTTCGAAAGTTTGCTAAAAAGATCAATTCGTATAATAAATTACTCATAAATTACGACAGAAAAATAATAGGAACTGAAACGTTGAAAGTGGAGAAACCGATTCAAATACGGGAATTTCGAGCAGATGGCCGCATGATGGAGTATGGCCGAGGGCTGAAGGATGTTTCGTTCGAAGGCAGCCGGGTGAAGCCGATCAGGTTCTCAAGGTCCATGATCATGTCGACCGGGATGACTGCAAATGTACATTATTAGAAGGTATGTTAAATCGACTTGAAGCAGGTGGTTGGCCTGGTACACAATTTGAGTTCTGACCTGGGGCTCCTTCGACAGACGGCACTTTGTGAAACATGGATCGAGGAGGCGGTGGTTCCAGCACGGCACACGGCGCTGCACTCCTGAGCTCCTTCGCTTCCTTTCCGGCCGGACACCAAGGCCTGACGGTAGCCATCGGAACCTGAAAATGAGCGAGACCAGATTAGAAACGAGCACCACTTCATTGTCACCGTGGCAATAAACACAATGAAATCTAAGCAAATCCCAAACATCAATCGTGTATGTTCGAGTAGATCGCAAGTAGAGAATTAGCCGGTAGATCTTAAGTAACCTTCAACCATGTCGACCTTGAAATTCACCCACCACCTCTCAAAACACCTCATGGACGACCTATCGTTCTTGACCGAAGAGGATCTGGCATGGCAGAAAAGCAAACCCATTCCAGACCTGGACAAAGCGTACAGGCTGATGTCGACGTTGTTCATCAAGTACATTTTGATCGCCAATTCCTTCGTGAAGTTGGCTAACATGACGGTCACCTACCAGAAGAGGGAGAGGCTGAAGCCGGTACTGTCCAATTTGCACGGGAGGATTTTGGAGTTGGGAGCAGAAATGGCTAAAATGCAGAAGACTGATTTGCCATATTTGGATAAGATTTTGATGAGTATGGAAATGAGCAGGAGGGACATCGAATTGGAAATACCAGAATACTACAGATTGGAGAGAGCCTTTGTAGTGGGGGAGTTTTTCCGGTTTACGGAAAAAATCAAAGATGGTATGGTTTTAAAGCAGTTCCCCAAGAAGCCAGTGCCTGAACTGACTTTGGATTTGAGAAAATATCACCAGTCTGACGTCAAACTAAAGGAAATAATCGAAGCCGAGGCCGAGGGCAGAAGGATTGAGCAGAAGATAGCTGAAGAAAGGCAAAGGGCGATGGGAAGACGGGGACACGAAAGGCTGAAGAGCCCTGGCGCGAAGCGTCCTCCAAAGTTTGATTTGTCCACGGGAAGAGGAGAGATCAGGAAGATTATGCAGCTGATGGGGAACAAGAGGGAGAGGGTGAGTTGATGGATCGGACGAAGGTTGGCCAGGGTTTGTAGGCTTATCCAGACAGCTGTAGGGGTTGTGAGGTAAGTCCCTTCAGGATGCTGGAAAGAAGCGATTAGCCTGGGCCTACTTGAGCCAAGCTGATGGGACGTGCTTGGCCAGTAGCACAAGTAGGCTGCTGCATCAAGTGGTGGTCAATGGCTCGGCATATGGAGATGTCTTGAGTGGTCCCTGATCACAGAACCTGGCGCTGCCTGGCAATCCTCGCGGCTCATGGTGCAGTGACCCGGAGGGGAGGTCTCAGCAAAGCAAATGCTTTGGAGCTGCCCAGCGTTTGTGAGAGTCGTCTGGAGGCCGAGGGTTTCTCACGATGGACTGGAGCAGTCTCCAGTGCGTCTTTATTCAGGGCATGTCTTGCCTTTGCACCAGCTGCCCTGAAGCCCTGGCAGACAATAATGGGCTCGGTTGGGGACGACAGCGAGCAACAGCTCCTACTAGTCGTCCTCACAGTCCCTGGAGTCTCTCCACATAACGTTTGAGCAATGGCTCTCACCCAGGATAGAGCAGGAGGCCGCCGACCTAGGAGGAGCTTGCAACTCACCAACTCACCACGTTAATTCCTCAATAAACCTCATTCTTTTACTTCCAGGTGTACCAAGCCATGCGGACTGTCCTCAAGCAACCAATCACCGAACTCTACGAATCCTGGAAATTCCCCCACGCCCGTGAAGTTGTCCGAGCACCGTACTTCCAAGGCAAGGAATACTTTCATGGCTACAACTTGCTCATAAACGTCGTCGCGTATGGCAAATTCATAACCGCCATTCATCTTCTGCAAAAGCACGAGCGAGCACGATACGGAGGGATCTACTTCATGATAATGAAAGAAAGAAATGAAAAGATGTTCGCCAAAGTGATGAATCGCAAAAAGGGAGTCGTAACGGTTTTTAAAACTGTGGACGATTTCCGTTATCCAATAGTCTTCCGGGATGCGAAGGCAGCACAAAGAAAAAGCGTGATGCAGGCGCCTGAGGACGTCAGACGACTTCATTTGACCGTCAAAGTGTACGGGTTGCTGCCAGAGACTTCAAGCAATCCCGAGTTGTGCGACAAATATCACCAGTACAAGTCTAAAATGAGGAAATTGGTTCAGAAAACGTTTGAAGACTACATTGAAGCAGAAGTTCGTGCCGAAGAGGAGATCACTAAATATGAGAACTGGAAGGAGCTCGATATCATAGAAGAGATCCTTGAGTATTTCCAAGATTGGCTCGCGGCCTCGAAACCGATGGTCGCCAAATGGGGGTGGGATCTTTTGGACATACCCGACCCAACCAAGAAGGTTTTACCGCCGCCAAACATCATCGCTGGGATACCCAAAGCGTTGACCGATCAATACATCAGGCAGAATTTCCCCGAGATCGACGACCCCCTCGTGCCCCCGAGGCCTCCCCCGTTGTCAGGGACTGCTTTGATCGTTACAGCCAACCATATCACCCCAGAGCAGTACATGGCTTGCAAGCCATTAGCCCTAGCCCGCCAAGCGATGCCAAAGGAAGCCAGAGAGGCTGAGATGAAAAAACAAAAAGAGCAAGAGAAGAAAATGAAAGAGAAGAACGAAAAAAAGGGTAAAGAGGAAGAAGGGTATAGACCGCAAAAGAGTCAAATCCCTTTGTTCGTCGTGCAACGGCTTCATGACCTCCGAATGGCTCACGAATGGGAACAAGTCGAAAGTCATCCAATGATAAGGCCAAAGCTAATAGATGAAGATGATATCGAATGGAGAACCGCCACCCGGTTCCATTTACAGCTGCGAGAAAATGTCGACAAACGAATGATAGCGTTGCAGAAGGAAGCTCGGCAGAAAATGACCAAGAAGCACAGGAAAGCGGAGAACCTGAAGAAGAGGAACCTGCCTGGTAAGTAAGTAACTTATCCAAACCACTACAGCTTCAAACACTGTTGACAACTTCATTTTCCAGCCATGAAAAAACCCAAAAAGGAATGGACCCTCAGCGACCAAGAAAAGTGGGAAATAGTTCACGCTCTCGCCCGCGAAGGTTATTTCTGCAACTACAGGAACAAAATCCTCTCCAACATGCCTGCCACCAATATTTTCTCCTTTTCGAACTCCGAATGGATCGAAGAGTATCTCACTGAACCGGAACCTGCTTGGGGGGATTTGTACCAACTTGTCAAACTCTGGTGCGTCCTCCCGATGGCCGACTTGAACGCCAGACAATATGGGCCTTTGGTGAGCGATTTTTACTACTCGATATTTTTCAAAATGTTCCTTTTCGCTTAGACGGTCGCACGTAAGATAATTTTTTGGAGTGGCTTTATTTTTTAGGTTAGCGCCGTGGGGTTTGTCGGTCCTAGGGAGGTTATAAACCGCCTCGTTTGCGCCGTAGCTCACGAAACGGGCTCCATCCTCATCCGGATCGACCCTCACCGCCCCGAAGGGGACGTTCCTCTCAACCAGTTGGCCAACATGATCACCAAGCTGGCCAAGGCTGCCCAGCCGACGATCATCCTCGTCGACAATTGCCATTTGGTGTATCGGAAAAAGGAAAAAGGCGTGCCGATGGAGCCGTCGCCGTACACGAAAGTTATCGCTAAGATAAAGAAAGGTATCAACAAGAAATTCAAGGTGGTCATGATCGGAGCGACTGACCGTCCCGACTTGACGAACCCGGGGAAAATGAGTAAAGTCTTCGACAAAGTCATACCATTCCCGTACAAAGACTACCACGGTGCGGCGGACTACTGGGGGCAATATCTTTTCGAAAATGATGCCCTAGCCTCGAATTTCCCCTACCCGACGTTGGTCGAGCCGACTAAAACGTACAAGATCCCAGAAATGACTCGGTTGATTACAAAAACCACCATGACCAACAAGCGAAAGGAAGATTTGGCGCTGGTCCCCTTGAAGATGGGCGAGTTCATCGAGCCCCTAATGGCAGCCAAAGCCGAGGAAGCCACTTTGAAAATCAACCCATCGGGATACGCCTGGGCCAGCGGCAACTACAAGACTTTTAAAGGCCGCAAGAAGATGTTGAAAGAGCAGCTCAACGAAAGGCTGGCAAAATTGAACGAAGGGAAAGACAAAAAGAAGAAGAAGTGATCTCGAAATGAAGCTTTCTTCGTACCTTTTTCAGCCCTCTGAAGCCCTCGACGAACACTTCGCACTTGCTCGGCGACCAGATGTACAAGCAGCGGGTCTCATAGAAATTCCTCATGTCTGCGCGGTCATAGTCACTAAATAAACATGAGTTATATATAAATAAACCATAGCAATTAGCAATAATTAATTCATTATTATCGACAGTGCGGTTGAATCTTCATATCTCCTTTTCGGGGAAAATTGAAAGTTTCTAAACGCTACGCATCCAGAAGGAGATCACGAGTGAAGAGTTCCTCCTGCGTTTTCAGCAGGACCGCAATCTCACTCTGTCAACCACAAGTCCTCGGACGGAAATTGACGGTCAATTATCTGCTCCATGTTCTTGGAAAACCCCCAAAATTGTTAACGACTACGGGCCGGTTTTTGAAACCATAGTCAAATCACCGCAAACGAGTGGTTTGGTGACCACCGTCACACGCGATTTTACAGCCGCTATTTTGTCGGCGTTTTTAGAACCATAGTCAGCGTTCCGACAGCTGACCACGCCGCTAAAATTTTGGCGCCTTGAATATTTTCCCTAGGTGAAATTTTTTCGTCATTGCGGGTTTTGACAACTCATTTGTGAGGAAGGAGTTCACATTTCCCGCTTCTTCTGCCTTCAACATGTCATTATTTTGAGCGTTATTTGAGCGAAAAAAGTAAACAATTATCTCCATCTCTTTCTACCACTCCGCACCCTCCGCCCCGCGGAGTCCGCGGCGGGCCGTCTCGTCAGTCAGTTGTTCCTCGTCAACCAATGAAAGCGGTAGTCACGGCTCCGTAAAAATTTGATCCCAGGGTCCTGCTGTGGTTACCGTTTCGTAAAAATAGCGGCCCGTAAAACGGTAACTAAGGTTCAAAAAACGCTTTTTCCGTTTTACAGCCGTCAGAGTCGTCTTTTACGGCCGTCAGAGTTAACTATGGTTTCAAAAACCGGCCCTACAAGAGATTAGTATTTTCTTGGCTGATAAGACTCGGATAGGAAAAAGCCGTGAATATTCTCGGCAGTATGAATCATCGGAACATCCAGACAAGGCGGCGGACAAGGTGCTGGTCCAAAAACACAAATTGATGCGGTCGGAAGAAAAAAGAAAAAGAGGAAGAGATTTGTGATAATACTTCACGGCTGAAAGTGTAAGTTTTGTAATGCATGTGCAATTATTTAAATAGGCTACGCTTCAGTGTCATCGGTTTCAGATGAATTACCTGCCTCTATCCACCTTCAGAAAAGTGTTATCTACTACACATTGTGAATTAATCTACGTCAAAAACAATATCCTAACATCAAATTATCAACATTCGCTCAAGTGATTTTGGGCAATGTGTTACCTATTCTTTCGCAAACCCTTTCAAAACCCTACTTTATAAATCCTTGAATTCTTAACTACTTATTTATCTTGCAGGAGTCTTCATAAAAGTCTTCCACACACTTGTGTTCTTCATGACCCGTAAAAATTGTGGCAGAAAGGGATTGAATTGGAGCGAGTTTTATTATTAGAGATCGCTCAATAGGTACCTACTATCAGATTGTGAGTTTTACTTTTTCGCAGCAGATTTCGCTCGGTTTCCTTTTTTTATATTTAATTTCCGTTGACCTGGAAATGAGCAAGGTGTCACTGTGCCAATCTATTGGGGTATTTAGAGCACGGTTCACCGGT
Source organism: Pilophorus perplexus (assembly GCA_955831195.1). Taxonomy (NCBI): domain Eukaryota; kingdom Metazoa; phylum Arthropoda; class Insecta; order Hemiptera; family Miridae; genus Pilophorus; species Pilophorus perplexus. Next base: position 6,979,135 of record OY037014.1, on the reverse strand, counting down.
CCATTAAACCCAGCAATCTCGTTCGGATCGTCTGGTTGAGTAAATTGCGCCAGTTGGGAATCGGAGAAAGCTCGCTGTTTCCTATTTTTCTTTTTGTTTATTATTTTTGGAATAATTGAACTGTGCTTTTGACGAAACCGTTTTCGGCAACAATTTTGATCAGTCCCAAAATGTGTTCTATGACACTCATGGGCCACAATCTATTCTCCTCAATTCGCCAGCCCGCCACGAGGCTTCACCTCCCACGAACCGGACCGTCCCATATCTCACTATCAGGCAACCTTCACTGATCGTTTATTAATTATGTGTTAAGTGTAATATACGCCGTGGCTCTTTTATTGGATCCACTGTCCAGGCATCCCTTGCCGGCAATTCGGTTAGGGACACCAGATCAGCGGACCCAATATTTTCGCGCGGGACAGCTGCGCAGGCCCCTATAGGTGACAATACTTTGCTATTAGGAGCCCTTCGTATGATTGAGTTGGACAGCCCAGCCTCCATTAGCGACAATGAGCTCCTTGAATGATTTTAAAAACATTTTCCTGGAAAGTTCGTGCTTCAAAAGTTACGAAAATGAGTAGGTAAACATTGCAGAAAATGCGTCTCTATTATTTATAGAACCTTAGGAAATATTTGAATTCCAGGGTCAGGAGGGGGTATATGACGTGGGCTGCTACGTCTTTTGATTGGCCGAGAGATGCAATTTAGCCAACTTTGCAACGCAAAAAGCCAACCCGGTACTTTTCCGTTATCCCCCCCCCCCCCCCCCCACACGATTTTGGTTGGCTTTAGGTGCCTTAAAGCCATCGGGAGGGGCGTGTATGAAACTCGAAATCGCGTGGGGGGGGGATATAACAGAAAAGTACCGCCAACCCCGAAAATCAAAACTCGGGGTAATCATCAGAGATGGCCATTCAAAAATTGAGCTTCGAGAGTTATCATCAAAGAAGATTATTCAAAATCGACCCGGGTCGAGCATTTTTATTCCAATTCCGTTCAGATTCATTATTCAGCACTCTGGTGGCTCTGTGCCAAACAACTCGACGCCCAGCATGGCGAGGTGTGACGTCACGTGCCATCCACTTTCAGTTCAAAATCTTCAACATTTCTTAAACAGTTCTGCACGTAATTATACGGATTTTCGAACTAAAAATTTGTGTAGGGGGGTTTTAACGGGTGATGAATCCGAATATGTTGTTAGAAATGATTAATTCCGACCTTTTCAAGGGGCCCATTCGCTTGTGGAAGCCAGTCAGTCCAATTTCAATTTAACTGCGAGCTTTGGGAGAACCGATACCAATCACGAAACTTCGTGTTTGATATTAATATTCAATTGGATTCACCACAGCCCCATTCCGAACCACATTGGTTTTTCAAAAAGATGCATGAGCGTGGTGTCTATCAAGATTGAGATTGATACCTCATGTCGAGACTGAATTCCACTTATTAGCGTTTAGAACGGATTTATTAAAGTTTGTTATTGTTTATTAATGTCTTCAATTTTTGCCCCCATTGTTTGTGCCCCCAGGCGCTGATGATCTGTAAAAGGGTGATAACTCCGAGTTTTTGTCCGCTTTTAAATTTTCAACTCGCTAAAGGATCATTCACTCCGTCTTTTGATCGACTTCTTCTTGGGGTGCCTCTTCAGACGGACAAAAGAAGTCATCAGTCTTTTTCGAAGGCATTTTGAGCCACTGCGGGCCATCCCACAATATCGACTGCATCAGTAATAAACAACCACGGCTCAAAGTGTCGGCTGGGCTGGATGTTCCTGGTATGAGGGGCCATCTATTGTCCCCGAAGAAGTTTTCCTTCCTGCTCCACTAGATACCAGGAGTGGAAGAATGGGCTTCTTGAAAAGGTCAGAATTCAGCATTTCTGACAACATATTCGGATTCAACGCCCTTTAAAACCCATAAACCCCAATTTTTAGTTCGAAAATCCGTGTAGGTACGTGCTGAGCTGTTTTCGAAATGTTAGAGACTTTGAAATGAACGCCCGGCATATTTGACGTCACACCTCGCCAGGCTGGGCGTCGAGTAGTTGGGCACTGAGCCGCCAGAGCGCTAAATAATAAATCTGAACAGAATCGGAATAAAAACACTCGGCCCAGGTCGATTTTTGAATAACCTTCTTTGATAAGAACCTCGATGCTCAATTTTCGAATGACCTTCAATAATGATTAACCCGATTTTCGACTTTTGGGGTCGACTTTTCGCGTAGCAAAGTTGGCTGACGTGCGTAGATGAGAGAGAGAGGGATCTCCTGGCCAATCAAAAGACGACGAAGCAGCCCACGTCATGTACCCTCTCCAGACCTCGGAATTCAAATATCATATTTTTCCTAAGGCCCTATAAATAATTGAAACGGGTTTTCTGCTATATGGACCCGTTTTCGTAACTTTTGAAGCACCACCTTTGCAGGAAAAACATTTTAAAAAATCATTAAAGGAGCTCATTTAGGCCTGGCTCTGTCTCCCAACCTCAGAGTTCTTCAGAGCTGAGGTGCATTGCTTCGCGAATTGAAGCAGTTATTGCCATTTTCTTCCTCTCGCTAACCCATTGACCACTAGCCTGATTGATTCATCCTTGCTGAGTCGTGACGATCCTTTGAAAGTTCAAAATTGGTCGGTAGCTTTGTGAGATTGGATTGAACTTGAAGCGCCCATCCTCCACGATGGATAATTTTGGAGATACGAGGATTCACCATTACACTGTCGTTAAACTCCCAGAACATTGATATTTGAGCATGACGTCATACTAACCGGTGCAAGACAGGATTCTCTGGAGGTTTCTCTCGGATCTCTTCGGCGTTCATCCTGATGAACAGTACGCCGAGGACGTCTCCAGTCAAATGGCACACCTGAAACGAAGCGCAATTTGTAGTGGTGACACCGGAAAAGGGGTCTTCACGGTTTCGTCGTTTAGCACTCAAATTATCGAAAGTGAAGCTTCAATGAGGACCAATGCACATGTGCTCCATCATTTTCCACGATTCAACCTTACCACGCTAGATGCGACAGAGTGCTACGTTTTTCACTTTTCGACGAGTCGACAGTAAAAACAAGAGAAGCATTGAACTCTCACTTTCAATTTCGATTCGACGAGCAAAGCGGACCATGAATACCCCTTGTTGCCCACTACGGGATACCATGAAACTCACTCTAACGGTTTCGGTGTCGTAGTCGCTGCAAAACCAAAAACGGAAACCCTCCAATTTGCAAATGAGTTGGGCGGCTTTGAAACAGAGTTGTTCTATGTCGAGGCTGTCCTGGCGTACTACAGCGCACAATATCCCCTGAAAAAAAGCGCTCAGTAAGTTCACGGAGAGAAAAAAGGCAGCGTGCCTGTAGTGAACCAGAAATACAAAATCGAAAAACCGTGAACTTAATGCAATTTCTCCAGTCAAATTAGCCCGAAAAAGGGCAAATAGAAAAAGCGTTTTCAACGAATTAGTGGTGGATAAATGAGCTTCAATATGTTCAATTAAGTTCACGTTTTCTCAATTTACGATCACTGTGCCGCAAAGAGTGACAATATGATCTTACCAATTTTATGGCTTTGATGTTCGCTATCATCTCCATCTGGGAGTAACTGGAGCCATGTGCGGTGATTGGAAGGACGCTCTGAAATCCCGAACCGTTGATGTCGTCTGAAAATGGTTGACGGTCATAGTTGAGCCTCATAATGGCACGTTTTTGAGCTAAACCTGCGACAAGCATTACCTTCAATGTCGGTGATGGTCGAGGTGATTTCCTGGTCGACTTCGATATACCGCCGGGTGAACTTGGTCGTACACCCCGGAACCGGTTGGTGGCCGAACCCGCGGTCCATTTCTTCCCGCATTTCCGCTGATGATATCAACACCAAACGTTAAATCGGTTGTTGTGTGTGTGTGTGGGGGGGGGGGGGGGGGGGGGAGTGACGTAACTTACCAGTCATTTCAAACGGCTTCTGCTGCTGGCGCATGCTCCTCGTTTGGATTGACCGGGCCGGAACGTTCTGACCGCTTTTGTTCAAAGGCTTCAACGGCGACCATTTTCCTTGCGACTTGCGACCTGCGGAAAATCACAATTAGTATTCAATTATTTATTGTAGTCAACTTCATACTCAATGCTCACCTCTTGGATTGGCGGTGACTTCTTCGGACTTCCCGCCGATCCCCGCCATGAATTTGGTAATGACTTTTTCTCTTTTTTCCGCTTCGGACTCGACTTCGACGCCTCCCAAGTCCCAATCGGCGATGATGGCTTTGACCTGGGGGGAACAGTTACTTAATTATTGAAGCCAACCAGCATCTAGCCAGGAGGGCCTCATTTCGCTGGGCCATTTATCATTTTAAAGAGCGCACGAGGGGCAGTGCGATCGACTTCCATCGGACGATAAAAGTGAAGGGGATATGTCGTCAGTAGATCCGCTCCCGAAAATGGAACTGCCTCTCCGACCTCAGGCGGCGTTCCATTCTCCCCTCATGTTGACAAAGCGGTGAAGATTCTTATCACGCTTCCCGAGCTTTCCAGAGCTGACCAAGGGATGCAAAGTTAGTCCCAAGCTGGCAAAGATGGTCACAAGCTTTCCAGACCTGTCCAAAGCTTGTTAAGCTTGTCCCAAGCTGACTAAGGTCTTCAAAAACATGCCATTATGGTGCCAAGCTGGGTAAGGGTTTCCAAGGCATGCCAAGATAGTGACAAACTTTATAGAACTATCCAAGGCTTGCTAAGTTGGTCCCACGCTGGCTAAGACAATTTTGTGCTCGAGAATCAACTGCCGTTTTTTGCAGTTTCCAAAAAAAGGAGTCGAACGCCATTTCAAGTTTGTCTGAAAAGGGAGTCGATCGCAATGCCCCGGCGCACAGTGCTTTTTTTCGCCAATCTAGCTGGACAAAACTCTAATTACAAGATAAAAAATTCGTTCCAACGCTGAAAATATGTGATTTGGCAGTAAATATGATTTCTAGGTTCCAGAGTCGATTGAAGCCATTCTCAGACCCCAAAGATGCTTGAATAAGCTATAAAATAACGATTTTTCAGTAAAAATTCCTCAAAAATTGTTATTATTTTACTGCAATCTCTTGTTATACAACTTGTCAGTCTAAATGTTATTGAAAGAATTTTTGGATGGTTGTTGGTTCGGATGGTGTTGGTCATGTCGTGACCAACCAACACCATCTAAACCACGAACATCGCGACACGATGAACAATTTGAAGTTACTATTACCTACTTCTCATAGCCGCAACGCTTATCAATTCTATAAAACATTCAAACATTTTTATCCCCGTACTTCAGCACTTTCCACCACGTCAAAACACGCAAAAATGCGAAAACATTCAACTTCAAAACACTGTATCTCATAAACCTGCAGGTTCCTGCAGCTCAAATTGGTCCAGTTCCATCCAGAAATAACTCAAGTTTAACGTGGTAAAAAGATCCGGTTGAACCGAGGTGCACCTCAGAAGTTGCAGTCCAATAACTATAGCTCTAACGACGTTTTTCGCTAAAAAAACGCAAATACTTCAAAATATCGTAAATTCCAAAAATTTCATAGAACCAAAATTTTTTAATGAGTTGGTACTCGTATAATGTACAACTTCACTTGAAAAATTTTTGGAAGACCCTAGGCGAAGCGGCCGGTGAATCACTTGCAGTTGAATGAACATGTTAATAAGATCGGCTTTAGCCAGACGATGAGTGGGGTTTCATCTCCTCTTAACAATGCATGATATGACACGATTCTGTGCCTTCTGAGCTTTTTCTCCTTTGTTTCTTACCTTGCCAACTATCTATGAAGAAACTCCAATAGTTATTTTGAAGAAGAAAAGAACTTTTTTTTGGACTTTTGTCCAGCTAGATTGGCGAAAAAAAGCACTGTGCGGCGCAGGGATGTGTATCGATACCAAAATATCGACGTTTCAACGGCGATATTTCGATAAATCGGAATATTAGCTTACCGTTGGGTTCGGTTCTGGCGGCGGCAGTTTGGGAGGCGGAGGCGTCAAATCGTCCACCTTTTTGGGCGACATGATGTTTGCCATGCTTTCAAAAAGATCCGGTTTATCTGAAACCCAAAATCACTTTTTACATCTCAACAACTACAAAACAATATAACACCAACCAACACGTACCAGTAACTTCCACGGGACGAATGTTTTCACTACCCACAAGCTCTTCGTCGCTCCTAAATTCGTACATCTTATCAGCTAAGCAACGTCTGCGGTACAGTTTAAATTTAGGTTCACAGCACAACTCTTCTGACTCCATAAAGTCATACACCTGTTAAAAAAACACCGTTACATGACACTGCAATGTGGCCAGTCAGTAAAAAAAAATATTAGAATTGGTGTAGTGTTGCGTTGGTAGCAATGGTTGGGCAAAACGTACATTTTCAGCCTTATCTAGTGGCCTGCGAGCGCCTTTTGATTTTTGTAATATACTACAATTATTCAATCTAGAAGAGGAAAACCACCTGAAAAAATTACAACGATAATGACGAAACTTAATGACATTAATGAAATTATTTCTTATTGTGTTGAACGACTAACTTTTGCTTGGGCCTGTTCGCTTCCGGATTTAAAAGTGTAGCGGCCCAGTCACCACAGCCTTTCGAATTCGAACCTTTTTTCGCTAATTTACAACTCTGCAACAATGTCACATGAAATTTTTGTTGAGTTGGAATGAATTTAACGAAAACATCCACTTACTGTAACATAAACTTACCGTTGTATTGAATTTTTCAAGATGCGTTTGAAGAGCAAGCCGGAGGAAAAAAGGAAGTTGGCTCGACTCCAAATGCGTACCAGTCTCCGACATTTTCTTTATGAGCAGCTGCACCATGTTGCATGACCAGTCGTCGTTGACGAACGTTTTGTACGCCCGGTCAGATAGGAAAGAGTAACTCAGTCTGAAAATTGAAGATGGTTGTAGAAAAATGGACAAGTGACGTTAGCGTGAGGTGTTGAGGGAGGTACCTGTTAAGGATGGGTTCACACTTGATCTCCGACGGCGAGGGGGACGAAGGCGGGGGGGTTGGACGAGCCGTTTCGACGTTGACAAACATCGAATGGAGGAACGAGCCTGTGTTGAATATGACGCGGCCGCCAGAGGCCAGGCATACTTCAGGGTCGAGGGTGTAGACATGGGGGGCCGTGAAGTGGGTGTGGACCGTCAGCCCGTGGCGGAGGCAGCTGAGGCCAACGCCGCTCTCCCAACCAGCGGCCATTTCTTAAACAACATTGATGCAGTATTACCAATTGGCTAAATCTAAATCTCCCCCAGGAGGAGGAGAACCATCTTCATTCTAGAGTACTTCTAAAAGTCGGAAAAAATTAAAATTTGTCTTGAAAAATTCAGCTAGCACTAGAAAGTATGAAAACACCAAATCGTTGGTTCAATGTTGTCCATTTTAACCAAAAAGTGTTCAAACGAGGGATTAAGACCAGTTTTAAAGGATGTTTGGAAGGCCCTACTCCCACAAATTTCAAGGGATTAGCGAGGCTTACGGGGGGAGCTTAGGGCGTGGGGAAGGCCGTTGTCATCAACCATCATCCAGTATTTATATAAGGAAAATAGCATAAGGAATGGGAACGGGAGTTGTTGAGTCTGAGGCCAGGTGTCATACGGTCGGTGGCTGGCCAGCAGGGAACACGTTAGTCCTACTTGTATTGGAGCCGCAACACTAGGAGGAGAAGGAGGATATTTCAAAATTCAGGTTGGTGAGCCTAGCACGAGAAAAGTCGGAAACCACCAAAAAGTTGCTCCATGTGGTGAATCTGAGCTCCGAATGTTCGCCGAATTAGTGGTCTGACTGTAAAACGAGTGAGCCCACCGAACTAGTGGCCTGACGGTAAGACAAGTGAGGGTGCTGAACTAGTGGCCTAATGGTATCGTGACACACCCACATTACCCTCCCACGTAACGTTTTCGTGCAGTTAGGTCACGGCTAAAGCATGTTCCATTCTAAAAAAAAAAAAAAAAAAAACTATACCTACGTAATCGGAAAGTGAGGAGTTGAGTCTGAGGACAGATGGGAGAAGTCGGAGGTTGGCCCCACGTCTACTGTATTAATGCTCCAACACGAGTGAGCATGGAGCGATAATGGAGGAGTGAGCTTGGTTATGTTTATTTTAGGGTATTTCCAGTCTAGTCGTTGGAAATGAGACAAAAATCTCTAAAAATTCAGTTTGCCGAGCAGGTACGAGAAAAGTCTGAAACCACCAAAGAGTTGCTCCATGTGGCGTATCTGAGCTCGGAAAGTTGAGCTAAATATAGAGAAAATAGATTTTGCCTTTCAAATGAATCCTTTCACTTTCATCCTGCATTTCTTCAAGGAAAAAAAACTACACAATCGGAAAGCGAGTCGTTGGATCTGAGGCCAGGTGGGAAAAGTCGGGGGTTGGCTGGCGAAGCCCCCTAGTAAGTAATTCGACTCAAGATGTTCAAGAGTACCTTCTTCATCGAAAGAGGCCGCAACTGCTCGACAGTTCTCGCATTTCGAGAGGCACGGAAGAGTTGTGATGGTGACGTAAGTCGAGCTCTTGTGGTCTATTTCGGTGCGCCACCCATCCAAGACATCGGGCCTGCAAGAATCGGTAAATATGAATGGCCGCCGAAACGCACACAACGGGGAAATGGCAATTGCTTCTCACCCTTGATACGACCCGTAGACTAGAAGCCTCGTGTTCTCGTTAGGCCACTGGGCTATCCCAATGTTGAGCATTTCTGAAACTGGCGTCCCGTCGAAGAGCTGCACCTCCCCGATTTTGGCGGCCGGCCGTCCAGGGCGGAATACCCAGAAATGAAGACGGTACCTGGAAAGAATCCTGAGGTTATGACACGACAAACACATCATGTCGTTGACGTCATTGAGGGGGACCATTACCTGTACTGCATGGTGGGCGAAAACACAGACATGGAGTCTAAAGAGTAGGTGTACGTCAGAAGGATTTGGCCGCATCTTGTTGGGCCCATCAGGATGTGGCTGGAAAATGTTGATGAATGAAAAAAACTTGTGAACACTACCTATATAAAACGTCAACGCGCACCACTTACTTTCCTAAGTTGGGTATCGTATCACGCAAACTGAATACAAGTCGGCTAGGGACCTTCTTGAATAGTTGACGAGAAGGTTCATGGTTGAGGGGTACTCCACGGACAAATTCACCAAATATCTGCAACAAATGGTAATCTCAAGATGAGTGATTACCCCGATGGTGAATCCATCCCGGAAGGTGGTGCTAGTGGCCAGACACTTCCAGCAGAAGCTTTGTTATTATCAGCACTGTGACCTCAGCGAGAATACGTTTAGGTGAAGTATTGACCTCAGGGTCAGCGATAGACTGGAATGTCGACCTTGCCGAAAACAATTGTTTCTTTGTACAGTGTATAACATTATAGAAACAGGTTGGTAACGTTTTGGAACGTTCAGGTCGAAAATAGCGGAAACTATTGTCCCTAAAGCTACGCCTAAAGGTCATGATGGGCTTGACCTGCTAGAGCAAATTCACTTATAAACCGCAAAATGTCATAAGACGTTCTCATTGCACCACGAAGAAATCCAAAATCGTACAAAATAAAAAAACGAATACCACTACGCAATTTATCGTCGACAGTCGCCCTTCGGTGCACTTCCTGACCAAGAATTTCTCTCAAAGAACGTCCACCTCAGAGCGTGCCAGTTTCAAAACGTCAGCAACCCTTCAAAACTGAATAATCAACTTGACAACTCGAAATGACACCAAAAACTCAAAATTTTCTCAGTTTCAGCCAACTAACCTGACGGTTGTAGAGTTTCTGAAGGAGGTTCCCCCGATTTGTCTGAAGGGACATAGCAACACCCCGATCAGATTTCCATCAGTGACAAACTCGTCGGATCCGCGTTCATGTTGGACACCCGTGAAGTTGAATTTGGAGCTTAAGTTCGAAATTGGATGAGAAAATCGGAAGTAGCAGAGAAGAGCAAAACAAGCCGAGATTATCGGCAGCCAAATATGGCGTCGGGTGGTGGGGGGAGGTCAATGTTGCCAACTTGACGATGTAAAAATCGACGACGAGCTAGGTAAAGAAGGGAAGAAGAAGTCATGAGCCTACTGACTGGGCATGGCAAACTAGATGGGGCGGCATTGATTGATTCGATTGATTCCTTTGGTCCGCTGACCTGGCGAAGGAAAAAAAACGCTACAAAATTTTGTTACAGGTTTTTTTGAAGGATTTAAGGTAGGGAACCCTTAACTGTTATTACACTATACTGGTAAGAATTTCAAAAAATATTTGGATATAAATAATTTTTTATCAACCAGCAATTAATTTTTGTCAAATTCGTGGGAAAGAATAAATAAAACGTGCATGTACTACGTTGGTGACGTCACACACAAATAACAAGCAGTCTTTGAACTTTGAACGACACTTTCCACGAATCTACGGATGTTTGGGCAAGCCCAATTCACTGTCATCAGGATTGGCCGCTCGTTAAGTCGTGACTGGTCGAATTTTTTAAATTCGATCTTACCAAACCCGTTACAGGTTATACGTAAGTGAAATTTGAATTTTATTTTCATTAATGAAGCGTTTGTGTGTATCCTAACTGAGGAGGCGGATTTTTGTGGGTTTTTAATGAAATTCGAGCGCATGGTACCACGTGGTAAGGGGTTGCCCTAATTTGCAGTCAAATTCCACTTTTGTATGATTTATATTTGATTTTAAATTGTCCTCCTTCGCTTCAGCATTCATAGTAGACCTAAAAGTCGTTGACGAATTCCACGTGCAGCCCCTTGGAGCCCCACGTTGTGGTTGGACATGTCTGGGATCCCCCATAAGTCGATCTCACATTCAAAAACGTGATAAGGACTCTTCACTAAACTTGATCGGCTTATAGGTCGAGTGAGGTGACTTTTTGAAGAATACCTATTGGACGTAGAATCCGTTCATAGGGGTCACATGCTATGGGGATCTACGAGGCTTCAAATGGGGTCTATGTGGGCTACAAAATTTGTAGAATATTTATAGAATATTTAATATTCAAGAACTTGGGATGGGAAGTCGAAAGGTGTATTTTCGGAGTATTTTTGGTCGTAGAATTTAGTTTACGGGGGTCCCAGACCTGGCTTATCACAACGTGGGGCTTTTAAGAGGGTGAAGATTTTTTTTTTTTAAATAAGTTTTCAACCAGGCAGACGAGTTAGGTGACGTGTCCGTAGTATTTTTTTTTTTTTTTTTTTTTTTTTGGCGTAAAGTCTATTTAACAACTCCAGACCCTCCCACCACTATGCGTATTTAGTTAGTAGCTTAGTTTCAGATTGAATTTTGGGATTGGAAGGGTTTGGATCTTGGGTTCTTGTTTTCGAAGTATTTCTGGACGTAGAATTAATTTATGGTGGCCTCAACCCCATCCAACTATACTGGGAGGATTCATGGGGCCTTAAAATTTGACATTTTACGATTCATGAAGCGCAGATTTTAAAAATCAGATGTCCGACCGCCGTCCAACGGACTCTGTTTTGGCCTGTTGGATTTTGGTTGATTATTCTTGGAATAATACACCTATGTAATCGCGTCGGGGGTCGAAAATTCTGACCGGCCTCAAAATTTTACATTAGGTACCATATTCATTCACAAGAGGTGCCGATTCCAAAAGCTGTCCATCCAAAAAAAAAAAAAAAACGTGGTTTTTCATCAATCTTGAAGACTTTTGTTCACTATTCTGACGATTCTGCAGAACCTACAGTACTTAGTTTTGCAGAATCATCAGAATAGTGAACAAAAATCTTCAAGATTGATGAAAAACCACGGTTTTTGTTGGTTTTTCGGCTAAAAACACATGAAGGAAGCATTAAATTTTTAGACCCATCAACATAATATAATATTATTATACATGGGCGTGTTCAGCATTAGATTTCCTGCAAGAATACCAGTTGTACGATAGTTGTACGTTGTAGCATCTGCTCGTTGAAAAATAGTGAAGTTGGAAGTTTTTTGAACATTTGGGTACGGTACAGCGGAACCTCTGCGTCTAGGGTCAAAACGGACTTCGGATTCGGATTCAGCCCCCTCGAAAACCCCCAAAACCACTATCTGACCTCTTGAAGCATGAGATTGATTTTTTTTTTGGTAGAGCAGTGTTATCGGGGTTCGTGAAAGAAGGGCATCGTTCCACTTCGTTATTTTGAGAAAATTGAAAGTGTCTGCGCCGCGAAATAATGGAGATGAAAATCGGCAAAATTTATCACGTTGTTATGACAAGTGTTATGACACTTTTGGTACCAAAAGACAAAATTTCTTCAAATTTTGATGGTTTCCACCAGGTATTGGGCGGAGCGGTGGAAATTTAAAAAAATCTTGGACTGATGATCTTTTTACATGATACAACATTTAGAAATTTGTTTCAAAGCTTAGGAGTAAATAATAGCGGATCGAGTACATAACTGATATCAAAGATTGTACATTTCAGCAGAAAATTCTGAAAAACGTTGAAGTTCAGCTAAAATTTCCGTGGGCATGTCCGTGGACTGAAGACGTTCTTCTCCTAACTCCATGGTTGAACCTCGATTCCTATTCTTGGAACGGCTGCATGTGAGTTGGGCAGGGTCGCCCAACCGCGAAAAAGGTCCATGGGAATTGCGCGAGTAGGCTTTTCGTCTCAGGTAGGTCATTAGACATTAGGCTTATCTCTCTGAGGCCGTGGGTTGGCAACGTACTTCAGACTTTTACCTTACATCTAAACAGTAGGCCGAATCGCACTGCCTGGACCAGGACGAAAACTTGTAAGGCGTAGGTACTTGAAGTTGTCTCCGACAGATGCCATTCTGGATAGCTGCACCACTCATATTCATGAGAAATTGGACCAGAAGGTGTTGAAATGACAAAAATTGTGCAACAAATTGAAAAGCAAAGCTGTTGAAGACCTTTCATGCAGGCCCAGCAGGTTAGTTCGGCGAGAACTTTGTCTTACAGGGGATGTTGACAGTGATTTTTTACAGATTTTCACCATTCATAGAACATGTCGTAGCCCTCGGATGTTCCCACGGTGGCTCCGTACAGCCCAAAGAAGTGTACATTGATTTCGAGAGCACGATTCACTTAGCCGTGAACAATGTTTGGCCAAACGCTGTGATTCGAGGCTGCCGATTCCACCTTGAGCAGTCATGGTGGAGGAAAGTTCAGGATTTGGGCATGTCAATCACGTACAAGGCAAACCCCAACACTCGTGAGAATTATTACCTACTTAAAGAACGTCTTTGGATTGCCATTCATCCACCCTGGTGAAGTGGAGGACTGCTTCACGGATGACTTCATGGCCAACATAATAATATTATGTTGTATATTATGTACCAGAAGATTGGATATTGAAGGAGGTGAGAGAGTTGGAGCAGCAACAGAATCCGGCGATAGTCTCGTTAACGGACTACATTTTTGAGACGTAGGTACATATCCGCCAACCTCCGAGTGGTGTCTCCTGGGTAGCGCTAGTAGGCTGATGTTTCGTTCGATTTTGAGTTCGTCATCCTTCCGAGGTTGACAGGGAATTCGAGGGATAATCCATCCCTCAGCCCCTGCGCAACTCACATGGTCAAACCGCGCAATTCCCATGCTTCGATAGGGATTACGCGCAACTCACATTTTGCGCTTGGAACCGTCGACTGACGCCCTTTCATAGCGAAACGATAAAACCGACATCCAAAACCCCGATTCAGAAATAAAATCATTTTCGCCAAAAAATTGACTGAAGACCTTTCACGAACCACCAATAACTGGTGTAAACTTTGTAGCGTTTTAAGTAATTTTTGCCGTAGATTTACATATTTGGGAGTCTCTTATCCTTTATTACACTGTAGGTAGGTATAGTTTTTAAAATTCTAATTTCCACAAAATGATTTGTGTTGATGGGAAACATCTTTTCCTCAATTTATACAAAAGATAATGAGCCCTTGTATAAAATTTCACAGAAGTGGTTCTCAACGTTCTTGACTGATGTCTATTTTGGGTTTCAGCCCGAAAGGAAGAACCATGTTGGTCGCTCCGGATAAGGACGATGAGCAGAACATCGTGCTGAGGACGCACCCGTTGACGCATACCTGGGTTATTTGGTACTCCGATCGTACCCTGGCCAGGGAGTGGGCGGATTGTCTAAAGGAAGTCGCACCGTTCGATACGGTTGAAGATTTTTGGAGGTTGGCAGCATTGACAGTACTTTGTACGTATTGCCGCCATTTGGTGATCATCGTAATGTGGGGCTTCTGTTTCAGTGTGTATCATAGTCTGAAGCCCGTGAGCCAGTTGAAGTTCGGATGTGACCTGTACATGTTCAAGCAAGGTTTGTACTCCTCATTGAATGTAAAAAAAAAAAAGAAAAAAAATTGTGAAGGTAGATACTGACGTGGTTTTTTCTTGCAGGGATTCGTCCGATGTGGGAGGACGCCCACAACAAGAACGGCGGTCGTTGGGACGTCGTAGTTGAAAGAGGCAGCCCGAAGGACCTCCTTGACACGTACTGGATGGAGCTGGTACTTTTCCAATTGACTTTTTCTTTCCGTTGTAACGGACAATTGCCGCTTTTGTGACCGCGGTGGTGTTTTCCAGTTGATGGCCTTGGTCGGTGAGGCTCTTCATGGCCTGACCAACTGGGTGACCGGCGCATGCGTGAGCAAGAGGGACAAGAGCAGCCGGATCTCCCTGTGGACGGCTTACTCCCACGATCGTGACCGTCTCATCCAGATCGGGTTAGTAATCGATTTTAATGAGATTTTTTGAAAAAATCGATTTAGTAAAAAATAGGATCCATGAGTTACAATGGGATCCATCAATTACACAGTTTACCCATCAAAAAAAGTGGGTATCGAGGTGAGCTGCTAAAAAACCGCATTTATAGGGGGTAGGTATTGGTGTGCTGAGTTCGAAAATGACCACCGTTTTTCAAGTTCACGTCAATCTTTTTGGATTACGCCCATTTTTCTGCTTGTACCCACTTTTACGCTAGTATATCTTGAAGCCAAGATGTTACGTAATTCCGGTTTCAAATTTGGATTCTGCTTTAAAAGTTACTGTAGGAAAGCTTGGTATCATAATCGATAATATTTTATGAGCATTTTATAGCATATTATGCTCTTCGCAATGAAAGTTTAGTATTAGGCCGTGCATACGATAGCAGTCTACTGTTGGTAGAGAGATCTAAAAAGATACACTAGTTGAGTTCGCGGAGTAATTCTGAAAATTCCGATCCGTTCTGCGCATGCGCATGGCCTTTGGCACGGGCTGAGAGTGAGGGTACCTCGGCTTCCAGGAATTAAACACTCAAGTTTTGATGCTCTGCGAACGCACAACTCGTTCAGAATCCTTCGGAATCGATTCCGGCAGTTCTGATTTTTTTTAGAACTTCCAGAACTGATTCCGACTGCCTCCTTGATTGTGGAAAGTTCATTTTCGTTTCATTTCCTTCTGTGTTCTGTTATCTCGTGGAGGTAACTTCCTAGGGACTACTTTTTCATTTGCAGAGGACTGCCTTTCTAAAAGTTGGGGGGGGGGGGGGGGGGTTAATTCCGTGAAGCGTTCGAGTTCTGATTCGATTCTGAATGGCCAGGACTTAAGTACCTAGGTAATCTGCGAACTCAACTATTCTCTTCCAAAGAGATCTTACCAGAGACATTCAAAAACTTTTTTGAATGCAGGATATCTACCTACCTACTTGTCACTTTTCCATAGTTTTGTAATAATTGTATTTATTTCTTTTTTTTTATAATACAAAGAAATCACGATTTATTTAATAGTTAATTCTTTAAAACACAATAATATTATGTCATATTTTCTCGAGAGCTCCGATGTTCGTAATTTTTCTCGCAGAATCCAAATTTGAAACCGGATTTACCTTTGGACACCTTGGCTTCAAGATATGCTATGTGAACGGCGTAGAAAGGGGTAAAAACCGAAAACTGGGCGTACCTATCTCAAAAAATGGATGTTACCTTGTAAAACGGTGGTCATTTTCGACACCTCGATACTCACCCCTTTTTTTTTGTTGTTGTAAAACTGTTATTGATACATACTCATGGATCCTAGTTTTAACTCGATTCCTTTCCTAGTTATTAAGAAAATCGAGTTCCGTAAAGTGGGGATAATTGAGAAAATGGCCTACCTTGAAAAGGCCTACCTAAAAAAAAAAACATCGAGGGTCTCACGGGAACAACCCGATCGTCATTTTTGGCCAAAACGAGTTATGCATACCGTACGACGTGTCGTCTCATGGCGAATCGATCAAACCCCAATTTTTGTTATCGCGGATTCGGATTCTAAATTCCGAAGCACCTGTCAGGATGGTCGGCCGTGCGAAGCGAGGCCTTAAGTTAGGAGAAAATGGTTGACCGAGCGAAGCGAGGCCCTCCTGTCAGTACAAAATGGTAGGCCGAGCGAAGCGAGGCCTTGGGTCAGGACGGCTAGTAGGTACTTGATAATATCAAGCAGGTATTATGTGAGTAGAGAGACGGAGGTCAGAGGTAATTTTAAAAATGGACCCATTTGATAAGGTTATTCATAGGTACTAGGAAAGACTAGTTGGAATTTGAAAATGTAGACAAGAAAGTGATGACGTACCTAGTCAGGCGCGACTGGTGATGGGCAAACAAGGGGGTGCAATCACGGATTCGTGATTATAATTTATGAAAAATATTATTGCACCTAATACAGTTTAAAAAGTACCTACTATCAAGATTTGCTATAGTTCGTGTATTTATTTATTCGTTCAAAAATTCCAATTAACACTACCAGTTTCCTTTCGTTTCAAAATATATGACATGGGGTTGGCCGTCCCATGTCGCCAATGGCACACTTCTCACTCACGCCTAAACGGGAAAACTCCCTCAAGATGAAATCAATGCAGTTACATATTCATCAAACGCATTATGAAATTAACAATGAAACGAACGAATAAAAAAACTTATAAATGAGACAAACGCAGATCACGGAGTTCAGAAAACACTTCCCAGAAAACATGGAAGCACACAAAACCTCTAATGCCATCCCCTCAACCAGTGCTGCAGCTTCTGGTAAAAAATACGCAGTTTCCCCACAAAAGTGGGAAAACTGAAAAAATCAGAAACCTTGGTCGATCGAAATTTTATGATTTCATACCGTACAAAGTAATATATCAACACCAAAAAGTGTTCAAAATATTCCAAAAGTAATCCCCTATTTTTTCCATGATTTGGGTCAGATTTGATCCTGAATAAGTCCCTCATTCCAAACGAAAATTCCCTGCCCATGAACGAAGACTGCCAACACTAAACGTGGTGGTGATTTATCATCTGGTGATAAAAGTTGGCCAATCACAGGAAGGGTGTGCAGTCCCCGAATCTGCACCACATTTCGTAATTTTGGCCTTCACACTTAGTTCGTTGTTCCATAAGGTCCATGCAAAAAAATCGCCTCAAGAGGTGCAGTGCTCTCAAAAATGGAGGATGAATCATCATATCATTGTACTATCATCACAGGCTTTTCAGACATTCCGCGAACTATGTAAGGTCTATAATTTGGTTGTAGACCTTACGTAGATATTCGAGCCAAGGAGTTTTGATTCATTTTTAGGTAGGTAATAGGTAGCCCCCCTCACGCCCTTCTGCATCAAGGGGGTGCAGTTGCGACGCTGCCTCCCTCACGAGTCGCGCCTACTAGGTTACTAACCTAGTAGTTGACATGGTCAGTTAAATTTGAATTTTTACAAGTTGACGGGAATGTTGTGGTGGGATTCCACCTGAACACCCTGACCGGCTCTTCTAATTTGTTCTCATCTGTTTCAGCACCAAAATCAAAGCGTTGATGGGCGTCCCTCCCGAGGTGCGTGTGCACTTCCGAGCGCACGAAGACAACAATCCTTCGTTCCGCCATCCGAACTCACTGTACGTTTGAAAACGCGACACCTTCCGCAACGTTTTTTTTTATTACATCAGTTTTGTTGAGACTTATTATCCTGATATTGTTGTGTTTTTGTCAATGTGGCGTTTTTGACCTGTGATTTTTAAGTCGGGCGTTGCGGAAGTCAATTTTTATGTCGTGTTGATTGAATACGAACTTGTTTCCCGAGATAATTTTGAGTTTTTTTTAAATCTCCTGACCAGGTTTTCCAGGGTAATAGTTGGCTGTTGAAATCAATTTGAAATAGTTACTTTACGACAAATCACCTGTTGCCACTTATTTGCTCTCTCCATAGTGTTTTTTTCGAGAGAGAAATTGACACCTGATTGGAGAAAAACATGCGATACTTCAAAACGCTCACTACCAACTTGGGTTTTTCAGAATATCTTCTATTTCTAACTACACAATGATCAAAATTGTTTTACTAATACGGTAGAATAGACAGTTTTACTAATACAGGTAGAGTACATTTGACGGGAAGATGGCGTGGAGAAGACCTCCGTCGATTCAGGTCCGGGGCACGAGAAGGACCGCTCAGTGCAACCCTGCGGGGCGAAGTGAGTACCTATCAGTTGGTGTTTGAGAATTTGATTGAGGCCAGCCCGACCCTGTCTATGGCAAATTCGCAGGTGGTACGCCCCGTGATGTCGCTACTGGTGCCGGTGCCGCGGGTGCTGGTAATACCGTGGGAGGTGGAGAAGCTCTCGCTACAATAAGAGCCAGGGCGAGGGCCACTCCGGGACCAATTCAGAGGAGGGGCGGAG
Organism: Pilophorus perplexus; assembly: GCA_955831195.1. Taxonomy (NCBI): domain Eukaryota; kingdom Metazoa; phylum Arthropoda; class Insecta; order Hemiptera; family Miridae; genus Pilophorus; species Pilophorus perplexus. The sequence continues at coordinate 6,960,483 of OY037014.1, read as the reverse complement.
CCCCAGCGCCAAGACCGGTAATGCCATCGTGACTATTCCCGCAGGTGACGAGAACGTGTCTACACCTTTGTTTCTGTGACAGGGCGTTCCAACATGCCGGCCCCCGAAAGCCGGGAAATGGGGGGTGCGATCGACGGTGAAAGGTTTCGAGAAAGGGATGCGCGAGTACAAATGGAACGTCCATGGCCAGAAGTGGGCCCTGCACGACCACCTGGGTCGAATGCATCCGGACGACGAGTTCCGAAGTGAGTGCCTGGTGGAACGGCTCCCGGCTGTTAACGAACAAACGTCACAACAAATCTGTTTGTCGCAGCAATGGGACAGGAGCCTCCTCGAGAATGCCCCCCTGTGGAGTTGGAAGAAGGTGAGACAGGTATTCGAGCGGATTGGCCCGATGAGAAAAAAAAGCAATGGATGGACCGTATCCAATGGCTACGGCATAAAGAGAAGGTTGAAAAGTTCGAGCAGAATGTTCCATACGGTGAGTACTAAACCCTATATATTAAAGGGTATATGAAGCGGTGAATTTCATACAGTCTAAGTTAAGTGGTGGGTGCTTATAAAGTCGAAATCGATCTAACAACTTCTAAACAGTCTAAAAAATAAGGACTATAATTATTATAGACTAAGGACTTTAATAGGCTATTATAGTCCTTAGTCTAACGTTAAGTGCAGTAACCCCACATTTCGCCGGTTTTGAGTTATACCCCCAGGGGGTATCTTAGATAATTACATATTATGTAGGGTCAATATTATGGAGGGTCAAAGTTCACCCTAAAAGCCCTTTTCTCCGCCAAAATCGATAAGCAATTGAAGGGTACGGGAATAACCATCTTTGTCCATCTGATCTAGTTTTGAGTAAATAAAAAAATAAACTGCATTTAGAGAACTCCCAATGATATCTCACAAAATATGTTTTGATAGCATCACGAGATGCATAAACTAATTCTCTTGAATGTTCTGAAATATAAGTTTCCGTTAAAATCATAAGCTGTGACATATGAGAGTAATTAACATTGCTGATTGTTCCCCCGTATTTCTTCGATGGAGCAGGGTTAAAAATGTTCAAGAAAGCGAAATTTCAAGGAAAATAATAACATCACTCATTTTATTAATAATTTTGGAACGCGAAAATGTTCAAGCGAAATTTCAAGAAAAATAACCACTCACTTTATTAATTGTTATATTTTATTAACTTTTTAATATTAATATTTTTGGTATGCGAAAATGTTCAAACCCCGTCAACTCTTCATCAACCTGAATTTCATCAATAAAATCGCCGTCTTCTTCATTCTGGATGTCATCCGGGCTGTCTTGCAATTTCAAGTAGAAGTCGAAACAACAATCGGCAACACAGTGAATAGCGTGAATCATAAAATATATAATATATATATTATGTGCCAAAAAATCACAGATCCGCCGCAGGAGGAGGAGCTTGTTTTGATGGATATTTCGGATGGTTTTCCCTCCGCACATGCTCCCATATCACGGTCTTCTAAGTATTTATCTACAACTCTTTCAATTCTACTGTCCAGCTTTAATTATTTCTTTGAACGCTTCACCCCCTCCAAATTCAGCTCGCTCCTTGAAATACGGAGATCACTTTCTGCTAGATGTTTAAGTTTATGGTTCCAGCTCTCAACCATGTTGTTTGTCCGGTGTTTCTGTAGGTGACAGTTCCATATATTTCTCGGGAAGGTATTGTTATCTAGCCACCTTCAACGAAATAATTGTAGGAAGCTTCGAGCTTCTCGCCAGTGGGGGAAGTACTTTGGATAGCAAGCACGATTACCGACGATACTGAGCCCTCGGAGAGTGTGACAAACACGGTGACATGGGATCAAGAGATAATAGTTGCAAACTGATCTTTGTTTTCTTTTGATGCTTCATCACCGAGTCCGGTGCCTCCATTAACAACACTGCCCTTGTACGCAAATGAGACCATCCTCAACTAAACATTTATTCCTTGTACGCAAAAGAGACTAATTAGTAATTACTGCCCGTACGCAAGTGGGATGTACGCATCTGCACCCGACTCCTCCAATTACATGGCTGTTACTGCACTAAGCGGAGTGATTTGCTAGGCCAAAATGCAGTATCCGCCCAGCCACAGGTTAAAACAGTTTTTAAAAAAAATTCTATGATACGATGCCTATACCCACACCACTGTTTGCAAAAAAAATCATATTTTTAATACAGGTAGGTTTTTTGGAGTTTTTCTCCACTTTCAAAATGATGGAGTTATTGCACTTTACGTTAGCATTTTACTGCACCTACTATAGCCCTCCCTTAGTTCGTAACAACCATTGAGGAACCCTCCTCCATGGACCAACAACCTTCAAAATGGTCCAAGCCATGACCGCGATAACAGTTCCTACAGCTGCCCAGAGACCGCAACGATCTCAGTGGTTTAATCTGTGGCAACACGGCTGAAGCTGGGTTCACATGGCGTAAAAAACTCGTGCTTAACGTGTGCGTTCGGCGATCTGATTGGCTGATCAGTTTACTCCGCACAGATATCCTCCAATGAGATCGCCGAACGCACTCGCGCCCCTCCTTTTTTTACGCCATGTGAATCCAGCTTAACCGCTGACAGTCTGGAAGAGAGTGAAATTTACATTTAATGCCAAGGCAAGAGAATAATGCTCCTGAGTTCTGCAACTTTTATACAAGGTTTTATTACACTAGTCTTTGAAAAAAACAAAAATCGATAAAACTAAAGTTGCCGGCTTATTTTTACCTTTTCTAGGGTGTTTGAGGGCGTTGAATCTGAAAATGATAGCCGTTTTTTTTTTTGTGTGGTTCGGATAAGGCCCTTTTTTCAGTATCGATACTTTTTGAAAGAAATTATCGATACTTTTTATACATCCCTAGTGAGAGGGTTTGAAACAGGTTTGTAGGGGTTTCAATCTCGTTTTGGATCTACAATTTAGAGTGATGTGAGATTTAAACCCCGTTTGAGGGGTTAATCGTCCCATTTGACCTAGTTCAAAGCAGCGTTGGCGATTCATACATTTTTATTTATTGATATTTCATGAGAATCCTCATCTTGTGGTTTGTTTCAGACTATTGTGCTGAAGAGGTCCCTCGAATTAGACCGCCCGCGCGAAGCAGCCGCTGGAAGCCGAGGGAGGCTATCAACAGATTGATGGGAACCAGACAGAAATTACCACCTGGTATTCAGCTGATGGACCCGGCGCCCAGCGGGGCCCTCCGGTACCGGAAGTACGACAAGGACTTCGATTGTTGGATACGAATGAATGCCAAAGGCAGGGAGCATCCAGCGGACAGAATCTTGCGGTCGATGAAGTCGATGCCGGGTTGTGGTAATGCGGAGAAATGCCATACGACATATTACGGTGTTTTCGAGGGTCCGGTTGTGATAGAGTTTTATTTCGTTGAGGTATTGAGTTCCCGACACAAGAATGTTGGCCGGCGGATGAATCAGGGAAAATAATCCACCCGAAAAAACGAACGGCCGAGCAGAGGGAACAGGGTTTGCGGGCGATGCGTTGGGAATCGTTTTCGAATGAAGTCGACGCATGGGAAAAGGACGCAGATTTCGGGGGAAGTGAGTACCTGCTACCCTGGACGGTTTCAGTGTAGTCCTACTGTGATTGGGTCTAACACACTCTGTATTATAGCTGACGCCGTCCTCATGGCGATGAAAGGCAACGAGGTCAGTTACCTTCTTGAGTTTTTTTCCAGTGTTGAAAACATTCCTTATGTTGGTTGTTTGTCCGTAGAGAGCAGCCCGAACAGCAGCCTATAAAGATAGAAGAGGGATAGGGGGCAGGCCAGGACCTTCGACTACGCCGCAGCTAAGTCGACTTCCACGGGCCAGCGCAAAGTAAGGATAGACGTCGAATGAGCCCCCCTCGTGATGACCATCATTTTGACAAATTGTCTCCATTATTTCAGGCCTGCCCGATCATCCCTAAAAAAGAGGTATGTTCGTTGCTAGAACCACATCAAAATCAATAAATAGCGAATAATTATTATTCGCTTGCTTCTGAAGTACTAATCATCACTTGCCATTTTCAGGGTCAGACAAAAGTAAGCTTCTCTTCACTCAACCGATTCATTTTCCTCCTAAAACGAGTACGTTTCTCATCTTTTACTTTTCAGAACTCCCAGATCAGCCCTCAAATCAGGGTAAGCACAATTCTGCTAATCTCTCATTCCTATTTGATCGTATCAGCGTGTCTATAATCGAGTTGTGGATTTTCAGGACGAGGTACAGCCCCACGCAACCTCAGACGCCACGAAGAAAAGGGTGAGACTTAGACCGGTGTCCTCAGTGCAAAAATTAAAAGTGAAGAAAAAAAAAGTAAAACTTTTCTCTTTGTTCATTTTCAGTGTTGGCGGCGTCCAATTTGAATACCCCATGTGTATGGCGATGGGAGAGTAAGTCACGATTGAGTGCCGTTCGGGAGTGGAGCTATAAATCGAGCCCAGTGGCCTTACAGTTTTTCTCTTTCAGTGAATATGGAAGAGGACAATATTACATGGATGAGCCCTTTGAGTGAGTATCCATATGTGTACCTATAAGTTCCTTGTATCCCAGGGTAAGCACCTCGACCAATTATTGCTTTTCCCTTGTTCTGTCTGATTTCGGGAACAAATAAGGTACACGGAGACCGCACAAGTGTGGTAGGTACTACTTAGTCGCGGGCGAGGTTCCTGGAGTACCTCGGAAGGCTGGTTGTACCGATGGAGCATGCCGATGGACTTAAACAGTTGCAGAGGGCCTCGGAAGGCTGGATGTGCCGACGGGACTGGCAGTCGAAGAGGGTCTTGGAGGGCCTCAGAGGCATGGGCGTACGCAGCTCTTCCTTTAGGGGGGGGGGGGGGGGGGGGCTAAAAAATATTGCAGGTAGACATGCTGCCAGCAAGGGTACCTAGTTAAATTAAAATTAAAAAAGCTGCAAATTTTACACAAGGGTTTACACAAATTTCAGACTCTTAAAAAATTCTTAATGCCCAAACCGCCCCGGAGGGCGGACGACGCACGGTGGTGCAAAACGGCCATATTTTGGGGGGGGGGAAAACTCTGAAAACCCCATATTTATAGTATTCGTAAATTTGACGCTGATCACGAATATAACCCATGTCCCTGTACCTGTACCTGTTGGGAACCACTGTGTTTGGGAACCACTGTGTGTGCCGTGGTTGACACCAGAGTAATACGAGGGTATTATCCCTCGGTTCCTCTGGCCGACACGGCACTCCTCCCTCATGTCCACCCCTGTAATGTTCAGGACATCACCTCGGTGATGGGGGCATGTAAAGCGGTAGAGTGGGCGTGACATCTTGTCCACTCGGGCCTCTCACTGGTGCGGCCTTAAAGTGGAGAGAGTGGAGCTACCACCCTCCTAAACCAGGAATCCTCGGGCGAGGGGGAGCCCACGCTGCCACAGGCATGCTGTAGCTGGAGTTTCCGGCTGCGAAATGCCACCGGCCGTCCCCCTCGGTTTGGAGTTGGAATCGAGGTTGGCCGTGGTGATAGCTTGCCTCATAAGTCATGGAGGAAGCTGGGATACCAGCCCGTCATCTGGGAGAGTGAGCTAGAACACTCGGCCTCACTTGTGGTGTGTATGCAAACAAGTACTCTTAGAACAAGGGGTCCCAATGCAGGTCATCTGCTTGCGGATGACAGGAGAGGCACAGCCCTGGCGGGGGGCGAGCCCTCCTTAACAAAAATAGACAACAAATGTACCTGTACCTGTACTGTGTAATGGATTCTGAGCCTTTTTTTTCCCAAAATACCTTTAAAAAACACGTTTTCAGTACATTTTCCAGTGTGCGAGCCAAGAAAGGATTCTCCCGAAGTTTGTACCTACATAAAGAAAAGTTGTAGAGCAATAATTTTGGCGTCGATTGAACACAGTAAAATTGGAAATTACTACAAAAATGAGGAGGTCGAAGATGATTTCGATCGAACACTCCTGTTCGAACTGTTTTTGTTTTTGTTTATGTTTTGGGTTTTTGTTTGTTTTGGCTTGTTACCTTGGATTTGAATAAAGTGTTGTTTTCGAACACTCCTATGATTTCTGATGGATCCCGTAACATTGGTGAATTCCATTGAACACCCTAGAATTGAAATTTTTCTACTTGAAGACGGAAAATTGCTGAGCCAGATTAGTTATTTTCATGACTGTAAGGTAAAACAATGTGGTCTTTTAAATTAAATTTTGTTTCGAAGGTTCGAGCCAGAAATATCACGCTGTAACTTATTATTTTTTATCCACTGCAATGACCCTAAATTACTTTCTTGTAGCTGAGTAAAAACTGAACAAATTCGATGTCTAACGAATTTTTTCACGTGCAAAATGAGTCGGCTACGATTCTCCGTAAATAGGTCTAATACTGCTCCCGTCAACTCACAATTTTCCAAAATCGAGAAAGGTACCTATACTGCCCGAGTCAGGTCTACAGTACGAGTCAAGTTGATGACTTTTTGATCCGAAAACTATTCACATCAACCCTCCAACTAATACTGAATGGAATATAATGATTTTGAAAGGATTTAAAAATATTTTTTGATTTTTTTTTCACCTGCGGACCGCTGTGCGGCAGCGGTTCCATTTCGTTTTTGCAATCTAGACCTCTTGAAACGAATGATGTCAAATATTGAGGCCGATCCGAATTTTCGACCCCCGTCGCGATTACATAGGTATATTATTCCAAGAATAACAAACCAAAATGATCGTAACTTTGCATGTAGGTATTTGGAGTGTGGAGTATGGTATGATAGGTACCCTATATCGTAAATAATATTACGTACACCGCTTGAGTACCTAATAATACAAAATAACATACAAATCATTTTTACAAAATCAAGTGTTGTAGTTCACTTTTTTCCCCTCTACTCCTAATATAAAACCTTTACACAAATGTACACAACACAATTACCGACCCAGCAATGTCAAGTTAATTTTTTTCAATTTAAATTTACAACATGAGCCGCATCGGTTTCTCTGCGAATTTTTCAACCACTACTTCCTCTTTTTCTTTATTTTTATCTGAAAGTGTATATATATTTTTCGTTTGTCTAGGGGGGGGGGGCCCTTAGCCCCCCCTTGCGTACGCCTATGCTCAGAAGGCTATACTTTGGTAGTGCTGGAGCGTGCTGGTTTGGGTCAAGGGCACGGACAAACACTGAAAAAGGTTCCAAAAGTATGGGGTTTAGCGCTGATAAGTGCTTTTGACATCTACTAAGTGAAACTGCGGTGGGCAAAGAAACGACATCCAGGGACATGCGTATGCAACGACCGAGGATAACTAGATGGAGACGAGGCCGTCGATTACTGATGCGGGGTGAGGCGGTGGGCGTCAACCCCCTTCCAGGTGTTGGTGGACAGGTGACTGGGAGGAATTCCGTCGCTCTCCTCGATGTGGACTTACACCAGTGAAATGACAGACATGATTATTATAATCGTACACTATAATAGTGTACCAAAACATATATTTCCATAATTCCGACAGAAGGGCCCCTTAATGATAGTCAGAATCACCTCATTTGTGAGCTCACGATCATACCCGACAGCTGTAGAGCCTTGAAAATAGGGTTTTTTGAAGAAAAGATTCACCCATTGTAGATCTATCATTCTCATAATGCCTGATTATTTAATTTTTCAGCGCGGACACACAACCGAGCACTGCAAAAAAGTACAGGTAATTGAATGCTGGGGTTAACTTTCCGGCAGATGATGACGTGCTATTGACTTTTTTTTTTTCCAATTTATTGCCTTCAGGTCACCACCACCTTGCACGACTTCACCTGTAGAACAACCACCGTAAGCACCGAAAATAATCCTCCACAGAATTTTTTTTAATGAAAAAAAAAAAGCGATTTGCGAGGAAATTTTTTTTGGTCCGCAGGCCGTTTATGCCTGTTCCTCCCCCGCCACCTCTTCCGACGTCACCTTCACGCCCGCTGATTGACGACCTTCTTACTCCGAGGTGAGTAAACTTTTTTTCGGCTTTTTCGTAGGTACCGTATGAACGTTTCATTTTCAAACATTCTTTTCATTGTTTCAGGTCCGGAAAGCGTTGGCCAACGCAGTTCCAACGGTACTTAACCAGCCACCCGTTTTTAAAAATTTTCACGTTTATTGGTCAATGACAATTTAATATTGTATCGCAGAATGCCTAATCGTTCAGCGTTCCTCCGTCGCATGTTCACACCTCAGTGTTTCCCAGACGACAGGGAAGGTCCCGAGTGAGTAACGATTCCTTTTAATACTAGGTAGGTACTCTAGATCGATCAAATAGATTATTATTATTATTATTAATTTTTGTCAACCAAACATTTGCTTCATTTAATGAGGCGATAAAGCCAAATTAGCTTAATATCATTAAAGTTTACACTACTGTACGTAATTTGTACAAAGAGAAGGTAAGCAAAGCATTTCTCAAATTCTGCAAAACCTTGCGGGCACAACCAGTGGCGGATCCAGAGGGGGGCGCGCCCCCCCCCCCCCCGGAACGGGAAAATATATGAGATTTAAAATTTTATAATCGCCTAAATTTGAGGAGAAGTACTCAACATAAGTTTGATTAAATGTCTGTGTGTTGTGTGGTGGCTGCGCTGCGTTCATCACTGTGCCGAGAAGGTGTCAGGTAGTGATGGGGAGCGAAAGAGTGAGCGACTCCTAAGGAGCGATTCTTTTCAGGGAGTTCGTTCACCAAATCGCTCCCTTAGAGGAGCGGTAGTTCAGAGAATGACTCCTGGTTCAACGAACCCGGGGTTCTTCATACTGCAACAGGTAAAAAGGGCCAAGCGCTATCCCCAGCATCACAATGGAGGGTATATCGCTTGATCCTTTCGTGGTGCCGCTTCCATGTAGTGAGCCAAGGGAGTTGTTAACAATGATCCCTATTGGTCCAAAACGAGCGAAAGAGCGAGAAAATACGATTTTTGATAAAGAGGAGAGTTGGATTGGCCGGTAGGTGTGTTTGACTAGAATGATCCATATTGGCCCAAATTGAGCGAAATTTCATTTTCCGCCCCCCCCCCCCTCAGAAAAATCCTGGATCCGCCCTTGGGCACAACAGTTGTTGGTTTACCTTCTAGTTACTAGAAGGTAAACCAAGTATTTTGTCAAAATTTCAGTATTTGGTGGCCATGAATACGGTCCTTCCCAGCCACAGATTAAACTACTGTCGGTCCCAGCCGACGAACGGCCAATGAGAGAGCCCGCCCTGCCTGAGAAATTTGAATTACACCGTAGGAGCCCAAAATTCACTGATACTGCTTCTTATGAAGTTCCCTAGCTCATTGTGCAGATAACAGCTTGAAAAAAAAAAAGTCACGAATGATTGAGTTTTGGAGTGAACTGCCGATTTGACGATTTAGTAATTAGGAAATTAGCTTAATATTTTTCGAATCTGTAGACAACATCTTTAGGGAACTTTAACCAAAAGTTCTCTTCGGAAATGACAGGGGTGGCACAGAGGAATGTTAAAACACTTCTTCCTGTAATATATTTTCTTCATCTGTAACTTTTCTGTAATTTAAATCCTCTCTGAATACCCCCACCCCCCCAGGGGCATTAATTTGTATACTTATTTTCATGCGCCTTCTTTACTATATAAAGCACACTGTTCTTTCTTGATACCTGTGTACTCACTGATATCATTTATGTAATCTATAATATAATTTAAATTATAAATCCTCTACAAATAACTTCTCCTTGTTCTGTGAACACCTCCCTGGTCTCATTGGCGAGCTACATTGTTGTTAAATTCCGCTTTCAGTCCTTTACCCCCTCCTCCAGTTCAACGAGAAAGGGTTCAACGAGAAAGGGTGCCTCCGCGAGTGCCCAAGAGGTGAGACCTTTCATTCTGTTTGTACTCTGGAATCCAACGTCCATAATCACCTTGTGCTTTCCATTTTTGCAGAATACGTTTCGGTGATACCCGAGTTGAGCATATCTCCCCGGTAAGCTATGTTTCCGATAAGGTAAGTGCAAAAACGAGGCAAGTGTGTAAATGGGGTGTAAAAACTACTTAGGTGGTGATAACCAAGTTTGAGATTGAAACCTCATGTAAAGGCTGAATTTAACTTATTAATGATTAGAATGGATTGCTTAAATTTGTTGGAGTTTTTGAAGCTTTCAATTTTTGCCCCCATTGTCATGATGATCTGTAAATTTTACGGATACCTAACTTAAAAGTAAACTAGGACCTACTTAACTAGCCTACTTAACTAAGTCGATAACTGACAGTTTTTGCCCGATTTTAAATTTCCGAACTGCTCAGAGAGATCATTGAGAAAATTCCTTCTTTTGCACGTGCCACGGTGAAGCCAGAATTCGATAAGTGCGTAAGTCAGACTTGAACAGGTATTTTGGCATAATCATCACAAAAATCATAGGTCAGGGGCAAAAATAAAAAGGTTGAGGTTTTGTTGATGTTGAACTTAACAATAACAACTCATATCACGCACTTCCCTCATCTTACCTTGAACGTAGAAGCTGAAAATAGTTTTTCACTGTTCATTTTGATACCATGTGCTTGTCGAGTTCACTGCCTACAATGGTTTCTTCCGCAGATAGGACGCAGACAGGCTGTTAGACCCGTAAGTGAAATTATAGCGAATCTAAGCATCGTAAAAAAATAAGAAATGTGTGAAATAGTTGATCAATTTGTTAAAAATTTAAATAATTACAGTAGGTACAGTCTGTTGTCCAGTTGTCATCCGCTTCCCATTCTTAATATGATTTATTTCTTGACTGTTCAGCCGTACCAGCAAATTGGCACATTGACGGACACGAGGGAGGCTCGTATGATGACTGGGATGCCGAGGGTGCACACGACACCGGACGGGACGAGGATTACGATCGAGGACCACGTCTCCCCGATGGTTCCCCGGACGCCGGGACGACCACCGATGGAATGGCCGCCGTGAGCTGACAAGTACGGCGGGCGCTGCGGGGTTAGGCAACAGAGAATGACAACTGTTGCCTTGCACTGTCCTCAGTCCGCCATTGTTGATTACTTTTTAACTACCTAACTAAACTAATTGGTGCTTTGCTCGTAGGGCACTGGGCGAGGGAGTTTGGTAAGTCAGCGGGAATTTTGAGATCATAGTTTTTCCTTGTAGTGAGTCTACTAGTGACCCACACGTCTGCAAATGAGCCCCAGCTAATTCGTGTTCCCATTTTCAGTGGACCCAGTGGGATAGAGCTGCAACAGAGAGTGCGTAAGTATTTTCAAAAAAATTGATCCTCGTACCTACGTAGCCCAGGCAAACTGGTGGTGTAGGCGAGAAAAAATATTACACAGCTGGAAATCGTTTAAGTTTTTGGGGGTTCCGAATAAGACCCAATTGAGTTTGCAACGGTTTCTAGGCTGTGCTCCAGACTTTTTCAGATGATAGGGCCAGCGGGGGGAGTTCTCGGGGGTGGGGGTTGTCGCGGGCTGGCAGGCGTGGACACAAAAACAAGGAGCATTGAGTCCCCGGTGTTACAAGAGGCGACTGACGTAAAATGTGACACAATTGGAACATGGGCCGTGTAGTCACAGGAGCATGGTAGGAACAACTTGAAGACCAAGCTGTGACTGGAGTATCAGCTACTTCCGGCTTGTCACATTTAAGAGTATCAGTTACATTCCGGTACAAAGTATCAGATTGATACAGAACCACACAACTCTTAGCATTTTCACAAGGGCCCAGTGTCCAGGAGTCCATACATGACAATTCAAGGTTGGAACCCAGGGAGCCGCCTCTCGGTACAGGAAACCTTACCCAACAAGAGTCTTCGTGCCGGGTAAAGCCAGTTTCCTCCTGTTACAACAGCTGGACTAACATCCCGACACTTCGGGTGAGCCTAAGGAGTACCCAGATCCTCCATTACTGCAGCTGGAGTAGATCGCAACAGCTTGCGACATGTGTGTTGATGAATCTTCATTGTACCTACTTCCTCCTGCATCCTCAAAAATACCTTCCGGCGTAACCACGGACGCTACGCCGGGCGCACTCCGCCACTCACACCACAAACCTAATCAGGAAAAAACAGCACATGTAGGTACACACCCAACACACGCACCTGGGGGTGCCCTACTGGGGTTAAAAGATTTCCTGCTGAGTGCTGTTTTTTCACACCTAGGCCCCTTTTTAGCACTAACTTCTCTGCAGCCATGGCTAACGTGCTTTCAACTGAAGTGAACCAACAAGCAAATGTCTGCTTGACTCATTTACCTCCGATTAGAGGGCCTGAAGTCGAGTGGATTTGCACTCCTAACCAGCCCCGTAGAGGGGCGGGGGGGCACTGGTCCCGTTGCCCCAGGGCCCGGCCTTCGTAGGGGGGCCCGGATTTTCTTGAGATTTTTTTTTTGTTTGTTTGTTAAAAAAAGGGGAAAGAGAGGCAAAATGGGAAAAGGGACAGATCAATATAGGAAAAATTTTCATACCTTTTTTTTTTTTTTTTTTTTTTTTTTTGCCCCCGGGCCCGGATTTTCTCTCCACGGCCCTGCTCCTAACCAAACAACATATACATTTTTTTAAAGCATGTACCATTACATTTGATCCTATAACTAAACTTCGATAGTCTGGGGTTGTCCCCCAGTAGTGTTACATGTGTGTGTGTTTGTCCATGCTGAAACAATCACAAGCAACAACGCATTTTTTGTATGTTGTAAGCCAACTGCTCTAACAATTTATTTTCACAGCCAATTTAAACGTACGTACGCGATTCAGGGAGGCTCCACAAGAAGTATTGAGCGCGAGAGCAGCGGCTGACGTAAGGATTCCCCTTCTCTGTGGCCTCACCCAGGGATGCCCTTGAATTTCAAGTGATTTTTTTTTCGCAGTGCAGACCGGGTATTGCTGGCCCAGGGACACCCCTGGCTTTGATGGGTCCAGAAGGAGCAGCGGGAGATCAGTTCTCCACTCCTATACAAACCGCCGACGTATGTTTAACGCGATTGTACCTTTAAAATGAATTGTGTGAATTTTGTCATTTTATGCCGCCCCCTCCCGTTTTTGTTTGTGTGCTTTATGTCATTTTATGTTTTACAGGTTATTGACGAACCGGATACCGTTGGAGTGGCCAGGGCAGCTTACGCTATGCACAATCTTCGGGCCAATCGGCAGAGATATTTTAGTGATATGTTCGCTGGTATGTTGGCACCTTGCAGTGGGTTAGCGTTTTATGTTAAGCTGGAGGCAGCCTGTTGGATGTCAGGAGAGACCTGTCAGATGCTGGGGTGAGGCTTTGAGCCGGGTCTTCTCAGGCTAAGCTCCTCCTGGTTTAAACCAGCAGAGGAGTCGTTCTCTCTCCCTAACCAACTCATTGGATTAGACCTCTGCTCCATCGGCAAAAAACCACTTTCTGATAATGGTTTAACAAACTGACACCCGTCTACAAGTTTTCTAAATTATCAGTCATACAGACGAAAATTATCTTTTATATGAACTCAGCAAGTGTTTTTGACGTCGGCCGTTGTATTATTTTCTTTTTCATTTTTCAGCGAAAACCGGAGATTACGGCAGGAGGCCGTACGTCTACCAACAGACGAGACCTCCTATTCTCGAAGACCCCCCAGCTGTCGTCTTGTTTGATCAACGATGCCCCCCAGCTGATCTCTTCGGGGGAATAGAGGCGATAAGGAGGCTCGAACAAGTACGTCTGCACTCTTGACAGCCTTCACGAACACAAACCCCCTGTCAGTCATTAATTTATTCTTTGTTTCTAGCCAGAGCCAGAGCTTCATCTAAGTGAGCAGGTAGGTTGAAACCTCGTCACACCACACATGAGATATTAGCACCAAAGGGAAATTCCCCATTTTTTACTTGGTAATGTTTGCAGCCACTGGAGCCTTGGCAGGAGTTGCCAAAAACCGATCCAGCTTACTGGGGTAAGTCTCTCAACTGCCCCACTATTGCCGACATCGCTGAGTATTTCCTCAAAGCATAAGTGAAAATTTAAAAAAATTTCAGAGGGATTACAATCATCGATTAAAGATCTGATGGAAGAAAGCCCTCCTCACAAACCGTAAGTTCCGGGTGGCTCGATTGTTTTACAACCGTTTAACGAACGTGTTCAAAACTTATTTGCTCCGTCGGCAGATTCAAGGGGCAAATCATAGGACGTCCGAGGGTGCCAACGCCGCCGAGAATAGTTCCACAATGTGTAAGTAACCGCATGATTTTGTGAGAGGCTTTTTGTCGCTGATGTGAAAATGCGGTCATTTATTCCAGAGGCGGTGGGTTGGGATGCGCGAATTGGCTGGTGACAGATACCGAAGGGAGGTTTGGCGCAACCGGGACAACCTGATGTTAGTACAATGACCGTTCAGTTTTTCCGCGTCATTTACTTATAAGGAATGAATGAACAAGTTTGTCTTATCTTCAGATATAATCCGAGTACCGGCAAGTGGAAGGAGGATCCGACCGCGCGAATAACCAGAATGTACAACCCTGATGCCTTCTTGTGAGTGCATTTACATTTCACGAACCCAAACTCAAACACATAATAGCCTTTTTTCCTTCTTCACCTATCGAAATGAAGACAAATTTTCACATTCGTGGTTTTTACAGCACTGAAGACCTCGTCCCAGTAAGTCTCAAGAAAAAAAATCCTTAAGAAGGTCATATTCCTTATTAGTAGGGCATTCGGATTCGAGCATACCTATTTGCACATTTTGGTATCCGTGTCGGAGGTAGAAATTTTTGATCTGCCTCATCATTTTTCATTATACGTTTCAAGAAGTGTAGATTCCAAAAACGAAATGTCCATCCGCCGAGCGAGACTTGACGTTCACCCCACACCTGTAGTCCCCCACCCCGTCAGCCAATCAAACCCGCAAACTCAGGGATGCCAACTCAAGAAACCACTTTTCCGTAGATCGTTCGCATAAATTCAGTAGATTGCGCAAAAAGTCGGTAGCTAGACTAGCGATCAAAAATCACTAACAAACGCTGCAAATTTTACACAAGCGTTTATTATTCTTTGATCCAGGTTCAATGGTTAAGTTTTCAAAGGGAACTTTGCTAGCAACCTGAGCTGCGACTTTTGGTTTATTATTCTTGGAATAATACACCTGTTTTCGGGGGTCGACGACTCCGATCGGCCTCAAAATTTGACATTATCCGTTTAAAGAGGTCTACATTCAAAATCCGAAATGTCCGTCCGCCGTCCGGGCCGTTTTGGGCAGTAGGAATTTTTTTAAAAATCTGAAATTTTGACAAAATACTCGGTTTACCATCTAGTTGTGCCCGCAAGGTTTTCAGCCCGATCGCCCAAACCCGTGGGGCGCTATGGGGCTACAGAAGGGGGGTTTTGAAGGCTTTTGGCTATGGTATCGAGTCAGGTGTCGTTTTCGAAGTATTTTTGGACGTAGAATTCATTTTTTGGAGTCCCGCAGTGATCCGATTTCACTGTTGCGATCTATAGAGCTTTCATGGGGCTAAAAACAGGATTTTTGAAGGATCCCAGGAGGTCAAATATTTTTCAAGTAAAAAAACAACAAAAAATGTTGAAAACAATTTTTTGAAAAAAAAAAAAATCCAAAAAAATTTTTTTTTAAACAAAAATCCACAAAAAAAATTTTTAAATTTTTTTTCATTGACAAAATTAAATTTCTGCACAAGTAACGTACCTATATCAAAGAATAACAAACCCTTGTGTAAAATTTGGAGCGTTTTTTTTAAGCATCGACGTGTTTGAAACACATCTCCAACAGAAACATGACTTCGAGTAGAACGCAAGACCTTCAAGACAGAAGCGGAATGGGCGAACGACTTTGCACAGATTTTGCAACCTATGGTAGGCATTTCGTCCAAAAATTCTCTACATACCTACTAATCTGTCAACTAAGCACCTTGAACTTTACAATTTGGCAACGATTGATAAATGATAACGAATACCGATAACAGGGAACGAAGGGTACCTACACACCGCATGACCGCGCCACTGTCGATTTCGGGGTGCAAGGTGGGGGACTACAGGTGTGGGGTGAACGTCAAGTCCGAGCGAGCCGTTTTGCGCTGGGGGGGGGGGGGGGGGGGTGATGGCTTTCATTCTTGTTATTTGTTGTGTTCCACTGGATCCATTTGCTCTGGGTGAATAAAAAAATTAAAAAATAAAATTGCCGCCTGTGGGTGTATTGCCGCTTGTGATTTGTGTAGATCATGGTACGTGATTGTCTTATGACTTACCTGTGGGACACCCCCAGACCCTCGGATTATCTAAGTTTTGATCAAGGATCATAGCAAGGAAACATGGTACATGTTTTTCGGATTGGTATATTTAAACTTGATAGGTATATATATTTACAGTATTTAGAGTATTTACATTTCACGTAAATCAAATTTAAAAGTCCACCATCAATCCCTGAAAATTTTTATCAAAATCGAATCAATAATATTGATATTATTGGCTGAACCTGCTGGGAGAAGGTTAGGCTAGCGTCGAATCATGAATAAATCATGAATTTAGTTTAATTTAATTTTTTAATTTAAATTCGCGCAACCGGTGTTTCGTACGTAGAATTAAACGTAGAATCGGAATCCGCGATAAAAAATGGCAGTTATAGGGGAGCGAAAAACACGTTTCGCGCAAATTCGCGGGGTTGCGCGCGTCGCGCGGGATTTTAATATAGCCTATGTTGGGGGCAATCGCACCCGAGACCGTTAGAAAAAAATCCCATTCAAATCCGTTCAGCCGTTTAGGCGCCTATAAGGCACGACAGACACACAGACAGAAAGCTCAACATCTCAAGGGGGGCTCGACCCCCCTCAGCAGACTTAAACGGTCCACCAAACCAAAAGAAAAATCGCCATATATGTTTATCGCTTACCGTTTAGAAGGAGAAGAGGAAACAGTAGATGGGCGAAGGGTTTACGGGGGGCTTCACTCTCGCATTCCAACACGTTTCGCGCAAATTCACGGGGTTGCGCGCGTCGGGTGGGGTTTTAATATAGCCTATGTTGTGGGCAATCGCACCCGAGATCGTTAGAAAAAAAACCCCATTCAAATCCGTTCAGCCGTTTAGGCGCCTATAAGGCACGACGGACTTTACGGGGGGACTTCACTCTCGCATTCCAATCCAGACGCCTGTAAAAACATGTACCATGTTAAAAACAAACATGTCGAAGAGATGAGCGCACCTTTCCATTTTTTGAGGGAAAGGTTGCGCTAAAAATAGTAGTAGGTATTTCAAGGTGATACCAGTCACAGGTGTTTGTTGATTTCCTCGTGATGTTTGATCTGTGAGGGTTGATATTTAGAGTCTAATCAAACCATGTTTTGTGCTTTCAAGTGTCATGACGTTTAGAATGTTAAGCTTAGCCCTACTTCACAACAAAACAAAGTGAAACAAATCGGATTCCGATGCGCCATACGGCACATTGAAGATGCAAATCGATTTTCGATAGTTGAGTTGTTTATTTCGAGTCTCGTCCTCCATCGCTCCATTTTTCTTATGTTTGTATCTTCTGAGCTGATGGATCGGATGGAATTAACTCACCCCTACCAATTTTTGTTTTAAATTTTTATTTTTACTCTGCAAATGGTGTTATAATATATTATATTAGGTACGGTTAAAGTTCCTTTATTTTAGAAAACGGTATGCACCAAATAAAAGACACCGAATTTCGGTAGGTAAAAATTTTACGTCGTAAATCAAGTGAAATAAAACACACCGAATTTCGGTAGGTATTTTAGTAAATAGTTAAAGGTGTTATAACGCCTAAAATAAATGCCTATATAAATATATTAGGTACGGTGAATCTGAGGAATTCTATGACTTGGTTGTGGCATCATCGTCTCAACCATAATTCCCGAAAATACTTGTAAATAGCAGGGAAAGTTATTCCAAAACTCCATGGAGTTAATTTCGGGAATGAGCTCCTATTGTAAGTGAAAGTTTTACATCGCAAATCAAGTGCAATAGACACTGAATTTCGGTAGGAGAAAATTTTACACGTAAATCGAGTGAATTTATTGGCAGTAAATTCACTTGACTAATTGGTGATGATGATGTTGACTGTTTCAATGAATGTTGGTTCAATCGGACCGACCCTCAACAACTTTCCACCCACATTCACTCAATTAAGTTGGTATTAATGCAGTCTGTTTAAAAAAAATCATTTAATGATTAACAGGACGATTTTTTTTTTTGTCCCGACCGATACGTTACTGCGAAAATGTTTGTATTTGATGCTAGGATGAAATGTTCGTTGTTGTTCGTTGTCGGGAGTTGAATAGGTGCAGAAACCAGTTGGTTGTGTTAATCATTAAATGATCTGACTGTAGAACCGTAGGTCTACCGTCCGTGATTTTTTGTTTAATATAAAAGATGAATATTTGTTAATTCAGCTGAACATTTTTTTCGATTTTCTAAGTCCGATTAATTGGTGCAATTGATTGAAAATCGATTGTGGGCTACCGATTTTGCATCCCTACAGCACATTATAAATCCAATGAGAAGTTACGTTCATTGAACAAGAACGACTATCAGCCCATTACTATTGAATGACAGTCGCTGTGTGCGGAATGATTCCCATAAGATACCCAGATAAGCTGAGCAGGCTTCATCTCATGCGTAACTGCACCCTTCGAATTTGTCCTCACTGCTAGTGTTAATTGGCTACCATAAAAAACGGAGACCTCTTGCGATGCCTAACCCCCCCACAACCACACACACATACCCCATGCAATCGTAACT
This sequence comes from Pilophorus perplexus, assembly GCA_955831195.1. Lineage (NCBI taxonomy): Eukaryota > Metazoa > Arthropoda > Insecta > Hemiptera > Miridae > Pilophorus > Pilophorus perplexus. The sequence continues at coordinate 6,941,805 of OY037014.1, read as the reverse complement.
CTTTCTCCTCCCGAGGTAGGTACCAAGGGTTTAGCGTTATCCACAGTAGGTAAGTGTTTGTTCTCGATGTTCAAGCGAACATTGATTGATTTTGACTTCGTTCGTGTGGGTTTCAGAGACGAAAGCCGGTGTCTGAGCTGTACGCTAGACCGAGAGTTAGAACGTGAGTGGACACGGTTACTTTTGAATCCTACCTAGGTTTTTTTTTTTTTTTTTTTTTTTTTTGCAAAGATTTTCATTTGTGGTATTTTCCAGGTTGGTCGACATCGACGACACTCACGTCCCGGCTAATACGCCGGAAAGACCGCCGTACATACCGTTCCCGAACGTCACCCCGCCGCAACCTTTGGTGGTGCCCGGGGACGAACGATTCACCCCAACGTGAGTAGTAGTCGCTCAGGTAATTCAAGAGGGCTTTCCTCGCTCGCCCATAGTTCCGTCCAAATCCGTGGATAACAATTGGGGGTAAATCCTGTGTCGCAGCGCTGCGCCGCCAATAAGGATTATTGGTGACATGGTCGTGAGAGAATTTTTGTAAAGGAGCAACTACTTTTTTTTAAACTCACAAAGAAAAAGGAAGGGAGGGGGACCCTCCAACTCCACCAGAATTTCTTCCATCTCCGCCGATTGAAGGGAATGGGTCGAACTCCGCCAGTAAAAAGAGCTCACATGTTCATGCCATGGGATCTCAGGATCTTCGAATTCCTAGATTTATGGATTTTAGGATCTCTGGTTGTTCTGGTGGTGGTTTGAGCGTTGAACTGCCGAGTCGAAGGTTTCTGGTTTGATCCCAGCAGCCGCTAGATATCTTCCTTACAAGGAATCAGTATAAATACTGATAATCACCTCTCGGAAGGCAATGACAAACCACCGAGAGTACCTTGACCAGGAAACTTTCACATTTGCCGTTCGAAGCCGACTGTTTAACGTAGGTCCCTACTACTCCTATGATAACTGGTAAACACGCTCAACAGAAGTAAGTACATAGCGAGAGGTCACCAACGCCCATTAGCGGGTATGACACTCAAAGAAGAAGAAGAATCTCTGGATCTTTCCTGGGTTTCTGGAGCTCTAGATCTCAGGATTCTCTGGATCTTTTCTGGATTTCCTGAATTTCTGGACTGCTAGATCTCATGGATTTCTGGATCTTTCCTCGATTTCATGGGCTTCTGGAGCTCAGGATCTCTGGACTTTTGGTGCTCTACGTCTCTGGTTCTTTGAATTTCTGAAGCTCTAGATCTCAGGATCTCTGGATCTCTTTCTGTGCCAAAGGTCCAGTGAAGCTGTCACCTATTTCGCTCTCCATTTTCTTGTATTATCTTGCTAACCCCAGTCGAGTAGTGACGTCAAGGACAAACGGATCACTGGAACTGAGCTGGCGGAGATGGTAGTCCCCACTGACCTGATAACGCATCGCCTATTGGGAGTCATTGCTAGATTAGCTGTCGTCCTTCTCATGGACTGCTGTTTCCGGTAGGAATCTCAAAGCAGCTACTGCAAAGCCAAAGCATGCCTTAGGGTTCTGGCACACTTGGCAGGTACAGGACGGGACGGCAGGACGCCGCCGCTGTCCTGTGCGTACACGAAAATTAGTCAGGACAGATTACCCCCCTCACCACCCCTTTTCATTGTCTTCACCCGCTCTCCGTTCCCCTCCCTTTGGCTGACACCGTGGCCTTCGCCGATACACCTTTGGCCTGGAGTGTCACGCCGGGATACTTTACCGATTGCCACTTTTCCTGTTTGTTGCAGCACTGCGCCGCCAATCAGGATAAATGGTGACATCGTCATGAGAGCAGCAGAGTAAGCCGAAGCCATTACCGTTATTGATTAGTCCGTTGATTGCTTAATTACGTTGATACGATATTTCTCAGGATCATCAACCGGCGAATCGCTGAATCGGCGTTCATCGCTGAGAAGGAACGAGAGACGGCCGAAATGGAAGCCCGACTGCTAAACCAGCGAATTTCACTTATGGACGAAGGTGGGTGTTTGATGCCATGTGGACATAGCTCCTTGTTTTCATTATTTCTGACGAATTGCTCGCCTTTTCAGAAATACATTCAGTCGGGCCTTTCAACGCTCCTGAGTATTACCGCCGTCTCCCTCACCATCCGAATCTGTCGTGTGGCGAGCCATGCGGTCGGCCGACGTGCCCTCGGGTACCCAGCGTTATACGCCAGATACGTTACGGTCCTTGAACCAGACGTTAACGGTTTGAATTTTTTTTTCAGCCGCGTCTTCCATCGCCACCACCTCCGATACCACCGTTCCGGCGGAGGCCGCGGCCTCTTCCTCCCTTGCAGACGTTTGCCAGCAGGTATCCGGAGACCCCTCAATCGAACCAGGCGTTGCTCAGGTCGGCCTTACGGGGCACCAACGCCTTCGGGAATCAGTGTTGACACCGACGTTTTGATGCCAGTGCGACGTCCTCCAGTCCTCAAATGTTTTCCGTTCTTTTTCGTCTGTCTTGAAAAAATATCATCCCATTACACACTGATGCATGTACAAATTTGGCGCATGTAAAAATTCGCTCAGGCGTCTCTAACTATGGGGGTTGTGCTCTTTGAACGTCTCTCTAAACTATAGGAGGTCTTACTTTGCTTAGCGTTCAAAATCGACGATCTTCATCCCGCCCACAGAGAAAAAGGGACCGGAGATCTGGTTAATGAGAGAAAGGGGTTTCCAGCAAAAAGCAAACGCAATTCGGGAGGGGGGGAGGACCAGAGAGCTGAGCCGATCGGTTCCATTTTTAAAACCATATACGTTGTCTCGAGCCAGAGGGCTCCACAGTCTGTTCCCACTATTTGCTATCAACACTTTTTCTAATGAGACCGTTGCAACTTCAAATCAAATTCGTTCTGTAAGTTAGGCTGTATCGCTTTCACTTGAAAAAAGTTTGTTCTCTGAGGGAAGCTGTTATTCTAATTTATTATTAATAGTAAATTAGATCAGAAAATACTGACTTGTTGGTCTAGTCCGTTTTTTGAAATGAAATGAAGGAATGGATTTATACCCACTTTTAGGTGTAAGATTCTGGCGCTTGACATCTGCAGTTCCAAAAAGCTTAGTAAAACCTCTAAAAAGAGGTGTTAAAATATCATTTTAGCTATACATAAGTATATATATAAAATAATTATGATATAATTTTTTTTAAAGACAACAACCTTTATTCAACAACATGTAATATTATTACATATTATACCTACACCCATTACTTCCGTTTCTTGAGCTTAGTTGAGCTTTTCAGCTGATTTCCACTCTAAAAACAGCATTTTTCGTAAAAAATTGTTAGCCCTTACGACTGATGGACCCAAAATAACTTTTTTTCGGCATAGAGCCCTTCTATATACATCTAGAAATGAGATTATAAAATGGGGAAAACGTGAAAAAAATTCCAGAATCAACTGGATTCAAATAACTGTTGTTTTGGTTTATTATTCTTGGAATAATACACCTATGTTTTCGCGACGGGGGTCGACGACTCCGATCGGCCTCAAAATTTGACATTATCCGTTTCAAGAGGTCTACATTCTAAATCCGAAATGTCCGTCCGCCGTCCGGGCCGTTTTGGGCAGTAGGATTTTTTTTTTTAAATCTGAAATTTTGACAAAATACTCGGTTTACCATCTAGTTGTGCCCGCAAGGTTTTCAGTCCGATCGCCCAAACCCGTGGGGCGCTATGGGGCTAAAATGGGGCTATGGGAGAGGGTTTCTGACGGCTTTAAGCTATGGGATCGAGTTAGGTGTCGTTTTCGAAGTATTTTTGGACGTAGAATCCATTTTCGGGGGTCCCGGAACGATCCGATTTCACTGTGGCGATCTACAGGGCTTTCATGGGGCTAAAAATGGGATTTTTGAAGGATCCCAGGAGGTTAAATATTTTTCAAGTAAGTAAAGAATAAAGAATGTTTGAAAAGACAATTTTTTTGAAAAAAAAAAAAAAAAAAAATCCAAAAACTTTTTTTTTCCAAATTATTATCTTTTGACACAGAAATCATTTTTGCACAAGTAACCTATAACAAAGAATAATAAATCCTTGTGTAAAATTTGCAGCGTTTTTCCCACTGTGCGGCGCCTCACTTGCCTCACCTGAAGAGCCGCCGCTGGTTGGTGACTATATCAGAATTCTTTAGGAATATTGGAAGTTATTCGCGAAGAAGGTAATGATCAAAGAGCTTCAGATGATAATTTCACGGTTGAAAGATGCGATGTATACCGTTTTTCTTGTGAACAGCTTTGAGATGTTTCTTTACCCGTCAAGCGGAACTCAATCGAGTGTAATTTGTTTCGAACGGTTCGTTAGGCTAAAGGCGCCAAATGTGAACGTAGGTAACAAGGTTCCACTTGTGCCTGTTCCGCGCTGCAGGCCTCTCTTTGGAACTCGATGATATCCCGGAAAATCACCCTTGAAACCGCACCGCGTTGACAGAAATGTTCCATTCGGTCGACTTGACGCGGCTATGCCCGGAATCCCTTTGACGCCTGGATACCGGAGCATTTCCCTTAACCAATACTGTATATCGCAAAATAACCTCGCAGTTCGTTGCTCGTGCTTTTTAACACGGTTTGTTCCATTCTGGTGTTGACTATTTGATGTTTTCGGGTTCCTTGCTCAGCTTCGACCCACCTACGAGTTTTGTAGTTGGAACTGAACCAGAGGATCTAATCAGTGTGATAGATTAAAATTATTTAATTATTATTCAATAATTTCTTTTAATATGAATTTTGATTTTCAAAAAAACGCCCCACGGGCCTCGCCCGGATGCTGGACCCTCGGATGCTTTTTGCTTGGAGCCTACGGCTAAAATTCAAGAAACATGGAACATGGTACGACCAGTGAGGACGCCGAACTAGTGGCCTAACAGTAAGATAAGTGAGGATGCCGAACTAGTTGCCTGACGGTGAGACAAGTAGGGACGCCGAACTAGTGTCCTGACGGTAAGACATGTGAGGACGCCAAACTAGTGGCCTGACGGTAAGACAAGTAGGCATGGGCGTACGCAGGTCTTCCTTTAGGGGGGGGCTCAAAAAATTTTTGAGCCCCCCCCCCCCCCCCCATATTTAATATTGCAGGTAGACATGCTGCCATCCAGGGTACCTACCTAGTTAAAAACGCTGCAAATTTTACACAAGGGTTTATTATTCTGTGGTATAGTTGTATTACTTGTGCGAAAATTAATTCTGTCTTGAAAAAAAAAAAAAAGTTAAAAAAATTATTATTATTATGTATTATTATTTTTTTCAAAATCTTTTGTTTTTACATTTATTTATTTATTTATTTTTAATCGGAAAATATTGAATATTTTTTATAAAGAGATCAATTTTTGATCTCTTGGTATCCTTCAAAAATCCAATTTGTAGCCCCATGAAAGCCCTACAGATCCCCATAGTGAAATCGGATGGTAAACCACGTATGTTGTCACCCGAAGAAGGCGCCTGGATATGACCTAATTACAGGCCAGGTACTTCAGAACCTTCCTCGGAAGGTGATTGTTAAACTCACACAGATTATCAATGCAGCCATCAGGCTTTGCTATGTACCTCAGCTATGGAAGCTTGCAAAGGTCATAATGATCCTAAAACCTGGAAAGCCTGCTGAGGAATTGAATTCATATCGACCAATATCTCTGCTACCAGTTCTCTCAAAGCTGTTTGAAAAAATCATTCAAAAACGACTGTTGAAAATAGTAGAGGAACGGAACCTCGTTCCAATCCATCAGTTTGGCTTTCGTCGAAATCACTCTACAATTGATCAGGTGCACCGAATAACGCACATTATTGAACAATCTCTTGAACAAAAAAAGGTTTGTTCTGCCGTCTTTCTTGATGTTACACAGGCCTTTGATAAAGTGTGGCACGAAGGACTCAACTATAAACTCAGAAAAACACTTCCCGCCTCGTATTCCAAGTTGTTAGAGTCCTACCTCTCAAACCGATTTTTCCGGATCAAGCAAGAAGATGCATATTCGAAAGCTCAAAAGATTCAAGCTGGAGTACCTCAAGGTAGCGTACTGGGCCCACTCCTGTACGTCCTTTTCACCAGAGATCTTCCAGAAAGAGAGGAGAATACCATAGCGACGTTTGCAGATGACACTGCAGTCCTTGCTGTCGGCGATACCAACTTGGAATCAATTTCGAAACTACAAAGGTCAATCAAGAGACTTCACAGCTGGACTTTAAAGCGGAGGATCCAAATGAATGAGGCAAAATCGGTACATGTCGACTTCACAAACCGTAGGTGTGAGTACATACCCGTTCACCTCAACAACAAAGTCATACCGCACGCAAACGAAGCCAAGTACCTGGGCATGACCCTCGATGCTAAGCTTCGGTGAAAAGCACATGTAAAAAAAAGAAGATGGAACTAACCACCAAATTTCGAAAAATGTATTGGCTAATGGGGCGACGGTCATCCTTGTCAATCCCCAACAAGCTAACACTATACAATCAGGTCCTTAAGCCAGTCTGGGCCTATGGTGCACAATTGTGGGGCTGCACCGCTCCGAGCAATCGCTTGATCATTCAGCGATTTCAAAATATCGTGCTACGAGCATGCGTAAATGCGTACCGTTACACCAGGAATGAAAGACTACACCGGGAACTTCAAATTCCTACTGTCGAAGAAGTCATCAAAAAACAAGCATTAGCCCATCAGCAGAGGCTTCGGGGACACATCAACAGCGAGGTTGTCCAGCTCCTCGACGTTGAAGGCCTGCTCAGAAGACTGAAAAGAACAAAACCTCATGACCTGTGGGAGTGGGGTGCCCTGTGAACTAATTATCAGCTCAGTGAGTAATTACTAGTGCGTCAGTTGCACAAAACAACAAGTCGCATAGAAGCAGTGTTATGTGTCATCGCTTCTGGCAAGTCATTTAGTATGTATACATTAATTGTAAATTGCTGATAAGTTTGCTTACTTGGTGCAATAAAAGTTTCAAAAAAAAAAAAAAAAAAAAAAGTATGTTGTCAAAATTTCAGATTCTTAAAAAAATTCTTACGGCCCAAAACGCCCCGGACGGCAGACGACGCACGGTGGTGCAAAACGGCCATATTTTGGGGGAAAAAACAACTATGAAACCCCCATACTTATAATAGGTATTCGTAAATTTGACGCTGATCACGAATATACCCCATGTCCCTGTACCTAAAATGGATTCTGAGCCGTTTTTTCCCAAAATACCTTTAAAAAAACACGTTTTCAGTACATTTTCCAGTGTGCGAGCCAAGTAAGGATTCTCCCGAAGTTTGTACATGTAAGTACAAACATTTTTGTAGTAATTTTCAATTTTAGGGTGTTCAATCGACGCCAAATGTATTGCTCTACAACTTTTCAGTATGTGTAAAGAAAAGTTGTAGAGCTATAAATTTGGCGTCGATTGAACACCCTAAAATTGAAAATTACTACAAAAATGAGGAGGTCGAAGATGATTTCGATCGAACACTCCTATGATTTCTGATGGAACCCCGTAACATTGGTGAATTCCATTGAACACCCTAGAATTGAAAATTTCTACTTGAAGACGGAAAATTGCTGAGCCAGATTAGTTATTTTCATGACTTTGTAAGGTAAAAAATGTGGCCTTTTAAATTAAATTTTGTTTCGAAGGTTCGAGCCAGAAATATCTCGCTGTAACTTATTATTTTTTATACACTGCAAAGACCCTAATAGGATATATGTATGTTTTCATAGTTTGTTTTCTCGATTTCACTAAACAAGCGCCGTAACTATCGCAGGTTCTCTGAAAGGTCTATCTAGGTAACGTCGAGTTTGAAGAATCTTCAAAGTTTGAAGTTCAAACTCGATCTGATGAGATTTAACGTTATCCAACGGCGGGAATACATATTTTTGAAGTTTGGTACCTATTCACCGTCTTTTCGGCGAAAAAAGGAATTCTCACAATTTCACGCATTTACCTTAAAATCTGTAGAAAAAACGGACGCCAAATGTCGGAGTTGTTCTGTACATAGGGCACTACATAGGCTACCCAGGAAAAATAGTCGCATACCTACCTTAGCTAGCCCAAACTCTACTTATGTTGAATTAAATGCACAAAAATCATGGTTTTTTGCTTCAAAATCCGCTAAAAACTTGTTTAAACCTGTGTCTAGATTTTTTCCACAGAAAGATAAAATTACTTTCTTGTAGCTGAGTAAAAACTGAACTAAATTCGATGTCTAACGAATTTTTTCACGTGCAAAATGAGTCGGCTACGATTCTCCGTAAATAGGTTTAATACTCCCGTAAACTCACAATTTTCCAAAATTGAGAAAGGTATACTGCACGAGTCAGGTCTACAGTACGAGTCAAGTTGATGACTTTTTGATCCGAAAACTATTCATATCAACCCTCCAACTAATACTGAATGGAATAATATTCCATATATAAAGATTTTGGGGGGGATTTAAAAATATTTTGTGGTTGTTTTTTCCACCTGTGGACCACTGAATGATGTCAAATTTTGAGGCCGATCCGAATTTTCAACCCCCGTCGCGATTACATAGGTAGGTACCTATATTATTCCAAGAAGAACAAACCAAAATGATCGTAACTTTGCATGTAGGTATTTGGAGTGCGGAGTATGGTGTGATAGGTACCCTATATCGTAAATAATGTTACACAGCTTGAGAAATAATACAAAATAACATACAAATCATTTTTACAAAATCAAGTGTTGTAGTTCACTTTTTCCCCCTCTTAATATAAAACATTAAATGTTTAAACAAAATGTACACAACATAAGTAGGTTCCCAGCAATGTCAAGTTGATTTTTTTCACTTTAAATTTACAACATGAGCCGCCTCGGGTTCTCTGCGAATTTTTCAACCACTACTTCCTCTTTTTCTTTCTTTTTATCTGAAAGTGTATATATATTTTTCGTGTGTCTAGGGGGGGGCCCGGGCCCCCCCTACACTGAGAGAAAAAACGGCCTAAAATACTGTTAAAGTTTAACAGTATAATCCTGTAATGCTCTGCCAACCGTATTGATACTGTTAATGAGTGAATACTGTTATTGAAATGCCGCCCCCTGAGTATACTGTTAATGTGTCCGCTGCCCCCGCCAATACGGTTAATGTAAAGCAATAGCAGTATTTCAATTCGGTAACTCTCTGCCAACAGTATTACGCAGTAAAAAAAGTTTGCTTTAGCAGTATCCCTCAATACTGTTGATGCGTTCATTGGCAGTATTTCTTGTTCTGTTAATGCCTTCATTGACCTCAATCAATTCTGTTGAAGTTTGCTTTTAGCAGTATTGCTCAATGAGGTCAATGAAGGCATTAACAGACAAGAAATACTGCCAATGAACGCATCAGCAGTATTGAGCAATACTGCTGATGCGTTCATTGGCAGTATTTCTTGTTCTGTTAATGCCTTCATTGACCTCAATCAATTCTGTTGAAGTTTGCTTTTAGCAGTATTGCTCAATACTGCTGATGCGTTCATTGGCAGTATTTCTTGTTCTGTTAATGACTTCATTGACCTCAATCAATTGTTGAAGTTTGCTTCAGCAGTATCGCTCAATACTGCTGATGCACGCACTAGCAGTGTACCCAATACGGTTAGGGTAGGTACTATCAGTATATGAGTCGGTTGATGTGACCATGTTCTGTTCAGTCAATGTATGCATTGACAGTATAGGCAATACTGCTGATGCGTGCAACAGCGGTATTGACTATACGGTCAATGCATACATTGACCGAACAGAACACGGTTAATGTACCAGTGTTCTTCTTGGATGATGCCAGCATCGACTGAATAGGAAATTCTGCAGAACAGTATTGCCTATTCAGTTGATGCTGACATCAACCAAGAAGATCACTGTTACATCCACCAACTCATATACTGGCAGAACTTGCTCTAACCGTTTTTTTTTTTTGTTTTTTTCAAATTGGCTGCAGCATTTTGAAGCAATGAAATATCAAGCAATTGACTGCAAAACCAAAAAAAAAAAGAAACGTTTAGAACAAATCATACCAGGATACAAGGGAGAAGACAGTTGGAAAACAAGGTGTTTTCAATTTATATACAGTTTATTCCTTAATAAATCTTGAATAAATCACATTTCTTTCAAGTACAGTCGTTCAAATGTGCGTACAAAACCGATTTGTTTTTCTCAAATTTTGTTGATAACTAAGAACAAGATGATACTTCAAATTCGTTAAAGTTGCCTATAACCAATAGGTAGGTAATTAAAGTCATGTATTATGAATGGGCGATGAAATTCATTTCAACATAGCCAAGAATCTTAAACGTGAAATGAAAAAGACTTGAAAATGCGAACAATACTTATTAGAAAAGTGCATTCTTTACAACATTCAAGTTATTATTCTAACATCGACTGAGTTATATGATTTGTTAATAAACGATGATATTTACATTCAATAATATTTAAATTCGTGCAAATTTACATACATAACAAATGAGGAGGTTGCACGACAAAAACTATAGTTATAGTATAGGTACTATAGCCATTTGAGTGAATTTAATTTCTTTGTTAATCAACATGATATTTATATTCAATGATAAATTCGTTCAAATTTACATACATAACAAATGAGAAGGTTGCACCACAAAAATAATACCTAGCGTTAGTATACTATATTCGCTTGAGTGAATTTAATTTTTGGTTGGTTTCAATTTGGATTTAGTACTTTTTGGTTGAAAACTCAATTTGAAAACGCTAATTTTCAATGGATAGAATGGATAGATAGCGCGCCTTCTTGTCAGTTCCTCCTCAGCTGATTGTAGACTCAAGCGCAAGATGAAAGCGCTGATCTTCACGCCTTGCACCCTGCTTAGCCCACCTTTGACGATCAAGGGCAGTAGGTTTGTTCATCTCCCCTGTTAAAAAAAGGATAATAATTGTAATGTATTTACATCAAAAGGGTTTTCAGTCACATGGGTCAGTTCACAAATCAGCAACTTCACCAGCTTTCCAATGGTACTAAAGTCAACATAAGTTGTCAATCAGGTGATTGATAGCTACCTGATTTTAAGTAGAGGTTGAGTCGCTCCATATATATCTGCTTCCTCTCCGCAGTTCTCTGATTATCCTTCTCACAAACGGTGAGCTGGAATATTCCCTCGTGGTGTGTACGGAGGCCTTTCACCAAGGCTGTTGGTTCAACTTCAGGGTGTAAGTACGCGAAGTCTAGTGCTACCTGTCAACAGATAAGAGATAACACGTCATAGCGGACCATCATGGAGAGTTGTAGATGCAATAGGGGGGGGGGGGGTGTAAATGGGCACGTACTTCATAATTATATGAAACATTCGGGCAAGAAAGCGTCTTACCAATTTATATCCAATAATTGGGAGGAATGGGTAAAAGCAGACATCAGTGTACTGTTGCGTAGGTACGCAAGTCTGTTGACTCGACTGTTGTCGTCTTCTTCGACAGCTCAGTAAATTGTGGGGAGTCACCTCCACACTACGCTTGTGCTCTGGAGGAGGAGGAAGTCTCTTTAAATCTGTGAACAACAGGTCAATATGCCAATCAATAAGGTGGAAGACATGTTTTAGTCAAATGTTCTTCAAAATCTGACATAATTACCTTCAACTGAAACTTCTGCCTCTAACTGCAACCTTTTCTTTGCCCTTGGATGAACTTTTGAGCCCGAAGAGTGCTGGGAGTCGTTCGACCCGCCTGGCTTGTCTCTTCAACGGTAGTTCTCCTCTGCTGCTTGATTGGAATGACGTCGACGGTTTCGCTGGACTGGGAATGGGATTCGCGAGAAGGGATTCTGCATACTGAAACAGCAAATTGGTGGCGTTATCCAAATGACCATGGTGACGTGTTGATGGAGGGATTCATGTAGGGATTCTGCTAAAAATATGGCAATATCACGAAATCGCAAAGCTTTGGACAACCTACTTCGTGTCTGAGGTTGAGAGGTTTTCGTCTTCTGAGTCTTGGAGCCCACGGTTGAACCACGCTCAGCACTTGAGAAGGAGAAGGGCCTTTTCTCCAAAACTGATGCCTTCGATTTCCTTTACCACCTCTCGGTTTAAAAGGGTCTGTAACGTCGCCGTTCTGTCAAACCCAAGAGCTGAAACCAACAACATCACCGCACATTTCGTTTTTGGAATCTAGACACTGAAATGGATAGGTAATCAAATTGTACACTATCGTATGAATCCAGCGCATTTTGAATAAGCCGTGATCATTATAGTACATGTGGGTAACATCCCAGCATTACGTTACTACAAAATGGAAAAAAAAAAAGTGTGTAGGTATGTAGAAAAAACGCTACAAATTTTACACTAGGGTTTATTATTCTTCGATTTAGGTTACTTGTGCCGAAATTCAATTCTGAGTCAATCGAAAAATTTTTAGAAAAACAAATTTCTTTTTGATTTTCATTCAAAATTTTTTATTTTTTTACTTGAAAAATATTTGAACTCTGGGATCCGTCAAAAATCCCATTTGTAGCCCCATGAAAGCCCTATAGATCGCAACAGTGAAATCGGATCGTTCAGGCACCCCAAAAAATGGATTCTACGTCCAAAAATACTTCGAAAACGACACCTAACTCGACCCCATAGCCAAAAGCCTTTTTAAAAAACCCTCCTATAGCCCCATAGCGCCCCACGGGTTTTGGCGATCGGGCGGAAAACCTTGCGGTCACAACTAGATGGTAAACCGAGTATAATGTCAACATTTCAGATTTTTAAAGAAATTCCTGATTTAAAAAAAAAATCCTACTGCCCGAAACGGCTCAGACGGCGGACGGACATTTCGGTTTTGGAATCAAGACCTCTTGAAACGGATAATGACAAATTTTGAGGCCGTTCGGAGTCGTCAACCTCCGTCGCGAAAACATAGATGTATTATTCCAAGAATAATAAACCAAAAATTAAAAAAAGACTTCGTGTTTTAAAATTAAAATGCAATTCACAAAATTAATAAAAGTTGAAAATTAATTAACAAAATACCGAGTTTCTACTGTACAGGAATTTGACCGTGACAAGTAGGTACCTACGACAAATACAAAAAATGAAATAGGTACGTAAATAATTTAAAAATTATAAAAATAAATTTTTCCTCTAATTTCTTATATATTGTGGTGTGGCAACCGACACATGTTTGAAGAGAAACGAGATCAGGCTCGCCGAAAATGTTTAGTTGTTGTTTGTGAGTTAAGTTGATCGGATTGTTGAGTTTTTGACAAGAGTAAAGATCTTGGTCGGTCGTTAACAGTTTGTTATTTTACATTGGGGGCCCGTCCGTTTCGTGTAAGTGCCAGCGATGTCTCGCCCACCCCGGACGATTTCGACACGGCGCCATCCTGCAGACGTTCCTGTCACTCCGCCTACCGCGGCTCTCATTCCGGCAGCGTCCCAGTCGTCCGCCGCGCGTCCTCCTTCCCGGCGTCGTCGAGAGGGGCTTGTTGCGCCGCTACCTGTCCTGCAGCCGTCGACGTCAATTGCTGATCCTCAACCTTCAACGTCGTCCGAGGCGCGTGTCTCAAACCTCGAAGAATCTTTGAGCAGGATGGAACGGCTACTAGCGCAGGTAACAACCCACTTGCCGCTTCAGTCACAAACTCTTGTGCCCCACTTGCCACAGCCCTCGCCTGCCCCGGCCCGAGACGAACAGCGCCTTAGCCTGTACGATGGGGCCCTAGGCTGGGAAGACTACCAGGTGCATTTGGACACTGTGGCCCAGAGCAATCGTTGGAGCCCGTGCACCAGGAGGGAGAGGCTCGCGGCCAGTTTGCGGGGCCCAGCACTTTCTGTCTTGGCTGACCTGCGTCCAGAGGAGAGGGATGATTATCCCACGTTGGTTGGGGCCCTGGCAGAGCAGTTTGGTTTCGTGAGGATGCAGCCCACGTTTTATCTACAGCTCAAGAATCGAAAGCAGAAGCCGCATGAGTCATTTGCTGAGCTGGCTAAGGACATCGAACGGTTAATTCGTGGTGCTTACCCAAACGACTCAAGGGAGCAGCGAAGCATACGGGCTGTAGAAGTTTTTGTCGACGCCCTCTCTTCTCGCGAGCTCGCCAAACTCATCACGCTTGCACAACCAGCTTCTGTTCAGGCTGCCCTCAACACAGCGCTCCGCTTGGAGGCAGTTGCCCCCTCCACCTCCGATAAGGGCCGGAACACATGCTTCAATTGCAATGAGGTCGGCCATTTCAAGACGCAGTGCCCTAAGCGCCCCCAGCGGGACCAGGGAAACTGAATGGCACCAGTGCTGGGGGTCGTGTACTGGTTGGGCCTGGAGACCCAGAGGTTGTGGTATGGAGGAATGTGGGGGTTGTCCGGAGTATCGAAAAGAACGCCCTTTATGTGGAAGCCTTCCTCTGCGGCCAGCAACAGTCATTCCTGGTTGATACGGGTGCAACGGCCTCCATTTTGCGACATGACGTTGTGTGGCGCTGGGGGTTCGCTGTCGATAATTCCTTCAGTGGCGGCCTTGAGACAGCATCTGGGGATGGCATGCAAGTGTATGGACGTTGCCATCTTCCATTTCGCATAGGAAATAAAGCGTTTAATCATTTGTTCCTTGTTGCTGACATCAGGGATGAGGCAATTCTGGGGTTGGATTTCCTTCACCAGTTCGGGGTCAACGTAAACTTGAGGACTTTGACCCTAGATTTCCCAGACCAGAGTATCCCCCTCCAGCTGCAAAACGCAAGTACTCAACACTCCAGTTTACAGATCACATTGGTGGGTGACAGCGGTGTCGACTCGTGGTTACACCCTACTATGGCGTCCACCGACTTAGTTCCACATTCGGCGGAGTGGGAAGCCCTAGCGTCACTCCTTCGGACATTTCGATCACTTGGAGCGTTTGGGGAAAAGCTTGTTGGCCGGACCCATGTAGTCCAACACGCTATAGACACAGGAGCTGCTAGACCGATAAAACAGGCCCCGAGGCGTGTACCTTACGCGCAGGAGCAACATGTCCGTGAATTGCTTCGTGATATGGTCGAGCAAGGGGTGATAGAGGAGTCTTCTAGCCCGTGGTCTTCCCCTGTGGTCCTGGTGCCGAAGAAAGATGGATCCACGCGGTTTTGCGTCGACTACAGGAAGCTGAACCAGGTGACAAAAAAAGACTCTTACGCACTCCCCTGCATCCAAGACCTCCTCGACGCCCTAGGTGGATCGGCATGGTTTTGTGTCCTTGACCTTAAAAGTGGGTATTGGCAGATAGAATTGAAACCAGAAGATAAAGAAAAGACTGCTTTTTGCCGTTTATCGCCAAGGGTTGTGGCAATTTAAGGTGATGCCATTTGGGTTGTGCAATGCCCCTGCCACATTTCAGAGGCTGATGGAGCGTGTTATCCCTGCTGATTTGGCACTTGCTTACCTTGATGATCTGATAATTTCTGGCCCGGATTTTCAAACAGTGTTGACAAAACTGGAGAAAACTCTAGAGTGCCTGCGAGGGGCGAACCTCCAAATTAACCTCCAGAAGTGCAAGTTTTTCAAACGCCAAACGGAGTACCTCGGGCATGTCATTTCAGCTAAGGGGGTGCACACAGACCCGAATAAGACCCAGGCAGTGACTGACTGGCCCACTCCCGTCACCAGGAAAGACCTTCACAGTTTTCTTGGGTTTTGTTCGTACTACAGACGGTTTGTGAAAGGGTTTTCCGAGATTGCAAAACCGCGTGGATCCATCTTTCTTCGGCACCAGGACCACAGGGGAAGACCACGGGCTAGAAGACTCCTCTAGACTCCTCGGACAAGGTGGTCCGAAGCTTGCATGCGTCATCCTTGGGATCAGCGAGTCCCTCTGATCCCTTGGAGCCATGGCCATGGCATGTATGGGCTGCTAATTGAGCCCACCGGGTTTGGGTATTCGACCCGAAACGGCAACAGGGGGTTTGCCCTAAGTTGCAGCCGACGTGGACTGGTCCTTGGGTCGTCATCAAAAGGTTTAACGACGTCCTATTCGAAGTGGAGTTGGCGAAGAAGCGAAGAAAGCTCCATGCCAACAGGCTAGCCCCAGCAAATGTCCGGCCGGACGAAAAGAAAAGGGGGGAGCAATGTGGTGTGGCAACCGACACATGTTTGAAGAGAAACGAGATCAGGCTCGCCGAAAATGTTTAGTTGTTGTTTGTGAGTTAAGTTGATCGGATTGTTGAGTTTTTGACAAGAGTAAAGATCTTGGTCGGTCGTTAACAGTTTGTTATTTTACAATATATATATATAAGAAATTAGAAGAAAAATAAATAAAATGGGTAAAAAATAAATAAATAAATTACAAAAATTGTAAAACAAAAAACACTACTCAAGACTAACAAAAACTCCTAACTACCCCTGACACTATACCTAGTGTGGTTAGGAGTTTTTGTTTATTAGGTTTTTGTAGTATTCATTTAGAGGCTTATAGTCTTCTCACTAAATAAATACTCCTAAACCTATGTGTTCTATCAACCTAGTCAATAAATAAACCTATTTCTTTCTAACCTATTCAAAAGCTAAATCTATTTTGATTCACAGAAAAAAAGTACCGAAATAAAAACGCTGCAAATTTTACACAAGGGTTTATTATTCTTTTATATACGTTACTTGTGCAGAAATTTAATTTTGTCAATGAAAAAAAAAAATAAAATTTTTTTTTTGTATTTTTGTTTCAAAAAAAAAAATTATTTTTGGATTTTTTTTTCAAAACTTTTTTTCAACATTTGTTGTTGTTTTTTACTTGAAAAATATTTGACCTCCTGGGATCCTTCAAAAATCCCATTTTTAGCCCTATGAAAGCCCTATAGATCGCAACAATGAAATCGGATCGCTGCGGGACCCCAAAAAATGAATTCTACATCCAAAAATACTTCGAAAACGACACCTGACTCGATCCCATAGCTAAAAGCCTTCAAAAACCCCTTCTGTAGCCCCATTTTAGCCCCATAGCGCCCCACGGGTTTGGGCGATCGGGCTGAAAACCTTGCGGGCACAACTAGATGGTAAACTGAGTATTTTTTCAAAATTTCAGATTTTTAAAAAAATTCCTACTGCCCAAAACGGCCCGGACGGCGGACGGATATTTCGGATTTTGAATGTAGACCTCTTGAAACGGATAATGTCAAATTTTGAGGCCTATCGGAGTCGTCGACCCCTGTAATAATACACCGGAATAGGTGTATTATTCCAAGAATAATAAAGCAAAAGGGCCCGGAAAAAAATCCCCAGTATTTTCCGTTCCCGGAGAAGAAATAGCGTTGTTGGAAATGCAGGAGAATCTCCTGATGATAATAATATTATCATGTAACTACTATACTACAATTTAGTAGGATACTATGTCATATTATCCTATAATAATAATATAATTATCCTATAATAATATTATCCTACTACATTACTCATAATAATATCATCCTACTACATTACTCATAATAATATCATCCTACTACATATTATGTCATATTATGCACTTGTCGTAGGGGTTAAGGTAAGCAGTTGGTGCCGTCGAATCGGGTCTTATTGTTTCTGTATTTCAAAGCTCCGGCTTACCCACTCATCGTGCACGATGTATTTGAAAATTTTCGGGGCCCAAAAAAGTTTTAAAGTCCCGTCTACTTAAATTTTTGGCGGGTAAAAAAATTATTTCCGCTTGTTCCTTTTTACCATGAAGGATGAATCGATTTACAGTCATTTTTCGTTGTTTTTTCAATTATTTTTACGCTGCTCCCGCGGTGACTAGGTACAGGTTTTATCTTTTTAAAAACGTTTTCAAAGGTTCCGGGACGAATGATGGTAGAATTCGTTTGCGTTTTTTCAGACTTTATGATTCTGAAACCGGGCTTACATTATATATTATACCTCCTGACGAAAAACCATGTTTGGATTTCATCTATTGTTATCATTATTATGAAATAAAAGATTTTTAAAGTTACGGATCCCCCCCCTTCCATTTTTTGTATTGGGGTTTTTTTTTCCGCCCTGCAGGATCTTTTTTTCTGGGAGTATTTTCTGATTATCCCTATTTTTTAGTATCCTAACCAAAACGTGAACCTATCGCTAATAATAAAAAATTAAAAACCTACACCTAACACTTACTTTGTCAAAGCAAATATCCAAATGGTGTGGAGAAATCCGAAAGAAGTCAATAAAAATCGCCAGGTTGTGAAGTAGGTACACGCACTTATCTTACACATGCTCAGTAGAGCCAAACAAGTCGAAGTGAGCTCTCTGCATCAGTCAAGTTGGTGGCCGGAGTTGGGAAGCGCATGCGCAGTGCTCAAATTTCTCGTGGAGGAGATGCTTTAACAGTACCAACTGCCCATAGAAGACACGATAACAATATCAAATTCGATTGTTGCATCCAAAACAAAATGGCTACTTTACACTTGACCGAACATGTTGACCTTACACTCGGTGACGTCACTGGTCAAAGTCGGTTACCTACTGATTACATAGGTACGTTTTGAATACTGTTAAAAAAACAAAGACGCAGTTTAACAAAAGGACGAAATAAAGGAACATGCACTATTTTTTTCATTCGCAAGCCGAGGTGAGTCAATTGGGGCTTCCCAAACAATTGCATTGCGGAATATGGATGTTCATTTAGCGAAATGAACCCATTTCATCAGAATGTTTCCTGCGTCTGTTTTGAGCCAAAGAAATCATATGTTGTAACCCTGTTCTTCAAACTAAGAAGTGCCTGATTTCTTTTGCAAATTGACGTTTAGACAAATTTGAAGGCATGGTGACAATGAATGCATTACATGCAATGAATGCATCGTAAAGAGAAAGACGTAATTTTCAAATGTCAACATGGGTTTCAACATGTTAATCAAGTTGCTGTTCTGTGATGACAGTTAAATTTAACTGACATTTATGTATGATCGATCGATCATGCATTTGACTGATTTCCATACAAAAGGTGAAGGGCAGTATCCGGTAACAGATCATGACATTGTCATAGTGGATTACATACAGAAAAGTCCAATGTTAGTAAAAATTATAAATTCAAAAAGCTAGATTGAACTATGACATTTGGATCCATTTTTCACCCTCAATCAGTGATTTTCTTTATTGAATCACTCAAAATAATTTAATTTTATGTTTCATTTGAAGAGTTGAGTCCAAGTGTTGGGAGAACGCCACAATTTGATTCAAATTTAACTGATTCCATCAAATTGTCCACCAACTACCTACCTAGGTCTAACCACAGGTAGGTAGGTAGTTGGAAATAGCTTGACGAAAAATTCTAAAAAAAATATCAAAAAATGTTGAAAAATGTTAACAAATGAATGGACATTTTTATCATTTTTTTTTTTTTTTTGGCGTTATGAAAACGTGCAATTTCACGAACTTTACGTGCGCTAACGCTAAATGCCCTCCTGCACTTTAAGTCGTGGAATCTTGAATTTTCCACCATGAAAAATCATTTGTATTCCTTCTCTTGTGCGGGGGATTTTTTTGGGATTTATTGGATGTGGTCAAGCACACTTTTGGTTTATTATTCTTGGAATAATACACCAATGTTTTCGCGATGAGGGTCGACGACTCTGATCGGCCTCAAAATTTGACATTATCCGTTTCAAGAGGTCTACATTCAAAATCCGATATGTCCGTCCGCTGTACGCCGTCCGCCGTCCGGGCCGTTTTGAGCAGTAGGAATTTTTTTTTTTAAATCTCAAATTTTGACAAAATACTTGGTTTACCATCTAGTTGTGCCCGCAAGGTTTTCAGTCCGATCGCCCAAACCCGTGGGGCGCTATGGGGCTACGGGAGGGTTTTTTTAAGGCTTTTAGCTATGGGATCGAGTTAGGTGTCGTTTTCTAAGTACTTTTGAACGTAGAATCCATTTTTGGGGGTCCCGGAACGATCCGATTTCACTGTTGCGATCTATAGGGCATTAATGGGGCTAAAAATGGGATTTTTGAAGGATCCCAGGAGGTTAAATATTTTTCGAGTAAAAAATGAATTTTTGAAAAAAAAAATTTTTTTGAAACAAAAAATTTAACAGAGAGCTATGTTGAACAGAGGCTGAGCTAGAAATGTTTTAGTGACAGCACCGCTGACTGCGGCTGAAAAACGTGACCAGACCCCATGATTTGCCCCCCAGCGTTCATGATTTGCAAAAACAGAGTGGGAGTGTATTAACAAAGTTATAAAATCTCAAACGTTTAATATACACGTTTACAGAGTTGATAATTTTCTGAGTTAACCATGTCAAGAAGAGACAATAACCATTTTGGGTGTCACAACTTTTTAGAGCAGTTAATGTATAAATCAACAGACTTTCAAATCTCCTGCAATAACCGTATTGTGGGGTGGCATTTACAGAGTCGGGCTGTAATAACAGTATTACAGGTTTCGATACTGCTGATGCATGTTATAAATGAATTCAGATACTATAGCAATAACCGTATTGGGTGCTTGCAATAACCGAGTTGAGGGTTCTTAACAGTATCAGTGATGTTTTAACCGACTAATACTGCCAAGCCATGCTTTAACCGAGTCTCCATACAACAATTGTCATATTGCTCAAACCCTCATTAACCGTCTTCGCCTGTCCTATAGTGTTAACGCTTTTTTCCAAAGCTCATCAATAGTATTATACGGTTACTGCAACTATCTAACTCTGTTATTGTTACCAAAACACTGTTAAAGTTGGGGAAATCTTGGCAAGGGGCGGCATTTTACTCAATAACAGTCTTATTCTGTTATTGCAATACCGGGAATCGACGATGTTTAACAGTATTTACTCGTTAACAGTATTTTTCGTCAAACTTTAACAGAGTCGTTTTCTCAGTGTAGCCCCCCCTTGCGTACGCCTATGAAAGTAGGGACGCCGAACTAGTGTCCTGACGGTAAGACAAGTGAGGACGCCAAACTAGTGGCCTGACGGTAAGACAAGTGAGGACGCCAAACTAGTGGCCTGACGGTAAGACAAGTGAGTCTGCCGAACTAGAGGCCTGACGGTAAGAAAAGTGAGGACGCCGAACTAATGGCCTGACGGTAAGACATGTGAGGACGCCAAACTAGTGGCCTGACGGTAAGACAAGTAGGGACGCCGAACTAGTGTCCTGACGGTAAGACAAGTGAGGACGCCAAACTAGTGGCCTGACGGTAAGACAAGTGAGGACGCCAAACTAGTGGCCTGACGGTAAGACAAGTGAGTCTGCCGAACTAGAGGCCTGACGGTAAGAAAAGTGAGGACGCCGAACTAATGGCCTGACGGTAAGACAAGTGAGGATACCGCCAAACGTGTTTGTCCAGTTAGGTCACGGCTAAAGCACGTTCCATGCTAAAATTTAATTAGTATTATTATTTCATTTTGGTTTATTATTCTTGGAATAATACACCTATGTTTTCGCGACGGAGGTCGACGACTCGGATCGGCCTCAAAACTTGACATTATCCGTTTCAAGAGGTCTACATTCAAAATCCGAAATGTCCGTCCGCCGTTCGGGCCGTTTTCGGCCGTTTATGGCAGTAGGAATTTTTTTTTAAATCTGAAATTTTGGCAAAATACTTGGTTTACCATCTAGTTGTGCCCGCAAGGTTTTCAGTCCGATCGCCCAAACCCGTGGGGCGCTATGGGGCTAAAATGGGGCTCTAGGAGGGGTGTTTTGAAGGCTTTTAGCTATGGGATCGAGTTAGGTGTCGTTTTCGAAGTATTTTTGGACGTAGAATCCATTTTTGGGGGTTCCGGAACGACCCGTTGTTGCTAATGTGAGACTTTCAAAGATTTTAACTCGTCCAGAATTTATGCTACGGCCCCGTTTTGCCAAGCAGTTCGTACGCTGGTAATCACCTCTGCAGTGAAAACCGCTAAAAATGAATTGCTGCTTGGTTGGAGGGTTGGACTATTTTAATCAAGGAAACAGCTTTTTCAGTAAAAGGGGGGGGGGGAGGGCTCATTTGAATTTTCCCTCTGAGGCTGGAGGGATTCACCGGGTTATAATGACCCGAAATTAAACTTAATCTTGCCTGGGAGTTTTTGGGAGGAGCGTCGTGGGATTGATGAAGATTTTCCACCAGGTTCCCTCGATCCGGTGAATAAGCGGGGGATAAACTTCACAAATGGGCTCTCTGTAGTTGGAAGGGCTCGAGCACATCCAGGGGTGGTTTGGGTCCTCGGGCAGATGCCCCCCCCCCCCCCCCCTCCGCAATTTCTTCTCTCTTAAAAGTGGAAAACCCGTGTACGAGGGATATTCAGAAAATAAGGTTACAACTACCGACAATTATACAGGGTATGTCCCAAAAGATGTTTATTTTCTTCATCGCATCAACACTATGTCATATTACTTGAGTCTGGGCACCAGCTTTTGTATATATACAATGGGTATACCCATTTCGTATACGCTTCACTCAAAATTTGAAAGTTATTTCTCTGCTGTCTCCATCACCTACTCACAGTTGAAAATTTTAAGGTGAAGGCAACTTTTTTTAATTTTCCTAATCGTTTGACACTTCCATTAAGCTCTCTGTTGATGTGAAAGACTTAAAGATCGTGGATATGTCTGTACCGTCGAGAGAGCTTAGTGGAAGTGCTCAAACGATTTAATCGAATGAAGGCTTCTCAAAATCAAGTACTCCTTAGAAATGAAGAAATGGAAGCACTGGGCCGGTCCTTCCTTGACCTTGACTTAAATCGATTCCTTCCGTAAGTGTGAGATAAGGAAGCTTCGTAAATACGAAATTGGCGAAGGGCGCCTTACCAGTTGAGGCGGAGTGGGCTCTAAGAACTGGGCAAAAGTATTTTGCTGATGAATGGGCATGGCTATTGTTTTGACTGCCTTTTTGACTCATGGGTACAGTCACACGCCCAAGTTCGTCCCCACTCGCAATTTAGTCAAGGAGCGTCGCAAAAGAAGGGATTATATCCTTATAAATAATAATTATTTATTTATTTATTATTATAATTTATTGTACGTATCCCATGATTGGTATTTCAGCTCCCTCCTGCCGCTTGTCGCTGGATACGGTTTTTATTTGGTGTGTGTTCATTTTCCTTCGGTCATATAGATTCCAACAACTCCTTGGTGGTCGTTTTCCATCGCCAGACATCATTTTCCACTGACCCACGGACTATCGTGTTCCACGTGGATTAATCGAAGCCAAATAGACGATACAGGGGGCAATTTACGTGTATGTAGGTCGTGCCCGACAATAATATTTTAACCGATGTAAATTGAGCCCGAGTGCATATTATGCACTCGGGCTCAATTTACATCGGTTAAAAGTCAATCTTCCGCCCTAGAGAGTGCACTCATGACGTCATGACGCAGGTGTGAAAAATAATCGAGTTTTTTTTTCCTGAATCAAAGCGAAAAGGAATAATCCATTTCTAAAAAGCCCAGCTGGATGGCTTACTGTTTACTGGCTTTACTGTTGAGTTCGTGGTTTGGTTGGTTGGTTGTGAAGAGTTTTATCTGGAATTCTCATGACTACAAAGGGAACGTATTGCTGCTACGGTATTTGTAAGGGCAGTGGTACGCCCGGGCGTTGTGGCTATGAAGAAGGCATTGGATTTTATAGGTTTCCTCAACCGTACTTGTTGTTACGAGGCAACGTGTTGACGTGAGATATTGACGAGGAAAAGAATTTGGGTCAGATTTAAACGCGTTCATCAAATATTGTCAAACCTTTACATTACCACTACCCCTTCGCCCCCCGCTGATATGGACTTCATAGGTACACAAGATTCGTCCCTTGTGCAACTCCTACAACTATCCTTACTTTGATTAGGATTCTTTCGTTCAGTTAGGAACATTGCTTACTATTGTCAAGGTCATAATGTCAACCAGCTAATCTATCTATCTCTACTTCTATACTAATCTATACTAATATTATAAAATTCTCTTTCTGTTGGGAACTGTGGGGAAGCCGATACCCTTCACGATATGTTGTGCCTGTAGGTTTCCTGGGCTCGCAGTTGAACTTGGGAAAGCTGCTGCAGCTACCTCAAGTGAGCTGGTACTAAAGGTGGCCTGTCCAGCTGACCCACTCTGATGTCCCGGCTTCCGCAAACGAAATGTCCCTTAATGGAGTCCTGAGCAACGGATCCGTACCTCGGGATCATTCCCGCTGGCTCAGCTTCCACTACTGAATTGTCGGTAATGAAGCCTGGCCGATGGGTCTGATCTCTGTAAATTCACTGCCTGTTGTCTTTTTATGAATGTCGCAATAAATGAACTGTAAATGGTAATTTGAATCTTAAATTACGCCCGTCTTCGAACGAGGATGCTGGGCTGCCGGTGGGAGAAGAGAGGTTAGCACGATCGCGCCACGACGTGGCGCAACCCGCTCCTCCCACCGGTACTAACTCGGGTGGGCAGGCAATACTGCCGAGAACTTGCGGTAGTGGGGGGGGGGGGGGGGGGGGGGGGGCACAGTATCGATATGACGCATGCCTATTTCTCGAGATATTGTTATCTAGGGCCTACGAGGCCTACCCCAGCCTCCCCCAAGACAGCGAAATTACCTCCTTGATCAAAAACCCTCTGGAAATACGGGAGATCCCGAAGACCCTTTTCACTCTGCAGAAATCGGTTGTCATGGCCACATCAGTGCCACCTTAACTATCCTACTCTGCGATGCCAATTGAGAGGATGTTATCATTAACAGGGTGTCTTTGATGATAAGGGAATCAGCCTAACATGTTGCTCAGCAACTGCGTCAAACAACGTTGCCGCCTGTGGGGTGTATTGCCGCTCCTAAATCCTTCAGCAGTGCAGGGGAGCAGAGCAGAGGTACGTGAAGGAGAGCAGAGAGGGTGGTAGAAGATCACAGTAGGGCTCAAGAGGATGCCACCGGGAAACAGTAGAGCAGGTGAGTGGTTGAGGAGGCGAGGGTACGTGAAGGAGGGCGGCGAAGCAGGTATGCTTGGGCCTGGGATGGATGGACGGACATTTTCAAACCGCAAGACCCTCGGAAAAAACAAATTCTGTGTTGAAATGTTTTCCACGGTCTTGTGATACCATGTTTTTCAAGCTACCCGGAATTTCACGCTGAAAATTGGTAAGCGAATTTCAATCAATGCAGAGGACGAAGGACGGTTTTCATCCAAAAAATAATTCCAATGCAAATTGCCCATTTTCAATAAAAATCCAATGATTTGAAAGTTAGTTTTTGAAATTGATTTAGTTCCGGTCTGCGGAGTGGATTTCAACGAGATTCGCGCTTGACTGGGTGTCAAGTTGTATAAAAAGTCACTTTGCCCAAGTTTTTGAGTTCGTTCCTTTTCTCTTCCTTTTCCCTGAAAAAGGAAAGTTTACTTCGGGGTGGGGGATGCCTCCAGCGCCAATAAGGGGATTCACCCTCCGCTTGGCGAGTCTTTTGCCCATTTGGGGTTGTGAGGGTGGGGGATGTGCTGGTAGATAAGGCGAAGGGTTCTCCGGGGTGAGTGAGCCGTCTGTGGGAGGAATTTCTTTAGCGAGGGGAAAACATGAAGTTGGAATACTGGAGAAATATGATGAAGGAAAATACCACAAACATCATCATGCTACCATGATGATGAACCGTCAAAATGTGCTAATAGTTAAAATTGAGTAAAAATCGAAAACAACTACCAGAAATCCTAAAAATTTTTTTTTAGTTTAATAAACCCATTTATTATATTTCATAATAACGGAAGTGGAATGATACAACAAGTAACAATAATGATAAACAAAATAACAACAAAAGAATCCTAAAAATTGAATCTTCCTGTGTAAATCCAAGAGCCCAAGATTATTACAATTATATAGCAAGTAAAAAAGCATGTTCTTATATCAATTCTAATCCGTAAAAATGTGCGAATTTTCCTCCATCAAATCGGAGTTCACTGGTTCAACGTCAATGCCTTCGGGAGCACCCTTTACATGGTGCTATCGTGTGTGTGATGAAACGTTCAGTGTTTGTATCAGATCTGGGTGTCGGGTGGAGCACTTTCGAAGGGAGGTCAAGGAAGGTCAAAGGGGGTTCTGAAAGTGTCCCAAGAGGTTGGATGTCGGAGACGAAAGAACTTCATTAAAGGGAAACTCCAATTCTAGTTCTCGTTCGAGGAGGGTTTGTCTGTAAACCGCAGACTGCGGCCCGCAGCGTCAAGATTTCATAGTTTGCTCCCTACAGCTACTGGAGCTGATGATTTTCCTTTTTGTGCTTGTACCTCTGTGCGTTGTCACCTACAGCATAACATTGAAAATTAATTCGCAATAGAAACGGGAGCGGAGTCACTTTTTCAAAACTACCACTTCCCACGAATGGCATTAAACCATCCATCCCATAAACTGCAAAACAATCTTCCCCTTTGCTGTTTTCCGCCTTTACCGCTCCTCGTGTGTAAGTAGTGAACCAACTTTTCTTTTTTTTTCTAAGTGGCAACTATCCTGGGACCAGTAGTTAATCTGTGCCTGGGACTTTCCACAGGCCCCCTGGTGGGTTGCGAGCCAACTGTGGCTCTCTCATGACGCTCGCTTTTCATAGATCCCTTTCTGCATAATTTGCTCCCTTCAGCTACTGGGCTCCTCATGTTCCATTTTCTTGATGTTGAACACGTAGTTAGTTGTTATCACGTCATTAACGCAAAACGTTAAAAACTCATTTGTACCTACTCGTGGGAACGTGAGACACTCGCTGAAAACCATCACTTCTCACTAATCCCCCCCCCCCCCCCCCCCGGCAACCACACGGAGGACCAGAAGAGTCCCAATGCAGCACCCTGGTTGTAGGGAACCAAGCGCTCCTTGCGGAAACTTCTGTAATCACATGATGAACATGATGCGAAACTCTGTCGCCCAAAGCACAAAGGTAAAAAAAAACAACAACCAACAGCAACTTTGATCCTCACACTACCTCACATGTCACTCCTGGAATTGTGAGTTGGTGGGTGTGGCCAACAAAACAGCTCTGTGTAAGCTCCTCACATTGCCTCACACTTACGCACCAAGAACAAACCTATTGGCCCGTTGGTGCTGGTTAAAAAAATTGTAAATTCACCCTCGTTTATACAATTTTGTTGGATTTTCAAAACTTCCTTAAAAATAATAAGAATCAAGGCCGATTAAAGTAAATAAATTAAATTTTGAGAAAGCATTTCTCATTCACTGTGGTGAATGTGAACAAGGGGCAAGTGGTGACATTAGAGCTCATGTAGCCCGGGATTTGAATTAAATCTGCCTGAGCTTGTTGAAAGTATGTAACCTTAATTATCATGCAAGCGCGTTGGCAACCCTATCAGTTCAATAGGCTGAAGCAGGAAGCCGTCCTCATTCACCAGTTTGGTCTGGTTCAAAGTTTGACGTCCGTCGGTGGGGGCGATCCCCAGAATTCCTCTTTGAAGGAATCGACGCAATTAGTAGTCTCTCTTTTGTAGTTGCTTGATGTG
This sequence comes from Pilophorus perplexus, assembly GCA_955831195.1. Classification (NCBI taxonomy): domain Eukaryota; kingdom Metazoa; phylum Arthropoda; class Insecta; order Hemiptera; family Miridae; genus Pilophorus; species Pilophorus perplexus. The sequence continues at coordinate 6,914,527 of OY037014.1, read as the reverse complement.
GGGTAGAAGTTTGGTGAAAGTACTTTCCCCTGGAGAGTGGTTTACTCGTGGGTTTCCACTTGCCCCCACTTTCCACCTACCTGGGGCAAGTGGAAACTATGCATTTCGGGATATGTAGAGTAAGAGATAAGGGTAGAGTAAAAATGATTTTGGTTTATTATTCTTGGAATAATACACCTATGTTTTCGCGACGGGGGTCGACGACTCCGATCGGCCTCAAAATTTGACATTATCCGTTTCAAGAGGTCTACATTCAAAATCCGAAATGTCCGTCCACCGTACGCCGTCCGCAGTCCGCCGTCCGCCGTCCAGGCCGTTTTGGGCAGTAGGAATTTTTTTAAAAATCTGAAATTTTGACAAAATACTCGGTTGACCATCTAGTTGTGCCCGCAAGGTTTTCAGTCCGATCGCCCAAACCCGTGGGGCGCTATGGGGCTATAATGGGGCTACGGGAGGGGTTTTTTGAAGGCTTTGGGGTATGGGATCGAGTTAGGTGTCGTTTTCGAAGTATTTTTGGACGTAGAATCAATTTTTGGGGGTCTCGAGACGATCCGATTTCACTGTCGCGATCTATAGGGCTTTCATGGGGCTAAAAATGGGATTTTTGAAGAATCCCACGAGGTTAAATGTTTTTCGAGTAAAAAATACATAATTTTTGAAAAAAACATTTTTGAAAAAAAATCCCCCCAAAAAAAATTATTTTTTGAAATATAAAAATCCAAAAAAACAATTTTTTAATTTTTTTCATTGATTTTTTTAAATTTAAAGAAGGGAAGAGTGAGGTCAATTTCTTTAAAAATTGCAGGAACAGAGTTTTGACGTTCTATTTTTATTTTGCCTTAAAATTTTTGGAAAACATTAAATTTTTTCTAGCGTATTTTTCCCCCTTCAAGGGAGGGTTGATAAGGGAGGATTAGGACCTTTGGCTCGCCTTCATATAAAATGTAATAACATCAGATCTTATCAAGATTGTGATTGAATTGATCGCCCATAACACTTGGGAGCATCCGAGGCATAAAGGAATATAGCCTGACGAGAATGGTAGCATAAACGAGCAGCGTAGGATACCTGGGACGACCATCTTTTCGGGGACCGGGAGCAGAGGAAAACACCCGATAGCTCAAGCCAGTGACGTCACAGATTGGAGCCGCCAGAGCGTGCAGTGATCTTTTTCACGCCCGACATGGCAACACTATTTACATGAACTGCAGATCGCTCAATTGTTGACAGATGCAAATTTGAAAACGTACCGTAAGAATTGCTGACTAGAGAATTTACATTCAATGGCGTTAAAAACAAGTTGGCTAACTTGCAACTGTCGGACCAATAAAAAAATAGGATTTCAAATATGAGGTGGTTAGAGAGAAATTTCTCACCCTAACCACCTCATCGGATTAGAACTCTGCGCCGTCGGCAAAAAACCACACCGTGAATTCAAATATTATGTTTTTCTAAATCCCTATTTACAGATTATAAATTTGCTTTAGTTATTTAGGTTCTGTGGATGTTAATGGATAATAAATAATGGAGACGGTTTTTTTTTGTCATGCTGACCCGAACTTGGTAACTTTTGAATGATGACCTTTACAGGAAAATTAAAAAAAAAAAAAAAAAAAAAAATCATTCAAGGTGGCGTTTCTTTGGATGGAACTGGAAGTTTTAGCAGTGGCCGAGGATTTGGTTCCTGGACGATTGGGGAGGGGACAGACGCCTGTGTGCTTGGAGACTCTCCTGTAGCGTCAGCTGCCAACCCCTCTAGCTGGGCGACTTCAAAAAGATCGTAACTAATGAGGAGTGAGGTGCAGGCTCTCCGAAGATTCTTTCTGACAAAGGAACAGGAGGAAATCTTCATTCATCTCACTAAGTTCGCGTTATCCCCTCAGCAAAAGAACGCAGTTAACGGCGCTGGTTTGTTGGTGTTTCCGCCCACCTTCGAGCGTTTCTTCCAAGTGAAGTCTTATCACATTCCCATCCAGCGGCGGGTCCTTTTTCCTCTCTTTATTTATCCAAAAGGCCCGAAAAAGCCGCCATCCGCCAATAGAATTACCTTCCTCTCCGGTACAAAGTCCCCATTCTTGACGTTCTTGCACAAAGACAAAGCTCCCTTTCCCCCTCTTTTATTCAACGCTTAACCCTTTTCCCTGCTTTTCCACCCTTAAACAGGGCCTTTTAATCACCCTATCACGCATTCTTCGGCCACTTTGTCGCCGGTCGCCTTTGTTTTTGACTTCGCTTCGAAATGAAAAGTACGTGCGGGAAGAATTCAACCTAATTTGCGAGAGTGGCTGAAAAGGAAAGCGTCAATCCTCGGAGATCCCCCCCCCCCCCCGGATGCTCCAGGTTTTTTTTTCTTTTTTTTTTTCAGTTTTGAGTCGTTTTTTGTTCCCCTTGGGCGGTTTTTGGGCGTTGCCGCAACGACCATCGCACGGGCCAAATCACGTCAAAATCCATTAACTGGTGAACTCCACCAAGAAATAAGCCTTTTCCTGGGAGATTTTTTTTTTTTTCCATCTCGAAGACGACTCAACTTCCAACTTTCGAAAGAGATCCCACCGGTACGAAAAGGCTTTTTTGAAAATTAATTTTTCACAAGTTAAACTGAAGGCAACCGCGGGTTTACCCGCCCCGAAGGAAAACTTTGCGCGTTTCCGTTTTCCTTCTCCTTCCACTTTTAATGGTAAACATTTGTTTGAAGATTGAAAGAAAGAATCAAGTATGAAGGTCGAAAGAAGTTTCCCAGCTGCCTCATAAGTATAACTTTTATTCAATATGAACTTTATCGAATTGTGTCTGAATTTTTCCCCAATGCAAAATACCTGTTTTATAAGAGTGTTAAATTTCACTTTAAAAAAAATAGCGGACTGTGAGCAGAAACCCCTTTTGCGCTATTTGGGGGATGATGCGATACTATTCGAATTCGTGGCTCGTAACCGGATTTATACGAAAAGGTGTCGAACGGCCCATTGAGAGAACAAACCGCCCAAACTCATCGTGCAGCACCCCCTCACCGCTCCCCATTCCGCCACGAGAGTGGGATTTATCGCGTAATATCCTCAAAAGCGTCCTCTCTAGGGATCCCCGCATTTCCCAGTTCCAAGCGTGAGGTTCGTGTCTCTGAAGCTAGAGACCTTTTCGAACAATTCCCACCCTTGCTCTTGAAATATCCCTCTTTTTTTCCCTCATCTTTCCCACCGCCACGGCCATACCTTTCCCACCAATATAGGAAAATAAATTATCAGGGGCCCACGTCTTATACATAAAAACTTTAATAGAAGAACAATGAGACAGTGATCGGAGTTGGGATAATTGAGGTGGCAGTCACGGACTCATTGTTCTTCTATTAACGTTTTTTGTATAAGACCTGGGCCCCTGATAATTTATTTTCCTATATCTATTTCCTATATTGGTAAAAGGCCAAAAACATGCATGACTCAAATTTTCAGGGGGGATTTGGTCGGGTGAGTGGATTGAGACTAGTTTCTGCCCCGGGGCCCGAACTGCCATCTTGCAGGGCCAGCCTCTTGGCCTAACATTTAATGTTCTTCAGAACCCAGCATTAAAATGTTTAGCAATAACATTTTATGTTATTAAAATTACCACAGCATTAAATTTCAAAGAATATTTCTATGGAATCTTTGAAAAATAATGTCATGGTTATTGTTTAAATAACCAAATTAATCGCCCAAAAACGGCAAGAACGGCCTTACGGATATTTTGTTTTTGGAATGTAGAACTGCCCACAGAACGTAGAAGAACACCATTATGCCCACATAAAGTTGGTAGGTATTGAGGTGAATCAAAAAACTTCAGTTGAATATCCAGATAATAGAAAACCAAAGGGATCACAATGTGATCATCACAAACAGCATGGCATTAGGTGATTTTGCGCCTTGAAATTAGTTACGCAACGAAAGAAACATCAGCGGGTGAACTTCGGCCATATTTGCATTAAATATGGCACAATTAAATGTTATAGTTAATTTTTCAATTTTATTTAATAATTAAATTTAAATATTGCACAGTTGCTGTCTATTGATACTGACTATCGATTCAGCACCGTTATCGAAGCTATCGATATATTCAAGGATACCTAGTTTTTACAGTAATTGGTTGGAACTGCCCTAAAAATCCCTCATTTTTGGCCTGTTTCATAAAAAAAATCCCTCCTTTCCTACAAGCGCCAAAGTCTCTAAGCCGTGGGACAATTCCCTCAATCTGGCATCACTGCCAACAACTCTACATTCTAACAACATCGGCCAGCTTCACAGCTACGCTTCCTTTCAACAACATCAGCCAGCTCACCAACGATGCTACCGTCTGAAAACATCAGCAGCTCTCCAACAACTCTACCTCTTAACAACATCGGCCAGCTTCGCAGCAATGCTACATTCTAACATCATTGGCCAGCTTCACAGCAACACTACCTTCCAACATCAGCCAGCTTCACAGCTACAGTTCCTTTCAACAACATCAGCCAACTCACCAAAAATGCTCTCTTCTGAAAACGTCAGCAGCTCCCCCACAACGGTACCTCTTAGCAACATCGGCCAGCTTCACAGCAACACTACCTTCCAACATCAGCCAGCTTCACAGCTAGACTTCCTTTCATCAACATCAGCCAGCTCACCAACGATGCTACCTTCTGAAAACGTCAGCCAGCCCCCCAACAACTCTACCTCTTAACAACATCAGTCAGTTTTACAGCAACACTACCAACCCACACCATCTGTCAGCTCACCAGGACTCCCACCAACATCAACTACAACATGCCAAATAATAAAGCAATAAAATAAAAACAAGACTAAGGACACTGTTGCCAAAAAAATTATGAAATGCCAAACTCTCAACTCAAAAATCAAAAAATCAAAAACAAAACACAACGAATCAACAACGTAAACGAACAATAACGACAATATGCATATATGCATGACCATATATATGTTACGGTGAAAGCTCGAAATCGGTCAAAGCTGAGAATCACCGGTGATTGTTGATATTCACCGAGGTGGATAACGTAACCCCTGGCGAAAGTCCGAATTTCGGGCTTTCGCCAGTCATTGTCGACAGTCTCCGGCAGCGAGCGGTGTAAGTTCGATTTTAGACATATCTAATGACTCGCAGCCAGTAGTCTTCTATGCTTATCGGTGTGATGATGTCTGATGTGCTCTGTTGAACGGGCAAACCAATGTAAATGCAAATCCAATGGCATTCTTTGCAACAGCAAATGCCATGGGAGTGACAGTTGCATGAAAAAATGAACAATATTGTTATTGACCATGACGAGCCCGAATGGGGGACATTTTGACGATTTTGAGAGCAATTGTTAACCCAGGGGTTAATAGGGCTATTAATTATACCAGTTGTAACTTATGTTATTACATTGTATTCCCACTCAAAGGTGAAGATTTTCGTTGGCTCCAGAGTCAACTTCGCACATTCACCAACTAGCCTTGGTCATTGTTAGCATTCACAGGTGAAAGCCCGACAAACATTGTTGCTTCGGCTTTCACCAAAATCAGCGGGGATTGTTGACAATTACCGGCGAATGTCGGACATTCACCGGGCACAGGGCTTTCACCGTATATATATTAGTCATGGTCATGACCAATAAAAGAATTAAAACAAACATCTCAAAATCAAACATCAACAACATTTCCAATAAAATGAAACAAAATTCCCTGAATCCCAAAACCAGGGACAGTGTTGCCAAAAAAAAAAATCAAACTCCACATAAAATTCACTTTTATTTACAAGAAACACTTATTGTAACGTAGGTACAACATTCTTATAAACTCTGAACAACTACAGTAAACGTGAAATGCTATCTACCGGCACAGAAATTTTTCAAGCTGACTAGATAGGATATCGATAGAGAAATCGGGAAATGTGAAAAAGTAGTGCGATGGTGTCTATATACATAGAGGTATACCAAAAAAAAAAGTGTATAGAAGTTTAACACAGTGAGTAGGTCCCAGTACAGAATCTTAAAGCGAGTTTTAAGGAAGAGTCCGTTTCCAAAAAGTTGGGCCTATTTTACTAGATCTTTCACGGTCAAATTGTGTTTAACGTAATTTGTGATCTCAACAGGTGAGTCCAGTTTTTGCACGTGTGCCCGACTCTTACACTCAGAACGTAGTTGTTATAATATTATCATTTTTGCTTAGTTGGTAGAAAACTCTATACCGCGATGATGCAATGAGCCCAGCTGTCTGAAAAGGAACAATATTATGGCTGATATTTTGTTTCCCCCCCCTCAGTTAAGAAACAAGAGCCGGGACACGAAAAATGAACCGAAAGACGAAGTTCATCCCCTGAAGGGATAAAATAAAAAAGTAAAGGAAAACTCCGACACGGTCACTGGACGGGTCCAATTTTATGGGAGTTTGATCGGTTGACCCTCCAAACGCGCTGAGTACTAAAAAAGGTAAAAAAAAAGTACTGGGAAGATGAGAAGGACCTGACCTTTCGGGAATCCTCTACAAGTTTCCTTCCATGATGGTTACGGTATAAAGCATTCATGTCATTCGGCTCTTAGGCCGCACAGGTAGCCCTAGGCAATAAAAATACCCTAACGACCCCGCCATGCCTGTTTTTCCACCGTCGAAATGCATTGAACCCTAATTTTCCACCAACAAACATACAACCAAGTCAGTCATTCAAATAAACTTCTTCACTAAAAAATTCACTCGTATAAATCAATCTTAAAGCTACACCTATGTAACACATTATAATCAGTCTTGTCACAAAAGCAGATTATTTACAAGGTACAACGCTGGGGTTTTGGTACATCGAACACATACTAAGTACATACCACGTATCACATTGAGAACAATTGAAACTTCTTTCAGAATTTAATAGGGAAACATCAACTTTGGCATGAAATAGGGTAAACAATTAACTTTCCATAACAATGCTCTCGACAAGATTAGTAAGAACGTATTTTTCCCATTTTAGTGCATATAATATAGTAGATTTCTTAAAGTAGGAGTAAATAGTGACATTCAAGGATTATGGATTTTGTGAGAAAATATTGAAGATACAAGTATTTTAGTTCTTTTTTCAGATTTATTTATTTTTTTATAGGGCATATAACTAAAGGGCCGTTTCGTTGGAAATAGTTTACAAATTTATATGACTGCCAAGTCACGCGTGTGTTTGAGGAAGGGATAGTGCACCTTTTCCCATGGAAAAAGCACCAACGTTTGATGATAGATTAGTATCTATGGAATTTCGAGAATAGCCAGCTCTCATTTATGCGACCTTCCAACATCACCTGCCAGGTTCACAGGTAATACACGGATGAGATAAACCATGAGATCGAACTTGAGGTTTCATTGGACTCCCCAGAAAACGTTTATTGGGAAACTAGTACCTACCTACGTAGCGTTCAAACTGTAATCGACCTCCTGACATCCATCAAAAGATCTATTCGTAGCTCTATGAGAGCACCATTGATCACAAAGGTGAAATCACCGAAAATGCTTCGAAGATGACAGTTAAACTCGACAAGATAGCCGAAACCCTTCAAAAACTTCTTCCGTACGGGATAACGTGTTCCCGAGTGAGTTTTTTCACTTTCCACTCGCGCCAAAGGCCGTTTAGGGGGTCGAAAAAATTACGAAAAAATACGAGCCGTATAGATCAGACCTGGAGGAAGACGTCGGTCAAATCGGAAATTCGTCGAAATAAATCGCCTTTCTCGCGTTTGTCCCACGTTTTTTCGGGTTCAAAAATACCCAGTAAGGAGCCATTTTTTGGGTACGGTATCCATGAGCCAAATGCGCTTCAATCTATGGCGAATCCGATTCCGAAGTCGGATTTTTAAAAAACCGAGGGGGAGGGGGCGAGTTTACGGTGAGAAGACAATAATTGGATCGTTTTAATTCGCGCGAGGTCTGCAGGCGGGTGAAAACTCCGTTTCGAGACGTCCCAACTGTGTTCCATATAATAACACGCGGGACCTTAATAAGTTCAGATAGTGCCCCGAAAGTGTCCCACGAGAATGAATTTTGGAACTTTCTATAAGGGGAGTTTTCCTTGATGTTGGGGTTCCAACGTGTCCATCGATGCTACTCATCCACTGGGGAGCGAGCGAAGCGAGCCAGAGAGACTAGTAACAGTTGATCACCAAACATTCCAACCTCCTTGTCCTGAACTGTTAATTTACCGTTAACGTTTTTGTGAGTTCAACTTTTAAATAGGTAAATGTTTTTTGTTTCTCTTGTTCGTTTTTTTGGATAACTTGTTATTTTTAACAGTTAACAAATGACACCTCTAATCAACGCTACCTCCCAACAACATCAGCCAGTTTCAGATCAACGCTAGAGGTGGGCGTTTCTGCTAATTTTCGAAAACTGTCGTTGACGGGAATTAACTGTTAACGTAAGCTGTTAAGAATTAACAGATGAAACTGAGCGTTGAAGTTGTGTGTATGGATAACAGCTGATTGCCTCAACTAATATCGTTATCGTTTCCGTGATTTTAACTTTCAAATAAATGTTGGTGATCTGATTGGCCTAGTGGTGGGGTCATCAGATTGCTCTTCAGATTTTACAACATGTGAACCCAGCTTAACAGTAACTGTTGATCACCAAACATTCCAACCTCCTTGTCCTGGACTGTTAATTTACCGTTAACGTTTTTGTGAGTTTCACATAAATGTTTTTTGTTCCTCTTGTTCTTTTTTTGTCATCTGGAAACTGCTAAACTGTTCGTTCGTTTTTTGTTGTTGCTTAACATGTTAATTTTGACAGTTAACCAATGAGCACCACACTTCTAATCAACGGTACCTTCCAACAACATCAGCCAGCTTCACAGCAACCTAACTTCTTACAAATCAGACAGCCTCTCAGCATTGGTGACTTCCAACATCAACACCAGCCAGTTCCTCAGTTCCGCTTCCTTTCAATCTAAACTTCTCAGTGTATACTGATTAAACCTAAATGTTTTAGTAACCTCACAAACCCAACGCTGGAACCACCAAATCCTGTTGAACGTAATCGGTTGTTAACGGCGCATGTAAAATTAGACGCAATCTCCCTCGGGCGTTGTCTCGCCCCGATTTACATGTAGTTCCCAGTTCCGTCGATGTGCCAAGATGCGCCTCTTGTTAATATCTCGGAGGTGATAAAGGATTTACTCGGCTGTACGCGCCAGCTCCAACGCCGATGTGGAATCCTATTCGCAAAACACGCGACCTTCAGCTTCAGTGAGGCTAATAATTATTAGTATTGTTACGAAGGGATCGAGGAATCTGGAGGACGAACCAAAAATCAATAATTGAGTCAGAACAGTATTTGGGTTTGGGAATTAGAAACTTGGCGTGGGTGGCAAGTTAATTTGCCCGTGAGAGAGACAAAAGCCACCACGAGAGAGAAAATGGGTGTATTGATGTGACAGGGGGAGTGGTCGCAATGGCTCGCACACCGGCATGTTCTTACATGTCACACTGTGCAAACGGGAAAGATGCCTTCGACCGGGTCTATTCATCCCCTAATGACAACCCGGCGGGGCGCCCATTTGCGGGGTTGACTTCCTCCCCTTTCCAGGAGGGATAATTGAGGAATTCACTGAGTACAGTGTAATTCGAGGGGCATCGGCGACATCTGCCGGCCCGTCAACAAACCAATCAGTCCCGCGGTCGAATTAGGTTGGGCTTCAATGCGTGGCAAACAATCGGTGCCCACCGAAAGTCACAACTCAAACGGCAACACTGGCCCATTTCCTATGCAGACCCGTCTCATTCACCCTTCGCGCCACTCCGCAGGTCTAAGCGCACGTTCGTCTTAACGGCCTGATAACGGCTCCATTTAGATGTCCGATAACGCAGTGGGGTCACCCGTGAATAATTGATTGACCTCCCGCAACAACAAACCAGCGTGGTGGACAATGTCGTCAGCTCTCACCGACACTATCAAAACAATGGCCTCAGGGGAGCTCAGGTTTGAACGAGCAACTTCCCATTATGCCGAACAAATATCTGGTTTCGTCGAATATTTTAAAATAACGTCAACAACGAATGTACAAAAAGTTGGCATACAATGGGCCTACTGACATGGTATAATATTGGGTACAAGACAGCCTCGGAGAATGTGAGGTGCGGCCCGATCCTATTTAATGATGGTGAGGTGCGGGCAACCAAGTACACCGAGATATGGTGAGATGCAGCCCGCCAGTTTGACGGAATTATCCGGGAAATCAACTCTTTTATCATGATGCCATTGAAGGGCACGGAGCACTGATGGCCAAGGATTCACTGTTATCACTGAAATGTGTGGATCGACCTTTATAGTTCACTAGGGGGCCACCCCCTGCAGGCTAAAGCCAGCCAAGCCCAGCCTTTCCCACCTGGCCTCAGACCCCTTCTACTCGCTTTCTGATAAAATGAATAGTAGATCATGGGAGTTTTTTTTTTTTCATGAAAAAATATAGGATGAAAGTGAAAGGATTTGGAAGGTAACATTTATTTTTAACCCCTTTTTTGAAGTTTTTAACTGCCCAAGAAGTCCACTGTGGAGAGCTTTACTTTCATGAAGGAATATTGGGCAAGATATGGGGAACCTAAGGACCCGATTATCTTCGTGGCGGAGGTCTCATCCCGCTCCAAAATACAAAAGATCACTGTGAAAAACGATGCTTTCGTTTTGTACCCAGTTGGGCTGTCGCAGGTCAGGTCAGGTGTACCCAGTTAGCCTACTTTTTTGTACCCAGTTGGACTGTATTTTGTCTCAAATGTTGGATATCCCTCATAATATATTATGATGCAGCACCCGGACCTGTAAAAAAAATGTAAATTTGTAGGGAGATCGGAAAACTGCGGGCAATACCTTGGGGAAATCCCCAGTACAGAAGCCTTCTGGCTTATTGTACTCCCGAGTGTCCGTTTTTGACTCTATTTGCCTCCTGGGTGGTCGAGGTCCAATTCCTAATTACCTAATATACTTCTTATCACTGCGTCTTCTTGGGGGGTAGTTATGAAGGGGGGTTACAGTCCCACCGCCCCGAAAGGGAAGGGGATTTGGTGGGAACCGATACTTCCCCCCTCCCGTCCTTAGCCCCCAAGGGATCACAGATTGCGTAGCTAGCTTAACGTTCTCAGCAAACGAAGACAATGTTTTTACCGGTCCACCAGAAAATTTTTATCCCGGTTCGAGGTCCCAAGAGAGGTTGTTTACGATGTAAACTTTGTCCTCAGATTTTGTGTGTTGAAGACGGATGCCTCGGCCGCCTTAGCCAGGGGAGCCTCTGCTAGGATCCACATAAACGTTCCAAAGTTCAGAGGTGAATTGTCAACCGACAAGACAGGTATGCAGCACCCGGACCTGGCAAACCAGACCATTAGAAATAAGAAAGCGCAAATACGCCTCTTTGCGCCTGATCTCACCCCACCTAATGAGATGGTGCAGAGATTGGGGTCCTTCGGGTGCACCCCACAAGAGGATTAACCAGGGGAGTGACGCACAAGGGAATGACAAAACACTATTTCCGCTTCTAGGGAACTATGTAAAATACAGCAAAATTGTAACTGACGGGTCAGCAACTGATTTAAACAATGGCGCAAGAAGAAAAATCATATCCCATGAAACAACTGAGTTATGGACAACAGGGGGATGACATACAATAAAAATACTCACCAAGAATCTGAATGTGCCCTAATCCAACCAGTTTCACAACACAAACTGCCGTTGAGTCGAAGTTGAGTGGAATTCATGAGTTGCACAACTACCAACTTCTGCTTTCAAAATGTCCTTAACAGACATTCCCCTTTAATGGAATCGCAAGGGTTTGCAGGGGAATGACCTGTAAGGCACACTGTTCTTGATGCATACGTTTACAGACTATGGACATAAAATTATGATAATAAAGGCGTTCATAGACCAGTTGATGAGTACATGGCGCTTCGTAGCATTTTAAATCTTCAACTGAACGACTGTGGTTACTTGGAGACGTGTACCAAAGGGAAGGAGCAAGGCCAGGGGAATGATATTTAGGCTACTTTGTAATTTTTCCTGTGTTTGCTAATCGTCAATTTTTGAAAATGAAAACATGGACAGCCTGGGGGATGAGGATCTCTATTCAATGTTTTCCTTCGTCTCCTATCACTCCAGTATAATCCGAAAGGTGTGGCAGGATCTTGATTTAGGGCAGGAGCCTCTTCTGAACCTAGTTCGTCACTACGTCCGCCTACATATTTTAAAATCAGCATCTCGATTCGAGGAAGGTGCGAGTCCAAATGCCATCAAACCGAAAAGAACGAAAATACTATGGAATGATGATACTATGGACGACTTTGGCTTTAGATTGGCAGCACTACCCATAACGCGTTTGTATCCTACCAACACTCTCAGGGACAAAACTCAATATTCCCTCACTAATTATTACAAAAGTTTCACCCTGTCAACTTCAGCGGAAAGCGGGTTTGAAAAACAATCTATAACATTGAGTGGGTTGAAAAGGGAAATAATAAAAAGGGTTTCACGAGTGGAAATGAAATTAGAAGTTGTTGGCTCGGAAAGGGAATTCACACGGGCAGAGAAATGTGAGATATTTCAACACCGGTGGAGCGTTTTAAGCGGTGGAGGGAGCTGGAAAGCGGAACAGTTGAAACCAGGACAGGTGATGTTCATGGTTCAACTGGATGTTGCCGCTGCTACCAACTAAGGCCCATTGTTAGCAGCCCATACGCGGTTCTCACTTATTTTTCAACCCTTCCTCAGACGTAAAACCGCAATTTTTTTTAAATCGGCTTACAAAAGCGTGACTTGGCAGTTCCTGTCCTACAAAAGTGTCCCCCGACGGCGCGACGTGTGGAAACTGCTCGTCAGGGCTGGGGACCTCCTGGAGTGCGTTACGGACGTCGTCATCGTCGAACTGAAATCGCCCGCGTACCGGCACGACGTCTCGGACATCACTGACGGGCAGCATTTGCCGAATATCCACGAAAAAGGAGCGAATTTCCTGTGAACATAAACAAGTACAATTTTATGACGGGGGCCTTCGCCGTTCCTTTAGGATTAGTGAAACTGGAGACGTGACGGAAGCTACCTCACCAACGAGACTCATAGGAGTTGCATGTTTAGTATATCTACGGTGACCACAAGGTGAGTTCAGAGCAATTCGAGTTTGGAATCGTTCAGCGCGTGTGCAGAAGGTCTTGTTACGAGGGTCAAGAGTGGGGATAACTCGTCCAGGAATCAAGCCCTGATGCTTTGGGACGCAAAACTGCTACAGAATCATTCGGAATCGATTCCGTCAGTTCTAGATTCTAAGTATGAAATGTCCGTCCGCCGTCCGAGCCATTTTGGGCAGTCGTACCTACCTAATTTTTTTTTAAATCTGAATTTGTGACAAAATACTCGGTTTACCATTTAGTTGTCCCCGCAAGGTTTTCAGCCCGATCGCCCAAACCCGTGGGGCTTTAACGGGGCTGCGGTTTTGGCAGCTAAGTTCTCTCTTGTTCGCCCTAGAAAGCTGAAATTCGGTAAGGAGCCTCTCTGAGACAGAAAGAGACGAATCACATGACGGGATCCAACCAGATCAGCAGAGTGAGCTAATATCTGTCCTGTTCAAATCTTTCCAAACATTGCACGGATTTTTTTTTTTTTTTCAGAAGAATACCTAATTATTAATATCAATTCAATAAAAAACATTATTTTTTGGACATACAATTAATTTTTGCAAAATTTACAAAGAATAACACTGTTCTACAAAAAAGAAGAAAAAAAAAAAGACCTGCGAGTTGCCAGCTTCTTTTACCTTTACTAGAGGGTTTTGAGGGTGTTGAATCCAAAAATGATAGTCGTTTTTGGTTTATTATTCTTGGAATAATACACCTATGTTTTCGCGACGGAGGTCGACGACTCCGATCGGCCTCAAAATTTGACATTATCCGTTTAAAGAGGTCTAAATTCAAAATCCGAAATGTCCGTCCGCCGTCCGGGCTGTTTTGGGCAGTAGGATTTTTTTTTATTCTGAAATTTTGACAAAATACTTGGTTTACCATCTAGTTGTGCCCGCAAGGCTATCAGCCGATCGCCCAAACCCGTGGGGTGCTATGGGGCTACGGTTTTTTAAAGCTATGGAATCGAGTTAGGTGTCGTTTTCGAAGTATTTTTGGGGGTCCCAGAGCGATCCGATTTCACTGTGGCGATCTATAGGGTTTTCATGGGGGTAAAAATGGGATTTTTGTAGGATCCCAGGAGGTTAAATATTTTTCGAGTAAAAAATAAAGAATTTTTGAAAAAAAAATATTAGGTATGAAAAAAAAAAAAAAAATCCAAAAAACCAAATCTTTTTCATTGACACAGAATTAAATTTTTGCACAAGTAACCTATATCAGAGAATAATAAACCCTTGTGTAAAATTTGCAGCGTTTTTTTATTTTATAATTATTATTTATTTATTACTATTATTATTATTTTTTGTATGACCTCACGGACCTGATGCTGAATACCTCGATCTTTAATATCAGGCAAGCGTATTCCATATCATTCCATTCTGTGATGTTGTGGTGGGACTAAAAAGCAGAGTGGTCGAAGTTCTGGAATTCTAAACTGGTCTGAAAGCGGAGGGGAGGGTTCGATTCTTGAAAGCGTCCGAGTTCCGAGTCAATCCCAAATGGCCAGACCTCAGTCTTAGAACTCACTTAAAGGTACTCTTCTGAAGAGAGCTGGTCCTACTTTTTTGAAACGGTATTTTCAACGTGCTCTTTCTAAAATTATTAGGTCCAAGTTTTTTTATTATCACCAATAGCTTCGATGAGCTTTTCGTATGGACTGTTTTGCTAATTTGGGATGATCTGGTTGTTATGGGGAAATAATATTTATTTATTAGGTACTTTGCCATAAATTCATAAATAATTCAGAAACTTTTTTCTGATGTTTCCATTTTCGCAACTTTTAAATGATTTCCTTTCCAGAAAAAAAATCAAGGAGCCCATCTTCAGCTGTGGGAAGAGTGATTGAAGGCTGCAAAAGTAGATCGGAATGTTTAAATTTTAGTTCTTCCTCTTAATCACCCTGAGCCAATGAAGTGGTAAATATACCCTGCCGAAAGCGCTCGGGCGAAACATTTTGCCCAGTAAAAAGTTTCAAACTATGTGTTTTGAAACGGAAATGGAACCACGTTCGCTTCGGTTATCTAACGAAAATAAAAATAAAAACGCCCAAAGGGAGCATCAGGCCAAGTCCGGATGGCCGACGATAAACAGACCAAAGCAGTCACCTGAGGCTCCGGCAGATTCTGGTGGAGAACAAACAGTAGATGAGGGGGTTGGCGGCGGAATTCAGCGGAGCCAGGCTTTGTATGAAGGTGGCGATGGCGATGCTCGTCTGAGTATGGGGGACGTAGCCGTAGACTTGGAGGAGGTCAAAGAGGATGTACGGTGACCAGCATACGATGAAAACTGGAACACGTTGGAGAAGAATGTACATTAAAATTTAATTTAAATTAAAATTTTTATCTGAGGGAATTCGGGAGGAAATTTATCGGAAAAATGATTAAACCTTTGATTTCAAAATAATTTAAAAACATGGAAACTTCTTGTGTAAATTTTCAACCTCCTTTATAATCATATTTCCCTCTGTCTGGATGGAATACCACTTTTTTTTTCAATATACACTTAATTGGTCACCAAACCACATTTTCCCTGAATGGGAACGAAAACTTTGATTGGCCTCATAATAGTTAACGAAATCATTTGCCTTTTTGCGTTTCCTTCTTTGTTTAAAAATATACAAATCAGTTGATACTCGTTAAATCCATCCTCATTCCACCCCATTTACGGCAGGAATGTTTAGCATGTGGAGTAAAGTAGCTTGAAGTGGCATAAAAATAAGTCTGGCTAATTTACTGCTCTAATGTGAAAACATTGTTCAGTGTAGGGCCTGAGGAAGAAGATATAACGTTTCGAAAGCTCGGCAAAAGAATGAAATGTTTCGTTGGATCCTAATCCCGATTTTGGATCGATCTCCACAGTCTACAATCCCCTGACATCCTTTGCTCTGGATTGTGCAGCGTTGATAAAGCGACGAGAGTTGAGCGTAAATATCAAACTTGTGCTGTACGCTCTTTGATGCATTTTCCCGCTCAATATGGCAGTTCGCTTTTGTTGTTCGGCTTTGAAAAGAAATCTCCTCTCGGGGTTAATTTCACCGACACAACAGATTTTTCCCGCCTTGATTGGTGTCCAGTTATCGGAGATTTTAACGTGATGAAAGAGCTCTTCAAATGTTATCCCAATCTGATAGGCCAACGTCGCCGACGGGTTCGCAAAACCGCTATGGTTTTTTTTTTCTAGATTCCACACCGTAAATTTCTCCGCACAAAAAGACTCTCTTCTAACTTCCCCCTTTCGGTCTCCGGAGAATGATAAATGAAAGAAAACATTTCACCGAGTGGCGCGTGGAGTAAAATATTACCGGCCGGGTTTACAGAAAACGTGTCCTCGGTATAAATAAAGGAACAAATCTGAGTGTTTGAGAAGGTTTTGCTTTTTTTCAGCTTCTCTTTTTCGGGACGGTGAATCTGAGTGGATTGTACGCGTTCAGTCCATTCGCCGCTCACACTGGTGCCCCAGAATAAATGGTTTACGTCTAACGGGGGAAAAAAAGCGACCAAACGAACCACTCGTCTCACCAAATGTATTCAACGCACCTCGTCGTTAAAAAATAAAAATAAAACCCGAGTAAGGAAGAATTCTGTAGGGAACGTAAGTAGTTCCTCCGCTGGTGTAACAATGTGAGACATATTTTCCCCAAGAGGTTTCTCAGCGGATCTTCAAGTCTTCCCTTTCAGAAAATGTGACCCTTTTACGGTCTTGTTTTTTTTTTGTTTTTTTTTTTTTTTTCGGGCTTCGTTACTGCAACCCGCTGTTTGCGACTTGCCTTCTGAAAAATGCTTCATTTGTGAATAATTTCACCGCGTGACAGTGACGAACTCCATTATCTTCTTGGGACGCCCTCTTTGCTCCAGGACACAAAAGCAGTTAAGGGGGAGTTCAGTCGGTTGATAAATTGCTCACAATGATCCTTTGGGAGGGAAAACTTCGGTGGAACCCTTCAAGCAACGGGGGAAAACCTCAGGTGGCCGATAAGGCCATCGAAATGGCCTCGGATTCGCTTCTGAGTTGAATTACACGGAAAAGCCATTTTTTCCCTGTGAATGATGAGGTCATGTTTTGAGTTTGGGTGAGCCTGAAAGCCAAAACTGGCCCTTGGAGTGACTTGTAGGGAAATGAAGGATTGAGGAATAATAGGTGGATGAATGGAAATTGTGGACTGGTGGGCTCCGGGAAAAAAGGAGTTGGCTTTGCCCGCTGGGATAAAAACTCCACCAACGACCATCACCTTGATTGACTGCGTCAATCAATATTATTGGTCAGGGTCGACAGCCCCAGAGGATTTGGAGGCAAAAGACGCCTGAAGGGGAGTCGTGTGATACCCAGATTTTTCAACCCATGCATTTCCAAAAACAACAAAATGTTCTGGTTCGAATAAAATGTACCTACTATCAAGTCACTCTCCATATTATTGGTTATATTTGTTATAGAATATCAAAAACTTTTTACAACAATCGGCCGAATCTTCTTAGCAAATGAGGAAGATGATTCCAAATTAACAGGATCTGAAGGAGGGATGATATCGAGTGGGGTGTCGTTTTCTGAGTAATTTTCAGGGTCTCACATCTGTCCACAAACATTACTTGACTTTTAACTTTACTTAAACGTTACCTACTCTTTTTTTCAAAAATGTTTCGTTTTTACTTGAAAAATATTTGTCTTCCTGGCGTCCTTCAAAAATCCCATTTTTAGCCCCATGAAAGCCCTATAGATCGCAACAGTGAAATCGGATCGTTCCGCGACTCCCAAAAAATGGATTCTACGTCCAAAAATACTTCGAAAACGACACCTAACTCGATCCCATAGCCAAAAGCCTTCAAAAAACCCCTCCCGTAGCCCCATAGCGCCCCACGGGTTTGAGCGATCGGGCTGAAAACCTTGCGCGCAAACCAGGTATTTTGTCAAAATTTCAGATCTTTAAAAAAATTCCTACTAGTAGGAATGTAGACCTCTTGAAACGGATAATGAAATTTTGAGGCTGATCCGAGTCGTCGACCTCCGTCGCGATCACATAGGTGTATTATTCTAAGAATAATAAACCAAAAACCATTCAGCCCTCGAATCTACTAATGTTGGGCTACCCCCCCCCCCTCCCCCTCCGCCACACACACATTCGATTCTCTAGGCGATGCCGTACGATGGTTATCAAGCATTCTAGAGTGGTAGCCCTCCCACTCTTCTAGGAGAGGCTTTAAAGCGACTATGCCAACTGGCTCCGATCTCCCCTACTAAATCCAAAAATATTATTTCCAAAAATTACTAAATCCCCCGGTTTGCACTCAACAGGTAGGTACTATACCCAGAAATTCCAAAACTTTGATTTCATATACGAAATTCGTTTTTGAAGGTATAATAATAAAAATTTGCAGTAAAAGAATTTATGAGTCTTTAGTTATATTATATATATAGTTATATATTCATTCACTCTACGTTTATTTTTGTAAAATTGTATTAATTTTTCTGGAAGTTCGCCGCGGATCTCCTAGTAAGGCGGACACTTTGGGAACCCCTGATATAGATGATACGTTAACCTATCAGAACTTATTGTATTTTTCAAGCTTTAACCTTTTTTTTTTTTTTAAGCAAAGCGCCTAGTGCCAAGTTCGTGTACTGGCAGAAGGATTTTGGCCAGATGAACACGACGGACGCCAGAGATTATCCAGCTGCTGGAGGGTGTGTTTTCAAAATTTTCCGCATGGTGTTTCGCCCACAGTCCGAGCAACCTAGATGTATACCGACTCTCAAACCCTCCAGGCTGATAAGTGACTCCAACCGGCGGCTGCAGGATGAGAACCGTCCGTTTTCCGGGTTGACGGGTTTTCGGTCAAAAGGCGGTCCACCCCGGGTCCGTGGGGTCATCTGTTTGTTGAGCTCTGGGTGGGGCGGGGGTGGGGGGTTGCATTTATCTTGAAGCCGCAAGCGACATGAACGCAAGACTGATAGCGTCGTTGATTAGATTAGTCTTCCGTCTAGTTACTTTGAGTTTCGTAGTTGAATGAAGTCCACTAGTGGACCGAGTGTGGCCAAAACCCCGCCAGTTCTCACAAGTTTAATACTCACCGAACACAATGACAAAGGTCATCTTGATGGTTTTGATCTTCGCTCTGGGGATGAGCCCCCGGGAACTGGCTCTCCGAGTGTCTTCACTGTCCAGTCGAACCTTATCGTGAAACCCTGCAACGCAAAGAAAACAAGTTTTCAGCATTACAAAATAATAGAGGGAGGGATGTCAGATGAGGGATGAGAGGGAACCCTTCTGGGTGTATACAAGAGACGCTTGAAATGACGGGCATTCTCCAGATCAGCTGAGTAAGCTCAAATCTCTCCCGTTCACCCTTGGACGTTGAAATGAGAGAGGGAACCCTTTTGGGAGGTACAAAAGACAAGAGGGATGTCAGAGGCTTGGTTGTGGGCGGAATATGTCTGTTGACTTTTGACTAACCTTAGGCCCCAAAACTTCAAACCAAATAACCTCTGTAAACACGATCACGTTTGCTCTGCCAGGTAAACTCACACTGGACTGCATGCGGTTTGAAAGGGCCGAGGAGCCCCCCAATTAAAATTTCACTTTGAGTGTAATTAGCACTTCACTTTCGGGTGGGGGGGGGGGGGACTGTCACCCCACACATCCTTCAGCAGTACAGGGGGGGGGGTGTCGATGAGGGGGCGAGGGAAAGTGAAGGTGGGCGGAGAGGGCTGAGAAGTGGGTATGCTTGGGCCTGGGATGGGCGGAAGAACAGACATCTTTTCCGCAATACCCTTGGAAAAAACACGTTCTGTGTTAAACTATTATAATAGTTTAACTATTATAACACTATTATTCAATATATTGAATCAGAAAATCACCTTTGCTGGTCCTTTTGACGACGATGGACGTGCTCCCTTTGCTCCAAATGGTCGACACGATGACGGCATAACAGGCGGTGATGATGACCGCCGGGACAAAAAAGAGAGCGATGGAGACTGCCGTCATGTACAATTGCCACTCCCACGGCTCCGACATCTCAATCCAACACTGCTGCTGCCCTGAACAAAAATGGAACAAAACAAATCCACAGTAGTCTTCACACTCGAACGTGACTGAGTCCAAGTGAGTAATGAGAGAAAGAAGAACAACTTGGGGCCTAGGGAACTTAGAAACATCTTCAAGAAGAATAAACTCGCTAGAGTGCTATGATAAAACAATCTTTTCTCTTTCACATTGTTTTTGTATTTCCCGTACCTAATTGTTGCTCTTCCTTTCATCTTACAATTTCTCCTTCTCTTACTATTTCACTCACCCCTCTTTCGCCCATTTGAGCTTATTTTCTCCATTTGTTTCGCAACGTTCGAATATTTAGAGCCTTTTCTTTCCCTCAAATATTAAACGGCTCGGAGACCAGCGGAATTTTCATTTTGCAAAAAAATTCGCTGTAAAAAAAATTAATCTGTTTTCTCGTTAGGCGAGGGAGACTCGGAGTAGGGCAAAAAAAGGAAGCGCGGGAAATTATCAATCTACTGGGGATGATGTCCATTTTTACGAGACCTGATGTTGCGATACATGACGGAGGCACATCCAGAGGATGTTTTCATAGTCAACAAAAAAATCTGATGAACAACAAAATGTCTTCTCCCGTGTTTTGGTTTATTATTCTTGGAATAATACACCTATGTTTTCGCGACGGGGGTTGACGACTTCGATCGGCCTCAAAATTTGACATTATGCGTTTCAAGAGGTCTACATTCAAAATCCGAAATGTCCATCCTGCCGTCCGGGCCGTTTTGGGCAGTACCTAGGAATTTTTTTTTAAATCTGAAATTTTGACAAAATACTTGGTTTACCATCTAGTTGTGCCCGCAAGGTTTTCAGTCCGATCGCCCAAACCCGTGTGGCGCTATGGGGCTAAAATGGGGCTATGGGAAGGGGGTTTTGAAGGCTTTTAGCTATGGGATGAGTTAGGTGTCGTTTTCGAAGTATTTTTGGACGAAGAATCCATTTTTTGGGGTCCCGAAACGATCCGATTTCACTGTGGCGATCTATAGGGCTTTCATGGGGCTAAAAATGGGATTTTTGAAGGATCCCAGGAGGTTAAATATTTTTCGAGTAAAACATAAAGAATTTTTGAAAAAAAAAAAAATGTTTTTTTTCAAAATTTTTCCATTGACACAGAAATAATTTTTGCACAAGTAACCTACATCCAAGAATAATAAATCCTTGCGTAAAATTTGCAGCGTTTTTTCCTTTAATGCTATATTATTCCTTCTTCAGTTTTCTATTAGTGGACGCCACTAGGTAATCAAAAGTTTTTTATATTCACTGAAAGAGGAGTAATTATGGAAAAACTATTAAAATGTAACTCCCATGGGTTTTGCCGTTTTCCAATTGACAGGGGAGATACAAAAAATACCAACTCCATTGAAGTACCATTCCAAAATTATGGGTGATTTGGATAAGAGCAAAATCGAAGAATTTTCAATTTTCCAGTTTCTTCCAGCCTCAGTAGAGGTCACTTATGCTTTATCAACATTGTTAGGGGGGGGGGGGGGGGGGGGAGGCAGAAACGTCGGATCCCCTTGGCCCGCCGCCATCCCAATATCATGTCAACTGCTCCAGCCCTTTTTAGACCACTTTTGGAGCAACTTTTTGAAGGTTTCAAATTTTTCTCGTACTATGCTCGCGAAACTGAATCTACTATATTAATTTTTTATTAAGAAGAATTTCAGTGCCCTAGATTAAAGATGATTACGACTTTTGTAACTCCCCTGCCCGACCAAAATTTAAAATGTTGAAACAATGAACTTATTCCCCCCCCCCCCCCCCCCCCCCCGAATTACAGTCTTGCGAGAGAATTATGGGGTAAAATTGCCAAGTTTCACCTTTCAGAATTGGGAAATGCGACAGGCCAAAAGAACACTTTAACTGAAAATGGTATTAATTTTAATACCAAAATAACGATAAGTTGGTGATAACGTGAGGTGGATAAGCATCAGTAATATTTATATATTTGTATATTTGTCTCAATGAAAGAAAAAAATACACAGAACTTGAACTCCAAAATCTCAGTGAAGAAAAAACTTTTAATAATCGTTGCAAAGTAGTCGACCATGAAATTAATTGAACCCTACGGACATTTTTTTAAGCGGGTAATCGATACACATACCTAGTTTCTCCCTAGTTCGTGTGTGCCTCTTAATAATAATAATTATTGCTATTATTATTATGCCTCGCACTAAAAGATGGCTCCGTTGTGAAAAGGCTAATAAGCTGTTGAAGTGCATGAGATGAATAAAGTCAGTTACCTTGAACAGTTTTCTCTTCGTACAAGAAGAAGATCGGGAGGGCGAACAGAGCGCTGAGGACCCAGGCTACTGCGACCAAGATCCGGGCTCGTCTCCCTGGAAATGAACGTCACTACTTGAGCACCAGTGTACAAGGGCCATTTGCGTTGACACGAACTGACAGCCTCGCAGGGAACGTAAATTGACCGCCGCTTTGTGCCATCGAGAAATTTGACTCCAAAGGCTGGACGTTCTAGTCGAAATTAGCTGTATATTCCACGCCACCGGAGCCCAGTCAAAAAACTCAATATACCCCGCGGTTGGGACCCTTTCAAGTTTGAAATTGCCCGGACGTTTGAGCGGAGAAGGAAAGAGAGGAATGAAAAGGGATAAAAGTTTTCTTTTCTTCTATCATCCCGAGCCGGAAACTTTGATTTCTTCCTGAGAGCAAAACTGCCTTTGACGTGTGTGGCTCTAAAGTGTGTCTGTATTTGAAATAACGGGAAATTGGATCACCGATTGTTTGATTTGTAATCCATCCATTTCCAAAAGTAGTTCATTTCTCATCTTTGAAGAAATTTCCCTCTCGGATTGAGAACCTTCTGGGGCTTCCCCTAAGAAGGTTGTTACCTTTCGACAACCACTTACGATCACCCAGGTTTCGAATCAGTCAACGTCACAACTCTAAAAGGACTGCCAACTCAGCCGCATTTGCTAGGCAGTGGAAATGCTCTTAGAACTCGGAACAAGGAGGAAAATTGTCTTCAATTAGATGCCGTTGGTATTGCCTGGGGAGGAAGAGCCTATTCAAAGAGGTAATACCCCATTTTCATCTCGCGGTGCGCCTGACGTGCTGTCATTGTACATCCACCGTGGGGGGTTTAACTGCAAAATGAAATGGCTAATAAACTTGATTATATGGGATACCCCTGAATTGTTTAGCAAAATATAGTATTCGGGGGCCAAAAGGGGGAAAATAAGGTCGGCTTTAGCAAGGAACATGTTTTTGCCGTGACCTAGTTGCCCAAAAATGTTAGTCGGGGATGGAGACGCATTAAATGTTATACCGTCGCTTAAGTTCTATCATGGCCTATCTCAAAAATGCGATTTTGAGTATTTGGTATCACTGGATTCGTTGTTTTACACCGGATAGGATGATAACACTGGTTCTTAAGTTACCGCCAGTGTTTATTCGTAAATAAGGGAAAGGCCTAGGTAACTCATTTTCCTCTGTGGGCCTATCTGAAACTTCTCAGATCATGGCCTATCATCTCCAAATCATGACCTAACCCATCTCCAAATTAAGTATCATGGCTTATCTCATGGGTGTCCCGTAAGGCAATTTGTTTAATCGTAATAAGGGTTTGTTTAATCGTTTTGTTTAATCGTAATAAGTGTTTATTCGTAAATAAGGGAAACGCGATCAAGGCCTAGGTAACTCATTTTCCTCTGTGGGCCTATCTGAAACTTCTCAGATCATGGCCTATCATCTCCAAATCATGACCTAACTCATCTCCAAATTAAGTATCATGGCTTATCTCATGGGTGTCCCGTAAGGCAATTTGTTTAATCGTAATAAGGGTTTGTTTAATCGTTTTGTTTAATCGTAATAAGTGTTTATTCGTAAATAAGGGAAACGCGATCAAGGCCTAGGTAACTCATTTTCCTCTGTGGGCCTATCTGAAACTTCTCAGATCATGGCCTATCATCTCCAAATCATGACCTAACTCATCTCCAAATTAAGTATCATGGCTTATCTCATGGGTGTCCCGTAAGGCAATTTGTTTAAAAAAATTATTTTATCAATTAGTGCGAGTGCTTTACATTAAATCTATCCTTAATTACAAATTTTGTAATTAAGGATAGATGAATAATTATGAGAGAATGTTCAATTTGCATGAAAACTGTAGTTACAAAACAGTTTTTTGCTTCTCCTGGAAAGTTGCACTTTTTGAGATAGGCCATGGTAGAACTTAAGCGACGATACTTAATATAATATATTAATTGTTATATAATAATATAATATCTCGCGATAAGTAGATAAGTTTCGCCTGTCGCTTTTTCAATACCTACTGTCGGGTTCCCCTCGTTCACAGCCCGGTTCAGATCGCCGGCCATGTCACGGGGGGGTGGGGGGGGGGGGGGGGGGGGATTTAAGTTATATATACCTACACGCTAGTTCGACACCCTCACTTGCCTTAACGTTAGGCCACTAATGCGGCGTGCTAACCTGTTGTACGTTAGGCCACTAGTTCGGCGTCATCACTTTTCTTACCGTCAGGCCACTAGTTCAGCGTCCTCACTTGTCTTACCATCAGGCCACTAGTTCAGCGTCCTCACTTGTCTTACCATCAGACGACTAGTTCAGCGTCCTCACTTGTCCACCGAAAGGCCACTCGTTCAGCGTCCTCACTTGTTTTACCATTACACCACTAGTTCGGCGTCCTCACCTGTCGTAGGTACGTTAGGCCACTAATTCAGCATCGTCACTTGTCTCACTGACAAGCCACTCGTTAGGCTGTACTGTAACTGTTACTTTTCCAACACGCAAGATGGGTTTCAATCCCATGATAAATGAAGCATGTTCCATGGTTC
Source organism: Pilophorus perplexus (assembly GCA_955831195.1). Taxonomy (NCBI): domain Eukaryota; kingdom Metazoa; phylum Arthropoda; class Insecta; order Hemiptera; family Miridae; genus Pilophorus; species Pilophorus perplexus. The sequence goes on along the minus strand of OY037014.1, from coordinate 6,889,557 downwards.
TTGAAATTTTGGAGAAGGTCTATCGAATAAGTCTACTTTATTTTAATAAAACCGCTGCATTATCTAATTAGCGGTGTAAATAGACCACACACTCAATGAGGAACTGGGGAGAAGCGCTCAATGGCTTCGAGTCACTTTAACCATCAGATGAGTCGTCACTCTCCCTAATCTCCTAAGTACTTAATTCAATGCAGAAACCGGTCGTGAGGGAGCAGAAACTGCAGTTGAAAACCATGGTTTTCGTGGGAGGAGGCGGTAGCTCTTGGAGGCGCAGAAGCTGGTTTTGAGGGAGTAGACACCAGAATGAAATTTTGGTGTTTACAAAATTTATCCATTTAAGGAAAATGATGGCCTCCGGCCGCTGGGGCGTTTCCACAGTTTGTAGTTCCCTTGAAATTAAGAACGGGAGGAAGTTAACTCCCCTCTCTGGGTTGGCACCAGGGGCGCATCCATAGCTTGTGGTTCGCTTAAAAAGGGCGGTGGTTGGAGCTGTCCTGATGAGCGTAGGGGGAATACATTTCCTGAAAATGCCCTTTCAGCACAACGAAAGGCGTCGAGCGGTAGGTCGGTGCTTGAGAGGAATGAATGTGGATGTGCCACGGCGTTCTGAGAGGTCCTGGATGCCAACATGGTATCTTCTTCAGGCACGTCATCATCCTTTCAGCATTGAAATCTGTACCTATACGGCAAGCATTTTCAACCCGTTAAGCTGCGAACGGCGATAAAAGGGGCTCTTGTAATATAAGAATACAAGCATCTAGTCCCTGGGACGAAACCTCGCTTGCGAGCACATCCTAGCGTCGTTCTTTCTAACCTCCTCCTCCTCCTCTCATACAGGCTCTTTTATGAGATTCATCCCTCATTTACTAGGGGTCTTGCATCTAATTGGCTGGGGGGTTTGAGGGGTTTGAGATAATAATTAATTATTGAACCCTGAACCTGCTCCGACATAACCTACTAAACTGGTAACGCAACTGTCCACATGCTATGACAACCCTGCAGATTACCTATCAGCAATTCTGTTCAAAATTCACAGTGACCTGTATAACTGGCCACATCTTACCATAAATTTTACAATCAACTCGATTTCGTGACAGAGGATGAAGTGTTGACGTAGTAATTAAATTGTCAAGCACCAATTGACTGACAGGTTTCTGAGTGACATTGAAAACTTGACTTTGACGGGAATTTCTCGAGTGGGCAGACGCTTTTTATTAGGACGGCATACTAAATTAAAATATTCAAGCCCTTGAAAGTCTATTTTGTTCTTAAAAATTGGCACATTTTTTTAAAACTGGAAACAGGTTTTAGCGGAGCCCCCCGTTAAAAGCATGACTTTCATTTCACGAAAGAAGTGGCAAAACAGTCATCATAATAATATTATGATCTCGATTTTTAACAAAATGTTGAACAGTAGTAAGACGGGGTTACTTTTTGACAGGTGGGGGAACAATGTGAAAACGCAGGATTTCAACATAATATTTAAAAATATTATTTAAAAAAATAATAGAAAGTGATTCATAAGTGAATTTCAGAGGTCTCCAATTTTTTTTAGACTTACATGGTATACAAGACACGGAAAATTATGAAGTTATCAAGATCTTCGTTTGGGAGGAGGTTACGAAGTTGTTTCCAAAACTTCATTTTCGTTACAACTTCAGGTTACAAAAGTCAGAAAATAAGGGTCGTGCACCAGAGCAGCACTTCATGGGATGATCTTACGAACAATTCCTCAAAATTTTAGTGATTTGGACGATTTTTCTAGAAGTTAGGAGCAATGTCCACCTAGATTGGCCGTTTTTCCCACTTTGAGGCGCTGGCAAGGGGCGGAGGGAGCCTTGAGAGGGGCGAAGCGCCGAGTATTTTTATTTTTCAAGTTTACTTATACCCATACTTACGGGGCTGATACAACAGGGATTGATCGACAATTATGCAGCCATGTTTAAAAAAAACACGATAATATTATATTATAAACTTCCACACAAGAATTTATCGCTACCTAATTAAAGTTGCCAGGGATGTTTGGGAATCTGCTTCATTAAAAACCGCTTAATTAAGGTCGGGAATATTTTTCTTGGAAGTGAACATATTGACAGAGGAAAGGAAGAATTTCCGGACTTTGGAAACAACTTGAAAATTTGTACTCCTTGAGAGTTACACCCATGTTCCAGTGTTACCCACACTCTTCCACACAAGTCTTGTGTCGGCTTATGTTGAGAACCATTACGTACCTAGAAATGGTTTTGCAGAGCCAAGTTCTGGCGGTGCTGAACTGAATTACAACTCAAACGCTTCACTTTCAGAATGATTTGGAACTTCAGAACTTCGGCTGCGACCACTGAGCGACGTTTCACGAACGAGGAGGCATTTGGAATCAGTTTTGGAAATTCTAAAGAAACAGCAGAACTGCCGGAATCGATTCGGGAGTATCACGTTTGGCCTCCGAGGGGTGAAAAAGCAACACGTTTGGCAACCAATATGGTGAGTGTGGGGACACTTTTGGCCACAAGATGGTACGCTTTTGGCCGCGAAATTACTGCTATCATCAAAGAATCACAGACCAATGGGTTTCCAAGTCTTGCTAAGCTCGTCCTAAGCTGACCAAGAGTTTCCAAGGCATGTCAATATGGTGTCAACCTGGATAAGGGTTTCCATGGGTTGCCTGAGCTTTCCAAAGTTGGGGTTGGTTCCAAGGCTTTCCAGTAGATCGCATCGGTAGTGGATCGCAATGCCTTGGTGGCCAGACGGGTCGTTCTTCGTGTTGCTTCTACAGGCCCTGTTCTGTGATCTTCGAGGCCAAACGTGTTTCCCCAATCGATTCAATGGAATTCTGCGTTTGCAGGGCTTGAGGGCTTGATTCCTGAAAGCTGACTCTCTGCCTTTGTAAAAAGCCCTACTGCGCAGGGCGGTTCCAAACTGCCAGAATTTCTCTGCTAACTCACCCCTTATCCCTCTAAAAGGAAGAATTCGAATCCTTTCGTAAAAACCCGCCATTCTCCTGATCTCCTAGGTGTATTATATAATTATTATATAATAGGTACCATATTATGATAGGTACCAAATAAGCTTCTTTCGACTCGTTTTCTCTCTGACAGACACAGAATTATGGATTCTCTTCCATCTGTCTGAACAAGTGAGATACAACCCACGCAACGAACCAGCGAATAACACCCCGTCCTTGTCAATAGTTACATTCCCGACAACTGTTGATCAGGTGAAAATACGAAGAAAGTTGCAATTGTTCATACTGTTCAATATTTTCCATGATTGTTCGATATTTTATGTTGCATACAAACCCATTTCAGTCTGGGCAACACGTTTAAGTGTTCACCTCCAGTCGTGCCAACTGAATCGCCTGACCTTCACCACGACGAATGATGGAAAATGCAGGTAGGAAGCTCCAAAGAGGGTGAATAATGCATGAGTGATTTGCATGTTCCTGAGGGAGAAAAATTCCCGGGGCAACAAGTTTTCTAAGCGTGTTTTAGTTTAGCGGAATTTACTTTAGAGGAGCGCCTTCTTTAAGAGCATGAAGTTTACACAATGAAGAGATGAGATGAACAACTTTCGTAGGTAGGTAGGTACATTATGTAGGTACATTATGCGATTTTGATGGGGGTTTTTTTTTTTTTTAATAGCGTGAAGATTATTTCAGGTTTAGGGCTGCAGTCAGATACTGAATGTGGGACACCCCAGGCAACGAATGAGTAAAATACAAGTGTATGTGTCTCTAAATTTGAATCTAGATTCATTATTTTTTGTGTTGTGTATATGGCAGAAGGCCTGTGGCCTTCTATAGGGATCAGGATCTTTCCCACTGATTCAGCTTCCCTCGGCGAAATGTTGCCAAGGGAGGCCTGGTCAGCGGGATCGATCCCTGAAAAATTACTGCGATTAGACATTATTCAAATGGTTATAATGACACACGGTGAATGGTAATTTAAACCGAATATTACTCCCATCTTCGAACGGGTGGGCTGACGTACTGGCTGGAGAAGAGGGTTTTGCACGGCCGTGATGCAACCGTGAATCAGTGAAAAAGGCCCCGACGTATGGGACCACTGCTCAGGCTTTTTTTTTTTTTAACGACAATAAGGAAACCCACTCGTCGAGAAAGTGTTGCAAATTCCCCACACTGAATATATCTGTTTTTTGTACTTTTGATTGCCATGTCTTTTGTTGATTCTCTAAAAGTCATGAATATCCTTTCTCTTGATTCTCACTGTACGTACTACTTTGAAATCACAACGTCATCTCCTCTAAAAGTCATGAATATCCTTTCTCTTGATTCTCACTGTCCATACTACTTTGAAATCACAACGTCATCTCCATTGTTGCGATATTTGTGGCGCCATATTTTAACCAGGAGAACCAACACTGAACCCTTGCAACGGTTCCATCAGCATACCAAATCCCTATGTTCGTCGACATGCAGTTATGCCTAAAAAATTGGACAATTAAGTCGTTCGATTGCTTCCATCGCTTGGGGGTTCAATGGAATCAGGTCGGATGGAATACAAATAAAATGGAAATAAACCGTGCGGGTGGAGCGAAGAGGGGTTGAACCGAAGAAAACCCGGTTCAATAAAGCTGGTCATAAAGTCTTCTGTGGAAATTCCGCTTCGAACGTTGAGCTCTCAATGCGACACTCAAAGGGTCGACCCAGTTGGAGTTTTAGGTAGCGGATAATCCACAGTTGAAGTTTGCGTTCTTCAGCGACTGTCTCTGGAGGGGCCAATCATAAACACAGTAGAAGGAGCATTGACTTTGGACCCTGTAACTAGCAAGGAACAATTTAGCAGTGCTGCCCCTGGGTACACACAATCATTCCCTCATACAAAATCGTCGCGGTAACATTGAACCCAATAATTGATTAATTTTACCACTGGCAGGTTCGGAACACAAAGTTCTCTCGTAGTAACCAAATATTGCAATGGGAATGTTTACCTATCTTTCAAAGGGATGTTGAGCGAGATGTGAACCATTACCGTAATCAACGATTGACAGAGATTGAATTTCACTTAACTTGAGCGTATTGAACGTTTGTGGCAACCCTTAAAAAAATTCAAATTTTACACAAGGGTTTATTATTTATTGATGGAGGTAAATAGTGCCAGATTAATTAGATAGGGGGGGTCATTCCATGAAAGTCCACCTTTTTTTTCTTCAAATATTTAGGTACTCTCCCGGCACTTGGCAAATCTTATGGATATCCTTATTTATGATTTTCTCAAGCGTAAATATACTTTGCATTCAATGACCTCATCCAGCCTCTGAAAGGAGAATGTTAGATTCTTGTTTGTTCAAGGGATAATCATTTTTAAGTACGTACATGAATTTTTCGATGGTGAAAGAAGAGTGAAATCAAGTAAAAATTACTTACTTAAAAATTATTCTCTTGACCGAAAGGAATCTAAAATCCACTTTTCAGAGGCTGGATGGGGTCATTAAGTGTAATAATATATCGAGGGTCTAACGGCAACATCCCACATCATCATTTTTGGCGAAAATGAGTTATGTATATGTATAGGTACCGTTCGGCGCGTCTTCTCGTGGTGAATCGATCAAACTTGATGGTTTAAAAGAAAATCGATAGGCAGCATGGTAATCGTTGCTAAGTGAATATCCCCATATCGTCTTGTCCTGCGAGTCTCAGAGTTAGTTGTGGGGGTATTGCTTTTGTGGTTTCCGGGGTAAATACTTGGAAAATGACAGCTAACTCGACACCATAGCTGAAAACCTTCAACATCCTCTCCCGTAGCCCCTTTTTAGCTCCACAGAGCCCCAAGGGTTTGTGCGATCGGGCTGAAAAGCTTGCGGGCACAAGTAGATGGAAAACAGAGTATTTTGTCAAAATTTCAGATTTAAAAAAAATATAGCCCAAAACGGTTCGGGCAGCGTAACATATTCCTGGCTCAAATAGGTGTATTATTCCAACCCCGGCTTGCAAAAGGAGTAGTCTGGTTCCTGGAGGACGAAACCCTTCGCTTTTTCTCACGTCCTGGGAGGACATCGGCGTTGGCTGGCGGCCATCTGACTCAGGAAATTAGTTTTTTCGGCCACAGCGGCTGTTTTTAACGGTATTAGACTTCAATCTGTGGGCGTAAACGTCAATGTTAGGGTGGCAGCCGTGCTTCATCGAGTTGACTGGGTAAATCCTCACTCTGCCCGGTTTAATATTAAGGAGGCTAGATGGACGTAGTGTTAACTCTAAAAGCCTGCTTGATGTAAGCGGCTTTTGTCAAGGCTTGTATAATTCGAGTGTATATTGAAGTATATTAATATACTTAATTAATTAATTCAAAAACAAGAAACAATTGAGGTAAGGTGGGGTAAGTGCAAGAATGGGGCAAGTGCATACGGCAAATTTGAAAATGCTACAGAACAATATCCACTGGATGCATCCAGGATGGTAACCTGGCTGGTATGACGTGAAGTTGCTTGTGCCATTTTACTCAGCTGCCAAGTTCAATAGTTTTACTTCACTCCTATAATTTAAATTCAGTGTTATCTTTTTCTATGAGTGTGTTGGACATGCACATACTCCTTTGGTTTTTCAAGAAGGGGTATGTGGTGATAATTCGGAATAGTGTTTGATACCATGTACTGTGGTGAGTAGGTACGTCATAACTCACACTTACCCCCTGTTGGTTTTCAACCTAACTGGTAGCCTTCTTGTGTCTGTAAACACCCCATTTTACATGATGTTTTGGTAAGTCTTTAAAATATTAGCAGTCCAGGTACCGACTTGACAACCTGTAAAAGTTGATAACTTGAGTTTTTCCCTGATTTTAAATTTTCAAATTTGAAGAGCGATTTATCGCTCTTTACCGATTTCTCAGGATCACTGAGAAATTTCCTTTTTCGCACTTGCCCCGGTGAAACGAGAGTAAAGGTAGGACGCACTTACCACACTTCGATGGGGCAACAGCCTAAGTCGGACTTGGGCAGCTATTTTGATCGCAATGCTCATTTATGATTATAATTATAATTGACAAGGGTACGAAAAATCAATCGTACATGTATAGAAAACAAGGGATTCAAAGGTATCCAGGGCAAAAAATTGATGTAACGTTACATCACGTTACCACATCAATGTACGTCAACAGCTGATTTTTGAGGTTTTGTAGAAGTTGAAACAAAACATAGGTACCACACACTTACCCCACCTTACATTAAATTATGCTTTTGACCTTATGCTATTTCCAGATGCTACTCGATAGAATGTCAGCAAAGACAGTAGAAGCTGCCATGCTGACCAAGTTTCAAATGTCATGCATGACATGCTCGCCAACTTCAGACGAACATCACAGTTCGAACAAATGGCATCCCATTACGAATGCGCCTTAGGCTATGCTGTTGATAACTCTTGGATTGTACTACCTACTGAATCAAATGGTTTAGCATGAATAGAAAATACTTACAACTCCCTGAAAACCGCATTGGGTGTTTGATAGCGTCATAGCGGTCAATGCTGAGCGCCACCAACACGTAGGTTGAAGAATAAGTTACCACAGCCTGAAAAAAAAAAAAAAATACAACGATGTAAAAACTTGGGTCATGCTGGCGCGATTTGAAAGCTTCACCCAACTCAAACGCTTCGCGTGGTTTTGACGTCCTCTAATGGATCCCATCAAGTTGTTGGTTCAGGCCGTATGGGGTATGCTGTACACTTCATTTGACAGATAGTGCATTAGCTCTGATGCACCGAGATAAACTCAAAATAAACCTTCGATAACCCCCGGACGTTTTCCAACCGGCTCGAAAATACTCGCAGAGTTGCAAGGTCAATAAACAAGGTCAATCAGCAGTTTCTAGGCTCCCCCTTTTGTGGATGCCAGGCTGCACTTTGAATAAACAGTAGAGGGCTCTCTGGGGAAAAGATATACGCATTACGCTCCATCACAGTGGGAGGATTGATTGGCAGTGGGTTTATGTAACTATCACAGTGTTGATAGGCTCTTTTACACAATCAATGCTGCCAATTTGGTGAAGAAGACTAATTCTTTGGCAACACTGATATTTTCCTTCCCCATGATGTAACAAAGCAGTCATTGAGTTAAAATTTAACGTTCAATTAGGGCGTTCAGCTCGCTAACATTTAATGTTAGCGAGCTGAACGCCCACAATCTAGACGAAACTTAACGAGTACCTACAATCACCCCAACAATATTTTCCTCATTCAGAGTCAAGTTTATGGCCTAACGAGACACCTCTCATTTTTTGTTATCGAATTACAGGACTACCATCTCGTTATTTCTGGTAAGGAGACAACTACTCGAGAACAACAAGACATTGACTAAGAGGGAGGGACAAAAAGGGTAATCCTTCAGAGAGGAGAGTGCTGGGTACCTATCCTCAAATGGCAGAATTCACTGGCAACATGTTTCCCCGAGATAATCAAGTTATAATTAACCAGTTCCTGCTGATTTCAACAGTTTCAGCACTTTGTCGGTCCTCCGCTCTCCAAGGAGTACTGTACGTTTTCTACTCAGGTGCGTTTAATTGCTTTCAGGTTGTTTGGGGGAAACCTCGAACTAGCAGATATACCGTTCTGGATTAACTTTGGGATTAATCCCATGAGGAAGAGGCTGTATTTGGGTTGAAAATCCACCTGGTAGCAGCATTTTTCACTCGATGGTTTTCACTGTATTGCGAGTGGGTGGATAAATGGCTTTGGGACGAGTGATGGCGAGAAAACCCTCAACACCCTTCCTGATTCAACCAACCCTAAGCCGTGTTTTGTTTTTCTTCGAACTTGACCCCAAACCAGACGAGCCTCTTCCATCTCTACACCTTCCAGGACTACTCCCCTAATGGAATATTTGATCTGATGTTATACGATGGGTTTCCCGTTAAAATCTGTCAACTCTTCCTCCAACAGGACGTTACCTCTACGATAAGATCACATCCTCTAGAAGATGTAGCCGAACGTGAATCCTCTCATGCCAAGGTGAAACCTTCAAATATACCATCTTATTCGCATGTTCGATGTCATAGATGTTTCAGGTCTGCAGGTTGATGTTTATTTAGCTTGCCGACATCATCAGAAATCGATGTAAGTGGAGCAATGACCCACGGGATGTATTGTTTAGCATTTATGTCCATAACGATATTTTGCTTTCAACATCCCAAACCACAGATTAAACTACTGACAGATGGCCGACTCAATGTTAAAATGGATGCCCCAAAACTGCGCTATCTTTAGTTTGGCTAAAAATTACCGAGTCTTATCTGACGTTATCAGCTAGGACATCCGTCCTCCATGAATATTTTTCAAGACAGAAAAAATACAGAGCAACAACGCCCCAGTTTCAAACGTTAACGTTAGCGATTGCCATTGCCGCCATAATTTAAATCTCGACTAGGAAAGTAGGACATGATATAAATTAAAACTAAATTCGAATATTACCATTCTGAATGGAAGAACCCAGTATTTTTAGGCGCAAGTGTCTATGATCCTGATGGTGAAAAATCATCAATGGAATCACAGAAACATTCACATAAACATAGGGGGGTTTTCCATTCAAAGTGATAATATTCGAATTTTAGTTTTAATTTGTACATATCTAGGAATATTCCGTTAGGAATATTCACCAAAGTGAAATTCGTGATGGAGAGAATAGGAGTAGAAAAAATTAAACGGATTTAATATCACAATGATATTTGTATTTTATTTTTTCAAGTGCAAGAATTAAAACACTTCAATACAACAGAGCAAATCATGAAGAGGTGATGAACAATAATGATTATTATTAAGTTTTACAGGTTCACAAGTTTCCTGACCACAATTATTATTCATAATTTCGATAATTTTACAACAAAGGACACAAACCTGGTACGCGTTTCATTGGCTAATTGGAAACATCTTGGAGACACGACATGGTTGAACATTTCACTTTTTGGTAAAAATCTTCTATCTTTCAAAGGCTGTATCTCGGAACCTGAATGTCCTACTGAGATGTTCTTGTGCTCAACTTGTCACGAATTTAATCTCGTTTCAATTATGAAATACGCAAGAACTACGCATCCTAGCGGTATGGGCTCTCTTATACTATACCGCAAGGATGCGTATTTTAGGTGCCGTGAGCGAAAATCCAAAAACAGGGCAAAAATCGCTCGGTTTCAAGCCCCCCCCCCCCCCCCCCATACTCTTTAGCGACGCAAAATTGACTACATACCGTTGCAAATACGTTTCATGTATTTGGTTTCTCCCACTGGTTTTCAAGGAAATGTGTGACATGAGGTTAGCAGCTCTTCATAGAGATGGAATGTAAAGGGTTTGTGAGTCTGCCAGTAAGTGATTTCATAAGTCCGTCATCACTGGCTGTTTTGATGTGAAAACATCATCGTCTGGCCATTGAGTGAGTATCACACAGTCAGTGATGACGGACTCAACCAGTGTTATGAAAGCTCTTCATAGAGGCGAGAGCTATTTGTTTCCAAAGTGACGGTAACTCAAAAAACCAAAAATTGCAGATCTATACACCCCTATGTCAATTTACTGACGATAATTCGAGGGACTTCACTCTTGATGATATTCCAAACTTCCTCTGTATTCCTAGCAGGGTCGTCTTCAGTCCATCCAGTCCGTGACGGTACATGGTGTTTACGTATCTCTCCACTCGTAGACGTCTTGATGAACGACCAATGCTCCACCTGCAAAACGAAAAACCCTCACAGTTACCAGGATGTTCCATAAAACTTTTAGCGTAATTAGAACTCAGAGCACCGAACAACATAAATAAAGTCAAGTGGCTATTCTCGAGTGAAGCAACAATTCCGTTTAACCTGACGTAGGTACCTTTTCAATGCTAGGACTCCAAAAATCCTTGTGAAGAAGGATCTCTCTTCGTTCCAGGAGACGACAGTTTATCCCTTTTGGATCACTTGCATAGTCATACCCATTCTGAAGTGAATTGGGCCGGGCGTGGTTCCATTTTTTCTGAAACAAAAAGCAACAATTAGCAATTCACGATTTAAAGCACACAGCTAAGGCACTTATACCAAGAAGTATAGCTCCAGTGCCCGAAAGAATAGTTGTCCCTAATATCCACATTTATCTCTATAGGTGACAAGCTACTGATCAGTGATGATATCTATAGAACTTGGAATTTGTAGTATGGGTTTATCGATTCGATACCATTCCCATAATGCGACCGAACAACAATAATATGTACACTTTCTGAGAAAAAAGAAGCTTACCAGATGTATGAAATGGTCATTCCGAAGTGCTTCTTTGGGTGCCATACACATAACCAGGCGTTAGCGAACTCTCGCTACTAACTTCAGTTGAGCGTGATGGCCAGTTATTACAGAAGTAGTAGGGACCTACTACCTACTGTGGGCTCCGAACTGCTCGACACCTGGAGTAATGAGTTAATAGTAACATAAATATATTATATTCGCAATCTGTAGGCACATTTCAACTACAATCAATGATGGCAGGAAATATACCTGAGATCAGTGTGGTGTTTGCCGACGGTGCAGAGGTCTAATCCAATGAGGTGGTTAGGGTGAGAAATGACTCCTCTGCTGAGTCATTTCTCACCCTAACCACCTCATTATACCTGAGATGCTAATTTGACGTTCACAATTTCATGGCTTCAAGTGGCTAGGCGTAATTTTATGTAGTAGGTAAGCCTCAGAAAGAAACGCTGCTTCCGTCTAATGCAACAGCATGTTCTATGTCCCTCTAAGATGCTCGGAGTAAGGAGTTGCCTTCCTCCTGGAAAGAATTGAACATGTATTAGTTAAAAGTGCTGGGTCGAAATCTCTTCATGTAGGTAATGGAACAAAAATTGAGGCAAACTGGAAAAGGCGACGTTATATTCAGAGCAACTCTAAGAGCAAGCTAATTCAGTGAGCAAAGATGCATACAAATACATGCAAAAATTAATTATTCGTAGAGAATCTTAACAGAACTCTTAGAGGCGAGCTCCAAAAACCAGGAAACAACGCTCCACATTTTACAAAAGGGTTTGGTTTATAATTCTTTGATATAGGTAGGTTAATAGCGCAAAAATCAATTCTGTCCTTAGGAAAATATTTTTGAAAAAATTAAAAAATAAAAACTTTTTTTAGGTATAATGTTGGGACAGACGTAGGACCTCGAAAAATGGATGCGTCCAAAATTACCTACTCGAAAACCACCTTATTAAATATGACAAATTTTGTCCTCCTTTTGTTCTGGGACTCCCAAAAATGGATCCTTCGTCCAAACCACTTCGAAAACAACACCTAACTCGAACCAATAATCGAAAACCCCTCCCGTAGCCCCATTTTAGCCTCATAGCGCCCCACGGGTTTGGGCCATCGGGCTGAAAACCTTGCGGGCACAACTAAATGGTAAACAGAGTAGGTAATTATTTGGCCAAAGTTTCAGATTAACAAAATTCCTACTGATCAATACGGACGACGAACGGACATTGAACCGGATAATGACAAATTTTGAGGCTGATCAGAATTTTGGACCTCCATCGCGATTACATAGGTGTATTATCCCAAGAATAATAAACCAAAACAGAAGAAGTCTAGAATTGAAAGAAAGAACGTCTAAATGCGCCTTCTGATTGTCGGGGACTCAAACAAATGCAGTATAATATTGCACTAGCAAAATCAGATTTTGCTAGTGCAATTTTTATGAAAACATCAACATATAGGTAAATATCATGGGCGAGCTTACCTTTCCATGAGATGTTCCCTAGGGAAATGGAAAAACTTCACATCTTGGGCGTCCAATAACGTCGCAGTTTCTTCATTTTGGTCCAAAATTTTTGGAGCCACTTTTGGAGAAGGAGTCGTCATTACACTGACTTTTGAGAAGTTAGAATTATTTGGTTTTGTCATAACTGATAGTTTAAGAGAAAAAAAAAACTATTCATGAATGCCGTGAGCACACGGCATTCGGGAAAGTTACCCACATCAGAAATTCAAAAACAAGTAAACACAACAGAGAGAAACCGTTACGGATTCACAATGCTCAATTCCAGGGGCAGTGTTGTCAAGAGTATGCCATGTAAATTCTAACTTTCATGAGGAAAGTTTCTTTCTTGCTTGTTCATTTTTCCATGTAAAACGACCAAGGAATGCCGTCGAATGGAAATAAAATACAAAGAGGCTTTATTTATGTATGTGAATTAACTAAAAATCAATTTATTGGACACTTCATTTCCGATGCATGCACATAGTTGAACTTCTGAAAGGCCTATTCAACGACACTAGCGCGCTCAGTTTGGCTAAATGACAGTAATTTTTTGGGGCATGGCGGATGGCCTCGCGACCACCCCCCTGTCCCAAACCCACCTGGTTGATTACTAATCAGTGTTGAAAGCTTCATTATCAGCCTCTTGTAGATTAAACTAGTTCAGTATTACCAACTAGGAGTATATATATAGTTAGGTGGAAAAATCCACTCCATCAACAAGAAAATTCTGTCATGGAAAAGATCAATGAACCCTTTTGCCAGAAATCTCTCCATTTTATGAATATCGTATGAGCTCATCCTTACGAGTTATATGCATAGCTACGTATTCCGTACGTGATATGCGAAAGCAAACGGGATATAAGAAGGGCACGGTAGGAAAAAATTTGTTTTAAAAGGTTCCAGTTCTGGATATCACCTACATAAATATGAGGATCCTGGGAATTTATATGAGAAAAAAGTACAGGTGGAAAAGTATCACTGAATGGGATGTTTTTTTACACATTAGGTTGATTGCGTTTTATGCTTTGGTAAAAAAAAAGGTTGCATGTGGGGTGTGTTAGCGCTTGTAGGTATGGTTAACTATATTTTTACCATTGTGCTGGGGGACACAATGATCGACATCAAAGCAATGTAATACCACAGAGAGCTGATGGAATACCTGAAAGTAATCAGTCATTCAGCCATACCTATTTAAATTATCACACACTCGGCTGACGCTTCTGGTACGCCGAATTTGAAAAGGCCACACATGGACAGAGGGCCCACACTATTTGTTTTATGTGAATCGCAGCTTCTGGGTCAGCAGGCACAAAATCCCTAACTTGACAAAAGCCAAACATTGTCAGCGGAACCAAACTACTTTTTGTACCTATTTAAATCGCAGTACCTGGGTCAGCAGACCCAAAAACGTCTAATTTGAAAAGGCGACACATGGTCAGCGGACCCACTTTACTTGTTATGCCTATTTAAATCGCAGCTCCTGGGCCAGCAGAAACAAAAACGTCTAATTTGAAAAGGCGGCACATGGTCAGCGAACCCACACCTACTTGTTATACAGTGTGTTAAGTCCCCCCTTTTCAAATTAAACGTTTTTTTGTGTCTGCTGGCCCAGGAGCTGCGATTTAAATGTCATAACGCCTCAGACAATAATTGTTATTGTTGAAATTATTTCAAACCAAATAACCTCCGGAAAACACAAAACAGAATGTCATTCTGTGTTAAAATACCCTCGAGACCTTGAGTTTATATGCATTGGGGATTATCCCACGTCTGATATTTACCTGAGAGTACCTGATGAGCTTGCAAGCGACGTTTCCAGCGTGCCACTCGATGGTGATCTTCCAGATGATGTCCGTCAACACGCTGACCAGCCCGACCGCCAGGTCTGCAAACAAAATCGTCTTTTTCAATCTGGTGCCAGCTCCCAAGGTTAATTTCGCTTTCCCCCAGTTAACATTTTACACGGCCGTGTAAAAAGTAAAGCCGGCTTTACTCGAATTTCTTCTGAAAGAGTTTTGTCTCGGAGTACACCAACGAACACTTCTCGTGTAAATGTTTGGACGCGGGGGCCGACGGATCGGTGTTTGCTTCGGTCGGATGGGTGTTTTTGCAGGGAGTCATCCCATGTCACAGGCGAGCAAACAGTGCGAAAAAAAAGTTAATTCGTTCGCTAGGTGAAATGCGCCCGGAAAAAAGTTAAAAAGGTTTCAATTTTACGGAGGATATGCCCAATGGAAACCCGTCGATGTATCGTTGCCATCCCTAGTCTTAGTAGGGTCAAGGTTCAAATGGGTTCACTAGTTTTTAAATGCCAACGAATAGTACCTATCAGTATTGATCTCCTTCATGAATTTGAATTTCTCTTTATTTGCAGTCATCTCTTTGTACAAACATTGCAATTGTCAGCAAATACTACAACTAATTTTCAAAACATCGTTATAAATGAAGAATCATGTCAATATTCAACTTGTCATCAGTAAAAAAAAAAAAAAAAAAAAAAAAAAAGCAACCCTAATAGTGCCTACATTTAGTCAAATTTTAAACGAATAAACAGTAAAAACAACATTACATTTAGTCAAATTTTAAACAAAGACACAGTAAAAACAAAAGTCAAATTTTAAACATAGATACAATAAAAACAGGTCAAACGAACACCGTATCATAAAACTCCTCAATTTTGTAAAAGGGCTCCTTTTTGAAAACCTCGAGGACATTATGTGAGAATTTCGATAAAGGAAGATCACGCCAGGCAGCAGGGAGGTGATTATAGAAATTGATCCCCTGGTGACCGTGAGTACGTTGTGTACTAGCGAGCCTCGCAAATGGAACGTCCAGTTGATCCCGTTGCCGGGTATTGTATTCGTGGACGTCCCCCCTAATGTGTAAGGAGTTTTTTTTTTTTTTGTTTGTGTAAGGCAAACCGCTTGATACACGTACAGGGAATAAACTGTGAGCAGTCCCAATTTAATGAAAATCGGCTTGGCATGGTCATCGAATTTTGCTCGAGCAAGTATCCGCACAGCTTTTTTTTTGTAAAAGGAGTATTTTGTCTACTCCAGCTGCGCCTCCCCATAGTACCAAACCATAAGACATGGTTGACACGAATAAACTATGGTATGCTATAAGAAGGACAGACTGTGGCACGGCCCTGGCTAAACGTCTAAGCAAAAACAGTTTTGGACAATTTTTCCCTGTAGTAACTTAATATGGCTCGTCCAGTGCGCTTTGGAGTCGAGGTAGAACCCCAATAGCTTTACCGGTAAGTCAGGCAGGGCATTCTTCTTGTTGGAAATCGTGATTTTCTGCAGTTTGCTTTGATTTACCTTCATTTTATTTGACGCGAACCAGTTTTCTGCCTGTGCCACCTGGTTTGCAGCTGCTAACTCAAGTTCGACTGGATCCCTGGAGCTGGTAACAAATGTGCAGTCGTCTGCATATATGAAGCAACCATTTCCCGCCTGACCTCCAAGATCATTCATGAATATCACGAACAACAGGGGTCCCAGGATTGAGCCTTGAGGGCAAGATACTCCCGGAATCTCATACAACTTGGACTGCACTCCGTTAACTACTACGCATTGTTTTCTGTTCGCCAGGTAAGATGAAATTAGGCTTAGCGGTGTACCGCGCACTCCATATCGTTCAAGTTTCTCGAGCAGTAGGTCATGCGGTATGAGTTCAAACGCCTTACTGAGATCCGTCATACTTAATCTGATGGAGCATCTTTTTTCCAAGCCGCGTGTTACCTGCTCCATGAGTCTCTGCATGAGGGTTACAGTCGACTTCCCCTTTCTGTATCCGTGCTGGGTGTCGCTCAGGAGGTTGCATCCTTCGAAGAAACTTACCAGGCTTTCCGCCAATGCAGAATCAACCACCTTCCCTACCAGTGGTACTTGGGCTACTGGACGGAAATGTTCTAAGGCGGAAGCATTTTTTATCTTTGGAACTGGAGTGATCTTACTTACTTTAAGTTCCTCAGGGAACAATCCACAAGAGAAAATTAAGTTTATTAGGTTGCACAGGATTGGAGCTAGTTCATTCTTGGTGGCTTTTAAGAATTTTGCCGATAATCCGTAGACATCTTGAGCTGGAGAGTTTTTAAAACCCGTAATGATTTTCAAAATCTTTTCTTCTGTCACCGGTGCAAGAAAAAAAGATTTGCTATTTCTTGGAACTGTTCTCTTTAGGATGTTAAGAGGGTCCTCCGTAGGCCGTGGTAAGCCATTGATACAAGTGATCACGGAGGAAGCAAAATAGTCCGCCAATTCCTGTGGTGGGAGTAGAGATTTTTTCTGACTAACCGCATTCGGCCCCCTAATCATTTTCCAAGCTGTCTTCTGTTTGTTTGACGACATTACCAGTTGATTACTTTCGTAGTTCCTTTTTGACTCCCAAATTTGTGCCCTATACGTTCTACGGATTTCTCGTATCACTTCCTTGCTAGCGCCATCCTCAGCAGACATGAATAGCCGGTCCCGAAGATTTTTTAGTTCGGGAGTAAACCAAGGGTCGAAATGTACCGTCTTATTTTTCCTAAGCTGTAAGGGTAGATATTCATTAAATTTTTCATGTATGAAACTAACATAACCACTGGGGTAATCGGGAAGGAGTGAAATTTGAACGTTTGCCATATAGGAGGCAAATGCCTTTGTCCCTTTCTTTGTGATAGGTCTCTTAGGTAAGGCTCTCTCACAGTTCCTTTGTTTTTTTGTGGAGATACTTAATAATAGAGTTTTGTGGTCTGCAAACAAGTACTCAAGAACCTGAGTTTGACTTTCAGGAAGATCAGTAAGAACTGTGTCGAGACAATGGTTCGATGCGGGTCGAGTTATTGCAAAATTTTTCACATCCAACCCATAGGACGAGAAGAAATCAATAAATTCTGTTACGGCGTGATCCTCCCTTTTATCGAGGTGAATATTGAAGTCACCAGAGAGATATAGACTATAATATAGTCTATATTATATTATGACATATTATCACGTAGGTAGTCATAATATTTTTGTGGCCAGTGGCATTGATTTAACCTAATGTGATGTTTTATTAGACATTAAAACTTTTTCTGTCAAGTGTCCGACAACTATTTGTTTAATGTACTGCTTCCTCGGAAAAAAAAAAAAAAAAAATCTGGCCACCCTACTCATAATGGAAAAACGCTGCAAATTTTACACAAGGGTTTATTATTCTTTGATATACATTACTTGTGCAGAAATTTAATTCTGTCAATGAAAAAATTAAAAAAAAAATTTTTTTTTTGATTTTTATCTCAAAAAATTTTTTTTTGGATTTTTTTGTTCAAAAATGTGTTTTTTTCCAAAATTCCGTATTTTTTACTCGAAAAGTATTTAACATCCTGGGATCCTTCAAAAATCCCATTTGAGGCCCCATGAGAGCCCTATAGATCGGCACAGTGAAATCGGATCGTTCCGGGACCCCAAAAAATGGATTCTACGTCCAAAAATACTTCGAAAACGACACCTAACTCGATCCCATAGCTAAAAGCCTTCAAAAAAAACCTCCCGTAGCCCCATTATAGCCCCATAGCGCCCCACGGGTATGGGCGATCGGACTGAAAACCTTGCGGGCACAACTCGATGGTAAACCAAGTATTTTGCCGAAATTTCAGATTTTTTAAAAAATTCCTACTGCCCAAAACGGCCTGGACGGCGGACGGCGTACGGCGGACGGCGGACGGACATTTCGGATTTAGAATGTAGACCACTTGAAACGGATAATGTCAAATTTTGAGCCCGATCGGAGTCGTCGACCCGCGTCGCGAAAACATAGGTGTATTATTCCAAGAATAATAAACCAAAATGAAATCGAGTTGTAACCGAAGCACTCTCCGTATCGTGTACGCCTGAGGGAAATTACAAATCTCACCTGCGATAGCGAGCTGCATGATGAAATAGTTCATCCTCGACTTTCGGTTTTTGGAAAACGACAGCGCGAGGAGAACCGCCGAATTTCCAAGCACGATAAGGAGGAACAGCGTCCACAGTACAGCCAATTGCTCCGTCTGCAACACAATACAACTGATCTTAGTAGGATGCTGGTTCATTGGGAAATGTTTTTCAAATGTAGGCTAGAGTAGCTGGAAATCCGCCCATATTAATGGTGATTGGGCCGATTGGGCAGTTCGTCTGTTTTATAAGTCAACTACCTACCTTCCTTACATGAATTCCCAAAAATAAAGAGAAACGCCAACAAAAAATATGTAAAAGCGCGGTGGCGCTTAGAAGACTCACAAATACAATGTTCAGCTGCCTATATGCCTCAGAATAGGCAAGAACGGACCGGATGTTTCTAAGTACAATGAAAAGAAAAACAAAATCGGTTAGAAGACTCACCACTCCAGTTTTCTCGGCCCGATCTTGCTCATGGACCAGGTAAGCTCAAAATTGAGAAGAAACCTGATCGTTCTGATAGACGATGAGTGATGGATCACAGGCACAAATCTCAAACACCACTGTAACGATCAAGGCCATTTTTAACGTTTGGGGCCATTCTGGAGAGGTACAACACAGGTGCGCAACCCTGTCACCAGAGCGCTCTGAAACTCCCTTGGATAATTTTCTTATATTAGGGTCCAAACCAGCACAGTATTACCATCATGCGCCATTGTGATGAATGTTATTTGAAAAAATGTAGGTACGTACAATTCCCCTAATCCGATTTGGTCACATCCATTTTTCACAGTCTTAATGAAACAGGACTAACACCCTTGTAATACCACATAATCATTCCCCCTAGAGGGCGGAATGGGATTTAGGGAGACCTTTTTCCTTCGTGGCTGATGATCCTGGGCTCACAAAGAGGCTTCGAGGGAATTCCCAGGAGGAATCCCTGTCGTCGTTGGGTTTTCCAGGAGGCTAATTAATATCTTTCGGAATGCGGATGGGCCGCGTGAAAAAGGATAACTATTCAAGGCAACGTCTTTTCAACGTTCCTGACGAGAATGAAGAAAACAAAGTTGAAAAAGCTTCAGCGAAACTTTCCGTATGAGGCGAGTGAAAAAAGACCGACAGTTTCTTCTTTTACCGTCTTTTCCTGGAAAACGACTGATTTACGAGCCGGCCCTCTTCCGTCGTCCACCTGCTGCCGACGATTTCAAGGCGATGAAATGGGGGAAATCCCCCGGGAAATGGGAAAAAGAAGATGGTCGGACCGATGGACCTCGGAACGACCAGCGAGCTTTTTCATGTGGGTTTTGGATGGCCGCAGAAAAATTATGGCGGTAAATCTCATTCAGTTATTCTCACTTCGCTTTCACGCCCTCGTCAACAGTTTAGTGACTAATAAATCGTCCGAGAGTTACCTGCCAAAGAATGTTGCAAAATGAAAGCGGCAAAAAAGCTGTGATCAAGCCCTAGTCAACAGCCCTATTGCCTGGTTGGAAGCAATCAAGGTAACCTGCACCTCTGATGCTTATAGGCTCTTAGGTTAGAGAGAAAGTGGTGCAGTAAGCCTGCGTGGCACGTTGTTCGGGCGCAGACTGGATTCTTATAGCTATATATGTATATAACGATAAGTTTATATTTAAATGTGGTAAAACTAATGACTAATTCAAAAGCTTTCGGCAATTTTTGAAGTAATGCTGAACTAATTTGTCAAGCAGTGATCTGCTGAAATTTTCTAATCTTCTTTTTAGATTTTTTCGACTTTTTAGAATTTTAGCCAAAGGCTCTAAGCAGTTAGGTACTGCTTGTGCCCTGTGGTTTTTGATTTTTTTTTTTTTTTTTTTTTTTTCAGAAGACACCAGACAAAATTTAATTTAACTGGTACCAACCTCCTGAGACACCACTCGACGGGAAATACCTCACTTGTCCATGTCTGCAAGTGGGGCCTTTTGGCGGGCATATGACGAATGAGTTGTGGGAGGAGGAGGGAAGGAAGAAAACATTCCCTTTTGCATAACCCATGGGCGGAAGAAGTTCCCTGCGACGTATTGTGTCCCCGGCCGTCATTTCTCTCTTGAAATGAAATGAGACGGCGGCTTTCATGTCGTAGGAATGAAATGTCCCTGTGAACTTATTCTTGGAAAAAAAGTAGGTACGGACGTATTGTTGGACGTATATATATACCCCTCCTATGTGAATTAAAATATAACCCTAAAGTTATGAGGCATTCCACGGCTGTTTTCAGAAAATAAATATCCTCCAACATTTACAATTTTCGGGGGTTTCGTAAGTGCTCCTTGGGGAAGAAAAAGTTCCACCATGTTTCAGGCTAATTATGGGACATCCAAAATACAGAATCGAATCATTTGGATTTAATGGAAGAATTCAAGTATTCCAAAACTTTCGTGTTCGTTTAGTACCAAGTGAAACTGGCGGTACCTGAAAAGAGCTCACATCCGAAATTTCACATACTTGCTGATACTTGCTGATATCTTCATCCGAATGCCGAACCCCCAGGCTGTTCAGGATTTGGATGATAAAACCATTCCAAATGAAGAAGGTTCATCCACACACCACTACTGGTACATAATATGTATATATTATCTACCCTAATGGTGTGCATATATTTCAAAATAAAATGGTTTTATCCCACACTGAACATACATAGAAATTTTGAACCCTATATGAAATTTTGACAGTATTTTTGGTTCTTCATCTAGTTTTGTTCGCTAAAAAGGGGCTAATAGAGGGGTTTTGAAGGCGTTTGGCAATAGGGTTAAGTTCGGTATCATTTTCGAAGTAATTTTGGATGCAGAATGTTTTTTATTGGGTTCCTTACAATATAATTTAAAACATGTACTATATACATGAGCCAATAATGCATAGCAGCAGGTCCTGCAATTGGACTAGTTAGAAGAAAAAATCACAACAGAATAGGTAGTATGAATAGGTAGTGACGAACCGATTGGGAGCCGTCTCGAGAAACGTGTCGAAGGGGCGAAGCGTTGAGGCCCACCGTTTGATGTTAGGTTGAAGGGGGGAGGGACGTTAGGGATGGGCTGGGGCTCCCGTAAAAACATGTACCGTGTTAATATTTACAAACAATAGGGGTCCTCTTAGGAATAGGTTAGGGACAGGCGGGATTATTGTGAGTATGCGATGTCATCGCTCTCCATAAAGAACTGCAAGGCATGAGTTGTCACAGCCCTACAACGCTAGACCTCTTCTCGCCATCCTACCCCTTTGCTTCGTAAGCGGAGCGGATAATGTTATCAGCTGTGCTCTCAATGTTAAACTTGGGTTTTCTGTCAATTCTTTTTTTCTTCCCCTACTTGTATAGTGAACGGAAGTCATCTTTTGAAGCTAATTACATTAGTTGGTGATCTTAGTTCCTATAGGTAAGCATATTTTTTTTACCCTAGATAGCTTGGTAGACTCAAAGGAGCTTGTTCGACTCATAGTAGCTTGTTCACAAGGAGGATTCAACTTAGTTGAAATTAATGAAATTCGTTCACAATTACCCTGCCTGACCCTGAAAAATGAAAAGGGGAAAAAAATGCGGTGTGGAAAAAAACAATGTTGGGTAGGAGGAGTTACCAACTGGGGAAATGGCGTGATGGCAGACTTCCTCTAGTTAAGGAAGAGTTTGAGGTTAGTTACTGGCTAGAGTCTGGCCCGCCACTTATAATAATCTTTAGAATCACGTTCTCCTTCACGTTTTTTTTTTTTTTTTGTTCTTTTTTTCTTTATAACACGTTCAACATATCGCATGGTCAAGTGCTTCATATTTGAAAATTATGAACATTTATACTGTCGACATTTAACTCGGCAAGGAAAACCGTGAAGACCCTTATCTAAGACTTGTTTAGTTGGCAGTATTGTCATCATCCCTGGTTGAATTATATTTCTCCTCACCGGTTAACATCAACGGTTGGGGAGTGGCGTCTTCAAGGGTTAATTTTTCTCCATTGAATATTCATAGCGAACAAACAACTCTAGTTCCATCTTCTCGGAGAATATTTCGTCACATTAGTAGTCCGCTGGGGTATATTTCCCATTTCAACCACCACATCAATTTCCTCCAGAGGCGCCTGGAAGAAAACTGTACCGATTCATCACTCACGAAACGGCGTCTTTGAAATCCTCGTTATGCTTAACAAGTAAGAAATTACAGCGTGCTGATGACAAGCTTGATGTTTTCCTTTAGCTCGTAAGTTGTAGCAGGGCATTCCTCTTCGTTCCTTAAGTCACTTCATTTCCCTGTTTGTGTAGGTAGACTGAAAGCCTACCGTATTTTATCAGACCAAAAACAAATATGAACTGAATTCTAATTTTGTGGAAAAAAAGATAGTGGCTCTATTCGAAATTACAAGGATTTAGAGTCAAAAAGATATAGAGGCCGTTTGGCGAAGGAATTAGATGAAACCAGAGGAACCGAGAGATTTATACCCTGGGGAGAGAATTTAGCCGTAGAAAACGAGGGGAGCTTGACAATATAAATGACATCTTGGAAAAACGTTGATCTCTCCTTCTCGCTTCCCACCGCGTTTTCCCTGCCATCCCTCTTTTTCGGGCTATCTGCTTTTCCTCTCTTTAACAGGGATGGAAACCTACTTAAGAGCTATTTGGTTTGAGGAAACCCTCCGTGGGACAGGACCTTAATCGACGCATTAAGGGAAGCTTCTTCGCTGGCCCGAAAACTACCTTTGAGTTGGGAGCTGAGCTATTAGTTTGGCGTAATGAGACTCATTTTCGAGGAACGACGAGAGGGATGAATTCCTAATTGAAAACTCCTACTCAGGGTTTCGTCTTTGGTGAGTTATAGACAACATTAAGGTCATCAAATACTGCCGTGAGCCAGGGGTGAATTCGGTTTGGATGTAAATAGAGTTTGGTAGTAATAGGATTCAAGAGGGGGGTTAGCACTGAGCTACCGAATGAGGTAGAGATTCTACCCTAGGTCTTGGTACAACGAGAACAGCAGTCTACCGTCGATAATATCAATATATCGCAATATCGATAATTTTGATCCGAAATGGCGATATTTGAAATCAATCAAAACTCACCCCAAAATTGGATCTCATTAAAATATTGACTTTTAGCACAATAAAAACTGAAGTATGTAAAGCGTTATCGACATTGATTTTTTCAAAGAACGCGATTACCTCCAAGAAGGGCTCATAAGGACGACTGATAATAACCAGGCTACTAACAAAACAAACAGGAATTTCTTTACCAAACATGGCACAGTTATGGAAGAGAACATGGCGGATCGATTTCTGCATTCCCTCGAAGATGGGCATATGGGTCTATGTGCCCTTATACCACGAACCTCCTCAATTGACCAATTTTCAAAGGTCCCTGATTTACGTACAGAGGCCAGGTTGGTTTCAAATTGTCGCAAATTTAGTACTTTTCAAAAGTGTAGTTAGTGGCGGCCATGATCCGATGCGTTTGCAGAGAATCTGACTGACAGAATGCTTGGGAGCATCTCCTGCCACGCTGGCCAGAGCCTCACAGCAGGATTATTTGCTCTAAAAAACCAAAAATACTGTCACTAATTCGCTCTCTTAATTCAGACCTGCCAGAGATGTATTTGAATGGCCCTTCGCCCAGTCTGAGTTTACATCCAAACCGTTAATGGCATCAACTAGAATGTTTACGTAAGCGTTCGACCCAATTAGGACCCTCCACATAAGCTCACTGTTGGTTTTACGGGAGCAGGTGATTTAGCGGAAATTAAGCACGAAGCTTCACCCGGTGCTTTACTTTGGGACAAGTTGGTGACACTGCGGGGACGGACACGGTAAAGGGGAGATAATCCAGTTTTCGTGGGGCTGCATAACATCCTTGAGTTTTTAAAATTATCGAACTGTGAGTTAAGAGGTTTTCATGACGCGGCGAGCATTTTCTCCTCCCCTTCCCGCTTGGTCCACAGCTTGACCACAACTTGGTGGCCAACCAAACTCACCGATTCTACCAATTTCTGCCGCCAGTCCCTAATAACTTTGACGAGATTAGACATTCCCTGGACTCCGGAATAACCGCAAAATACACACCTTTGATGCTCCCTCGAAAGTACACTGGGAAGCCCCCCCCCCCCCCCCCCCCAACCACCGGGGTGAAGTTAAGTTAATCTCACATTACTTGTAATGAAGTTTACCTCTTCTGGAAGTTCAAACATTATCAAAATCATCCCAACAACTGTGGCGAGCGCGGTATTAATTTCCCTAACTCCCTACAACTCCTAAGGCTACCCCCGTCATTTTCCCTCTCCTTTAGACCCTACCGCAGTTTCCCCCTTTGAATATTGGTTAAGCTACATTACCGCCAACTTCTCGGCGCCTACTGAAGATAATGAAGTTGAACCGGGGTCTTCGTATCAACAATCTCCGTTTCTGATTGGTTCAATCAATTGTTTCTTGGGGCACAATTGAGATCTGAAATCAAGTTCGGGGAAACCGGTGACGACGTACGCAACAAGAGAGAAAGTATAGATTGAGACAAAAGGATTGATTTAGTCGAAAAGGGCTGCTGAACTCTTCTTCATTTACGATCTTATTGCTCTGGCGTTGTCTACCACACATTTGCGGTTTTCCGCTTGTACAATAAAAACGCTGCAAATTTTACACAAGGGTTTATTATTCTGTGATATAGGTTACTTGTACAGACATTTAATTCTGTCAATAAAAAAAATTTAAAAAAAATTTTTTTTGGATTTTTATATTTCAAAAAAAAATTTTTGGGGGGATTTTTTTTTTCAAAAATGTGTTTTTTCAAAAATTCTTTAATTTTTACTCGAAAAATATTTAACTTCTTGGGATCCTTCAAAAATCCCATTTTTAGCCCCATGAAAGCCCTATAGAACGCCACAAAGAAATCGGATCGTTCCGGGACCCCCAAAAATGGATTCTACGTCCAAAAATACTTCGAAAACGACACCTAACTCGATCTCATAGCTAAAAGCCTTCAAAACACCCCTCCTGTAGCCCCATTTTAGCCCCATAGCGCCCCACGGGTTTGGGCGATCGGACTGAAAACCTTGCGGGCACAACTAGATGGTAAACCAAGTATTTTGCCAAAATTTCAGATTTTTTAAAAAATTCCTACTGCCCAAAACGGCCCGGACGGCGGACGGCGTACGGCGTACGGCGGACGGATAGGTTCGGATTTTGAATGTAGACCTCTTGAAACGGATAATGTCAAATTTTGAGGCCGATCGGAGTCGTCGACCCGCGTCGCGAAAACATAGGTGTATTATTCCAAGAAGAATAATAAACCAAAAAAGAGATGTTGCCAACCTCGAAGATGGAAATTGAATTGATGAGTGTTTTCAATTATAAGATCTACTACAAAACCAAACGCCAGGAAACCCTTTCCTTGAGAAGGTCAGATTCAAAAGGCAAGCTTGGCAGGAAAAGACCAGAGGACGAAGGAACGCCATAAAAAATCTCTCGATCTGAGGAAAATTGAGCACACAGAGCTTTTGGACATGAGTGAATTGGAGAAACATCTTGAAGCCTGGCAGGAGCTGTGGAGCTGTTTTGAATTAGCTCAAGTCGAAGTAACTTGCGGCAAACCCACCGTCTGCCCCGAAGAAGGTGGAGGAAACCTGCCTACCCACCTGATCTCTGACACCTGGCTAGCCTGGATTAGACCCCCACCTCTACACCTGGCTGTTTGGGGGAGGGGGAACCCCTACGCAGAATCTGATGATCATGATGAATCTGATGAATCTGATGATTTCCTGCATCAGTTGATCTTCCTCCTTCTATGCGACAAAATTTGTCCGTGCGACATTTAATGATTATTGTCCGTTGTCTCTCTGCCCACCTTATCCGTCAATTATCATCCAGTGTATCCAGAAGTTATTGGCCATTGTATCTCTGCCCACCGTATCTGTCTGGTGTCCTCTCATGTATCTTCGTGTCATACCCGGCACACTCCAGTTCTTCCTGAATACCGCCTTCTGAGGCACTCCAGCAGCTCCCTACGGGCTCGCGCCCCCATCCCATTGATCGTTTGGACCCAGGACTCAGGCGCCACCGCTGGATACACCGCATCCATCCCTGGGACGACCCCTTTGAGGACCTTCTCCAGCCCAGGGTAGAGTCAATCAATTGCCTTACTTATCCCCACTACTTACTACATACATTTGCCAATTGACCAGAAATCGGTACAACTGTAGGAATCTCAGTGAGCACAGGCATTGCAATCCCCTCCCCAACACCCTTGTATTGTATTTAGTTTCCATTTCGGAGTTTTGGTGGTTTAGCATTTTGTTTAGCCGATGACCCCTGTCCCAAAGAATTTTGAGCCAACAAATATGAACAACACTCATTAATACCCGGCACCTCCATTGTTGGTCCATCCCAGGTGCACCAGAAAGGTGTGGCTAACGCCGGAGGGGACAGGAGGGCCTGCTGTTCTAAAGATCAAGGAAGAAGAAAGAGGACTGATGAAAAATAAGACTTAGTGTACTTCCCCTAGGGGAAGAAAGCGAGCAGAAGGTACGACAAAGGTTGTAATGGGCCAGAAATGGCCTTAGACACAACCTAAGAAGCTCGGTACAGCGGGTTGAGCGGCACCTCAGCAAGATGTGGCCACGTATGTTAACACACACAATCCCAGGATTAAGGAGAAAGTGACAGATGTGTTTAAGGGGCACAGAATGTTTGTGTTCAGGGTTGGTAGGAGGATGCTTGCAGATGGGTAGACAACTGTATTTGGGTGGTCAAGGTTGGGGGAGAATCTTCGCCAAGTGTTGATTAGGGAGTTCATTTACATTGGTATGGAGAAGCACACAGTCTTGGATTCTATCGAGGAAATTAGCTGAACAGAGACAAAGATGAAAGATGCTCTCCCTTCAAAAATGTTCATCCCCTAATTGAGAGGAATTGGGCATATCTGCAACCAGTTCAACCACCCAAGCGACCACTCCATAGGAATCAAGGACTGCACACCGTATCGGCAAGAGCTTAAGCACTACCTGGCAAGAATCAGAATGCTGAGTGACTAGTTTCATCAACAATGAATGCAGCAAATCATCAACCAGGATTATCCGATGAAGGAGTAGATCAACAGCGTCAGATTTCATTTTCCAATGATAAGAACACACAAGATTCAAAGATGGCTCATGTTGACTAGTGACCCGGCCGGTAACGCCAGCTTTGTCACAACAGCGTTCTCATGCTGCACAATTCCTATACTGTATTGTTTCTTTAATATTTTTTCTGTCATCAAAGCGATTCTTCGCACAACGTGAAATTAGCAGCGTGATTTCTCGAATTGTTCTGGCGTAATGTAATAGTTGTGTAAACCTTCTGGCGTCTCAATTTCGTCCGAGTCTCTTCGCACTCTGCCAGGCAGAATCTGCCATCATTTATGTCAAACATTTGCAGTTACCGGTGTTCGTTTGCAGTTAGTTATTTAAGGGCCTCTACAATTCCACGACGCAGTGTTGCCAACGACGAATACGATTCGCTCAATCCAATTCCCCGTAGATCATTATAATACCCATATTATGGTTTAAGCCGTCAGTGTTACCCTCCACAACAGGCACATTTTTCGGAGGTCTTTTTTCAGGGGTGTGGGGAAGAGGGATAACCTTCTAAGGCCCGCGTTGGGGTAGGAACCAAATGGGATGGAAATGAAGGAAGGCCCTTTCTCCGAAGGGATGTTGTGTACGCCAGAATGGGGCAGGCTGGTTGCCAAATGGGGGAAAACAGTTTGACGTATACTTCCTGAGGTTTGCAACGCATGGAGCGAAAAAGAATGGATCCTTACAAAGAGTGATGTGTTTGTGTGCCAATCATACCTAGTTGGAATCATTGATGTTACACATGACACAACCGTAAATGGAAAAAGGAATTGCGTTTAGTCAAGTTGTTGTATGTTGTTGTATGTTGTTTTTTCAAAAAAATGTTGTTCAAAATTTTTTCGTTTTTTCTTGAAAAATATTTGACCTCCTGGTATCCTTCAAAAATCCCATTTGTAGCAAAAACGCTGCAAATTTTACACAAGGGTTTATTATTCTTTGATATACGTTACTTGTGCAGAAATTTAATTCTTTCAATGAAAAAATTTTAAAAAAAAAAATGTTTTTTTGGATTTTTATCTCAAAAAAATTTTTTTTTTTTGGATTTTTTTGTTCAAAAATGTGTTTTTTTCAAAAACTCGGTATTTTTTACTAGAAAAATATTTAACATCCTGGGATCCTTCAAAAATCCCATTTTTAGCCCCGCGAATGCCATAAACATCGCCCCAGTGAAATCGGATCGTTCCGGGACCCCAAAAAATGGATTCTACGTCCAAAAATACTTCGAAAACGACACCTAACTCGATCCCATAGCTAAAAGCCTTCAAAAAACCCCTCCCGTAGCCCCATTATAGCCCCATAGCGCCCCACGGGTTTGGGCGATCGGACTGAAAACCTTGCGGGCACAACTAGATGGTAAACCAAGTATTTTCTCGAAATTTCAGATTTTTAAAAAAATTTCTACTGCCCAAAACGGCCTGGACGGCGTACGGCGTACGGCGTACGGCGGACGGACATTTCGGATTTAGAATGTAGACCACTTGAAACGGATAATGTCAAATTTTGAGCCCGATCGGAGTCGTCGACCCTTGTCGCGAAAACATAGGTGTATTATTCCAAGAATAATAAACCAAAATAGATTCTACGTCCAAAAATACTTTGAAAACGACACCTAACTCGATCCCATAGCCAAAGGCCTACTATAAAAAAAAACCTCCCATAGCCCCATTTTAGCCTCATAGCGCCCCACGGGTTTGGGCGATAGGGCTGAAAACCTTGCGGTCACAATCTACTTAAGTAGATGGTAAAGCGAATCTTTGGAAGCTTTGATGCGGTATTAACTGAGAAAACTCGCAACAGAATATTTTATTGAATGAGGAGAACCTCATTAGAGAGTTTCTACTACCTGCGCGGGGCTTGATGCGGCCCCATTTGCGTTCGTAAATACGGTATACGGGCGGCGCGGGAACGCAGGTAGTCGTACGTGCGGGACCACAACCGCATAAAGGGCTCTTAATCCGGGAAGGGACCGCATATAGAACCGCAAATAGAACCCCGTAAGGTAGTAAGGCTGTTGAACCAGTACCTTCTGGATAGATAACCCTTCACCGTCTGGCTGGTTATCAGTTGCTCAGGTCAGAAGGGAATTCCGTCCTCGTTCTTCATTAGTATTTTTGTGGTGACTAACTAAACTACTGCACAGAATAGGTAAGTGATATGCATCTATCTAATCAGTTTTCCTACTTCTAAAATGGTATGAAATGTTTGATGGGCGAAACCCACTCTACTTGAGAGTCTCCTGACGGTCAATTAGATAGATTCATTAGATTAGATTAGAAAATTTGGTAGATTCATGGGCAGTAGGTAGGTAAGTAGCAGTTTGTAGTAAAGTAGAGAAGAGCGTGTACATAAAATACACGCGTGTGTACATCAGTAGCGTGCTGTATTAGGTATAATGCGAAAAACAGAAATCGCTCTGTATCTGTTGGTACTGTGGTACCTAGGTACATGAAATGATATTTTGTTCATGAATAGTGTTACTTGTAATTTTTTTGGTACTAAATCTAATGAGGCCCGCCAGTAATTCAAGAAAACTTTAGGATAGGTACCTACTCAGGTAGGTTTCGAAGTGGACCACTCAATTTGAAAATCGCATGACACTGAAATGTCTAAACATTTTATTATTCAACTTTGGCTTTTTGCACAATCTAATTTACAGCCACGCTTCTACTTATTTTGTGCTTGGATTGCATTGTATTAAAATACATACCTACTGCATTTGTGAGTAAAATAGCCAGACAAAATGGGAATAAACAGTCACTCATGTAGCATAACAGGTTGAAGTAGCAAAATTTTTACACATAGGTATTGCCGTCGAAATTTCCTGGTCTCTTCATCTTCCCTTAAGTTTGCTCAATGTTTCAAAATAATACATAATTAAAAATGTGGGTGTTTCCTTTTGTGCTAATTAAACATACTCGTATGAGTAAATATTTCAGAATTAGAACACAATATTAAAAACAATGTGTATCCTACAACTCACCTCAATTATATTTTTCACTTTCTCTCAAAAAAAGTAACACCTAGTCTAAAATCCCTATATCAACAAAACAATCACACTACTTCTTTCAACACCATGAGAGACACCATCAACCGTTGAGTGACGCTTGACGTGACTTCTCATTCCACGTTGGTGCCCCTACCACTGAAATCCCGTAAATAGCGTCTCGTAAGAAGTGGCTGTGCGGTTAGCATTCACCTTGGCTCGCCCTAGTATTTGCGTTTTCCGTAAATAACTCCCGTCACCGTAGTTACCCTCGCATCGAGTAGAATCTCTCTAATATCTGACTGAAACCCCGCTGAATGAAGCTCATGAATTACGTCTTATTGACGTTAAGAAGAGTTTTTATTGGCAAAAACGAATAAAGAAACAAATCTGGAAAAAACATTCTACGTGAAGCAATAAGTGGCTAACGTAGATGACGGTTCTTTGTCATATTCTGCCAGTTTTTAGCTAAGTACGAGCTCGTAAATTTCTGGCAAACGCATCCAAGGAAAATATTCCGGACTGGTAGAACAACACGCAAATTTATAGCCGTTCCGAGGAGAGCTACAGATTCTGTGTGGCGCAGGTCAGCAAGGGTGAGTTTGGGAAGTTGAAGAAACCCTCCCTGCATGAATATCTCTTAAAAGTAAGTGCCGCCAGTTAGTTTTCATGGTGACTTTTATAGCGGCTTCTCGTGAGCGTTGAGTTGGCTCTGCCAAAAACACTTAAGATCGACCCAACTCCCAAGCGTATTCGCCTTACTATTCTCCATGAAAAATAGATTCATGTTTAGACAAAATGCTGCGCCAAGTCAAGCAGGTTTGACTAATCTCTAGGGCTGTTTCTTTTTCAACTAATAATGAAGATCTTCTTCGAAGAAGACTTCTTACTCCTTGATTTACTCTAAGATCTGCCCTACAGTTGGCAACAGTCTGTCTCTTATCTTATCAGATTCGTATACGAATTCCTGGAAATAAACTCTTGTTAGATCCATTCTTAATTCTTATAATATAATATTATTAGGTAGGATTTAACCCTCAGCCTGGATTCATAACCCAGAAAAACATTGAAGGGCTACATCCCTAAGATGTTTTCTGACAAACTTCACGAATATAATATTATATTATAACCAAATAAAACCCCCCCTTTTTTTACCTTTTCAGCAGTTCAGCGTTGAATTTTTTTTCTTCTGAAGAACATAAAGGGGTGTCCTTGGGGAGTGTGTAAATCCCGATCAATGGAGAGAGTCACTTAGCTCCATCGGGGGAGAAAAAAAACCTCCGGAGAGGGAAAAAACTGGCAGCTTTTCTCAATACTTTCGGAGCCCTTTAGCGTCTATCAAGGCCCAGTCACCCGTTAGAAGAGGAAGTAGGACGAAATTACAGTTTTCCTCTTCAATTTTCCGTCCAGGAGTCGGAAGTGCATCGGAAGGGAGAGAGAAATTATGTGACATGAAAATTTACCTTTTGCTGTCGTGAACAAGTGTAACATGTCCATCCAGTTAGGAAAAACCAGTAAAAGCCATACAACCTAATTTTTCTGGGTAATGTTTCCATTTTGTGGAGGCTGAATGTAGAGTTTTATGTTATCCTGTGGATGTGGATGTTTTCATTCAAAAATGTTCATAACCTGAAATTTAAAGTAGGGTTTCCTCCACACCACAATGTGTGTGTTTATCTGTTACCATTTACCATTTAGTGAGAAAATCAGGGGCCCCAGTACTGACCCCTGGAGAACACTTGATAGCAACGGCAATGGAGCGGATGACTGAGAACCAACCACAACACTCTGTGTTCGCCCAATGAGAAAGGATTCAACAAGGTTAGAAGCTGAAGTAGACAGATCATAGAGAGTGGATAGCTTATGCGGAAGGTTACCGAAATGTAGCGTTCCAAAAGCATTCGAGAAGTCCAGTAAGACCATAATGGTGACACAGTTATAAAGGAGTCTCGAATGTCCTCAGTAACCTTCAGCAATGCAGTTGTGCAGCTATGGTACCTTCTGAAACCAGATTGATATTGATTAAGGAAATTATTATCGTTCAAATACGATGTGAGTTCAAAGTGGTTGTTTGCCGATGGTGCAGAGGTCTAATTCAATGAGGTGGTTAGGGAGAGAGAACGACTCCTCTGCACGCTCAAACCTAGGGTGAAGGTCCGAACCAAGGTCTACTAAACAAGAGTTTCGCTTAGCCTGACGTATCAAAGACTTCGTCTTATTCCGTTGGAGTCTGAACAATTCAAAATCACTGGAAAGACGAGAAGTTTTCCACTTGGCATACAGCGAATCACGGTATTTTATCGCCCATCTAATGTCATCAGAATGATTTTCAGGGCGCTTGATCCCAACTCGATGCCGTGGCGAAAACGTATCAATGAGCAACAACATAAGAGCATTGAAATGGTTAATAATTAACCAATTATTATTATTGCATCAACGCCAGTAAAATTTACTCATTTAATGAGAAAATTATATGAATAGATAAATTACCGTCAAATTCTTTAAATTTCAAGAACTTAACTTTTAATACTTTGGTGTAAATTTATAACTTAAATAATAGGGTATCTAATCCTAGTTTATAAATAAGCCATCATATTTAAAAAAATAAAACAAATTAAAACACGTAGCCCGTGGCTTCAAGGCGGGCACTCTGTACTTAAAACCCGACACCTGCGACCCGTAATGGATCCCGAACGATAGCGAGATCAATGGTGCTCGCGGAGTTGCCAGTAAAATGCGTCGGAGGAGCAGGCAGAACAGTGAGAGAGAAGGCCCATCATTGAATGCAGGCAAATTACGATTTGCATTGAAATCTCCCATCATGATGATATGATCATAAGAAGATACAAGAGAGCTGAGAGGATGTTTTGAGTCAAGCACATTTATTCCAGGCTCAGGAGGGCGGTAGAACTCACCAACCTTCTCTCTGCCAACAACCACCTCAACAAAGATATATTCAACCTAGGAAGCCTCAGGCTCCAGGACAACCGCAAGCCCTCGGAAACGTGAACTGCCAGCCCATGGGAGACTGGATGCAAACGATAGCAGCGCAACCTCATCAATTTGCTTAAAATTACGTATCTCAATACACGTAGCCCGTGGCTTCAAGGCGGGCACTATGTACTTAAAACCCGACACCTGCGACCCGTAATGGATCCCGAACGATAGCGAGATCAATGGTGCTCGCGGAGTTGCCAGTAAAATGCGTCGGAGGAGCAGGCAGAACAGTGAGAGAGAAGGCCATCATTGAATGCATGCAAATTACGATTTGCATTGAAATCTCCCATCATTATGATATGATCATAAAAAGATACAAGAGAGCTGAGAGGATCTTTTGAGTCAAGCACATTTATTCCAGGCTCAGGAGGGCGGTAGAACTCACCAACCTTCTCTCTGCCAACAACCACCTCAACAAAGATATATTCAACCTAGGAAGCCTCAGGCTCCAGGACAACCGCAAGCCCTCGGAAACGTGAACTGCCAGCCCATGGGAGACTGGATGCAAACGATAGCAGCGCAACCTCATCAATTTGCTTAAAATTACGTATCTCAATACACGTAGCCCGTGGCTTCAAGGCGGGCACTATGTACTTAAAACCCGACACCTGCGACCCGTAATGGATCCCGAACGATAGCGAGATCAATGGTGCTCGCGGAGTTGCCAGTAAAATGCGTCGGAGGAGCAGGCAGAACAGTGAGAGAGAAGGCCATCATTGAATGCATGCAAATTACGATTTGCATTGAAATCTCCCATCATTATGATATGATCATAAAAAGATACAAGAGAGCTGAGAGGATCTTTTGAGTCAAGCACATTTATTCCAGGCTCAGGAGGGCGGTAGAACTCACCAACCTTCTCTCTGCCAACAACCACCTCAACAAAGATATAAGTATTCAACCTCGGAAGCCTCAGGCTCCAGGACAACCGCAAGCCCTCGGAAACGTGAACTGCCACACCGCCACCCCTCACCTTGCGAGAAGATCCAAGCGGGAATACAAGCGATTTGTGGTAGGGCTGTGGCGAACAGCTTCTCCATTGTCTTTCAACGAGGTCCAGGACAACCACCATCCACTACCACACCGTCTGCTGCACAGCTGCTTAATCCCAAGTCTTCTGCGGTATCCAAACCGTCGGAAGATTTTACTCCTCGTGTCTCACCTACTACTAAACACTGGCGCGGTCTTCCTTCATCTTTCAGACCTCATCCTTCATCAAGCAGAGTGGAGTCCTCCTCTTTCACTAAGCCTGTTGGATCTAATAACTGATGCGTCGGTCCTGTCAAGTAGGTAGCTTCTGACAGGGCTGTGGAGAGAAAATCCGGGCCCGGGGGCAAAATTCTTCGGGCCCCCTAAAAAAAAAAAAAAAAAAAAAAAAAAAAGTATGAAAATTGATCTGTCCCTTTTCCCATTTTGCCTCCTTAAAAAAAACGTTCTCAAGAAAAACCGGGCCCCCCTACGAAAGCCGGGCCCGGGGGCAAAGGGTCCAGTGCGCCCCCCCCCCCCCCCCCCCCCCCTCTCTACGGGGCTGGCTTCTGATTTGCACTCTGTGTTCTTAGCAATAAAAAACTCTTGACTTGACTTGACTTGACTTGATTGGTTCTGCATGTTGCTTACTTATTGCTACCACACTAGAGTGGTCGTCAATGCCTGTGGCCACCGCTTCTGGTTGTTGGGCATTGTTGACTAGAAATCACTGTATTCTGGTTAGGGATGCCAGTGTTGCCAACTGATCTTTAAAAAAATTCAGAACGTGTCCGTGGCTGGCTGCCCAAGTATGTCACAAGCCTTCTCCTCTTAAACGGTAAGCCCTAAAATTACGCCCTTTTCCCCTATCGACAATGGATCCCTGCCTCCTTCCACAGTGTGGAGGGGGGGGGGGGGTGAAAGATCAACGACGCAAGCGTTCTTTCTGGGTAAAGGACACATTATGTAATTGACTCCTACAGAAAACTCATAAGTCTTCCCGGTTTTCTTTTTCAATTGTCAAGCGAGTTTCCAATAAAGGCAAACCTCGGGAAACGGTGCCACGATTGACAATTATTGTTCTGGAAGTCCTCTGACCAGGCACTTGTAAGGTTGCTCAGCGTGGAGTAAATAACAATGAAACGTTACGATCGTGAATTTTGAACAAGAAAGTGTCACTCTTTTCTAAAATAGCCAAATGAAATACTTACAGCGTAAAAGTAGAAAGAGTTGATCTCCACATCGTTTGTTGAATTCGTTTCGTAGAGTTCTGTCGTCGTGAAATCCAAATCGTACAATTCCTGTAAAACAAAAAACTCATTGTTACCATTCAAGTATTTAGGGTGTGTTTTGTGATGGGGATCGTGCACGAGACTGAAATGAGAGCACTCTGGAGGAGAATCAGGCGTTACTGGATGGGCCAGCTTGCGAAAAGCTGCATCCCACGAACCACAAAAGTCGGTGGTTTGCTCGTCACCTTGAGGACTAAAATTCAAAAACTGCTACATTATGTAGGTATCACTCAATGCCTACCAGCAGATCCTTTCCTTCCTAAATGGTTTTTGAATTGTTTAGTTGAACCCTGTGTTTACCTGTACCCTTTAGTTACCTGTGTTGACAGAATTTATTTTTTGGATCATTTATACCAAAAAGTAATAAACCTTTGTGTTCAATGCTGCGCTATTCGACTCAATAAGCTGTACGCAGACTTCCGGCAGGAACAGCCCTTCTGAAATTGGGCACTTTCGCGGTCATTGGCGTGGCAAGAAATGGCAAGATGCTCAGAACGTAGTAAAGGTCTCAAGACCTAAATACGTTTTCCATTATCTAACCAAACTGTCTTAAACCCGTTCGAAAAATTGCGCCTTCGCAACTAGACGCCGTTCCAGCACCAATTTCACCGTCCAATTTTTATTGGCTCATTATTATAATCTTTACGGGAACCCCGTTAATGGGATTTCGTCCCGTTTTAAGCTTGGACACCGACGAAGGTTGCAGTTTCACTTAATTTTTTTTTTTTTTACTCCCAGGGCCGTGGAGGACCTTTCGCGGGAAAAAGCCATTCCATTTCAACTAAACTCAATTATAGAGCTGATCCCAATAATCTCGGGGGGGTCTCATGAATAATATAGTGATCACGGGACGGGGGAATTAGAGGGTCGAGTTACAAAGTGGCCAGTAAACAGTAAATTCACGAATGGTAACCGAAGCAATTGAGCTATTAGCAATGGGGACGCACATGTCGTTAATTTGTTCAATGGGGCGTTATTTAGGGGGATCTTCCCCGAAGGGGATTTTTTTTCTGGAAAGTTCATCGAGGCCGTTTCACAATTAACAAGATAATTAAGTGGTATAAATTATGGAGTGGTCTGTTAGAGCGGAGATTGCGTGAGAAAAACGAAGTGGTACGTACACCGTTTTGTACAAATTTACGTAGGTTGAGAAACAGTTCTAATGAGGAGTTTAATTCATCCACTTAGCAATTTTGTAGGGAAAATGAAGAGTTTGATTCCAAAGGGTCCTAAAAACCACTTCGAAAATTTCGAAGTGGTTTTTAGGAACTTAATTTAATTAAGTTACGAAATTAAGTGTCTAACCACCACGTCGAAATTAAGTTACTTATGTATCACATTCATGGGGTTTTAGGGGGTAGGTAATTCTTCAAAAAACATTTTTTTGGCATTTAATGCCATCGTTTTGGAGGTAAAACGCTGCAAACTTTACTAAAAGGTTAATTATTCTTTGATATAGTCCGAATATGTCTGAATATTAATTTCGTAAATTTTTTCTTTTTTTTTTCAGAACAATTTTTTTTATATTTCTCAGAAAATATTCGACCTCCTGGGGTTTAAAAAAAAAAGCCATTTGTAGCCCTCATGAAACCCTATAGATCCCCACAGTGAAATCGGATCGTTCCGGGACTCCAAAAAAATGGATTCTACGTCCAAAAATACTTCGAAAACGACACCTAACTCGATCCCATAGCCAAAAGTCTTCAAAAACCCCTCCCTTAGCCCCATTTTAGCCCCATAGCGCCCCACGGGTTGAGGCGATCGGGCTGAAACCCTTGCGGGCACAACTAGATGGTAAACCAAGTATTCTGTCAAAATTTCATATTAAAAAAAAAAAATCCTACCTTCTGCTCAAAACGGCTCGGACGGCGGACGGACGTTTCATTTATGGAATCTACACATCTTGAAACCGTATGTATAATGACAAATTTTGAGTATACAGTCGAAATCGTTTATAGTGGACTTTCAGATATAGTGGACAAAGTCTTCGGACCCTCCGAGTGTTACGGGGTTAATGCATTGAAATCGTTTTTAGTGGACGCATCGCTTGTAGTGGAATATCGGCTATAGTAGACGCGTGAGACGGTCCCTTCCCTCGGAATATAATATATATTATCTTTTGTAGTGGACAGATCATGTCCCAACACATCATTCAATACATAATAACACGTGGCGTAAGGTACTGAGTTGTTCAGTTTTACTCAGCATGTTTAGGCAACAGCTCACA
Organism: Pilophorus perplexus; assembly: GCA_955831195.1. Lineage (NCBI taxonomy): Eukaryota > Metazoa > Arthropoda > Insecta > Hemiptera > Miridae > Pilophorus > Pilophorus perplexus. Next base: position 6,851,386 of record OY037014.1, on the reverse strand, counting down.
ATCGAAGAGAAATTCGGAGTTATTTGCCGGTTTGAATCGGGTGAACCTGCGCGCAGTTTGGCCAGTGAATTTAAAATCAGTCGTTCAGCCGTTTACGCGATCGTGAAATCGAAAGAAAAGGTTGTTAAGGAATTCGAGAAGTGCGAGAAAGTTTAAAAAAAATCGGAATTTCACGCATCCTGATTTGGACAAGGCACTACCTACTGTCGTGGTTTAATCAACAGCGAGCAAATAACGTTCCGATCAATGGTCCGATGATTCAAGAAAAAGCAAACCCGTTAGCTGAACTGCTCAAAAAAGAAAATTTCTCGTGTTCCCCTGCTTGGATTCAAAGGTTCCGGCCCGTCATGAACTTGTGTTTGGAAAAATCATCTACCCGGCACATCCTCGAGTAGCAAACTTGAAGAACATAAAGATTGCCTTCTTACCTCCAAATGTCACATCCATTTTACAACCCACGGACCAAGGAGTCATATGTTCCCTCAAAGTTCATTTCAGGAAACAACTCGTATACAAACTAATCCATCGAAACCGTCCAAAACAGCCAGGAAGAAAATACCTAATGAACCAGAAGATGTGTTTGGAGAACCACCCACCGCAGCTGAAGCCTACGAAGCCTGTCACAAACTACGCTCATTTTTCATCTCAAACAATCTCACCATCAGCTCTGAATTTGAGGAAATGTCAAAAACTGTCGAGGCGAAATTTTCTGCTGAAGCGGTCCGCTCAAAAAAGCAGAAACCAATTACCGATTTCTTTCAATAAGATGCCAGATTTATGTAAATCATCTCACTCATTTTATTTGGAGAGGAACCCAATTTTTGTGATCAAATAAAGGTTTTTCATCAATTGTACGTACACACTAAGTTGTCTTGTGTACATACTTTATTTTCTCGTTCCCAAAATACATAAATCACTTGTAGGGGACTGTCCACAACAAATGATTCAATCGCCAGTAGTGGACAGTCTTCTACAAGTGATAAATCACTTCAAGTGGAAATCGTTTGTAGTGGACAAAACCGATCGGTCCCTTGAAGTGCACTATAAACGATTTCGACTGTAGAATACAATATTGTACTATTCTATACGTCATCTACATGACATATTATGTCATCAACACGCCATACAACACGCCTATAATATACCTATTATAGGTGTATTATTCCAAGAATAATAAGCCAAATCGATAACATGAAACGTGTGTGGAGTTCGTTCTTTGCTCTCTGTTACTCTGTGAGTTCGTTCCAAGCCAAGTTTCACTTCACACCGACCTTCGTACCGGATACAGTAGCCGGCCCAGTGATAAGCCCAGGTGCCCAAGAGTGATGGCGCCGCCACCTATTGCGAGAGTTGTTTACTACTGACAATTCTAGAGTCTTGTCTGGAGTTTCCCTCTTCCAGTTGGGTAATGAATCACATTTGAATTAGAAGCGGAAAATAATGTTAAATATTTGGGAAATTTTCCCAAACTAATACATATTATTAGTTTGGATATAAGCCCATTCGATGTGAAAAGAAATACTAACATAGGTACCTACCAGTAGCGGATGGATAAAAGCCACTTGGATTAAATATATATAAAATATATTAAAGGGGGATGGTTATAAGCCAACAAAGTTGTTGGTGAACCGATTTTTAGCAAGCTTTTAAAGGAGGATATAAACCATTCTGGAAGGAAAGCGACTCCTGAGGTGATAGGCCTTATCCCAGAGATTCAGAATCCGTATAAAAAAATAGAACAAAAGTGGATATAAGCCCGTTTGAAATTAAACTCTTCAAATAATGGTTAAGCTACTTCGTGGGAAGGGACTCTCCTGGTTTGGTGGTTCAACGAATCCCGTTATCGTGTCGGCGACCTTGGCGGACTTTTGGGGTCTTAATGTTTATGAAATATTCATTCGCCGAAATACCCGTTTTCACTCTCTTTCGAGGAGTCGAAGTGGGTTTTTAGTTGACCAACGACCCGAATAAAGCGATTTCGCGGCTCCTTCGAGGATTTGGGTTTTAGCGCGGACGGAGGATTCCCTTGGAGAAAATCCGTCGTCATGAATCTCCAAAGGCCGGATGTGCACCTGAATAAAAATCTTCGCTTACAAAGATTTTTCGCCCTGCAAGCGACCCGTTAAATGTGCTTTTGCAGATCACGTAACTCTTTTATCCGGCAAAAACTCCGTATGGAGCGACACGAGGCTTTTTTTTTTTTTGCACGGGTACAAGCCAATCAATCACCCCGGAGCACGTCCCTTTTGTGTCGGGAAAGGATAAAGAAAAATACGTGAGACGGTATTGAACACGGAAACGACCCTGGAAATACCAAATGGTTTATACAAGAAAAAAACCAACAGGAGCATAAAATGATCAAATGAACGGGGAATAATAATAATGATTTATTTTTAATTTTTTCCTGGAAAGGTCATTAAGAAGTTAAGAAAACGGTTCAACGTCGCAAAAAAAGGAAGCGCAAATTTCGGAAGTGCCGATCCCCTCTGGAATGCATAACGAAAGCCCCTAATGTTAAGCAACGATTGCGCCAGTTTTTAGAGAAAAATCATAACGTAATCGCCGAGTATGAGAACTAGGTACATTTTTGCAAGTACGAAAGCGGCAAGTAGGTACATTCGCTCTGATGTGTATGTACGGTTGTCAATCTTCTACAGTGAGGAGGTTTTCAGCTCAGGAAATGGGTCAGTTGTTCCAGCTTATCCTGAACTTAGTGATGTGAAAGATAGGTCTTGTTGCAGTGCTTTGTTGCAGTACTCTACCTCCGAGTTCTCATGCCGGAAAAGAGTTGGTAGGTGTCATTCCTGACTTTAAAGTCAATGCTGGCTCCAACGAAGGTGATATCCACTATAGGGTCGGGTTAGGTGTCGTTTTCCAAGTAGGTACCGTTGGACGTAGGTATCGTTGGACGTAGAATCCATTTTTGGGGGTCCCAGAATGATCCGTTTTCGCCGTGGGGATCTATAGGGCTTTCTTGGGGCCACAAGGGATTATTGAAGGTAATTTGGAAACAAATTCGTTTTTTCGAGGTCCCACATCAGTCCGAACGTTGTACAGAAATTTTTGGTTGATGTTGAATTGATGTTTGCTCAATTAACCTATATCAAAGAATAATAAACCCTGGTGTAAAATTTGCAGCGTTTTTTTTTTTTTTTTAAGTCACATCACAATCCCTCAACAATGCATTTCATTAACTCGAAGTAGAGTGAGAACCGACTGAAAGTTCCTCGGGGGTCTCAGTGGCGAGCAACGCTAATATGAATCCTGATGGAAAAGAGGAGGGTCGATAGGGAAATTACCAAGTTGTACAATCTCTCCCACTTTCCGACCCCTCGGGGAAAAGGAATTTCCCAGAGTTGAGGGACAAACCCGGAGTTGAAACCTCCCAGGCGGTTTCCCAATTAGGACGGGGGGTCCTGTTGAGGGTCGAATAAATTGGTGGCCGGCGTGGGACGTTCAAGATGGACAACATTTATGAAAAGAGGTTTTCAGTAAGCTTTCGTTTGTGGCGAAGAATGCAGTGTTGCAGAACCTTAAGTACTATTTGGTCGACTATAAGAACCCTTATGCCGGTTGAGTGGGTCTATAGACCGGCCCTTAGTCCTTTAATAGCCTCACTGTGGAGTTTAGCTCACATGTGACTCCCATAAACGACTTCAATTTATGTCTTTCATCGCCTCAAAAATCCTTCAACGGCAATTTCAGAAGCCGTAGAACCATGTTGTTAACAAAACAAGCCCCTAATGGCACCTGAATGCGCCGTCTTCCGAGCCGGTCGGGTTTCATCCTTCTGTGGCAGAATTAATTGATTCGAACACTTTGAGGATAATTAGACAGGTTACCTGATAGTCATGAATACGATTCCATTTAAGCCTCTCATACGTGTTATGAGAGACTTAACGGCATCGGGTTCAAAGGGGTCTGTAGGTACCTAAATGACATATTACCACCGTTCACTAGTTCGCCAGTGTTTACGAGAATTCAACGCAATTCATCTCCAGTAATAGCCTAATCAAATTAGACAAAAAACCGCTGTTCAGCGGAACAAATTTCCGGTGAAGGTTTTATTGGTTTAACCGCTTCCTTTCCACTTCAGGATGATGGGAAAACAAAGTCCTGGTGGGTGGGGGAGAGGCTCGAGGGAGGGGGAAGCTCTAAATGTCACTTTTTTCAGTTTTTCGGGTATATCTCGGGAACCGTAATTCAAAATGAAAAATTGTTTACATGAAATTTGTTGCTGACTAAATTGCCTACAAAATTGGTCCTGTGTGTTTTTTCTGTAGGACTAACCGTTGACGAGCTATGAGTGTTTTAAGTTCCAACATTTTTAAAATTTGCCTGAAGTGGTGCTCTTCACGCTCATAAATGCAAAAATACCTCTTTTTGAGACGATTTGATGAAGGCAAAAAGGAAATGGAAAGGTTTGGAATGATGTGATGGTGATGGAGCGGCATTCGACGGGAGAAACAAAGAGGAAGGAGCTTGATGAGGTAATAAGCTGAACTTCACTACTAGGGAGCCCATTTCCACCCTCGTGCGGCCAAGGGGCGAGATAGGTACGTACTACCAGTGGTGCCAAGTAAGGGGGTTGGGAAACCCACTACCACCAACAGATTGGGGTTGGGTGCGGAAATCGGATGGGTATTTGCAGCCCCCCCCCCCCCCCTTTTTTTTATAATAGCAATAGACGCCACTGCAGTCCCTGATGGGTTTGATTGTGGCGGCAGGCGGCGACACACGCCCCTGCCTGCTAGGCTGCCTCCCTGCTTACGCAGGCACCAGCACCTGCTGGTTGACCAAAAGTGGATTTAACATCCAGTAAGTTGGGCTCCCGAAGGAACCCTTGGATGGGACAAGAGCCCCTCTATCTGGTACTGTTAGTGTTTAGGGTTTGGACACTTCGCCCGTCCCTTCAGGCTCTCCAAGTAGGACACACGCCCTACCCAGAGATCCGTGACTCGGTGTGGATTTCCATCCGCACCATTAGCTATTTATGAGGATCGGACTCCAGCCCTTTCCATTACCTACCTAAAACTTAGCTTTTATTTCTAGGTTGGCCCATCCACCAGCCTCCACCAGGACTTTATGAAACCTAGGAGATCTACCAACCTTGTTTTAACTATGTCCCCAGGATAACAAGTAACGCACCTCAGGGACAGGAAACGGAGCCGTGCAAGGGCACTGTATGTGCACAGTACATGCTCCGCAGACTCTGGTTCGGCATTACAGAACCGACATACCTCAGTGTCTGATAATCCTAACTTATGGAGATGGTACCGGAGCCTGCAGTGGCCTGTAAATAGGCCCACAAGTATCCGCATATCACCTCTCTCCAGGTGAAGCATCTCCCATGCTCTTGACCTGGAGAATCCAATGAACAACCTCGCTTGTTTCTGACCAGGGAGTCTTTGTTAGTGCAGCGCTCTTTCCTTTGTCTCCCACTTAGAGTTTTCATTCAACAGAAAACTCTTTGTTGTCCCGAGAAATGGCTCGGGACCTATTGGGAGACGTGCTGAGCCCTCCTTTGCAAGGATGTCAGCAGCCTCGTTACCCTCAATGCCCTGGTGGCCAGGACACCATGCGAGGGTCACTCTATTGCCCCTTGCGAGGAGCTTGAGTGTTCAGACAGTCCCAGACCAGCCTCGATGTAATAGAAAACGAGGCCAAGGCCTTCAGTGCAGCCTGACTGTCTGACAGTATATATACAGAGTCTATATATAGACTTTGGCCCCTTTAATGCGCCGACATCGCAGCCGGTGCATACAAGTGCCAATGGCGTTGTCTTCCGTCTGAAAGATGCATCCATGGTAGCCATTGCCCCAAGTGGCTCCGATACCCGGGTCCTTGGTCCGAAGACACCTGAGTCGGCTCTACCATCCATGACAGATCCATCGGTGTAGAGGACCATAGCCCCATGCTCGAACTGGGGTCTCCCCTCCCTCCAATTCAACCTCTCATGGATGAGGACCCTGAAGGGAAGGTCGAAGTTCAACTTCTCTGTCATGGCATCAGAGACAGCTGACGCTGCCTCATTTACTGGTATTCTATCCAGAATGCCGTGAAGTGCTCGTCTTTGACCTTTACGCAAATGGTCCATGCTCCTCATCCTCATTGCCTGCAGGTATGCCAGCCTCTGCACATGGATGTGGATAGGTGATAGGCCCAGTAGGACCTCCAGCGCAGCAGTAGGGCAATTCCGGATACACCCAGTAATACCAACACATGCCAGTCTTTGCACTTTGCAAAGCAGTTTCTGCGCTGTGGACTGGTTGGTTGTGTTCCACCAGATGAAAGCACCAAACGTGAGGATAGGACGCTCAATGGCATTTGCACCCCTTAAAGACCCTGGACTCTCCTGCTCCTCCTGAAATCCTCTCATCAATATTCTGTTCCTGCAAGACCGGGTGTGGAACACGGTGTGGCTGTCGGAAGGCAGGGATCTTCTGCTCAATAGTGTGTGGGGATTGCAATGGTTCCTGCACAAATAGCCCTCCTGCTGACGAAGACTTGATGGATGGCGACAATGAAGAGCTTCTGGACCCCTTGGACGAACTTGTGTGAGGTTAAGTTTACAATTCATGAAAATAAACAAGTTCCATTTACTCAACGAAAAGAAAACTCACTTCTATTAATCGATTTGGCGAAAAAAGCTCAATTTTCGGCAATTGGCTATTTTCATTGCTCTGTAACTCAATAACGGTTAGTCCTATAGAAAAAACACACAGGACCATTTTTGTAGACAATTTAGTCAGCTACAAATTTTATGCATACTATTTTTCAATTTGAATTACGGCTCCCGAGATATAGACGAAAAACTGAAAAAAGTGACCTTTAGAGCTTCCCCCTCCCCCGAGCCTCCCCCCCACACACCAGGACTTTGTTTTCCCATCATCCTGAAGTGGAAAGGAAGCGATTAAACCTATAAAACCTTCACCGGAAATTAGTTCACCCGATTTGTCTAATTTGACTGGGCTATAAGGTCAAGTAGGAGTTCTGTTCGAGTGCGGTTCAGTTCAATTAGCACCACATGATAGCTGCAAGACGTCTTAGGTCTGCGGAAAAAATTTTTCCCGCTGGGACTTATTCTGGTTACGTTTTAAAAGATCAACCAAAAATATATGTAGCGAACCAACAGGTGCGTGTGTTGGGTGTGTACCTACATGAATTGGTTTTCCTAATTGATTATTAGGTTTGTGGTGTGAGTGGGGGAATGCGTTTGGCGCAGCGTCTGTGGATACGGAGCCAGTGTTTGTTTTTTTGAGGATGCAAGAGGGAGTACAGATGGAGATTCATCAGAGGCATGACACAATTTTTTGTGATTTGCTGGCTCTGAGAATGCTCCAGCTGCAGGAATGGAGGATCTGGGTTCTTTAGGCTCACCCGAACTGTTGGGCTGATGTAAGTCCAGCAGATCCTTGGAAGGAACAGGAGAAAACTGGCTTACCCGGCACAAAGGGTCGTGTTGGGTAATAAGATTTTCCGCTGCTGCAGTTGTACCAATTGTACCCCTGGCTTGCTATCTTAAATTCTCAAGGATGGACTCCCGGTTGACACCCCTGGTCTTACAAGGGACCGTCTTTCTGGCTTCAAATCTTTAATTGTCAAGTATGGACTCCTGGCCAACGGAAATTGCCGGATTGACGGAAATAGAGCGAAAATAACACGGAGTAACGAGCTATGCCAGCTGCCGACGGATGATTTGAGGGGTCTCCCGAGTCGGCCGGCGATGAGCCGATCTCGGGAGAAGTGGCAAGCGCCAGCGCGCTTGACGGTAGGAGGGGGGGGGGGGGGGGGGTCCGGGGAGTCAAAAATCGATTTTGAGTTTTATGCATTTTCAAAAACTAGACAATTTTCTGAATTAAAAAAATGTAATTTTCAAGCTCAAGTAGAACAGTTGAAAAGCGCGCCTCAAAGTTCAAGTAGCGGGCGGGCTAAATTGCACCCGGTTCGTAAGACGGTCCGCCCTCTTCTCTCTCCTCTACTAATCGTGGAACACAACGGGTAAACTCCAAGATGAAATTGGCTAATTCTTTTCGGTTTACTATGTCGTATACAGTTTGATTCTCACCATAATATTATTGGGTATACGCCGAAAGCCCAGGGGATAACTTCTTTGATGACGTTGACTCAACGCCGGATGGAGTCTCATCTTTCTTCCTCAGATGAGGAGGGATTCGATGAGCCAACTTCCGCGAGTTGAATTTTCTCACTCGCCCCATTATTTCAGCGGAAAAATACCAAAACTTTCAGAAAAAGACGCGATTAGGTATAAGTACACCAAACAACACCGGCACGGAACTGAACAAATCGCTCTTTCAGAACCAAAACAAACTCTTTGTCGTTCCTTCTTCTTCTTGAGTTTTTTTTTTTTTGTACTGGTAGGTACAAGGAAGGGACACAATTAGGTCATTATTCATGTCAATAATTATTATGTTCACGTTCAAGCAAGTTCACGTTCAAGTTGTTCTCTGTTACTCTGTGCGTTCAAGCGATGGATGAGAGGTCGCGTACGTGCTGCCAAAACTTTGATCGTGTTTTTCGCGACGTTGGTGCACTTTTCTCCGGTTCTAGTGGAGATATCGGATTGTTATTTTTTGGTTTATTATTCTTGGAATAATACACCTATGTTTTCGCGACGCGGGTCAACGACTCCGATCGGCCTCAAAATTTGACATTATCCGTTTCAAGAGGTCTACATTCAAAATCCGAAATGTCCGTCCGCCGTACGCCGTCCGCCGTCCGCCGTCCGCCGTACGCCGTCCGGGCCGTTTTGGGCAGTAGGAATTTTTTTTAAAAATCTGAAATTTTGGCAAAATACTTGGTTTACCATCTAGTTGTGCCCGCAAGGTTTTCAGTCCGATTGCCCAAACCCGTGGGGCGCTATGAGGCTAAAATGGGGCTACAGGAGGGGTGTTTTGAAGGCTTTTAGCTATGGGATCGAGTTAGGTGTCGTTTTCGAAGTATTTTTGGACGTAGAATCCATTTTTGGGGGTCCCGGAACGATCCGATTTCACTGTGGCGTTCTATAGGGCTTTCATGGGGCTAAAAATGGGATTTTTGAAGGATCCCAAGAAGTTAAATATTTTTCGAGTAAAAATTAAAGAATTTTTGAAAAAACACATTTTTGAAAAAAAAAAAATCCCCCCAAAAAATTTTTTTTGAAATATAAAAATCCAAAAAAAAATTTTTTAATTTTTTTTTTATTGACAGAATTAAATGTCTGTACAAGTAACCTATATCACAGAATAATAAACCCTTGTGTAAAATTTGCAGCGTTTTTTTTTTTTTTTCCATTATTACAAGCAAGAGTGGGGCTATAAAATGGCGACTTCAAAGTATGAAATTTCGAACTCGTATCGGGCTGAGTCGAGGAAAACTGGTTGCTAAAAATTAGGATTTTTTCCTTTGGTTGCCCTGACTCTTGAAGTGCTTGGATCGAAAAATGTAAGCCACCATTTTGAAGAGGACTACACTGGGAGTACCCAGGTAAGTAGAAAAAAGAATGAGCTTGATAGGTTGAATAAGGCGTGCACCTGAAGTTTCCCCTTTTTCTCCTTGTATTGCGACCCCCCCCCCCCCCCCCCCCGGCCTACCGTTGAGCACAGTAGCGCGCTGAGCGTCCGGATCCCCGAACCTGCGTGAGCGGGAAGGATATAAATTGGACTGAGTGTGAATGGAGAGTTTCCTACAATACAAATAGGTCGGTTGAGGCCAAAGACATATATATCTATGGACGGGCCTCTCCCGAGCGGCCGAGCGGTCCGAAAAATTCTGAGGGTTCCCTCTCCCTTGGAGGGACGGATCCAGCCAACCTTACGTTGATCGGCATTGCGACTCGCCTTTTTTTCGCGTTTAAAAGTTAATTTCGAATGATTGTAAACGTTTTTCGTCTCTATTGACGACAGGTAGGACACCTATGTGGAAACTAATTACATTTTGTGGGCTAAAGGAAGGAAGATTGTGGTAGGGATACAGGAAACCATCAATCCAACTCAAGGAATCTTCAATATATTGATTATATTATAATCATTATAATATATAAATCAGTCGAAGTAGGTAGTATTGGACAATAATGAATTTATTCCAGGTTTACAAAGTTATATACAATAGGTATAGTAGGACTATTTACATGGCTGCATAGGTATGTGGTTGATAGACAAAGGTTTAAACATTATTGAATAAGATGGTTTTTGTTAGTTTTTCTGAAGTTCTGGGTTCTTGGGGAAACTGAAATTAAAATATAACTTATAATAATAATTATTATAATATAATTATTATATTATAATTATAACTTATAATTATTGAATTGTGAACCTACTTGAATTGTTTCTTAGAACACACATTAAACTTGGAAAAACGTGTTGATGACGATTATTATTGTACATATATATAATAATCATATTATATTGCATAAATATAAATCATGATATAATATACAATAATGATACAATATATTATATTGTATATATATATTTAAACGTTTTCCCGTTGCTAATAATCACGATTATTATAATCATCATAGAACCATGTACATACTAAGATTAAGATGGTTTTTGTCAGTTTTTCTGAAGTTCTGGGTTCTTGGGGAAACTGAAATTAAAATATAACTTATAATAATAATTATTATAATATAATTATAATATTATAATTATAACTTATATTATAAGTTATAATTATTGAATTGTTAACCTACTTGAATTGTTTCTTAGAACACACATTAAACTTGGAAAAACGTTTTGATGACGATTATTATTGTACCTATATAATAATCATATTATATTGCATAAATATAAATCATGATATAATATACAATAATGATACAATATATTATATTGTATATATATCTAACCGTTTTCCCGTTGCTAATAATCATGATTATTATAATCATAGAACCATGTACATACTAGGTACCATAATAATTATTATTATGGCACCTCCCCAGTATGTACATGGTTCTAATATCAACAGATACCTACACCAAAGAATTTGAGCCAGACAAATGCATAAAATGCTTGAATTGAAAGCTTAAAATAAATAAAAACGAAGCCTGCTAGCTAGTAACTACTACAAATATCATGAAATAACTTCTTACCTGTGGAATGTCAGTCCGCAACCTTTAGTGTGCCTATTCTTGCAACCATATGCTACACAATAACTCACCATTTCGACAAATTATTAGTGAAATAAATACGTTATTTGGTTAAAAACTAACTGATCACGGCGATGGCCAATGCAAAAGTGAGGGCCCGGGTCGGCATCGGTCCCTCCAAGGGTGGGGGAGGGCCAGGAATTTTTCGGCTCGCATTCGGTGCCGTTGAGAGATAGGGGGAAGCCCGGGGTTGGTTGAGGCTACCTGACTCCAGATAAATCACCGCAAATGATGTACCTACACTGATTTTTCGTAAGTAGGTAGGTATAGGCTAATTGAGGGAGGCAATTTTCGCAAACTCTCAAAAATCTCCTTTTTGCGATGTTCCTCACATCACGACTGACCTCAGAAACGTAATAGGTTCATTTTCGTTTCTTTCAGACATGTTTCAAGAAGATAAAAAAAAAAACTTATATTAAATATAAGTTGACAAAATTTTTGTCCATCAAGATTGGGGAAATTGGCCACTATGCGGCGCACAGAGGGGCAGAGCTGGAATAAACACCCCCAAAAAAGTTTCGATATCGACGTTGTTTCTCTCCTTTTTCCACTAAGTTGAAAAACAAGTCTTGTTACTTGTCGCGTATGACATAGGCTTTAGAGGCTGATATGCCACCGCTCAAAATTTACCAAGTGGACTGTATACAAAATTTAGGTGAACGCAACGTGTGGCTACACTTACTTGGGATCGACGAATCCTTACTTTCCCGGCGCCGGGATGAAGACGATGGGAAGCTGCTAACGACGGTCACAAATGCGGCCACCACTACGTTACACCGTACAAACGGGAATTTACTGAATTTAAATTTGTGAGGAGACAAAATAGCTGCCGGTCGGGTTTCGTTACGTTAAGTGCGAGAGTTTGAACTGAAGGCGTTAGATAAGAATGTTTATATTTTTTGAACTTTGATTAATAAACTCCGCAAGGCGGAAACACCGCCCACCCAAAATTAGGGATTTTGCAAATAAGTAATTTAAAGTCAACTACAACTGTGGTTAGTAAGAATCGTAACAAAAATAACAATAATAATTATTATTAGTAGGAACATTAACGAACAACTTAAGACTAGAAAAGACCAGTACTCACAACGAAGGGGCTAGAAATTAGTAGGTATGGTACGGGTGTATCTAATCCTCCGGCGGTAGGGAGATTAGCTTGGCCACTGGTCTTGTATACGTGCCAGGTTGTCATAGGGCGTCCTAGGAACTCTGGCCCCGCCCACCATGTCGGAAAATTGAAGGACTGAGTCCTCGAGATATACCTACAATCTGCTGCATTGTGGTTTGTTGGAATATGATGCCACATACCTCGTTGCGTTGATTCCAGTACAAAGGACACCCTACAAGCCACGTAGGTTTTCAACTGGTGTGCAGGAGTACTTAGCCAAGAGAGGACATCTGTGGCATCCGTGAACAAAATTACCTCTTCGATTGACAGTTTTTTAATGAGAAACTGTAACAATACCAACTTAGTGAGCAGCACTGCTCCGTGGAGTTCCGTTCTTGGTATTGTGGTAGGCTTGGGGGAAGACACTTTGGACTTGGCTCTAATCAGAGGAGTGGTCACCGCACTTTCATCACCATAACCAGCACTGGAGCCATCACAGAAACCTATGAGCTGGATGTGCTGTGCATTGGGCCGCACGCAAACCCGTGAAATACTCAACTGTGACAGCAAGGCCAGCTGACTGGAAAACTCCGCCCACCGTGTGCGAGCGTCTTCAGCAAGGATTGTGTCCCAGTCGTACTTGTGGAGCCATAATTCTTGAAAGAATGCCTTGCCCGAGAACACCATAGGAGCCAGCCAGCCCATGGGGTCAAAAATAGAGGCCAGCTGCGACAGCACCTCTCGTTTCGTTTTAGCTTCCTTAGGAAGGTTAATCTGATAGGAAAATACGTCATCCGTTGGTCTCCATTGAAGTCCCAAAATTCGTAGAGCTTCTGTTTCGTTGCGATCCAAGTTTAAAACTCTTGCCCGGTGGTCTTCAGGAATACCAGCGAGGGCTTCGGGTGAACTCGACGACCATTTCCTCAATTCGAAACCTGCCAGTCCCAGCAGCTCAACAAGTTGCGTTCGAAATTCCACAGCTGTCTGGATGTCGTCCACCGACCAACAAATGTCATCCATCAGGCAACTGTTTGTGATGGCTTCAGTGGCCAATGGGTAGGGTTTACCGACGCTGTCGATTAATGCTCTCAGGCAACGCATGGCCCGAAATGGTGACGAAGACAATCCATATGTGACGGTACACAATTCATAATCTGTCAAAGGTTGATCTGGAGAGCGGCGCCACAAAATGTGCTGATATTTTCTATCGATCGGTGCACACCAAATACCTCGATACATCATTTTTATGTCTGCAGTGATAGCCACTGGCTTCAGGCGAAAGTGCGTTATTATTTCCGTTAGATCCTGTTGCAGTGGTGGTCCAACTAGCAGGCGTTCATTCAGTGAGACGTTAGACGTATCTCGACAAGACCCATCGAAAACCACCCGAATGGGTGACGTCGTGTAATCACGTTGAATGGCAAAGTGTGGAACAAAATAAACGCCGGGTTCAGTTGCAGGTTTCATGTGGCCAAGACGTTCGTACTCTTCCATGAATCTGTTATAAGCCTCACGCAGCGTTGTGTTTTTCCACAACTTTGCTTCCACGTTGTACCACCTTCGTTTGGCTATCTCTTTGCTATCGCCAAAGGGTATTTCTCCAGAGTTGGGCTTGAAGGGCAACCGAATGCAGAAGGACCCGCCTTCCAGGCGTTGATGAGTTTCCATGAAGTGCCGCTCGGTTAGATGATGAAGAGGGTCCACGTGTTGCTTGCATTCCACCTCTTCAGTTTCCCAAAAACGTTGAACCAGATCGTCCAAAGAGGGCGTACATGTGAGAAGAGTGAGATCTGGCGGCGGCGACGTGAGAGGGACGTTCCCGACGATGATAAATCCAAATTCAGTCTCCATTGCACTGGGCTCTCCTTGAACGACCGAGTAACCCGACCTGAATATCTGCGGGTAGAGTGCTGCACCCAGTAGAAAGTCGATTTTTCCCTTATCACAAAACGCCTTGTCCGCCAAGTCCAGTTCCTTGAATTTTTCAAAGAGTGATGAGGGGAGCTTGACAGTTGGAAGGTCGGCGCAAACACGGTGTACGACGTTAGCTTGAGTGGCCCATTGCACCCCATTCGGCTTCCGAGAAGCAAGGGTGCAGGAGACAATACCATTGGACGATCCAACCAGCTGGTCCATGGCTCCCGACAGCTGGGTGGTGCAATTTCGTGCTTTCAGCCCCAAGCGTTGACAACATTCCGCTGAAATTAAATTGAGCTGAGAGCCGACGTCAATAACTAATCTTATGGGGGCCCATTCGCCCCATTTCGTTTTCATGAATGCTTGCGCAGTCCCGAGAAGTACGTAATTTTCTTTAATGTTGGCTCCCGTGAGGAAAGTTTTAGCTGTCGCTACGTTAACGTTTGAATTTTCTGTACTACCAGAAGGCCTAGGGTTGCTTCCGTTCGTTGAGGTAGAAGGTGTTGCTGTTTGTTGGCGCACGGTTTCCGATTTTCTATTTGCCACAGTCGTTTGGGTTCCAGAACTTAAGTCCTGGGTCGTTGGTTCACTCGACGGGGTCTCTGTTGGATTGGGACGAATGTTTTCGTTATGCAGGGAAGTGTGATGCTTGATACTGTGGCACTCTTTACACTTAACGTTAGATTTACACTTGAGTCGAGAGTGTGCCCCTAAGCATCTAAAACACCTATGAAGCTGCTTCATGGTTTCGTAACGTAGTTGAGAGGACATACCTTTATAGGTCTCGCAGTCGTTGACATAATGTGACCCCGAACATACAACACAAGGCTTTTGCGGGCTACTATTGGACGGTGTTACTAACAGTGTGGTGGAACGTGAATTCTGTTTTCCGGGTGTTTTGACCAACTTTTCGTTTTTTGGTGGCGATGGATTCTGAAAATGTAGCTCCTTAATCATACACTGATCCCTCACAAACTTGCGCAGTTGCTCAAATGTCGGTATGTCAGTGGCACGTGCACTGGAACGTTCGAAAACTGTTCGCAAATTGTGCGGTAAGCAACGGAAGGCACACTGAAAAATTAGGAAATCGTGGGGGTCAGGTACTTTAAGATTTTTATATGCCTTGTAACTAGTGTCAAACACCGCCAAAAACGACTGCATATCGGAAACAGACTCTTGAGTAAATGGCTTAAATTCCAACATTTTAGTGACGTAGTGTGTAGCCAACAACCTTTTGTTTCCGTACCGCTCTTCAATGAGATCGTAAGATAATTTGTAATTATCGTCGGATATTTCCATGTCCTCGATGAGACTCAAAGGGGGCCCGGAAACCAAAGCTCGAAGGTAAGTAAGTTTGACTGTGTTAGTGTAAGGTCCGTTGTGAACTGCGGCGTTAAACAATGCGAACCAATTTGGAAACGACTTGATTTGACCATCCCAAATCGGTACGTTTAGTGTAGGAAGATGGACGTTGTTCTGAGGGTAGTAGGTGGCTCTATTGTTATTTTCGAAACGAGCCTTTAAATTGTTTTCAGTAGCGCGTATTTCATAATAAACACCATCAAACGCTAACAAGGGTTGATTACATTCCTGCTGTTGTTCGGCGGGTAAGTAAACGTTCAACTCCATGATGGCCTCGTTAAAGGCTACGAATCGGTCTCGTAGCTTTTCAATTTCGCTACATCTAGCCAAAAATTGAGATATTCCCATGGCTCCGGTTGTTTTGGCCGAATCTAAAGCTGCGGTGATTTGGGTAAACACAGCTTGACGTTTGGCAACTAACGCATCAATCCGGGAGTGGACATCGTCCCCATCCTCCGACACACTGGAAGGCATTTCGAGATTGACCTACTAACCTACCTCGTTGTGAGCAAAGGTATCCCCAATTATCGAAAGATAAATCGTTAATGATCAAAGGGCAAACGAGGGCCTACAAACTAGAACAAGAAAAAAATAGTTTCCGACCGACCGCAAATTTTATGCAAATTTCGTTGGAATCGTCAAGGGGAGATGCCGAAAAATGTCTTTCACCAAGAAAACGTCGATATGAGACGAAATTACCGGCGTCAATTCGTTCGTTAGTTGTGACTTTCAAACTAGCCACGTGTACCTACCGGTTTTCGTCTAAATCAACGTCCGTTTTCGACATTCAACGCAAACTCCACTTAATAGATCCGGGACGAACAGGACCAAAATGTCGCGTATGACATAGGCTTTAGAGGCTGATATGCCACCGCTCAAAATTTACCAAGTGGACTGTATACAAAATTTAGGTGAACGCAACGTGTGGCTACACTTACTTGGGATCGACGAATCCTTACTTTCCCGGCGCCGGGATGAAGACGATGGGAAGCTGCTAACGACGGTCACAAATGCGGCCACCACTACGTTACACCGTACAAACGGGAATTTACTGAATTTAAATTTGTGAGGAGACAAAATAGCTGCCGGTCGGGTTTCGTTACGTTAAGTGCGAGAGTTTGAACTGAAGGCGTTAGATAAGAATGTTTATATTTTTTGAACTTTGATTAATAAACTCCGCAAGGCGGAAACATACTACTTAATTGATAGAAAGAGGGAAGCGTTACTTTTTCACCAGAATTTTTGGTTCTGTTGGATGCTTTTGAAAGTAGAGTTTTTCAAAGAAGCTAAAGTACCTACCTACGTCATTTATTACCTACTACAAAACGAAGTGTCATTCGTTCCGTAGGCCTTGGCCAATGAAGCAAAAAATTTGAAAATTTCTAAGCTTTCTACACATACCAACTGGATGATGAAAAATTTTAACTGGCTCCCACATTCACTACTTTGAAAGGATAAATTAATCTTTTGTTATTTATAACAGAAACAATAGACGTTAAAAAAAGAGTAAAATTTGCACATACGTTAAAAGCGCGGCCTTCCGCAAGCCCGAAACTTTTTCCCTCAAGGTAACAAATGAATTGTTCTGCTAACTTCATTAGGTAGGCTACTGTCCTGCGGCGTCGCGACGCCAACAACTGCGGTGTTGTTTCAAACTCACGCGATTCCATTTCATTTACCTAACGAGTGAGTTTGCTCGAACGTGAATCGTTTTTGGATTATTATTCGTGGAATAATACACCTATGTTATCCCGTCGGAGGTCGAAAATTCTGATCTGCCTCACAATTTTACATACCTATCTGTTTCAAGATGTCTAGATGCCAAAAACGAAATGTCCGTCCCCCGTCCGAGCCGTTTTAGGCAGGAGATTTTTTTTTTTTACCTAAAATTTTGACAAAATACTCGGTTTACCATCTAGTTGTGCCCGCAAGGTTTTCAGCCCGATCGATCCACCTCTTGGGGCGCTTTGGGGCTAAAATAAGGGAGGGTTTTTTTAAGGTTTCGGCTATAGGGTCGAGTTAGGTGTCGTTTTCGAAGTATTTTTGGACGTAGAATCCATTTTTGGCGGTCCCAGAACGATCTGATTTCACCGTGATCCTCATCTATGGCGCTTTTATGGGGCTACAAATGGGATTTTTGAAGGATCCCAGGAGGTCAAACAAGGTGTCGTTTTCTGATTAACTTTGGACGTAAAATCCGTTGTTTTTGTTTTGAGGTCCCACTACTGTCCAAACATCGTACAGACGAAAACATTTTTATTTTTTTATTATCTCAAAAATATTTTCTTAATGACACAGAATTAATTTTTGCTCAATTAATCTATATCAAAGAATAATAAACCCATTAAATGGGTTTATTACATATTACATATTACATATTACAAATTTTGTAAGATGTAATATTACATTAAATGGGTTTATTAAATATTACATATTACATATTACAAATTTTGTAATATGTAATATGTAAAAAATATGAAAAAAAACACACAAAGTTCCGGTTTGGTTGAGAGGGAAGATATGCGAGGGACATCCATTAATATACATCACCTGTTGACGATGCACTTGCAAAACAAATTTATTTTCACGGACTTGCATCAAAAGCCCGTTTGATGACACCCGATGATTACCGCGAGGACGAGGTGTCCCTTTTATGGATACAGGCGCCTCCATAACGAATAAATAATGATCCTGTATCTACTAATTAATTCCGAGCCCCCATCTAAAGGTCGCCGACAAAAAAGGTTCGAGTGGGCGGGTCTCAGTCATAATATTATGGGCTAACGTCTACTTTATCGGAGAATTGAATCACAAGGAATCGGAAAATGAATTGAATAATTCAATTCATTTTTTAGATTCCTCAAACCAGTCTTGTTGTAGATACCTACCTAATTGATTTTTTTTTTTTTTTTTTTTTTTTTACTTCTTCCATAATATTTTGTTGTGCCTTGAAAGTTGAATTAATTTCGTCAGATTCCGCCGGTTTGGACTTCTCGTAAAGGGAAAAAATATTTCTCTTCAACTCTTCTCTGGAAATTTAATAATGTAAAGGGAGGAGAAAAAATGCAAATTGAACAAGTCCTTCATGCTCCGTTCCCCGTCTCACTCTTCAAGTCGTGATACTCGTGGAAGGGGGTAAATCAATTTTGGCTTAATCGAAACCGGCTATCATTTTCACAGCTACCTTCCACCACAGCTTCAATCAACGGCGTTGGACGTCGAAATTAGAATCACTTGACGGGCTTCTCGCCTGGGACATATTTTCGTGTTTCTGTAAGACTGTTTCAGTGAAACGCATTTTTTTCTCAGTGAAACCTCAAGTGCTGAAAAAATCTGTTGCTGGAACGAAATTTGTATTCAGCGCTGGAGGTGTTGTTGAAATTGAGCATCATGGGGAGTGGAATTAATTTCTCGGATTTAATCATCCTAGTGGAAAATGGGATTCCTTGCTATCAAACCCCTTCAAGGACGACCTTTCATTGCCACAAAGTGCTGTTGTTTGCTCCTTTGAATGACCCCAACCAAATAGTATCGGCTGGGAGAGTGTTTACTGGAACATCGACAAACAACCCTGTTTTATCCCGACGACAAAAGATCCTTTTTTTCATGTTGGACATGAAACGTAATTCCCGTGCCGAAAAGCGTCCCAAGGGTATTCCCTAATGACCACCTGGTATCGCTATCAAGTTTCACACTCGTTTCTACTGAGTCCTGCACCTTGAACGTTTCCATTTAAAAAGAAACGCGGACGAAATTTTCGTCGAAAACGCGCCAAAAAACAAGTCGAGCGAATTGGTAGGGTGAAGGATTTAAAATGACGTCAACGGCTCTACCTTCCGGCTCTTTTGTCATATTATACCTACCGTCCTAAGCCTCAGCTCCGTAATCATTTCCCGAAACGAAGTTCGTACGTGCTCCTTTGTTTAATTAAATTTTCTGTTTTTCGTGAGAGGGAGGATTCTAGAATATTTCGAGGGCTTATGAAAATAACTCATTTGTTTTGTAGGATGTACGGGCCGAGGACCCCACGAAAGAGACCACTTTTTGAGGGATTTCCGTTTTTATTGTAATGAACACTACGTTTTACCTTCAGTTCACGATTTTAAAAATAGGAGTGGTGACGGCAACTCGATTGTAAATTTTCATACCGCTTTCGAAAAGCAGTAAGGACGGGTCAGCAATCCAAAACAGTCATAATATGACTGATATTGTCTGGTCGGTGTAGACAAATTGGTGCAAAATTTGCATTTAATTTTAATTGCATTTGCAATTTGATGTATACCTGTGAAATGTTAGGACAGATAAGGGACCCTCAAAAATGGATTCCACGTTCAAAATTAGGTAGTCAGATTTGATTCCCCACTTGATCTCCGGTCCTATGTCCTTCAAAAGCCTCATCTGTGTACCCCTACAGTGGTTAGATGGTTTCAAGACCATCATAAATAGATTCGACGCCATAAATAGATTCTAAAATACTTCGAAAACGACACCCCACTCGACCTCCTGGCCATAGCTCTTCAAAAACCCTATTGGGGCCCCTATTCGTCTTATAGCAAACGCATGTAAACGGTTCAAATATTTTTGTAAATAGTTTAAATGGATTTGCAAACGGTTGAATTATTTTTGTAAAGGGTTTTAATTATTTTTTAAAGAGTTGAAATACATTTGAAAATGCTATATTATGTTATAGGTATTCCATTCTTTATTATATCGATGTATATACGATATACCAATTGTAAAGGATATCGATATACTCCGGTCAATAGAGGCTGAAAAGAGGGGTTCACCTTACATAATGTGTAGCATCTTTTTTTAAACATTTTTTCATGATGTTGAGGCCCATAAGGTACCTAGTTATGAATCCACGTTTTCGTCATGCCCTCCTCATTGCTTAATCCGCCATTTTGAAAAAAAATCGGCACTTTTTCAGTTTTTATCTTCTAGCTCCATCCCAGTGCATTTTTGGGGGATTTAAGAATCTATAAAAATGTAGTCAACATTTCCATCAAATTTGATGTGGAAAGTTTTTTGTTGGACCAAGCGTTTGCTTCGAAATCCAAAGAAGGAACATCACAGAGAAGATATTGCCCGCAGTCATCATGGTTTCCTTCACGATCGTTTCTACATCGTGAATGCTGATTCGACAGACTCCTGCTGCATTACAGCACAGCTGCTGTATAGGTCTATAGACTTTACGATTAGGTACCTCTTTGGGACGTGTTTGTGACTTTTCAGTGCTCCCCGCGTTTTGCGGGATCCCCTCCGCATTTTCGCTTAATCAATCATCATATATGTAGAACCTCATCAATTTAGATACTTACAGTTAACGTCGTGGAACAAAAGACCCTATGAATATTTCATGCGATTTATTTGATTATCTCATTTTCAATTCCGACCCGAACCGGCATAAATATGAAAATGATTACGGGCCTCGTAGAAGTGTTGTATTATACACCGTATTATTCTTCGAAGGGCTTCGTGGTGTTTTGATGGCCCACCCACCACTGGAAGACAATCAAACAAAAGGGGAACACTGAAGAGCGGATGTAACGTAACGGCGTGGGATCTCCCCAACCCGCTGACCAGTTCAAGGAAAACAGCACCTCCAAAATCGCGTATTTCACCAAAAGTAACTTATCATGCCAACATGACTAGGTTTGTTGTGGGTAATGTTAACAACAATCGACTGAAACAAGCGCAGTTGAGATAACTGCTGATTCAGGTCGCTCGGTCGGCGAACATCCGCCGTCGCTGGCTGTTCCAGGTCGATTTGTGGGTTGACAGCAGTTCAACTGCTGTCGAACTTGATAACCCTACTCAGTTGAAACCCCTCTCATAAACCTTCTAACTTTATTTTGATGCTCGGCGTGTCAAGTTGTCCGCTCATCTCCTCCAGATGCTGATCTATTGTGCAAATTTTGTAGCCAAACGAAACCCCCGGGGTTTTATGGCCATAGATCCTCCCATATATGGTTCTGGGACCCCCCCAAAATGGATTCTACGACCGAAAATACTTCTAAAATGACACCATAATACGGTATGGTTCATATTATGAAATTTACTGTGAAGTAACGCTACAACAGTTTGTTGATGTTCCAGGTCTGCCGGTGCGCTATTGGACGGAACTCTACAGCAATTCAGAAGGCTTTGGGACATCTGTCAACCTACTTTTACTTCATTCGATTTGATCCCCCCCTCCCCCCACCATTGAATCCGCGCAATCACATTCAAGACAAACTGTGCTTCTACAAACTTTTTTGCAATACCTCGAGGGACTACGCTAAGCTCCCATTATGTATGTAAGCGGTAGTTTCCCATTTCGAGCACGTTCCATCTAAAAAGAAAGAAGGCGCAAAAAATATACATTACCCGCCAAAAGAGAGGAGAGAAAAAAAAGGGAAGTTCTATCGCCTCTGAGATGTTTATAAGTTTTTCTCGAGACTTTTTATAAGCTCGGGAGGTATAAATTCCTGTTTATTGCCAGTAACTTTGGGGAAGCTGCTTTTAATCCTTTCAAGGGGGAGGAAATGTGTCAACCGTCAAGTCGCCCTGTTGTTTACAGTTTAATGGCTTTCAAGTGTTGTAAAACCCGGCGTCTGATCGGAATAGGCTTCAAGGGATGAGGGGTTAATAATTTGAGGCAGGGCGCTAATTTGAGAGAATAGCGGCTCCTCGTCAGCGGGGTTTTTAGGCTTTTTTCGGGTTTTTAGGCTTCTGATCAGTTCACTAGGGACTTTGGAGGAAGAGGGGTTTTTGACTTCTTTTTTTCTCCGCTTTTTTGCGAAAGCACTGAAAAGGTTTAATCCCTGTTCATAAATCCGCTATTGATTACCACCAATTTCTTGTATTTTCTAGCTGTGCAAACGATTATTCGAACGATTATCAAGCTCATTCGGCGTTCAAACCCATCATTAACTCGACTTCCTCACAAGAAGGTTTAGTTTGAGCTGGTTAGTAAAGAACCAGTTTTGCCACCAATTTCGCTTGGAGTACCTAAACTACGTTTCACAACCGTCATTTTGGGAGAGAAAACATTGAGATGGCAGTCTCATTTGGTCGTTCACACCGTAAATTAAGCAAAACCCGTAAAAACATGTTTTGTCAAAATTTTTGATCCTATAATTAGCCGCTGCCATCTCAATTTTCCCCGTTACACAAACAGTAGTTTATCGGTGAAAAAACCTCACTCATTGTGACGACCTGAAATACTGAGGTGAATTTTTTTTTTTTTTTTTTTTTTTGGCGAGAGAGAATATAGCCTCGTAAAAACGCCCCCCGGCCAAAAACAGCGCATCACATTCCAAACCTGAAGGCGAATGAAGTTCTGTTTTTACGGCGTGTCATGTATACCGATATACGAGGAGGGAATCCCGCTGAAATGATCTTTTCAGAAAAGTGGAAAATGAGGCGAAATCAAAGTGGTGACGTGGTTGGCAAGCCTGACTGAGGTACACGCTTATCATTAACCGTCAACAGGTGAAAATGGGGTGTCACTTGCAGAGTTAATTTCACCTGGGATGTCTTCCAATCCGGCGTCGTGTTTCACCCAGTAAAATTAATGGATCAACTCCCAGTGTTTCCCCATAGGCGGAGAATCTGGTTTGAAGTCCCTCGCAGGTTTAAGTAGATAATGAATAATTGATGACGCTTATCATCCAGTTAATTGCTTGTCGAGAGGTTTCAACCGGGCCGGCGGCCCACAAACGTTGAATCCTCTTCGCGTATCATCCCACTTTTGATACCGCCCCGATACGGCGTTCCCACTTCTGACGGGCTCAACCGTAAATTTTCCCGGTTGTAGGGGAGGTTCCCAGGCGTTAATTAACTCGGGAACAGATGGCTCTGACGGGCCTTTGCTACGAGCCAGATGGCCTCTTCTATGATAGCCGGTGTTGTCTTGGAATCCGGATTATGAAGAGCTACTGTGCCGTGTCCAGACTGACGTTGTAAATGGGGGCATTTAATTGATGAAGTGCGACACGAAATTCTATTCACAAAAATCAACAGGTAGGCACCTACTATGCATGCGGCAAAAAGACCTCGCTGTGCTCGACCACCAGCAGCATGGCCCACAATAGTCCGAAAGAGCAAAAAACGGAAATAAATAATTTATTGTTACTCCTCCACACTACCGGTACTGATTTAAAATTTGAAAAAAAAAAAAATCACAATTAAGACGCAAAAAACACTAAGTGTTGCAAGTCTTGTAATTGTTCAATATACTTACACAATTTCTAGAAAATAAGTACCTTAGGTACCTAGTCAAAACATGGGGAAGTTGGGCGGTTTGATTTTGAGCCAAAGACCTCAAAACGCAATGACTTTGGGCCAACCCCTGGGACCTAAAGTAATGGCATTAGGCCAACTGGAAGCACCCAGAGTAATGGGTTTGGGCGCAAAAAATTGGCACGGAATGGGGATTGTGTTTAAGCCAATTCGTCAATATTTATCAAGTCAATCATTCATTAGGTTGTCTTATTAAATGATCTTACGAAATAAACCTAAAACTAATTGATCCATCCGCCATTGTGCGGCATTCCGTAATTTTAAATTGTCAAATGCAACCGTGACTCCGCGAGTGTGAGGCTCTGGAGCGCAAAAGGTAACTTGCTCTGGGATCAATGGACTAGGAAGAGATACTGGCCCAACAGGGTTACTAAGTTACTAAGTGAGTGGTGGTTACCTACCTACTGCCTGGCGGAAGAGGCATAGCTCTGGTACAGTGATCATCATCCTGAGGGAGAGCCCTCCTTAACAAACGCACGTTGAGGCACGTTTTACCGAAACATTGACTTTTTCGAAAAGATCCCTTCCCGGCCACAAGGTGACTTGCGGGGTCGTCTAAGTGCAAATCTAGGGTGACGCCCAAAACCGCACAAGAGGCCGTGTTTAAGACGAAGCTGCCAACGGCAACCTCGTCCCATGAAAATACATATGATCCAAACATTAGGGTCAGTTGAAAAGGGTAATTCAACCGAGACGTCGACAAGTGTGTCATTTTGGTTTGAAACCGCAGCGGCCTGTAGGCGGGATAACATTAGGGCGTTGCCTGCTGCGGTTTAATACGTTTCTGACTTTCGTGGGGGGGGGGGGGGGGGTCAAGATCTAACCATGACGAGATCCTCGAAATCCCAATGCCAGGAGTTTTCCTCGTAGTATACGCCGACGTCCTAATTGCGATCATTACAGACTGCAGCTACTAGCTGAACCAAGGAATCCTCCAAGGATGGATGAAAGCCCTTCTCGCTTGTTACTGTTCCAATCAACAAATCGACCTGCAGACTGAACAGTGCAAGTCAGTGGTAACTAGCGGGTCTCATTTGTTATTACAAGCGCCAGGGTCTCGAGTTTACCTCAGCAAGTATGGGAAAGGGTGTTGTGGATCTCAGTTCACCGCGAATCAGCAATATGAGGTGGGTTGTTCGGGAACATTCACGATCTCAACCCCATGACAATGTGCCTCATCCTGGGGTTGTTTTACGCTCCGTGCTTTCCTACTGCTGTTCATCAATGCACCATTGATGCTACCAATGATGAACTGACTGCAAATTGTCTTTGACCACATTGGGTTTTACTCTCACTGGTGCTATTTGTGGCCTCTCATTTCACCTAAGACCAAATTCATTCCAAATCGAAATTGTGGTTGGTTCCACAAATAAATGAGGCGGAGGATTCCAAAACTGTCTACATTCATTTTCGGCCAAATCTGGCAGTGGATTCTGAAGCATTTTCCCGCGCTCCATCGAAAAATGACTTCAGAATCAAGCAAAACTGTCTCCTTTCCACTGGTTTTGACTCCCAATTTTTAGGGTTCGTTCCAAAACTCGAGTTTTGCTTCGAATAGCTCATGAAAGTAGAGAGTACCTACCTACAAAGAAAGAAGAATGTACACCGTTTTTACACGAACTGTCGAATGGAGCCTCAATTTACTGGCTCCCTTCTTAATTGAATTAGTTCAAAATTGTGGCACTCATTTAGTGATGCCAAATGAGTCAAATGCGAAAGAAATCGCGTCTCCCAGGTTATTGGTTGAGTTGAGGCATGTTTTTCGTGTTTCCTGAAAAATTGCTAAAGCGGACATAGACAGTTTTGGAATCCACCGCCTCAAATTATCATGTTCGCATTTTAAGGTGAACTAACTTAGTTAGTTAGTTAGTTATTTACGTACTTAGAAGGTGAACTTACGTATTTTGAAGGTGAACTAACTTAGTTAGTTAGTTAGTTATTTACGTACTTAGTTAGTTATTGGAAAGAAACTACATGGTAATGTGTATATTACGTATATTATACATTATACAATACAATGTATTGTATAAATATATATAAAACATGTCATATTTATATATATTATATGATAAACCATGTATATAATATTATACACTCGGGCTCGTTTCGAAATTCGAAGAAGTATCAGTTCTTGAAAAAATCTATACGGTTTCAGTGAAATAGAAGATAATTTTCTTGAAATACCTCAATAAATAAATTCGCATTCTCGAAAAAATCGATATGATTTTCTCATTCTACGATGACTCATTTCAATATTCGAAAAAGTATCGATTGTTGAAATAATCTGTACTTTTACAAACAAAAAAATCGATACGATTCTTTCCAAAAAGATCGATACGATTTAAATTGAATCTTTTTGAAGGATCTGACATCCCTGTTACCCCAAAACTTTCCTCTATTTAACTTTTTCCATCGTTATTTATCCGGACTATTCCGTGCATGAACCCTACAACCCTTCTGGGCATGTTCGATAAATAGAAAAATGAAAATAAATCCGTCAGGTATTAATGAAGATATTTAAACAATACCTTAGAATAGATTAGATTAATACCAAAGAGGGTACGGAAGCGGATTCCTGAAGAGCACCCTACATCCCACACCCAGGCCTGCAGACCCATTGTGCTGCCTCTCGGAGTTACTATGGTAGGAGTTCTGTGCCCTTCAAAAGGTTCAATAGTCCTCCTACCAGGTCCGGTTGGGCCAGTATCTCTCCCGGTCCACTGATCCCAGAGCCAGATAACTCCTGCGTTCCAGGGCCTCACACAATTTCAATTTTTCCACTGAACTAAAAATGGAGACTTGTGAGTGAAAATTTGTTATTGGCGCTCGGAGCGGCGAACCGCAAAAGACCTTTTTGCCGAGTTGAACAAGGCGGATTTCACTTCGGTGCCACGTCAACGGGCCGCGGAACGAATTAAGACGGATTATTGTGCTTTTCATTCCGGGAGGGCCTCCCAGAAAACGGGATTTGAACGAGACAAAGGCCCTCCCCTCAACAATCCCCCAGAACAAAACGAATTAACGTATAATGAGGCTTCGCCGGCATAATTGTTACAGCCGCAGGCAAAATTGATGGAAGGGGAAGAATTGAGTGGTTTGATGAAGTTCTAATTAGAGAACTAAATCCCAACTTAATTTATTCTTTTTTTTTTAGCTGTTCTCACCAATTTCGTTATCAAGTTATTTTACGAAAATTCATGTATTTTATTCGTACTTAGTTTTATTTTATTTCACTCCAAAAAGTGTAGACCTTAACCCACAATTTTTTTTTCGTGGCTATGATCAGGAACATGATGTTATAAGCGCATTTATTATAAACAACCATCAGCTATAAAATGAAATGTGTTCGTATAAAATACTCACCGTAGCAGTTTCCATTTTTGGTGATTAGGTACCTAATTTTTGCGCAGATTTTTTAAATTTTGCATTTCAAAAGTTGTTTGAAAATGGTTCTATCGAGACATCTTTTTCTTTTGGCCGCTCCATTTTTTGTTGGTTTTTTTTTTTTTTTTTTTTACCAGAATTCGATCTCAAAATGGGTTCATACCATTTTGGGAATACGCGTAACGCGGGAACCGGGGGAGATCGCGAGGGTCGGGATGTTGTTGGGTACGCGGATCGAGCCCGACTGGGGATGGATGCCGGCGGTAACTTGGAAGAGCGTCGAGGGCGGGGGATGATGAGGGCGGACCGTCAAAGGCGGTACAGATGGTGGTATTGGACGGGGTAAGTGTGTTTGTGCTCTTTTATGTTTAAAGCTAGGCAGGGTAGATTAATATGAGGGAAGATACGAGTATTACCTGTAGCTCGAATTGTAGCTAAGTAATCGCCCTTCATCTGTCGAGCAAACACGCCGAATGTGACACTCGTCGATGGTAGACCAACATCAGGTAGAAGACGTTTTCCCATTTCACCTCTGACTGGCAAGGTGGATTTAGGGCTTAACATCCCCCCCCCCCCCCCCCCAATCCATTTCTGTTTCTGGAGGCCAAAATGCCCAGGAACCGTACCAGACATTACCTACTCAGGGATGCGTCGAAGCAGCTACGCTTCCCATTATAATATTGAAAAGAATTCGCTAAATGAAAATCACTCCGTTCAAATTCGAAACCAAGAAGATATATTTTTCTTGATACAACCAGGGATCCCATAATATGGCGGTCCCATAATATAATATGATTTCATAATATTATTATGATGGTTAACTAAAGGAGATCCAACCACTATCCCCCAACTCGAGTTGATCCCCCAAGGAGCCCTGCCTTTCTGCGCCCAACGGCTGAAACAACTGTTTTTTCTGAGTTTCACGCTTTTCAAAAAGCAAAATTTGCTTTGATCAATTTGCAGCCATACTAATGTTCGTTCTCCGTGCTTCAATCTTCGCATAGGTATTTATTAAATAAATAGTAAATAAATTTTATAGTTTAAACATGTTCCAAGTCATATGGAGGATGCTCCTTTTTATTCTAGGGCACTTCTAGCGGTCGGAAAAATCTGAAATTGGCCTTAAAAAATTCTGCTCGGCAAGTAAATTACGAGAAAAGTCTGAAACCACCAAAAAGTTGCTCGATGTGGCGTATCTACGCTCCAAAAGTGGAGAAAATACCATAAATTAGTTTTGGCGAGAAGATGATCTGAAACCTCCAAAAAGTGGCGTAGGTATCAGTTGCTCCAAAAGTGGCCATAAAAGGGCTGAAGCAGTTGACAAGGTAATATTTGCACGGTACCTACATAAATGCATTTTATGACAGATGAAAAACGTTTTTTTCAAATATTAGAAAATTTGGAGGAGCTGTGACGTTTTTTCTCCCTCCTGAAAAATTTGAAAATCTTGACTTGAGTGGTTTTGCCACTCACCGAAGAGTTACTCTTACAATTCGAATTGTCTCAAGAGTCTAGAATGTCGGCCTTTATCTCCTTACCTACCTACTTGCCTGAGCTGCACCACTAATGTTGTCTTTCTTTCATCTTGTGAACCCATCTTTCCTTCCAGACGCAGATAAGATGATTGGGCATGAGAAAAATTGAAGTCATGGGATTGACTCTCGTCACGTACTCTCGGCCGTAAATTGCTAATGTGCTATCACACACAATTCACGTGGAATGCCCCATTTACACGTTCTAAGCGTATTTTTAAAATCCGCAGGGTAATCCTTTCTTAGCTCAGCGTTTGCCTGATGTCGTGCCCGCAAATCTCTGCAAGTATACAGTGTGGGGCTAAAAAGGGGCCACAGAAGGGGTTTTAAAAGGTGTTCGGCCATTCAGTCGAGTGGGGTGTCGTTTTCGAAGTATTTTTGGGCGTAAACTCCATTTTTTTAGGGATCCGAAACCCATCCGAGCTCATCGCGGAGATCAGTCAGTGGGACTTCTTTTTGGCTACAAATGTTGCCTAAAATGTTAAGATGTAATTTGCTCCCGCGTAAGAGGAAGATTATGGAAATGGAGTACCTCACGCTGTCCATATTGAAAACGCAAACGAAAGATGAATGCGAGGTTGAATTGGGGGAAAGAAATGGAATGTTTCTGGATCAGTAAGCCCGTCGATTGCCGACGATGAGAATATAGATTGGAAGCACAAAGACATTTTGTGGCCTGAACGTGCAGGCGATGATTCTGAAGAACGATCACTTGTGATCTTACTGATACATGAAGGAAGGAGTTGGTTCAAGTGCCTAAGCAAAATATTTTCAGGAATCAAAAAAAAATGTTTACAGTACCTACCTATCTGAACCAAGCGCATTTTACACAAGGTTACTTGTGACAAAATTAAGGTACTTATTTCTTACCTAGCCGCAGGGTGAATTCGTATAACAAATCAATACATCTTCGAAAACCTCCTCTTCAAGATTATTTTCTTTTCCTTTCAGAAAAATGTACAGCATCTCCTTCGCTGGCCAGTCAACTCTGCACATGTGCCAACTGTTTTGTCGTCGTGTTTTATCGTTCGTACGCCAAAGATGGTCAAAAGATAAACAAGAGATAGAAGTGAACGCTGAAGTCAGGGGTCCACTGCGGCCTGATGACGGGTTGGGGCACCTGCTGCACTCGGGGCTTGCAGCCCGAAAAAGGATAAGTACTTACCAAAATTAATTCTGTGTTAAAAAGAAAGTATTTTTGAAAAAATAAAATCAATTTTTTTCTGTACAATGTTTGGGCAGATGTGGGGCCTCAAAAATGGATTATGTGTCCACAATTTTCGGAAAACGACACCATATTTGTGCTCCTGGGATCCTTCAAAAATCTCATTTGTAGCTCCATGAAATGAAAGCCCCATCTACAGTGAAATCGGATCGTTCTGGGAACCTCAAAAATGGATTCTACGTCCAAAAGTTCTTCGAAAACGACACCTAACTCAACCCCATAGCCGAAAACCTTCAAAACCCCTCCCGTAGCCCCATTTTAGCCTCATAGAGCCCCACGGGTTACGGCGATCTGGTTGAAAACCTTGCGGGCACAACTAAATGGTAAACCGAGTATTTTGTGAAAATTTCAGATTAAAAAAAAAAAAAAAAAAAAAAGCCATCAATTGAATTGAATGAAAGAGCGCAACCTTTCTGTTACTACGAAACCAAACCCGTAACTAAGAATTCGTAACTTGACACACTAGGTATCTAACGACCAAACTATGTCGTCGGGAACGGACGAATCGTCGACGACGGAGTTGATTTTGATAGCCTATAACCACCCCCAGAACTCGCTGATCACAATGAGACCACTCTCATGAAAATCTGTTCAGCCGTTCGGACGTGATGCTGTGATACACACACAAAAACAAACATGTCGAAGAGATGAGCGCACCTTTCCATTTTTTGAGGGAAATTTTGCGCTAAAAATCCTACTTACTGCCCAAAACGGCCCGGGCGGACATTTCGTTTTTGAAATCCAGACCTCTTGAAACGGATAATGTCAAATTTTGAGGCGCATATTCCTCGAATAATAATCCAAAAACGACCGGTCTCGTCTCTGGTAATTGGGGTGGCGGAGGAGTACCTAGTGTGAGGTAGCCAGGATTGACGGTCTTGTTTTGTCAAGATTTGCTTTTGTCAACCCGGCGCACACCGTAAAATTTGGCAGCTAAATTGTTTTACGTTGTGACCGGGAGGATCTTTTATGTGCTGCCGATCCTCCTTTTACCCCGTCCCCAGGTCTCCAAATCCCTTGATGGAATCAGGTCAACAAGAAAACAATATTCCAATATAACTTATATATTGCTTGTCGAATTGACCCTTAATTGTTGACCTAATCTCTCCACCAAATTTATGAATTTGCCCTAACCGCCCGCACGCGAACGCGAGGCCCCCGGAGGCAAATTCGGGTTTTCCAAAAGTGTAAACTAATGGTTGGATCTGACCTGAGTGAATGACGTGGGTGGCCACCGATGATCCTCGGCTAGGAGACCATCGGGACAGACGATTCTTCCATCATGAGCGGCTTCTAGGCGACTGACCTCGAGTTCCGTTTCTGTGTCTCCCTCCTGCCTTAGCTCCAACTGCTGAATCAGCGTCTCCCGCCGTTTTTGATTTAACGTGTGAAGTGGATTTTCAGTTGGTTTAAAAACCACTTCTAACACTAGGTACCTGAAATCACAACCGTAGGGCCCTGCTCGTCCCCAACCTCCAGACATCCAGATCGAGGTAGCTAAGCATATCTGTGGAGACGGACGAGATCATAGTTCACTATTTTTACAGAGACGTGAACCTATCGATATATTGTAAATCGTCTACCTTCCAGTAAAATTGACCAAGTACGTATTTTCGCTAATAAGTCAAGTTCTGTAGGTACAAATGAGGATTTGAACTTATTTTCCGATGAAACAGGGTCTTACCTATCCACAACCTATCATAAATTTCATTGAGTTCAAAATGACGACATGGGAGACATTTTTCGGCAAGATGTCGAAAGCGAAAACTTTGATCGGCCATAGTGAAAAATCAGCAGAATGCAAGATAGTCAATTTTACTTCTGAGGGAACGAAATATTAAGTGACACGGGGACGAGACGAGTTCAAGGATTAACTCCTTTCCCACCACCCGGAGACGAGACGTGCCCCGTCCCTCAGAAAACCGGGAGCTTGGGGACGAGACAGGAATTTCACGATGAACGGTTGGTAATGATCAGAATTAAGGCCAAAGATACAACTCACCGGATAAAAGCCCAACAGAATTGGAAATCACGTCTACAACTGCAGGGCAAAATAAAATTAAGTCCGCAAATGGTCATTTAGCGATATATTTTTTAAAAAACTACAGAAACAGATTGAAATGGCCAAAATTGCCTCGTAAATTACAAAACTTGAAGGAATCGGCAGGAGTTCAACTGTGAACTAGCAACGCTAAAACTGAACGGTGTTGTCCAGCTGGTTGACACTGAACACCGAATTGGAAAGATGGAATTTATTTCAATATTCATTACAAAATTTCAATAATTACACTTGACAGGGGAGGGAAAAAAATGCGGACACTTCGCGATGTTCATTCGACTTTACCAAGTTTTTGAACGGTCCCTTTGTTGTTGAGCGGGTTGAAGAAGAACATGTTGTTGTGGGGTTCGTCTTTGTGGGAGACGGCTTTGATGATTTCCTGGGACAAGACGGCACCGACGATGGCGCAAACGGGACCAAGTTCGGGGCCGACGACCGATCTGGAAAAAAAGAAGAAAAACGCTGCAAATTTTACACAAGGGTTTATTATTCTTTGATATACGTTACTTGTGCAGAAATTTAATTCTGTCAATGAAAAAATTTAAAAAAATTTTTTTTTTTGGATTTTCATCTAAAAAAATTTTTTTTTTTTGGATTTTTTTGTTCAAAAATGTGTTTTTTTCAAAAATTCCGTATTTTTTACTCGAAAAATATTTAACATCCTGGGATCCTTGAAAAATCCCATTTTTAGCCCCACGAATGCCCTAAACATCGCCCCAGTGAAATCGGATCGTTCCGGGACCCCAAAAAATGGATTCTACGTCCAAAAATACTTCGAAAACGACACCTAACTCGATCCCATAGCTAAAAGCCTTCAAAAAACCCCTCCCGTAGCCCCATTATAGCCCCATAGCGCCCCACGGGTTTGGGCGATCGGACTGAAAACCTTGCGGGCACAACTAGATGTTAAACCAAGTATTTTGTCGAAATTTCAGATTTTTAAAAAAATTCCTACTGCCCAAAACGGCCTGGACGGCGTACGGCGTACGGCGGACGGACATTTCGGATTTAGAATGTAGACCACTTGAAACGGATAATGTCAAATTTTGAGCCCGATCGGAGTCGTCGACCCCCGTCGCGAAAACATAGGTGTATTATTCCAAGAATAATAAACCAAAATGTGTTTTTCGAGGGTTTGAAGGTCTCGTATGGTGGATACAGTGAGTTTGACTTACTGGAGAAATTCGTCGGGGACCTTTTCCCTGGGGTGTTGGTGTTTGTCCAGCTCGGCGTCCCTCAGCCTCAGGAGGAGCTCGCGGTCTGCTTCGGAGTCAGTCGGGTTCCTCTCCTTTTCAGCCCTGAACTGGAAGAGCACTGGAAAAAAACGAAAACCGATTTTTATTATTAAACGCTTATTTTTTTACAAACGGCCCATTTCGTTATCGCACGTGGCCATAGCGAACTAACCTCGAAGCACGAAGAAAGATGGATCGAGGAGGCGGAGCTGGGAACTGTGTTTCTCGAACTCCTGGTTGATGGCTGATGAGAAAGCTGGAAACTTCCGTTCCTCCTTGATGGTTTCTTCTTTGACGACGCCTTTTTTGGGGATTGTCTTGACCGTTCTGAAATGAGCAGGGAATTATTTGAAAGTCAACATGAATGTTTTTAGCATGGAACATGCATTAGCTGTGACCTAACTGCCCGACAACGTTATGCGAGAGAGGAACGCGGGTGTGTCACGTTTATATGTTACGATGTATGTATACGAGGCCCCTCGTTTATATAAATAGGATACAGAATCATATACGATGAATTGGATCTCATCCAATATTAAAGGATATAGGATCCTACGTATGGGATAAAGGACATAGGATCCTGTATAATATTATAGTATATAGCATCCTACTTGTATGATGAAGGACATAGGATCCTATACAGTAAAAGCTCCATTAACTGGGGTCAAAAGGTACAAGCTTTCCACAGTTAATCGGAAAACCCAGATCTATATCACTAATTCGGGATGTGTCTCTTTGGATGTGTGTGTCACAAGCCTACTCCTCCTAGACGGTAAGTGAAAAAAATACACCGATTTTTTCTACCGTCTCGGCCTCTCTGTCCCCTCCGACTGGTAGAGGGGGATGAGATACTCTCAAAATGCGCGCCAACTTTCTTATTTTGAATGGGAACCCCTAATTTTTTCTCGAATTTGGATACCCGAGCCTATTTTACGTCCGATAAGCGAATTGAGCGCTAGTTTCGATGAGCGCAAATCTGCGCAACTATCTCTATCTTCATTGTTCACTGTCTGATTGAGCCGGCGTTTCCTCAGTGCCCCACACCATCATTTGACCTATTATTGAAATCCCCCCCCCCCCCCCCCTGTCCAGGAAAGTGGTCGGCCGAGTGAAGCGAGGCCCCCTGGTAAGAGTGCTAGTAATCAGGATATTAACAAACTGAACTAACGGAGTGAAAATGCATGCAGTTCATTACTATACAGGTTTTAAAATTGTAAAGGTACGAGTGGAAGAAGGTGTTATGTGGCATTTTCACCTAAGTTTGGATTTGTGCATAAATGAAGGCTTTGAAGCGCTATGCATCTAAGGTGGCAGCCTCGTTATGGACTAACTACTCTTTGGAATGGTACCGAATGGAAGAAGGTGACATGTCACATGATTCCTACATTTTGTCAATGGAAGATCGTGCTTTTAGTCGGAATCAGCTGTCTATAACGTAGCACCCTCTTGCAACATGCATGCAAAAAGACGGAGTAGGACAGCAAGATTTCTCCACAGTGCTGCGATTTCCGATGCCTCAGCATTGAATTGCTCCACATATTGAAGAGCAGTTTCAGAGCCTGAAACGCTTCGGCATAATATATTATGTTACAGGCTCTGGAACTTCATTTTCTGATGAACTCGAGTCTTTTCCATTGTATGGGCAACAAATCTGGTAACTTCATCATCATCCACGGTGAACTCATGATTGTCCCCCTCCGATCCAACTTTGAACAGTGTCACTCGTGACCTCATCCAGACCAGGTACCATACATTTATGTTGATGCATTTCATAAACTTAAACGGTTAATGGACATGAGGGTACGAATGGCGCCGAGAACCCCGGATAAGGGAGCGCCACTTTTCGGGGCGAAAAATATAGGATATAGGAGCGGCCTGGTTAATCGGACCTCGTAGGCTCCAAGCAAAAAGCATCCTGGGGTCCAGGGGCTTGCCCCCTAGCGAGACCAAAAGGCCTAGTTTTTTTATTTTTTATTTTTTTTTTTTACATTGGTTTTAATGATTCTAATAATCTCACTTGGTGTACGAATGGGTGTTGAGGTCGGTGAAAAAGTAGCCAAACGATCCAAAGACTTCGCCGGCGAAAAACTTGAGCCCGGATTTTCGGCAGAAGTCGTTGACTCGCTCAATGTCCGCTTGATCCAGGCCGGTGGCCACGACGACGTCCCACCTGAAAACGCCACGACAAATGTACAGATTATGTACTGTTGCAACTTTGGGAACACTGGGAGGGGTCGACTTACCGGGAGTTGGTGAAATAGTCTTCCTTGAGGTCGGCAACGGCGAAAGTTTCTGCGCTCACTTCGACATGGGGATTCAAATTTTGGGCCCTCTCGACGGACGCTTCGGCCCTCTGAAATTCAAATCCGGCTTATTTCCTGAAATGTTCACAATGCTCCTGCTGCACAAAACTTGTGCACAGTAAGTACTTAATGTTACTCACGTTTTGGCCGATTTTCTCCGGTGGGATCAAAAACTGGGAGAAGGCGAGTTCCTTGGTGGAAGCCTTGTCGTCGACCAGGGTGATAGACTTGATGCCAGAGAGGACGATGTTTTTGGCGATTTCGGCTCCAAGGCCGCCCAAACCGATGAGCAAAAGGCGGGCGCTTCTTAACCTGAAACGGAATGGGATGTTGGCTTTTAAGGTAGTTCGTACGGAGAAAGAAAATACGTCGATGAAATAGAGTTTTACATTTAATTTGTGAAATCAACCACCCAGTACACACTGCATGAGCATAATACAATCCAGCGTTGCAGAAACGGCAATCCTCGGTGACCAATCATACACCGGAGCGTGACCATAAAAATTTAATATATTTTTTCACTCGGAAAAAAATATTTGACCTCCTGGGATCCTTCAAAAATCCCATTTGTAGCCCCATGAAAGCCCTATAGATCCCCACAGTAAAATCAGATCGTTCCGGGAGCCCGAAAAATGGATTCTGCGTCCAAAAATACGTCGAAAACGACACCTAACTCAATCCCATAGGCAAAAGCCTTAAGAAAAACCTCCTGTAGCCCCATTTTAGCCCCATAGCGCCGCACGGGTTAGGGTGATCAGTCTGAAAACGTTGCGGGCACAACTAGACGGTAAACAAAGTATTTTGTCAAAATTTCAGATTAAAAAAAAAAATTCCTACTGCCCAAAACTGCTCGAACGGCGTACGGCGGACGGACATTTCGGTTTTGGAATCTAGACCTCTTGAAACGGATAATGTCAAATTTTGAGGCGACCTCGATCGCGATTACATAGGTGTATTATTCCAAGAATAATAAACCAAAACTGTAGGTCAAAAGCAAGGGAGCTCTTGACCTGGAGAATCTGAATAGACTCGCTTGCCTCAGACCAAGGGGGCCTTTTCCAGTGCAGCGTTCTCTAATTTGCCTCCCATTTGATATTTCGTTTAGTAGAAAGCTATACTTAATGAAAGAACCTTCAAAGGGCACTAACAGCCCCTGCGTGCAGAACCTTATACGACAAAATTTGACATTTAATGTAAGTTTTGTGCTAGCAGCGATTGATCACATGGAGACGAATTTACGACGAAATAATTATACGTCAGGTAAGTATGTAGTAGGTTCTACAGTTAGAACAAAGGACCGGTCAATGTCAAAATCCTACAACCAACCTCTTCTCTTCAACTCATCTTACAAACAACAACCAGTCCCGCGATCGGTATCGACTCCCAGCGACAAACGTCCAACAAGTTTCCCACTAACCTTTTTTGAGATTCGACGCCCCAAAGCCGGATCTGCCGATCGTACAGCTTCTCCTCGTCTGCCGTCAGTTGAGCCGAATTTTCGACCATTTTGGCTGTTCACGAAAGGTAGTTTACCAAAATATTCTTCCAACAGTACGAGGAAATCAAACGTATCAGAAATGTTCGGCGAAAATCAGGAGAGGACAAAGTTTGTCCGACAAACGCAATTTCCGCGTTGGCGTCACGGCAACATTCCACACGCCACACGCTAAAATCAACCACCATGTCCACATCGCAAAAAATATCGATATATCGAAATATCGAACAGTTAATCGTTTTACCTATGTACGTTATATCGTGAACGACAAACCGGTAGTTACCTATATCGGATGGTTTTCAAAAAATTAAACATTTCACTTCCATTAACACGATTTTTGTTATCTAGTAAATTAACGTTCATCACCCTTCGCGTAACCTATTATAGAATAATAATTTTTAATAATTAAATTTTTTTTTTTAACACGCGAAAATATTTATTGAGCATAATTAAAAAAGAAACGATAATAATTAAAAATTATTTGGATAAAATAATAAATTTGGAAAATTGTTAGAATAATAATTTTTTAGTAATTATTATTATTAACAAGGAGAATAATAATTATTATTCTCCTTCTGAAAACGTTCCAACGGTAAGAAACCAACCTGCCAGAAAAGAAAAAAACGCTTGTGGGCGGGATTCACCGAGGGGATCCAAAAAGTTGATTATGCGTCCAAAATTACTCGGGGAAAAAACACCTCATTTGACTTCCTGGCATCCTTCAAAGCCCCATAGGATCATCGGGGAAATCTAATGGATCTGGGACCCCAAAAAAATTGATTTTACGTAATAAATTCAAATTCAAAAAAATTGCACCTATTCAGCCCCACGATCGGCCTGAAAACCTTGCGGGCTCAACGGTTGTACTTTGTCAAAATTTCAGATTTAAAAAAAAAATCCTACTGCCGAAAACGGCTCGGACGGTGGACGAACGTTTCGTTTATGGAATTTACACTTTTTTAAACGTTTAATTACTTACCTCCGACACGAATAAGTTCAATACATGAGTTTAAAAGATTTAAAAAATATATACTTATCGACAATTTTCCGATATCGGCAGGAAATTATCGATAAATTGATAAATCGATTGCTACCACTATCTATCTCACACGCTAACGTTACTTAAAGTAACTTACTTTTCGTTGGGAGTTTTTACAAATTTGACAGGCCGTTCAGCTATGTATGAAATTTTTATTATTTGGTGGTGAAAATAGTCCTGAGTTATGGTTGACTTCGGAGAGTTCCGTCGGCTCATCTGAGCGTTTCGTTCACCCGCAGTGCCTTGTGTTGTGTGCCATGTACGTACCGAGTAGTGGTGGGCTCACCACAATTTTAAGGGCTTTCAGCGTTTGGTAGATCTCGAAATTCCATCTACGACAAACACATGCGTTGTCTGTAGCGTACCACAAACCGTATGTCAGTTGTGTAGATCGAGCATAACCCTGCACAGTGTTTTTTTTTTCACGTTCGACGCCTTCATCCTAATTAAAATGATGGAAGAGCCCGAAGAAGAGGCTCCGGTTATCCTGGACATCTCGTCGAGCACCGTCCGGTATCCGAGCCTCGAAGAGACCTCTTTCGACGAAAACGATCAAAAGCTGGTCAATCAATTTCTCGACGGCGAAATAAATTTCAACGATTACATCGAAAATTTGAACTTCAAATCGAAAGATGAGGCTCCCGAAGAGGCCGCAGAAGAGAAGGGGGAGACGAGCAAGAAGTTGGAGGTGAAGACGTCTAAAAACCGAGGAGGTTGCAGGTATGAAATGACATTGCGTGAAAAACGCTGCAAATTTTACACAAGGGTTTATTATTCTTCGATGTACGTTAATTGCTCAAAAATTAATTCTTTGTGGGTCAATTAATTGGTTCTTTGGTGTATCATTCCAAGAATAATAAACCAAAAGTGAGTTTGATATTTCCCACAAAAAAAATGTATTTGATGATTTTGGTGTTTTACAGGGGCATGAAATTACCTGCTGCTCTAAAAGGGTTGATGGGAGAGGCGAATTTGAGGTTTGCCCGAGGCGACAGGGAAACCGCCGTGAAGATATGTCTAGAGATCATCCGACAAGTCCCCACCGCCCCCGAGCCTTTCCAAACCCTGGCGGGGATCTACGACGAAATGGGCGAAGAGGAAAAGGCCCTACAGATGTCGCTAGTGGCGGCTCACTTGTCCCCGACGGACATCGACCAGTGGACTCACATGGCGGAAACGTCCGAGCGCCTGGGTCAAATCAAGCAGGCGATCACCTGTTACAACAAGGCGATCGGGTTGGACCTGCAGAATTTAGATCTGCACCGGAAGCGGGCCGTGTTGCTTGAGGCCGTCGGCGACAAAAAGACCGCCATCCGGGGGTACATGAAGCTCCTCGCATCCCTCAAACCTGACCAGGGCAACTACATGGTCTACCTGGCCAAATTCATCGCCGAAATGTGCCACAAAGAAAACGACATCGCCAAAGCCAGCGAAGCTCTCGATGTGCCAATACAGAAATGTCCCGATTTGGTCAATTTAGAATTTGTAAATTTGCAATTGGAGCTGTTGCTGCAGCTGAAGAGCTTCCTCAAAGCTCTTATGCTGATGGAGCAGTTTTGTGAGTTAGTAGTGGATATGGAAGGTGACACTGTCAAACACGCGTCAATTCCTGATTCAACAGAAATTGACATTATTGCTAAGCTGATTGTTGTGTTGATTCAGCTAAATGGGAAGCAGCTCGTGACGCAGTTGATCCAACCGATATTGAGTTTGGGGCCAAGGGAAACGGGAGATCTCTTCTTAGACATAGTTGACGCCTACACGGAGAAGAAATGCCACGAAGAGGCGGAGCCACTTTTGAAAAGTTTGGTCGTTTGCGACGACTACGATCTGCCCGGTGTTTGGTTGAAGTATGCGGAGAACCAAGCGGCGCTGTCAAGGACTGAAGAGGCGTGCAAAGCTTTTCAGAAAGTGCTCGAACACGCGCCGCAACACGTCGAAGCTCGTTTGACTCTGTCCGGGTTGTTGGTCAAATTGGGTCGTTTCGACGAGGCCATATCGGCTTTGACTCAGGAAGAGTACGACTTCGTGGACGTGACGCTGCTGTACGAAAGGTGCGTGTTACTTAGGAAAGACCCGGCCCGAAAACAGGAGCTCATCATGGTGGCTCAGGTTTTGTTTTCCCGCCACTCGACTCAAATCAGGAACCGGGACGAGTTGTCGTCCATTTCCATCATACAGCGGTACGACAGGAAAAGGCAAACCATCAAAGCGGTGAGGAAATCCCGCCAAGAGCCGGAAGCCGACGACAATGTCCCGGCGTTCATCAGCAAAGGCCCGTCCGTCGAAGAAGAATGGGATCTTTTCAAACATTGTTGCCAACTGTGCGTCGAGCTCCAAATGTACATAGTTTTTCAACGCCTCGCATTCACCGCACAGCTTTCAACAATCTTCCACGTGTACAAATACGAAATTGACATCCTCTGCGTCATCGCCTGCTACTACAATAAGGATTCCTATATTGGCTACAACATCATACGGACTCTAATGACAAAAAACCAGAATAACGCCAAGTTATGGCATTTGTTCAATTTAATTGTCACAAAATCTGACGACTGCCGTCATAACAAGTTCATCATGAGGCAGCTCGCTCGTAATTGTGACCACCCGGCTTTGGCGATCCTCCACGGTAACAATTGTTTGGTCTCAGGGACGTACAAGTACGCCATGCACGAGTACTCCACCATCTTCCGCAAAGGGAAGAACCCTTTGACGGCGCTCCTAGTCGGGTTGACGTACTTGCAAATGGCGGCGCAGAAGTTCACGTCTAAAAAACACCAACTGGTCGTCCAAGCGACGGCCCTTTTGGCCCAATACAAGGAGCTCAGGGGGCCCGAAGGGGTGCAGGAGGTTCATTACAATATGGGCCGGGCTTTCCACCATTTGGGACTCTACACCCCGGCAATTTTCCATTACAAGAAGGTCTTGGAGACGACGGGATTGCCTTTGATGGAGGAGCGACCGGATGTGTTTGACTTGAAAAGGGAAGCCGCTTTCAACCTTCACCTTATATACGCTCATTCGGAAAACTATGACTTGGCGCGGATGTATCTTGACAGATACATTGTTGTGTGAAAGTTCAAGCTGCCAGCCAGCTAACCCTCTTGGTGTTCGAATCAACCAGTCCGTCATCAATAATGCCATCTAACCCTTCAGTGTCACCAGTCATGAGTTTTTGAAAACTGGAAATTGTAAATAGTGTAAATACTGTAAATCTCGAATAGTGTAAATACAGAAAGGTATCTTGACTAACTGCAAAGGTCCTTCTCCATTAAATTAGATGCCTGGGACCCAAACGGGTTGGGGGGGGGGGGGGGGGGTCAGTGCATAGCTTCAACTAAAAGCCATAAAAACACTGACTCAGGACGGTAGTTCGAGGTTAATTCTAAAAATCTGTTGACAATCAGTCTGATAAAACTGAGTGCTGCACAACGTATTTCCGAAGTCTGTGTTGCGTGCACGAAACAAGGCTTATTTATCGCGCGAAACTGTACTTGCCGACTTCGAACAGGCCATACACAAAGCAATTGGTACTACATGGTCAAGTGCTCATAGGTTGAAGATTCCACCTTGGCTCGTCCAGAGAGATGCGACACCGGCAAGTGCTTACGGGCCTTGTTTGGTCTTCCGATGTTAGACCCAAATGATGTGGAGGACAGCTTTGTTTTCGATTTGTTGCATCAGATTCTGATAGGTTTAGGCAGTCCTAAGTTTAATTGAAGTTCTCTTCATCAAAACTATTCAATTGTTGAATAGTTTTGAATAAGAGAACTTCAATTAAAAACAAATCGTTCCGTGATCCAGGCGCTCAAACAGGGTTGAGAAATGACTCGAATACATTATATACAAACTTTTATTCGATAACCTAAATCAAAAACAGAAAATGTTTTACAGTTCTAGAAACGGGAGCAGCTACCTGAAAGAGAACAGCGTTGAGTCAGTGTGTGGAACTGTATCGAGGTTGCCAGCAATCTTTTTTTTTTTTAACGTCTGTTTCGGAGGGATTTACCTGAAATTTACCTAAGCTGCGGCGGCTTTCCTTTTTTCCCTCTCGTTGAGACGCTTTTCCCTTTCGTAATCCTTCATACGGTCAATGAACCTGCAACAAATTGAAAGAGAATTTCGACTAAAACAGGGTTGCAAGTTTCAAATACCCAAAAACCAAGAAAAATCAGGACACGTATAAAATAATCACATCCCTTCATAAATTTAGGAATTAAAATTTCAAGCACAAAACCTTCATAAACTAGATAGCCTGGTAACTCCAGCTTCTTAAGGCATAATATTATGGTCCTTCAGTTTTAATCCTCTTATCATCATAGATAGACGAGAATGCTAAGAGCGCTAAAAGTGACCGGGGGGGGGGGGGGCTATCTCCGAGGCAATATGGCTTTACCTCCGGGAAATCGACTGTGGATGCAGTAAGGGAAGTAGTAGCAGTGGCCAAAACAGCACAGACGGGGGATCAGCGCTCACGATACCTATGTATGGCTGTAACGCTGGACGTGAGAAACGCTTTCAACTCAGCGCGTTGGAGTGACATGTTGGCGGCCCTGAGGGACCACTCTCAGATACCGGCGTACTTGCTTAGCGTTATTCAGGACTACTTAGCCAATCGCTACCTGCTGTATGACACCCAAGACAGCATGAAAGAGAAGAGGATCACATCGGGAGCAGTACAAGAGTCAATTCTTGATCCTGACCTCTGGAATGTCAATTACGGTGGTATTTAAGGTAATTACTCAAAAGTTTGGATATGCCAGAAGGTGTAATACTGGTGGGCTATGCAGATGACCTTATGGCAGTCATAACATAACCGGATGGAGTCTCTCTCTAGTACTAGCCTTAGCCATCCATAAGACGTAGATTGTTCTCTTCAATTTTTGGACTGTTGCACTTGCAGTTCATAGAGCTCCATTGGGATGGAAAGAGAGAAGATTGTTTTCTTGACAACTAAACGAATGTGGATGGACAGATCATCCACTGCGATACGATACCTCGGAGTAATGCTGGACAGCAAGCTGGCTTTTTCAAACCATATAAATAAGGCAGCAGACAAAGCAGCTGCAGTCGTTGGGAGGTTGAGTCGGCTGATGACAGGAGGTCCCTCGCCTAGGAAGAGAAAGTTGCTGATGAACGTAGCAGAGTCGA
Organism: Pilophorus perplexus; assembly: GCA_955831195.1. Taxonomy (NCBI): domain Eukaryota; kingdom Metazoa; phylum Arthropoda; class Insecta; order Hemiptera; family Miridae; genus Pilophorus; species Pilophorus perplexus. The sequence goes on along the minus strand of OY037014.1, from coordinate 6,808,141 downwards.
GTATGCTTTATGGGGCACTGTGGGCCGAAGCTCTCCGGTTTCAGAAGCACTGGGCGAGAATAGAGTCCGCACCACGTCGGGGGATTTGAGGCCGTTATTGCAGATGTCTCCATCGATTTGCTTGCTGAAGAAAGAAGAAGAATCTATCTACGGAAGGAGGATAATGCAACCTGGACCGTGAGGAGGGAAGAACGAGAGGAGACCATGCGACGATGACAACGCAGGTGGAGCTCGGAAAGCCGCGGACGATGGACTGCACGCTTCGCAATGTGTAGGGATGGATGGAGAGAAAGCAAGGACAGACGGGATACTACATGACTCAGTTTCTTACAGGACATGGATACTGCAGGGCCTTCCTTATGAAAAGCAGGACTACCAGAGGCGAGGAGTGTGTGTAGGTACAGTCATGCAGAGAAGAAGGACGAAAATCATACCTTCTTCGAGTGCACACGCTGGGAGCAGCATCAGAATGCACTAACCGAAGTGATTGGGGAAGTCAACCCCGAGTCGCTTATGACTGAGAGCACCCAGACGTCTGGGTCGCCATGACCACCTATATCACCTCGATCCTGAATACCAAAGAGGTGGACAGAGGATAGGAAGGAGTGTGGAACGCGGAAATGAGTGATGTAGTCGAATATTTTGACGAAGCACAATGATTTTGGCATTGCACAATTTTTACAGGTAAACTATTTGCAATAATTCCCCTAAAGAGTTGATTATTTTGTAGGACCTACGCTTTTTTGGGAAAGTTTTTTTCGTGGTGATGCATTTTCCTATCGCGTCTGAAACGAGAAAGTATCTCCGCATACCCAGACAGAAAACCATACACGAAGAGATGTGAACCACAGAGTTCATCTCACCCATTCAGTCAAATTACGGCATTCAGCTCATAGACCTCAGTTGTTGGACAAAACATCTCTACCCTACCAGCCGAGATGTTGCTTGCAGTCCATACAAGAACGAATAAAGTGGTGTTGTTTCAACGATAGAGACGTCACTCACTCTTCGTATTGGCAGTTCAAGTAGGCGTGCTTTTCGTGATGGCACCGGACGACCCAGGGGAACTTCTCTTTGTAACAGCGCCTGTAGTCGAGCAACAGGTGAGCGCAGTAGTCCCGATCTTCGAGCTCTATCTTCGCCGAATGGAGTTCTTCGTAAGTCGCCTTCATTACTGTAAGCATTGAAATATTTACGTTACAATGTGTGGGTGGAGTGGGGCACCCTGGGATGGTGGTAGCTTAGTTAGAGGGAATAATTAGGTCTTTGAGGGCACTCAAAGGTTCAAACCCAAGCTTATTTCCCCCATTTAATGTGATACGGTTGACCAACACTGAGCCTGATTTCTTTTCGCTGAACCGTCCCACTGGTGGTTCTTCACTCAACAAACTCCAGCGGAGTGAATTTTTAGAACAAACCCATTCCCCGAATGTCCATACCTTTAGGCTCTCGGGGTTGAGCAAACCCTAAATTCGGGTCGTACTTGGACACCTCCTGCGTCGGGTTGGGTACCACGTCGGGGTTCTTCCTGTACTCATACCCGGCCTGTAAGTAGTTCCCCATTACGATGAGATTTTGGGTCACAAAAGACCCCACACGGGAACGAAATGTTAAAAAACCCGAATCAAATCACAACTATAAGAAAATCTCAGCGGAAAAACTTGCTATCCAGAAATTCCAATAAAAATCAGCTGATATTTCCATCGGGTCCAATTGTTGTTGTTCATATTTTATGGTCCACCCCGAAGAGGTTATATTCTCCGGCCAAAACACATTCGAACAGCACACGGGGGAACCTAATTTGAATCGGCCTAATGATGATTTGTCCGGAAGATCAAGTTATTTTTTTGTAATATAAAACATGAAACATATTATTTTTTATATATAAACGAATATATTCTGAACGAAGATTGCAGCTTTTTCAAGAGCCCGCTGCACTTTTACTATTATACCTTGATATAAATGCCCAAAAAATTAATTTTGTCAATAAAAAAAATATGAAAACATCTCTATTTTTATCTTTAAATAAAAATTTAAATTGATTCATTTTGGGGAATCGGACATCGCTCAATGCAGGTCGATTTGTGGTTGGCTACCCTCACAAACATGATAGATTTATGTTTTGAAGATCGACAACTAATTATCGATGTTCCAAAACCATCGTTATTAAATAATGAAACAATGATGGGAAATTTTCCCATCATTGTTTCATTATTTGTAGTAGGTAAAATGTTTTTCGTACGGGGTACCTAGAAGAAAAAGGGTCAATATATAAATGTTGACTCTGTTGAAAAAATTTTTATTTTATTTAATAGTATGTATAGGAATAAAAAAATAATTATTGTGGAATTTTTGGCTGTGGCAACGAAATTTGTTCAGGAGGACCTGAAACGCAAAATACAAGTGAACAGTTTCAGGTCTTAAAGGTTTTTCGCGTTATCTTCATGTTTGACCAAGTCTCCAACTCCTCTACTATTCTTGCCGGGTTTTGCCTTTTTATATCGTATTTTGCGAAGTGTTTCACTACGTTCATGCATACTTTATTCATTTTCTTAATTTTGTTGGAAACTTGTTGAGGGTTTCCAACAACATTAATCGAAAGTTTCCAACAACATTAATCGAAACGGTCAACATCACCATCAACTATTTCTTAATTTTAATTTTTGTAACGGTATAATTTTTGAAAATTAGTTAACATTTTTTTTTTATACAAATTCAATGCAAAAGAAATAATAGATCCCTATGTTAAATTAGCAGCGTTTTTATTGGACAATTCCAATGCTATACAAATAATTGTACCTGGTCAGCGGAGCTACCTGTTTGGAGCTTCGGCCCCTCCCCCTTTTGACTGCATAACTTCCGGAAAGAAAATGCCTGTTGTTTTGTTGGCTACTCTGACAAAGGCGTTCCCTTTCGGTTGTTGTGTTGCAGGCATCCGTTGGATGCTCCTCCGTAATTTATCTTTTCTTTTTCGGGAGTAGCCTTTCTGTTAAACTATTTATTTCTCAATGAACTTAGACGGTTGAGTTGTGGAAATGTTTCGTCTCGCGGGTTTCGTGTGTCTCGTCGTCGCCGGGCTCGGCGTCGGAGGTGAGCGACGGCAGTTGCCATGCAACGGGCCACCTGTTGTTTACGTCGTTTTTTGAGGAATGCTGTCCGGGGAAATGTTTGTATTTTTGAAAATGGGAGTGAGTTCGAAAACGATGAGCACTTTGGGAGCCGGTCTTGAAAGAGCCTTGTTGTTCTCGAAGGTGTGTCGGGGGACCCCAACTTGGGGTGTTCCGACTTTAATCAAAATTCCTGTTACTCAGCAGTTTATGGGATGAAATTCCAGAAACGATAGCAAATTTTAGAGCGTAAAGGACCGTAAGAATTGGGTTCACTGTTGATTTTGTTACTGGAGTAATTGGCGTAGAGGGTGAGGCCTTCGGTGTGATTCATTCATCAGAGTTGAGGTCACCTGTTGGCGCCTTGAATTCAATTTGAAACGGCTACTTACCCATTTTTTTGCTGCGACTCCCCTGACCAGGTTCCTAATGCAAATTTGACGCTGCAGATTCGAGATTCTGGTCAGAACCCGCATAGTGAATTCTTTCAAACGAGATTTTTTCTTTTTTTTTCAGATGTGGATAGCAAATGCGTCATACCGCTGATCATGAGGGGGCAGTGGTTTTCCTGGGAGCAGCAACCAGTTTTGACGGACATCGACGACAAGGTGATGTCCAACAGGGGCGAGTGTATTGACATGCAAGACGACTTCCACACCAATTTCACTTTCGTTTTTAGGTGAGATTTGTCAATGCCACGTTTTCAATAGTTGATTTCAATTATTGGTAGTCACGTTCCTACTTGGGGTGGTTTGTGTGCGGCTGAACGCCTATATTTTTGGTTTATTATTCTACGTAATAGCGAAGGAGGTCGAAAATTCTGATCGGCCTCAAAATTTGACATTATCCGACTCCAGATGTCTAGATTCCAAAAACGAAATGTCCGTCCGCCGTCCGAGCCGGTTTGGGCAGTAGGATTTTTTTAAATATGACATTTTGACAAAATGCCTACTGGGTTACCATCTAGTTGTGCCCCCAAGGTTTTCAGCCCGATCGCCCCAGCCCGTGGGGCGCTATGGGGCTACGGGGGTTTCTGAAGGTTTTTGGCTGTGGGGTCGAGTTAGCTGTCGTTTTCGTTTTCGAAGTATTTTTGGACGTAGAATCCATTTTTTGGGGTCCCAGAACGATTCGATTTCACCGTGGGGATCTATTGGGCTCGAATGTGGCAAGAAATGGAATTTCTTCAGGTCAAATATTTTCCAAGTAATTTTTGAAGTATAATCAATTTTTCGAGGTCCCACATCTGTCCGAACAATGTGCTGTAACAAAATTTGTTATTTGACCTACGGGGATCCTTCAAAATTCCATTTAATGGAATTTTGAAGGATCCCCGCAGGTCAAATAAGGTGTTGTTTTCCGAGTAATTTTAGGCGCAAAATCCATTTTATTGAGGTCCCACATCTGTCAAAATATCGTAGATTTTTTTTTTTTTTTTCAAAAATATTTTTTATGGGAGAATTAATTTTTGCGCAATTGTACCCTCGAGTAAAATTTGCAGCGTTTATTTATTTATTTTTTCATTTTTTTCAGGCATGAATCCGACAACTGCTACCATTGCGTCAAAATCTTAGTGCGGACAGTGAACGTTCTCGAGAGGATAGAAAGTAAGTTGGTCATTTTTGGTTGGGTCTTCCCATTTTGTTCGTGTCGCTGACGGATCGCTTTTCACAGCTGGTTGCGTCACCATAAACAACGCCGTTAACGAACCAACCGTCGAGAGAGTTTGCAAATCGCTTCGGACGGATCAACAACTCATTACGATGTTTTCGGAAAACTACGTTCCAGTCAATTGTCGTTCGAGTCTCGAGGGCGTGTGGAAATTCACGTACCAGGTACGTCACAAGTCACGAAATAGTCAAACAATAAACAGCACGCTCTAAATTGTCCTTATTTACAGAACCGCTTCCGTTTCACTGGCGAATGCTCCCACCCAGACGCCTACATCAAGTCGTGCCAACAGCCCGGGAACCAGTTCCTCATCACCAATCAGAAGTTCAACATTTCGTATAAAAAATGCGACGGTATGGAAGGCACGTTCGACGGTCTCGTGGAGTACTCTTGCCTCGGGGACTGGTTCGTTGATAAAAACCATTTCTTCGCCGTCGCCAATACGAAAGAATCCCGAAAAGACGAAAAATACAGGTAATGGCAGAGTTGGCAACTTACGTATTGTACTTACCAATTATACAGCGTCGCACAATTGGACTCAAGATTGATGAATTCCCCTTTTCCGTATCACATCCCTCGAATCTTGTTCGCTTTTCACCAGATAAGGAACACCTTCATTTTTTGACTTTTGAACTGCTAGATCGTATTTGCCCCCCCCCCCCCCCCCTGTGCGGCGGACGGACATTTTGTTTTTGGAATCTACGTGTCTTGATACGGATAATGTCAAATTTTGAGGCCGATCAGAATTTTCGACCTCCGTCGTGATAACATGGGTGTATTATTCCAAGAATAATAAACCAAACGCTGCAAATTTTACACAAGGGTTTATTATTCTTTGATATACGTTAATTGTGAAGAAATTTAATTCTGTCAATGAAAAAATTAAAAAAAAAATTTTTTTTGGGTTTTAATCTAAAAAAAAAATTTTTTTTATTAATTTTTTTTTCAAAAATGTTTCTTTTTCAAAAATCCTTTATTATTTACTCGAAAAATATTTAACATCCTGGGATCCTTCAAAAATCCCATTTTTAGCCCCATGAAAGCCCTAAAGATCGTCCCAGTGAAATCGGATCGTTCCGGGACCCCAAAAAATGGATTCTACGTCCAAAAATACTTCGAAAACGACACCTAACTCGATCCCATAGCTCAAAGCCTTCAAAACACCCCTCCCGTAGCCCCATTATAGCCCCATAGCGCCCCACGGGTTTGGGCGATCGGACTGAAAACCTTGCGGGCACAACTAGATGGTAAACCAAGTATTTTGTCAAAATTTCAGATTTTTAAAAAAATTCCTACTGCCCAAAACGGCCTGGACGGCGGACGGCGGACGGCGGACGGCGGACGGACATTTCGGATTTAGAATGTAGACCTCTTGGAACGGATAATGTCAAATTTTGAGCCCGATCGGAGTCGTCGACCCGCGTCGCGAAAACATAGGTGTATTATTCCAAGAATAATAAACCAAAATCGGTAGATCCTACATTATAAGGGCCCAGCGCAAGCGTCTGCCCTGCAGACTGCCAGTGATACCGAACGTCGAGTTTGCGTGTCTGCGAGCAGTTCAATTTCATCGGGCAATAATATGCATGAATTTGTACATTGGTTGATGATTTTCGAATTTTTGACAAATTTTCTATTGAAATCGTTTGAAAAATTGTTAATTATTTCAGGTGCTTCCTCAAGAACAGGGACGACGATCTGTACATCGGCGTGTCCATCACGGCCGAATGCAATACACTGAAAACGGTTGAAAAAAGTCCCGAGAGGCTCCGTATCACTCCAGTCAAAGTAGAAGTGGTCGAACCGGGTTGTCGGTTCCCGCAGAATTTCACCGGCGAGTGGATCAACACGGCCAACATTGACGCGGAAGTTGTCATCAACGAGACGCACATTGTGGAGACGTGGTTCCCCGACACGGGTCGATACCGGAGGACGATATACGTTTGTCACGAGCAGCGGGACACCCGGATTATGACTGCCAGGCTCACCGTGGACGGCTGGTAAATAATATCTCGTCGCTTAAACGGCAACGCCAGCTATCTCGATTTTGATTTATCGAAAATCTGGCATCACTAATCGATTCTTTGCAAAAAAAAATCCTCTCCAGAACTGTCAAAACCCGAAAATTAACAAAAAAAAAACTGAGGTAGGTGGTGTTGCCACTTGAGCGAAAATTTATAATAATTATAATTATTATTATATTAATATTATGCATGCTGAAGAGCGCCACGAACCCCTCTAAAATGAGGAAAAGAAGGAATGTGATTTGAGAAAAAACAAAATAAAAAAAACCTCACGAAAAATGGGGGGTGTATATTTCTGTTGACTTTTGAGTTACCTTACGCCCAACAACTTCAAATCAAATAACCTCCGTAAACACAATCACGTTTGCACTGGACATCAACTCACACTGGACTGCATGTTGTTCAAAAGGGCTAAGGAGGCCTCCCCCTATTGGAATTTCTCTTCGAGTGTAATTAGCGATCTCGAAGGAGGGTCTGTCACCCCACTCAGGTATAAATCCTTCAGTGGTGCAGGGAGTGGTTGAGGGGGTGAGTGTATGTGAAGGAGGGCGGAGAAGCAGGTATGCTTGGGCCTGGTGCGGATAGGGATGGACGGAAGGACAGACGCATTCCAAACTGCAAGACCCTCGGAAAAAAACACATTCTGTGTTAGAATTAAGTAGGCAAGTTTTTTTTTTGCTAGTTCTCCATTGCACAGACGTACAACCACATTGTGCAAACAGTCCCCGCCAGAAGTTAATTGGTCCCCGCGATTCCGTTTTAATTCTTTCCAGCAGTTTGTGCGCAAAGAATTTATTTTCTTATCCTCCTATTTGCACGTCGTACTGCTCCCCGTTTTTGGCGCGATCACTACAGTCTTTTGTCTTGACATCCCACAGAGCCAGAAGACCATTGTGCACCATAATAAATTCAACATTAAATTGTGTTTCGGCTTTCTTGTCAACCATAAAGTATAAACAACTACCTACAATTTTGTGAGAAAAAAGGGAGAAAAAAAGAGTCGATGGAAAAAAAGGAGCGCGCCACGGTCTGGCTCACAGATTGTGTAAAATTGGCCTCCGTAGTGTTAATCAGTATTTATTATCATTTCAGCCAAAAGGATTACGTTTGCTTTGATTTCGTTCCGCGACACCACAACATCATCCGGTTCCGTAAAGGGGTTGCTGTCATCAAGGAAGATTACTCCACCGTCTGCTCCTGGGTCCAGTTCAAGAACCAAGAAGCGTGGAAATACAACCTGCTCCTTGCCCAAAAGCCCGTCCCCGTTCGGTGTCCCATCGCAGGCAAATTCAACTTTACCCAGCGGGGCGACGTCCCTTTTGAGACGAGGATCCTCGGCGGTGTCACGCTCTCACCGCGTCCCAACCTGTACTGCAAACAGAACATTTCCGATTTCAGGTACCAATCATTGCTGCCGATTTTACCATTTAGAGTTCCTCTTCTTCGTTACATTTCCCCTTTTTTTTTCAGTGTTTGCGACATTGACCAGAAGGAAATTTGGGTCGACGAAACGTACTGCTTGTCCGTTGACCACTTGGGACGACCTGTTGACATCTACAGTGAACCAGATTACAAACTGAAATGCATCGGTCACTGGAAGGAGAACCTCAAATCCTATTTGATCACCTACGACGAACTTGACGCTTTCAGCAAATACCGCTGCTGGGTAAGAGTGAAACAGATTATTACTAATCGTGGCGACGCACAGTGAGCGAAATCGCAAAAAACCAGGCCAACACTCTGGAAGTTCCGTATTATATGTTTTTTGTTATGCTGATCACGGGAAAATTCTCTGAAATAACAAACTAAACTGCTGTCTGGACCGCGTTTTTGGCGCTGAAAGTCTTGAAAATCAGTAGGTTAAGGGATTTGGATTTAAGCTGACATGGTATTTATTGAAAATAGCTTATAAGTATGTAATGACTCATTTGACCCTGATTAGACAGCATTTTCTGGGCCCCCTACTATTCCTACTTGTGATGAACGATGTCACATCAGTTCTCTCGCTTGTTGACTTTCTCATCTTTGCTGATGACCTCAAGTTGTTTCGTCGTATTGAGTCCCCGTCTGACTGCCAACTTCTTCAGGAGAGTCTCGACGGCTTGTTGGCTTGGTGTGTTACAAGTGATAACGTTTGCTCGCACCCTGTCGCCTCATGTTCATCGTTACTGCATTGGGGGAGTGTGGCTGGCTAGTTCGGGGAGTGTCCGTGATCTCGGTATTCTACTGGATTCTCAACTCACCTTCAGTGACCATATAGCCTAGGTGGGCGCCCGTGCATTCCGGGCTCTTGGATTTGTGAAGCGCTGCGCTCGGGAGTTTGACAGTGTCCCTGCCTTGGTGACCCAAGGCCCTTGTGCTTCCCATGATGGAGTTCTCATCAGTGGTGTGGAGCCACCAGTGTCATGTCGACCGCCTGGAGCGTGTGCACCGTGCCTTCCTGCGGTTCATAGCCTTCAAACTCCATATCCCGTGGGGGGAGCTTGACTATGCTGGACTGGGCACTCGGCTTGAGCTCCTGCGGCCTTCCGATCGACGCTTCGTTGCAGATGTCTCCTTTGTCCATGGTCTCCTGGTGGGCCGTCTGGATGCTCGGGAGCATTATAAATAATATTATACCGACTTTTCTAAGGAAATTAAATGTCTTAGTTCCTTCCCTGTGGCAGAGAAGCCATCTGGAAAAATATCCCATTGTCTCGTCATGTTGTGAACGTTTAGAACAGACTGACAAGTCATCAAATTTTTCTCCCTTTCCGGCCACGAAAAGAAACTTTGAACCTCTCTCATCGCGTCTGGATTCATCTGACAGTGTATAGAGCGTGTGTAGGCGTGTTCGGGGAGGTAGAAGCCATCGTTCTATGGGCTGAAAGAATTTTAGCTCGATTTTTATTTTTCAAGTTTCCGCCAGGTTTTTTGCTACTTCGCCCACTCTGCGACGGCCATTCTCCTCATACCTCCTGTTTTCAGGTGTACCAAAGGGCCGACTTGAACCGTGTCCTCATGTCCCAAGCGATGGGAGCTTTTTGCGACCTCAAGCAGGACGTAACCTCGTGGAACTACACCGAAGGGGCCACCGTGGCTATGGAGATGGTAGAATACGAGAGGGAAAGAGACCAGTGCCCGATGTACTTCGACGATGGCACAAACCCCTGGTTGCATTCGGAGAATTTCGTCAAGGTAAAATTTCGTCAATTTTAAATTGTAAATGTACGTCCGCCACAATGTAAAAATTCGCTCTTATTTCTCTTCGTAGGTCTTCCATTTCGGGAGCAGCTGCGGAAGGTTGTGCACCCCCTGGCCGTATATCACATTCCTCGTCCTGTCGGCAGCTTTTTTATAATGTACGCCTACTACAGGGTCCTTTTTAAACGGCAACTGATATGACCGGAGAATTCATGACATGTCTAAACGAATTGGTAAGATCCGGTCGGGTAAAGGCGCTTCCCCGTTGCGTCTTATTAGTTCATTTTTTGTTCAGCTGGTATCCGCCCGATGGCCGTTCTGACGTCACAGGTCTCTGTTAGTAGGCTCTGTTGTAGCATAGTGACGATTGAAACCACTCTGGCCAACGTCAAAACGCGAAGCAGTTATAGGCGTCATTTCCTCTCTAAGGAATTTGCCCTTCGGATGGCTAAATTGCAGCAATTGGCCAAATGTGACAAGTGTTTCACAACCCGCAAGATTTACTCCGTGCGAAACTGGTGCGTTACACTTGTTAACATCTTAACCTCATTTTGTCTTAATTGCAGGCTCGGTTAGGGATGGGTATTGATACCAAATTTGACAATCGATTTTCATTCACTCGATAAAATCAAAAATCGATTATTTATTCCGATTCTTTGAAAAATTTAGCGATTTTTGAATGCAATTTTACATAATTTGAACGATTTTTTCCTTAAAGATGATATTTTGGATTAGTAAAGTTTCTCAGCGTGATGAAGTAAAATGGAATTACCTGCTGGCCCAGGCAGGTCCAACTCAGGGTTACTCCACCAATCGAAATGCTCACATGAAGCGGCAGCGTCAATCTCATTAAATTTTAATAAATACAAGGAACAGAATGGTCCATTTCCCATTCATGGCTGGTTTCGCGGTTGTATCCGAGTTGCAGTCTCGAGCTCACTAATTTAGTGAGATGTAACAATTTCGGTCCCGTCTTCGAAAGATAACATCCCATTTGCGGTGCCAGGTGGAGAGATTGTAAGTCAGACAAATGAATCAATCAACACGCCTAGTCGATGTCAGAAATGTCACCATATAGGAGTTGCTGAGGTAACCGAGCTTCAAGACCGTCAGGGCATCATCCAAGATCACAATGGCTGCACGAGGGAATTCTCCTGGACCAGCACCTGTGGCCACCCGTGCCCAGTGCCAGTCACTTGCAGGATCATTAGGGGTCTGGCACTTGGAGCTTATGTACCTAGCTCTCCCACAGGACATGCAGACGTCAAGCTCTTCAGGGCACCGGGCTTTGTTATGGCCGTACTCATAACATTTGGAGCGCTGCAGGACGTCCAGGTGGTCAGCCACATCGACCAGGCGCAGGTCCACTTAAACGCGCTTCAGCTCGACCAGTCGGTTACGCAGGGCTGAGATGGAGACTGCGGGTTAGCTGAGACTGAGGGATAGCTCACTTAATGTGCGGCCGCAATTCGGATATCCTTGCATGATGAGGGGGACTGCAACTGGGATATCTATTTGGAATTTGACCGCAACTTGGAAACTGCGGGTTTCACCAAGAAGTTAAACCAACAATCATATTAAATTGGTGGCGATAGTTGCCTCTGTCTTCACTCAAATCACTGTTTTAGCGATAAATCTCATGTTTAAATTTTGGTGGAGCTGAGCGTTATAATTTTTATAAATTAGCTACCAACCTACTCATTACTTCCTTACGTTTTCCCAGTGGGTTTATTGAAGAAAGGAAACTGCTCAATGAGTAGGGGTACCTCTACTGAGTAAAGTATGGCAAGTTTTCAAAAATCGATTTTTTGTGAGTCAACTTTCAGGGACGTTATAAAATCGGTTTAAAAAATTTGACTATTAAAACAATACCCATTTCTTGGCTCGGTGAGAGGTAGGGATGGGCAATTTGATATTGAAATATTGATAGCTTTGATATTGATATGACGCTCACTGATATATCGGGATATCGATATCAAAAGCTCTGTATCGGATATCTCCAGAAGATGGGCTGGGAGACCCTTGATCTTCCACTGATCCTAGAACCATATTATGTTATTAACACGTTACAGTGTTGACCGAACAAGAGAAACACCCCTTCAGATTTCGGAAGCTTTTCTGTACGAAAAAAGAATTTTTAACTTAATTTTTGTATTAACTTTAATTTTTGAAAATTTCGATATTTGAGTTTGATGTACCATTTAAGATATCGATATATTTGTATTTGATACCCATCTCTAGTGAGAGATTGGTTTTGGACCTAGGCCCCTCCCGCCGAGCCTGCTTCATTTGACTTCCATTCTGTTTCTTTGTAGGGAGTAAAAGTATCTTCTTTCCGTCCATTTATAACTTTGCAAGTTTGTCTTTTACGTCCTTCCATTTTGCCACTTATGAAAGCTCGCGTAAGTTTCATATCTTCTAAGACTTCACTCTACCTACTTCACGATTTTCACATTTCCGTCCCTTTTTGTCACTGCTTTTTTACTGCCACGTGTATTAAATACAGTGAAAATTTTTCACTCGTACTGCTGTATCTCTTCTCTGTGCAATATCAACGATCAACCTAGTATCTAAGTGGGGACAGCTATCCCGCAATTGATGGAAATCGTGGGGGATCCCGCAAGGGCGATTAAATTTTTAAAAAAAATACATTCGCCTGAAAAAGACTGAAGAAGCGTTTTGCTGTTTATTAAACTGTTATCACAGTGGCCGTTCTTAACAGCGATAAGAAGGTCCCTGGATGGACCCAGTTCGAGCCCAATGTCATCAAGACTATTCAACAGCAATGGAAATAGTTCAAATTATTACCACGTCCTCCCAAACTTCGAATATGTGGTTTTTTTAAACTTATTATTTTATTTTTTTCAATTTTACGTACCCCTCCTACACCACTAAGTAAAAGCTCAGCATTATGTAAGAATTTACGAAAAGATTGGTCCACGAAAAAACCTTGATGAAATTTTAAAAAGTGTCAATACTTGCGGGATCTCCCGGGATTGACATCGCTACTACTTCGCACATCTCTTCTGCGTGATTTCTCAATCTCTTCACTGTGCACCTTTTATGTCTACTCGATGACTGAATCTCCCGTTTCATCGTTTTTACTATAGGTACCGACGAAGTGTGTTATTTCAGTAATTTTGTAATCAGTCTAATCAAAATGAATCGAGCTTAAGCCAGTTAAGTGCCTTCGAAACTGCAAATCCGTCCTTGGAAACATGAGGTATTTACGTAATTATAGTTAAGTAATTGTGAACTAGTTAAATATTGTCGCTTTCAGCGCTGCGATCTGTTAGATTTTTAAATTTTGCTGTAACTAAAACCGTTACGTTTAGTTGTGTACATAGTCATAGGCACTTAAGATCTGTACTCTGCATTTTATGTTTTTTTTTTAATTACATGTTTATTTTTTAACGAAAATAAAGTCATTTTTGTCACTTTTTATTATTTTGGCGAATTTCTCCACTTCCGAGAGGTGTCCATTTTGGCCACCTGACCATGAAAACGATTATAAACCTAATATAATATATTAGGTTTATATTATGTGTAATATATTATAACCCTACTAATTAATAAAACCATCGGGGAACCCCCCGATCGCAATAGGTTTGTTCCAGGTTTGACGGATTGTAAACAGAAATCGCCGGAGACATGCGCAGTTTGGAAACTGCTGTTCCAGGTCGATCGTAAGTTGGATGGAAACCGATAGCTCGAGTATGTGCGGTCGGGTTCTGTCGACCGCTGTCCAACTTCTGTCGACAGACGCAGTCAGACCTGGAACAAACGTAATAGCTTCATTTTCTTTGAAGGATCTCTAAAAGTCGACCCCCCATGTAATGTCGAGATTCTCAATGAGAAGGACCTCTACTCGTCACTTCGCCTTCTCAATCCCAATCCCAGTTCGGCTCTTTGACCCATTCCCGCTTTCGCAGCTCGCAATGGTGGTTTGTGATTGGCCAAATGGGACCGCGTCTTGCAGTTCATTCAGGCCCAATCAGAATTCAGTCATTGAGAACTGAGAGCGGAATGGGAGAGCCGTCACGTGTCACGTGAAATTCGTAGGAGCGGTTGGCTGTTTGCGGAGGGGTAAGAGTGGGAACTGCCATTCACGAGCAGTTAACCATCAATGAAGAATGAACAACTCCGCTCCCACTCACTTGGGTCACCAAATAGAATCTGATGCTACATCAGTTTTGTTCTAGGGGTGTATAGAAAATATCGAAATTTTGTGCGCGATATATCGATATTTTTGCCGATAGTTTTTATCTCGATATCAAAATGGCACTATCAGGTCCGATATATTTATTAAATAAAGTAAAAATTTTATTTGTTAATCTACAAATTATCGTCATTCAAGGGAAATTTTCGGCTTATGAAAGCGAATAAATGGGCCAAGGAACTAGGTCAGAGAAATGGGAAAATTCGGCCGAACAAAGTACTCAGTACAGTTAGCACTGAGAAATTAGGTGTCTGAGCAGAGAAAATCACTAGTGAATATTTGGCGTTTTGAATTTTCCCGTGGTGGCACTTTTACTAATCCGCCAGAGTGCGCTAGCATAAGAAGGGAACGACGGGAATCTGCCAGAGGTGACGGCGGAAATGGCGGCCGTGTAGCAGCCAATGAGAGAGTAGCGCCACTTTTCCCTCCAGATTCAAAGTTGAAATTTTCGACAGTGCCCTGGAAATTTGTATTACACCGTAGGAGCCCAAAACTCACTGCTATGTCTTCAAATTATGAAGTTCTTTCAGAAAAAAAGTATTACATAGTCGACGTTCGGTTCCCGGGCCCATTGTAGAGAAAAACATTTTTCGGAAACTTTTTCTGTAATATAATATTAGTGATATTATCACAGCGCTATTTCTATATTGCTTAAAATAGCACAATTTCTATATTGCTTAAAGTAGCCATTGGAAACAAAATAGGCAAAAAAAATATCGAAGACCGATATATCGTAGCACTACTTCGATGTTGTTCTCCGATAGTTGCATCCCTATTTTGGTCGACCCCAAGCCAAGAATAAATTTTTAGGTTAGCTTTTCTCGGAAAAGTTAAGCGCCTCTTTTCATGCTGATGGAGATAGGAATAAAACATTAGGCTGGTGGAGACTGCCAACAAGGCCAACAAGGCCAAATTCGCCAGTTCATGTGTCAATATCATTGTACTTGATAAGGTATTACAGCCAAAAAACGACAACCCAGGTTCAAATTTAAATGTTTTTAATTCATTTTCAACAGGTTCAACTCCTCAATCGTCAGTTTTCCTCGTCAAATTCAAATCATTCTCATTGTCAAATAAATTACTTTTATTTTAATTTGTCCTAAACTAGAATACACGGTTTCGACATTTGAATTTGACCGGAAAAAACCAAAATGGGAGAAAAAATATTGAATATAGAAAAAAAGAAACATGCAAATTTCAGCAAAACGTCAAAATTCAAATTCAAATTTTGATTTTTTTGTACATAGGGTCTTATGACCGAAATCAAATTTTAAATCCCGTCAAAATTCACTGCTTGAAAAAATCTAGGCCTTACATACACAATATCACAAGACTTCTCCAAATAAATTTACACAAATGGTAAAATTGAGAAAATTAAGGGACAATTCACAATTAAAATTATTAAAAACAAATTGTTTATGCTAAGAAGCTCTATAAATGCGCTCAGAGCTTGTGGGGAGTTTTTTTGTTGATTATTTTATTAACTACATTGCCCGAGTACAAGGGAAAGCCAAGATTAATGTAAAGGCCTGCAAAAAACGTGATTTTTTTATAATGTATTGTTTTGCGGACTCGAGTGGCGTTTGGGAAGAGAAAGAAAAACTGATTTCGGCGGGTGAAAGTTGCAAGTTGGCAACAAAACCAGAGACAAATCCTTCGATCGCGAGCTGCTGAAGGTTAACTGACAAACGTCCGCTTCTCAAACAACGGGTGAAATGCAAGGGGGGAAACCCCCTCCCACCAACGGGAGAAAAAAAATTTTGTGTCCGCCATACGAGGGGGGAGCAGGTGTCGCGGGGAGCCCTAATCGGTGTAGAGTTTGTCGTCGAGGGCCGGCGGAAGGTTTTCTTCTTCTTTGTTTTTCGTCTTCTTGCCGGCGGGCTCGTTCTTCTTCAAGTTGTTCACCCGCCACTCGAGGCATTTTTGGAGCTGGTCCATCTCTTTGGGGCTTGCCTGGAAAAACAGTTGACATTTAGTTTTAAAAACGTTGAAAACATTGAAATTTGTGTTATAAAAAATACGTTATTTTCACTCACCATAACTAGGAAAACTTTTACTACTTTGTTACTATCCATAGCGGTTAATCGCATGCTCTTGTTGCTAGCACGGTCTACCGTCATTCCCGACCATATCTGTAAGACAACGAAAAACGTTATTGGATGCATCCACTCGACAAAATGGGTTATGTGGCAACACCGTCTTACGTTGGTGTTGAGGACGACCCTGAGGGAGCCGGCAGTCCGGACAATCAGCCTGTGGTGGGTTGGGTTGGCCGGGAAGTCGTTCACCCGGAGCATCCCCCGACCCCTTTCAACCCAGGATGAGCTGCTCCACGAGAATAACTTGCAGTTTATCTGGGACAAAAAAAAAGTGTTGGAATTAAGTGAATTGCCGGGCGGTACAGTCTTTGTAGTGCTGCAAAAAACTGAAATCGAGTAATCGAATTTTTTTTCTATTATAATATAATTTTTTCAGTTAAAGTCGGACAGAAAAAAAATACTACTACTACTAAAGTTCATCTGATTTATACTCTTTACTGAAAAATTCGGATTCAAAAAGATAAAATATAAGGTAAGGTGGGTAAGTGCAGAAGTGGGATAGACAAATTTCCTACTTCCTACTTAGAACAACTTGTGGTTATCAGTGGCTCAGTGGTTTGAGCGTTGGACTGCTGAGTCAAAGGTTGCTGGTTCAATCCCAGTAGCTGCTCGACATCCTCCTTATACTGATAAACACCTTTCGGAAGGCAAAGACAAACCACCGAGAGTATCTTGCCCTGGAAAACCTCTCACATTTGCCGTTTGGAGCCGGCGTTAAACAGTAAGTCCCCACTTTGTAGTGACTGGACTACACGCTCAACAGAAGTTAGTAGTGAGAGGTCGCCAACGCCTGATTACGGGTAAGGCACCCAAAGAAGGCGCTTTGCATCATTCATCCGTCAGACGGTGTCAACACAAATGGTAACCTGGCGGTGAAGTCACATAGTGCCATTTCACTCAGCTGCCAAGTTCAGTGCCGCGTTTTATCGTGTTCCCGACTAAATTCAACCTAATAAGGTTTAAAACGGATATAGTAACGTTTGTTGATGTTTTCACTTGTTCAAAAGTTAATCACAAGAGTTTTTGCCTGATTTTTAAATTTTCAAAACGCTCAAGGATTATTGTGATTCGCTTTTTGGCACTTGCCCAGGTGAAACCATAAGCGTTCAAAAGCTTGAGCAGGCCGTCAATGGGGCTAGTGTGTAAGTTGGACTTGGTCTGCTATTTCAGACAATTATTCTGCATTAGCTCACAATCGACAAGGCTACGAAAAATCGATCGAACATAGAAAAACAAGGAATTCAGAGGTATCAGGGGCAAAAATAGAGAGGTCGCCAACGCCCGATTACGGGTATGGCACCCAAAGAAGAAGAAGAAGGGGCAAAAATAAAAATTGACGTCACCGCAGATTTGGAGGTTTTGTTGAAGTTGAACTTAACAAACCATACCATGCACTCCCCTCACCTTACCTTATTGAATGTAACTAGCACTCAGACCCACTTCATCGGGCATCACCACTTTCTCGGACAGAAGGCCTTGCTTCGCTCGGCCAACCGCTTATTCGGATAGAAGGCCTCGCTTCGCTCGGCCGACCATTTTTTCGGTCAGGGGGCCGACAGTCACTAAATGCGGTAAATATAACGGGCGTAAAATAATAGTAGAATAGAGAGAGAAATCGTCCTCCCACACACCAGAATATATCCGAAATTAGCATAGAATAAACCGTTTCCCAAACCTCACCCCCCCCCTGAAGTTTCACTGCCTCCTCCAACTTTCTAAGGTCCCTGGCACCCTCTTTCTTAACCTTTTTTCCATTGTTCCGAAGGCCCTGGCAACTCTCCCTAGCTACCTCCCAAAATCGTTCAAATTAAACTCGCCGTCTAAATTCGCTCATCGTCTGAAGTCGTTTTTTCGGGATTTCGTATTAAAATTTGGATCTCTAGGTAGGATACGGAGGAAACACCAACTCAATCAGACCGTTAACGACGAAGAATTAGAAAGAAATTAGTTTGCGCCAAAAATTTCGCGCAACGCGCTTTTTGGATGTAAAATTGGCCGAGGAATCCAAATTCGAGTAAAAAATTAGAGGTTCCCATTTAAAATAAGAAAGTTGGGCGGAAATTCGCCTATTCACCCAGCAGAAAAACAGAATACATGTTAAATTTGGACCTTTTATTATTATTATTATTATTTTTTCTTTCGCTTTTTGGCCCAAAATACCTAATCGATTTTTTGCAGCACTAGATCTAGGAAACGGGACGCTATTTTTACTTGTAAAACGTTAGATTCTTCTTCTTCTCCGGTGATTACTTGAACTTCTTCGAATTTCCTTTTGACCGCTCGGGCTTCTTCGTACTCACGGGCTGCCTCGCTCAGCGTTTTCCCTCCGCTGTCTTGCTGCTGAACAAACGATTGGTGAGCAAATAGCGTGAGAGAGGTCCGATTTTGTCATAAACGGGCGTAAAAACCTTTACCGCTGCTTTTTCCGCTTTGTCCGCCGCTTCTTTCTTCACGTGATCAGAAAACAGCATTTCCGAGGTGGTCCCATTGGTGGTGACCTCCTTTGGTTCCTGGTAGATGAGAAGGTTGGTTCGTTAAATTTTTAAGGGGACAGTGATGGGCGCCGGAATTTCCCGGCAAAAATAGCGGGATTCATCTTTCCCCCTTTTTGAATTTATTAAACAATTTTTTTCCAGTTTTAAAATCAATCAAATAGTAAGCAATTAGTAGATCACGGGGACTTCCCGATGTACAAAATAATAATTATTATTTATAATTATTAATTATAATTAATGTAACCCATGGTTCACTCGGAACACACGTAGCAACCCATCAACTCGTAATTTTCTTAATAACACCTCGAATCGACGATCTTTGAATAACTTGGATTCCCCGAAAAATAAATTTCCAGGATTTTTCCTTCACTGGATAGATACAGAATTCTTGGATGATTTATGACGTTTTACTTACTTCTGTTGCACTGTTGCTATTTTCGCTAGCCGTGCTCGACGCAGCCCCTTCGGCGGGTGTGGCCGCTTCCTGAAACCCACAACTCATTTGCACCGCTTTCATTTGTATTTCTCACCTCTCCGTCGCAAGATGTTGGAACACTTACGACAACTTTTTCGTGAATGTTCTGCCCGAACACGAATCCGAAATTGGGAGCTGCACCGGTGGACGTGACTGGGGCAGGCGGTACGGCCGGTGCTGAGGTCTCCCCTCCCAGAGGTACGAAAGACACGCTGGATTTAGGCGTGGAACTCACCACAGCCTCCTGTATAATGTAAAATTCAGTCAGTGAGCGGATACACAGGGGGAGTTGTATGCGATGAATTTCTACTGACTTCGGATTTATTTGAAGGAGTCGAAGACACTTCTGACGGTCGAGGCTCTTCGGGTTTCACGTCTTCTTCCTTATCTGCTACAAATGATAGTACTTTTCGTCATCGATCAATTGTATTGTAATAGTACGTGTCGCCAAACAAAATCTCCGATAGTTTCACAGTTGGTACTCACCGACTTTGGCGAAAGGGTTTGACAGTCTTGGGGGGTTTAGTACAAAGCCTTTGCTGGGTGTACTGGAACTGTTGTTAGCTTTAGCTGAAAATTGATAGCATTAATAAACAAAATTCGGCACGTGAGTATTGCAGAGTCGGTGGACTTACAGGGAGTGGATGACGAGGGGGAGTGTGCGCTTCCCAAGAGGCTCGACCTCAAAGGGAAAAAAGACCGTCCGGATGGTTTGACCGACGTAGACGACGTCACCGCGGCTGCGGTACCTGGAATCATTCGAGAGTGAAATGGAGAATGAGGAAAGGCGGTTAAAAAAAAAAACAAAACTAGGATAAGTCGGGGATGTTCCAGATGGAGCTATTGTGTTGTTGGATTTGGAAGGTGAGACGAACACGCCAACCAGACCACTCCAGTCAGAGGCCGATGAAGACCGATGTTGTGACCCCTCTGCCGGATAGATGACAGGCTGTTCTTTTACGTGGCTCGTTCATGCAACTGGTAAGTGAAGTATCGCCCCGAGACGTTTCAACAAGTAATTGTCTCCCGTGAAGGGAAGGCTAAGAAGGGTCCAGGTTGAGACGCTCCACAGCACGATAGGAATGTCCACGAGCAGCACAAGGCGCCCACCAGACACCAGGTGTCTGACACCTTCGGCTCGGCAGCAAGGAGACTGATTCACTTCTGAGCGGTGACGATAATATCGTAATTATATAACAATTCGAATGTGAATTGCCATCGTTCATTGAAGGCGAAATAGCCCAGGCAAATTAGAAAAGATAGAGGAAAAATTGGTAAGTCGTAATATGTAACCACGATGCACTATGTTTTTTGAGTCGCTGAAACCAATGTGAAGCTTACTGTAAGCTGTAACAGACAGGAGTTTTGGCCGGAACATCGTCAAAATCGCTAAAAAACCATCTAATTTTGGCACTGTTTTTGATTTTTGCTTGTATCTCCGAAACTATGCAGTCTAGCGAAATGACCACTCAATACAATATGAAAGTACATGAAATTTGCTACAAAATGCACTCGTTTCATTTGAAATTTGGTGTAGCGGAACGACCGCTAGGGCGCGTTGAAAACTAGCAAAATCCCGAAAAATGGCCAATTTTCCCTCTAGCTGCTTTTTTCCCCCAAATGCAAATCCCCCAATGGGTCTAAAACGTGGTAAATGTAGAGGTGACCAACCGTGGTCCGAACTTTGCGAATCTCCGTTGGTCGTCCCAGGCGTTTCGGTGGCTGGTGATGCCGAGTTGTCTGACGAGCTGACTTCATCGATTTGACTCGAGTTTCCTGAAAGGAAAGGAGAGAAGAAAAAAGGAGTAAGTAAAATTAATGGAGGCATTGGCGATGGACGTTGCTCCAAGTGGGGAAACGCAAACAGATGGGGGACGGATACATTTGATCAAAGCAGTTTATAACTGATCGTGTCAGATTCTATAGAGCAACATGTTAGCTAGAATTTTTCTATAGCTCAATAACAACCACATTCAAGATAAGATTTAAGATATAATTGGGAATGTAGGTAGTTGTGTGGCTCCAGGCTGGTTCTACGTATGATCGGATTGAGGAAAAGCGTACTGCGAACCACAGAGGATGACATCATCATAATATTATAAGACTGTATAACGGTATTTGAATGAATATTATTCAAATACCGTTCATGCCCGAGTCAAAAAGAAGACCTCACTACGTTCAAGTCTGCGTGCCTTCCTCGAACGGCAGACCCTCTTTTGAGTCACTTTCCACGTCGCCACCCCATCAAATCGAACCCCTCAACACCGTCGGACACTTCAACCACCCTTACGAGCCCCTAAACACGCCGCAAACTCCCGAATTACGCTAAAATCCACCCCAAAACACGACACAATCACAACTGCAAGATGCTCCTCCGCACACACCACACGATCACCTCTACAACGAATCGTTCACACAGACAAACTTCTCACTCAATTTCCACCTTGAAGGGCCCTTGAAAATGTCAAGAATACCATAAATTTTGATAATTTTCAATTAAAACACTGTACCTTTGGTAACGTCAGCCATTTTACAAAAGTGAGTTTACTAATAAAAACGAATTTTGGCAACACTGATGAGAACAAAACAACATGCACAAGGCAGTTTTTTTACGCTAAAATCGAACACACAATTCGACAAAAAATTATTGTCCAATTAAACAAAATAAACGTATTTGAAATCGAAACGATTTGAATTAAATAACGAAAATTACAACAATTTTTTGTGTGTAGTTTGTGTCCATTAAGAACGTAAACGAGAATGTAACCTTCTCGTTGGTTACACGTTGGATTTCTGCCATCTTGTTTTTCTGTTCTAGAGATGTTTGATACTTCAAAAGTATCGATATAATATTGTATCATACTCGTAGACGTATCAAACAGTATCGATATTTTGGAGTATCGATACTTTTCGATAGGTAATTTTTCAAAAATGGGTGGAAATGTCATTAAATGACAAAAAAAATTTTTGTTTCTCTCCGTCAGCGTGATAATGAATGTATCACATTTCCCGTTTCAATATTGGTCTTTATATACCTAATCCTAAAATGATAAATCACGTCCTTTTCGTTTAAAACTTTTTGAAGCGAAGCTTTTATACGGACCCCCCCCTCCCCCGCTAGGAACGCTCACCGCTCGGGGAGTCTCCCAGTGAAAATCGTGAGTCAGTCTCTAACGCGATATATATATCGTGAGTCAGTCTCTAACGCGATATATATATTATCTAAATCACTAATTCAGCCTACTCTGACTAAACGGTAAGCCCTAAAAATACGCCGATTTTTTCTATCGTCTGCCGACCGTTTAGCTACGAGTAGGGGGGTCGCGGACCCCCCCCCCCCCCCCCCCCCGCCGAGCGAAGCGAGGCCCCCCTGTCCAAATAAGCGGTTGGCCGAGCGGAGCTAATGGGGTTTCGACCGTATCCTACCTAGAGATGCGAATTTTAATAGAAAATTTTCAACGAGCGATTTCCGACGACGAGCGATTTCTGACGGCGAGTTTAAAATTTTAGATTTCCTGAGATCGGGGCGCGTTTGGCTCTTCCAACCGGGCCGCTGTCAAGGAAGTCGGAAAGACGTACTCAGAACGGGTGGAATCCGAGGGGCTTCAGGGACGTTACAAAGATTGAGGAGGCGGGGAAATTTTTGAAGCGAAACTTTTTTGAAGTGAAAATCGTGAGTCAGTCCTTAACGCGATATATATAGGACACTATACTGGCAGCTGAGGCGGACTCGGAGCGCCCCCACTCACTCCCGGTGTAGGTATGCAATAAAACTGATTTTGCAAAATGATATAAAGCTTCGCTTCCTTTTTCATTCCCCCGAGGAATGCAAATTTTATTGAAAAATTGAAGCGAAGCTTTTATACGGACGCCCCCCCCCCCTCCCCCGCTAGGAACGCTCGCCGCTCGGGGAGTCTCCCAGAGAAAATCGTGAGTCAGTCTCTAACGCGATATATATTTTTTTTTAGGGCCAAACGCGGGCCTTTTTTGAATGAGCACTTATTTTTCAAACTTATTTCAAAAAATAAGTTGCTTATGCCATGCAAGCCCCATAGATCCCCGCAGTGGAGTCGGATCGTTCTGGAAACCCCAAAAATGGATTCTACGTACAAAAACACAACACACCTAAGCGACACCTAACTCGATCCCATAGCCAAAAACCGTCAAAAACCCCTCCCTTAACCACAGTACAGCCACATAGCGCCCCACAGGTAGGGGCGAACGGGCTGAAAACCTTGCAGGCACAACTCCATGGTAAACCGAATATTTTGTCACAATTTCAGATTTAAGAAAAATTACGACTGATGGTGGATGGATATTTCGTTTTTGGGTTCCAGACATCTCGAAACGGATAATGTAACATTTTGAGGCCGGCCTGAATTTTCGACCTCCGTCGCGTTTACATAGGTGTATTCCATTATTCTTTTATTATTATAGGTGAATTATGTATTCCAAGAATAATAAACCAAAAGTATCGATACCCCGATATCAGGAAATGTATCGATATTTATCGAAACTTGTTCCGTGAAGTATCGATACCTTCACCTATCGACTTTTGAAACATACCTATACTGTGCGCGGCTTCTTTTTCCTCAGCGTCCGTGGAATTTTTCCATTAGTATTAAGTTTAATTTTTTGAAAACCGAGCGAAATTTAGCTCGCCCGTTTAGTCGTTAAGTCACTTTTAACAAAATGAAGTTGGTCAAGTTTTTGATGAAGCTGAGTCACGAGACGGTGACGATCGAGTTGAAGAACGGGACTCAGGTGCACGGGACCATCACCGGCGTGGATGTCGCTATGAACACCCATTTGAAGGTTTGTTGGATTTTGGCGAGGGAGATGTTGTTGAGTGGTGCTTGCAGGCGCCAAAAAGGGTGACGGTTGAGCGGGAGTCCCAAACCCTGAGATTGTTTTGTGGGTTGTTTGAATTCCCAGTGTAGGATTGCCGGATGAGGGCAGAGTAAACAATAAAATTACCAAGAAAGTGACGGGAACTATGTACCCGGAGTTGGGGTGAGCTGGAGACGAGTGGAAGTACGTACGTAGGTGTGTGTACACAACATACGCATCTAGCGTGCAGGGCCCTTCTTCGCCAACTCCGATTTGAACAGGACGTCTTTGAGTCTTGACGACGACCCAAGGACCAGTCCACGTTGGTTCCAACTTGGGGCAAACTCCCTGCCGTAGTTTCGTGGCGAATACGCAAACCTACTCACTTGGTCTGGGGATCGGGCCCGACGATCGAAGACCTCCTGCGTCCTCATGTTCATTTTTGCTTCTTCGCGGACGAATTTCCTCAAAGCCGCAGTTGAAAACCCGGGTGACGGCGGGAATGAGCGGCTCCCTGTCCGCAGAAATATGCCTTTCATCCCACCGTGCGACGTGCCTTTCGTCCCTACGGATTAATAGCAATTTACACCATTACCTCTCTCCCATCTTTTCTCGTCTCTCCTCCCATGTTCATTCATCTTCTTTTTTTTTTCAGGCGGTCAAGATGACGATAAAAAACCGCGACCCCGTCCAACTGGACACGCTGAGCATCCGAGGGAACAACATCCGCTACTACATCCTCCCCGACTCTCTCCCCCTGGAGACGCTTCTCATCGACGACACTCCCAAATCCAAAGGGAAAAAGAAAGAGGGGCCCCGAGGTGGTGGCGGAGGAGCGCCGAGAGGACGAGGGCGTGGACGCGGCAGAGGCGGTCGCGGAGGCCGGGGCAGAGGACGAGGTCGCCGCTAAATGGCAGGCTGTTCACATCCATTCCCACTTGTGTGCCCCGAGGACTGTGTCTGTGAAGAAGTGTACTTTTAATTTTTTTTTAACTCAACGAAGGAATATTTTTCACTTTTTTCCTTCAAGTACGCGGTTCCATAGCGTCAATTTGTGTTCTCTACCAATTAAATAGTTGTACATCTTAACTATTGTCTTCTGTTATTTCATCTTCTCAACTCATCCACAATAAACAAAAATGGCCATAAAAAGAAGAAAAATTTAATGTAGTTTTTAATTATAACAAAATCTTATCTTGTTTCTATGCATACCCGGTATAGAAACAAGAGCACTCCTTCATTTGGGGAAAACTCCAAAGACTCTCATCTAATTCGATTCAAAATCGAAAATGAAAGTTGATGGAATAGATTTCTCCAAAAAGTAAGACATTAATAATTGCTACTAACAAATAATTACTTAAGAATCTTCATCTTAGGGTTTTAAAAAACAAAAGGTTTGAAAGTATTCAAATTTTGTAACTTTTTCTCCAAATCTTCTTAATCCTAATGGTGATAGCCCTCCCCGAACTCCATCTCGAGTAGGGCAGCCAACTCCCGCTAATGGCATCTTGCAGCACACAGGGCAGCAGCCGTAGAGATGAAACCAGTGCCAAACGTGCAGCCTTGTTGTGTCGCTCAACCCCGAGGGGCTCTGTGGGGCTAAAAAGGGGTTAGTGAGTGGTTTTTGGCTATCTGGTCGAGTGTTGTTTTCGAAGTATTTTTGGACATAGAATCCATTTTTGGTGGTCCCAGGACGAATCGATTTCACCGTAGGGATCTAAGCTAAGGCAAATAGGGCCTATATCAGAGGCGAATTCTCTGGCAAAGCAAGGTAAGCACTGCTTGCCAATTTTATTTATTTATTTTTAATAATTTTTTGTTTTATTGTTTCAATTTTTGGACAATTTTTAAATGATTTTTACATTAGTAATGGAAATTTGACTATTAACTTGTATCCAAAGTAGGTGCTCTTTCTTGTTAGCAATGGCAACGAGCTCCAGCGCAGCTAATCTTCTAATTGACCGCGAGAAGAGAGTAGAACTACCTACCTACCGTTAGAGCATCTTTCCCCCCTAGTCAAGCACCCGCGGAGCTGAATGCCTTCGCTCGACTTGGTTGAACCAGGAAAACAGCTGGTTTCATAGATCTTGTGGGGGGCAGAGCCGCACTGCGGCTGCCGCAGCTGTGGAATACATGCACTCCTGCAGGCCCCGTTGTTTTTCTCTAAGTTCGATGTTGGTAATAGTCAAAGTTGCTTATGAAAGTGTAGGAGATTTTGAGGTTCATCGTGGGGATTGAATTCAGAGATGAGCGAAGGTGATGAAGGGGGAGTGCTTGCCCAGCTTGCCAGCTCAGGATTTGCCCCTGGCCTGGGGCAAAAAAATATGGACGTTTGCGAATGTAGGATAATTCCAGTTTTTGGTCATTCTTTTAGCACTTTTTATCAGCTAAGTATGAAAGTAAGGCCTAGAAAAATTCTTTAGGTCCCGAGTCTTGTAAAGGATGTTTGGTTTTTTAATTTATTTATTTTAAAAATGCTCTGATATTCAACTTTGGAGTGACAGTCAATAGTGTACCTTCGTCCTGAATCAAGAGTTTGACCCCCAGGGCACTGCGGCCTCGAGCAGGGCCTATTGTACCCATCGAACCTGAATTCACTACATCTCGTAGGGATAGCGCTACCGTCGATTTCGGCACATGACGTCCGATCTAGTGAGTTCTCCTTTCCTTTCCTCTACTCCATGATTCGCCCCTTGTACCTCGAACTTAGTGACATAGCTGAGTTGCATTTCTTATAGGAAAAAAACAAAAATATTTGTGAATAAGTATATCTGTTATTTACAAAAATGTACATTACACAGGTGTTGCAGGGTTGCCAAATTTTCACATCAAAGCGAAAAAAGCGTCCTTGTTTTCGCTCGAGGATGACGGGAGATGTTTGTCGCGGCGGTTTTTCTTTTTCTTTGGCGCCTCCTCAATGCCTGTCAACGAGAAGAGTTTACAGTTGTGGAAGTGGTCGTTGACGAGGAGCCACTCGCCGTCGCAGGAGGATGTCATCGAAGTGGCGGCCGTCTCGACGGACCCGACAATCCCGATTTCGACGTTGGGAAAGAGGCCGAAAAGTTTGATTTGGCCCGTGTCAAGAGCGACGGCTATACGGGCGGAGTCGACGACGGCGAGGGCCGAGATTGACGTCTTTTTGGCGATTTTGAACGACCCTTGCGGAGTCAAGTTGGACAACCTGGGGGTAAACACGACTTAACGCTTGGTATAACCTTCGGCTGATTAGTGAATAGCGCACTCACCTAAACATAACCAATTCCCCGTTCGTCGTGCCCGTCACAAAAGACATCTTCTGCGTTACGCCAGCCACAAGATCGCACACGTGCTCCTCCTCCGCAGTGATTTTCTTCGTTGTCACATCTATCCGCACAGCCCTGTAGCCCACTGTGGCATAAACTGTCGTATTCTCGACGGCCAGAGATTCCGTTTGATCTCCTGGAAATGATAATGTTACCAGAACATGAGAGATTGAGCAGATGAGTTCGGAACAGGTTCAGAGATTAGTTTGAAATGAGTTTTGAACAGGTTTGGAGATTGGCATGGTTGAATATTCTTTGTGGGACTTAGAGAGCTGTAGGTTGGGGTATTCAAATATTGTCAGACGTGAGATCTCAGGCCTGTTCGGGTCACAGGTTATCCCGAACAAGTCGTAGGGAGCTCCAAACCCGACCGGTTTGATGGAAAAACTTCCTGGTCGGATTGAGGCCCGTGCGTGGACCCAAACGACCTGAGAGAAGAGGCTACAGTGAAATGACCGACCCAAGGAAAATCAAGCAAGCTAGGGGTGACGACTGGCCAGGTCCCAGCGGCAGGTGGAAGAAAGTTCGATAGAAATCGTCAGATGGGGTGAGGAGCGCTTGTACATGTGAACGGGGGAGGAGGGAGGCGGCTGCAGTTAGTGATGGCAACCAGCAACGGACATGTTGAACAGTTGAGTCCAAAAATAGTTTGACTACTAGTTGGGTTTTGGTAGACGCGTTGGTAGATAACATAATAAAAGTTTTGCCGGTTTTTCAGACGTCTATCATGAGTACACAATCATAAAGCGGGTGACATACAATAGGTAGTACAGGGGGAAAATAATTTCACCACATGAGGTCATGCATAAGACATTTCTGAGATTCTCCCTTTGCAACTCTTACTCTAATGCCGGTTTCGTTTGCGATGGGTATGTGAGACAGGGGAAATTTGAATGAATAATCAGGCGGTTGGGGGGCAGCTTGGACATCTTCATCACCCGCTTCAGTAGGGGTTGAGAAATGTCTTACTGGGCCCCAATCTTCGCCCCCTACTGTAATCGCCTGTAATGGGCCTACCCATATCACCACCTAATCTCTTCCTCAGTAGGGAGATGTCAGCTGAGCCCACCCTCGAATTGAAGGGTTCTCGCCTACTTAGCGATATGTGAGAAATGGGGAAAAGTGAAAGCTCGGTGCCCACTGAGCACCCGCCCTGGTCGATGCTTTGAGCATACATTTGAGCTGTATGGCAAACCCTGTCCTATCCTCCACAACACATGGCATATTTTTTAAAACATTGCCGCTTGTGACTATATGTGCCACAATGTCATGTGACTATGTAGGTATGGTTAACTGTATTTTTACTTTAGTACTAGGGGACACCCCCAGACCCACAGATTGTTAATGTTATGATCGACAGAATGTGATTTTTGGTAATGCCGTCGAGGGGATCGGCTGGGGGGTTTAGGAGTTGCGGTTCTCATTCAAGTATAAATCCTTCAGCGTTACAAGGGTGAGTGCACATGAAGGATGGCAGAGAGGGAGTGGTTGAGGGGCAAGGGAACATGCGAAGGAGGGTGGAGAAGCAGCAGGTATGCTTGGGCCAGGGACGGTGACAGGGGCAGGGACATTTTCAAACTGGGAGACCCTCGGAAAAAACACATTCTGTGTTAAAACACCCGTTTCGGGTTCAGCTCACCAGTGATGGCTGTGAATTACAAAAACCAAATCTTGCTGGCTCTGGGAATATCATCTTTACCAGTACTGCTAGGATGATGAAACCCCAGAATCTTATGCTCAAGCACTGGAACCCATAGCAGCTCTTGCCATTGCAGCCACAACATAGAAGACACTGGTTCCATCTCTGGGGAGTCCACCAGGCCGCATATCTGGTGAAGTTGTCCTTGAAGAGTCCTTCGCCTACATCTTCGTTAAGATTGTAGACTCAAAGCCGTCTCTGACAGACAACCTGGGAAACTCTTCTTAGAGCTCAACTTAAATTCCTCCAAAACACTGCAGCAAAGACCTGGTTTTAGCGGCAACTTTCCACCACTCCACACACACAACCCTCCCAGTTATTCTTCCGCAAAACCTGGGCCATGTTGTGAACAGACTGTACGGCCTCAGTTGACATTGCGAGAAGGCTCGCAGATAATGGTAGGAGGAGGGGTGGGCCCAGTCTACACTCCGGATTATCTCCTGGTCCTCTGCCCCTCGGGCTCAGGGCCCACTCTACACCCGCCCGCACACACAGAAAAACATACCAATTAGTCCAGCAGACCATTACCTTCACCGACATTCACATAAAACTGCAGCTCGAAACTGCTCGAGTCCACCACGTAGATGTTCCCTTTGTCGTCGCCGACGGCCAGGAAGTCTTCTCCGCTGGCGATTTTAACGGCTTTGCTGCTGAATAAACTGTGACTTTCGGGTTGAGCGTCGTCTTGCTCCAAATCCAAAACTAGCAGGTCCTTCCCGCTCAGGGCGAATATGCGGGAGCCGGATGAATCGTAGGTCAACGCCGTCAGTGTTTTGTACGGCTTGGGAAATTTGTAACAAGAGGCTTCTTCGAGAGTGTTGTTGACGGAGATGAAGTAGGTTTTAATTTTACGTTTGAAGGCGACGGCAACGTCGAGCGTGTCGGGGGCGAATTGGACGTCGACGGCAGAACAAGTGTCGACTTCGGGTGCCGGCTCTTCGACGAGCTTCCGCTTCCGGATTTCGTCGATCAGCCCAGTGTCGTCTTCGTCAGATTTTTCTTCCTGGAAAAGAATCGGTGGGTATCAGGTGAGTCTTTTCAACGGGTGGCGGAAGCGTGGCGAATCTCGTCCACCTGTCACATGTTCGACCTCATCTACATTTACATTACCTTCTCATTCTCCTCGTCATCCGCCGGCTCTTTGGGCTCTGAATGTGTCGACTCCGAGTCGCTGACGTCCACTTCCTCCTCTTCCTGATCTTCCGAAGACGAATCACTATCGCCCCAGGGGCTGTCATCTTCAGGATCGCTAGGGATCATCCTGGACGGAACTCCGAAAACCCTCCAAGTACAAAAGAACACAGAAAATTCGCCGAACAAAGGAATCGGCCTCCGTCGTACGCACACCTGCAATTTGTTTACTTGTGGCTTCGAGCAATTTTTTCACAGTTGTGGCAGACACAGACACTGTGGCAGACACAACAGTTCTGCTGGACGTCTTCAAAAACAAAATGGGTGGGTACTATTAGGTAGGTAGAGCATCAAAAATCTTGATTTTGCTAGAACTAAGTTCTTGCTAGGTACCTATTACTTTTGCGAAAATAAGTTGGTTGCAATCTTCGTCAAGCTCCGCTTCAAAATAACGACATTTCGATTTATTATTATTGGAATAAAACACCAATGTACAATATACATAGGTGTTTTATTCCTATAATAATAAGTAGCGAATATATCGCCAATAACGACACCTGAGCGCCCAAAGGGCCAAACTGCTTTTTTGCGATCAAAGGGCCAAACTGAAATCGGTTTCAAGGTCACAAATCCAAAGGGCCAAACTGCAATTTAAACGACCTGTTATTAGGGCCAAACTGCTCCACACAGATTAAACTACTGCTCCATCTACGTGGTTCATTGGGCCAAACTGCTGATCTTACCAACTATTCGCGATTTACATTAAGCATGCGAACTCTGGTGGCGCTCGGAAGACTCACTCAAAAACGGCAAGTCACCCGCCTGCCCTATGTAATTTGAAGAGCCCAGCACCTAATTATTCAGTTTTCTTCCAATTCCATGTCGGGGTACGAAAATTGGAAATTGAAGAAGAATAATTCACTAATTATTAGTTTGTTAAGAAATAAAGACGCTGTTCGAGGTTGTTTTGGCAATTTCGCTAAAAGAAAAATAATCATTTGTGTGGACCTTGACGACGAATATGCAGGGGGGCGTTTTGCTGAGTGTAGCTACGGGAGCAAAACAAGGGCAAAACAAGGATTTTTCTTATTCAGTTTTCTTCCAGTTTAAAAATAAACCTAGTCAGGCAACGTTAACCCAACCAGCGAATTTTCTTCGAAAAGCCCTCACGGGCTGGAAATTATAATCTGGGTGGCCGGTTAGTCAGTCTAGATTCCAAAACCGAAAATTTCATTTAATGTCCTACCGTGCGCCGTCTGAGCCATTTTTAGCAGTAGGCATTTTTTTGCCTACATACTCAAATTTTGACAACATACTTGGTTTACCATCTAGTTGTGCCCGCAAGGATTTCAGCCCGATCGCCCAAACCCGTGGGGCGCTATGGGGCTAAAATGGGGCTACAGGAGGGTTTTTTTAAAGGGTTTTGGCTATGGGATCGATTTAGGTGTCGTTTTCGAAGTATTTTTGGACGTAGAATCCATTTTTTGGGGTTCCCAGAACGATCTGATTTCACCGTGGGAATCTATGGCGCTACAAACGGGATTTTTTAAGTATCCCAGGGTGTACAGTATATAAGGAGTGTTTGTTTTTCGTAATTGCCATATAAACCTGTTATCCGAGAGTTGAGAATAGTTTCGTGATGATTAAAAACCTTTAGCGGCCGAAACGCAACCAAAATCGAGTGGGGGGGGGGGGGGGGGGGATAAGGGGAAAGTAACTCAGAGACCTCTTGATTTTGCAGTCTTGAGAACAATACATATTATTAAGTCAGGATCTAAGGAAGTAGGTTTTACAATGTGCCTCGTCAAAATGAGAACAGTCAGAGGTCAGAAAGGCCAGCTGGACAGGGAAGCCTCTTTTTAACATAACTATAAACCAAACAAGCTCTTGGACTGTAAAATCAGAACAACATTTGGATCTTGGGGGAAAACGATTGAAATTGGAATTGATTATTGGGCTGGTAGGACCTCACCTGTTGCAATAACGTAAGACGGCGACGACTTACTTACATTCCGCTGACGCTCCGGCCTTACATGTACAGTGGAATGATAAAATTTCCTCTCCTTTTATGCTGATTCTTCCTTCCACGACGTGCGAACCAATGCATAACTATTGGTGCAGACATCCTCTGGCAGTCAAACACCACACACAATTATGTGGCCAGCATTGATCACAGCCCCCCACCTCGCAAAAATTCCGGAACTCGACATTACAATTGGCGTATTTGAATATATAACTAAGCCTAAGCATAACGTTAGGTAAATAGGAACGGGATTCCGTTATGGGAATAGTGATGTGTTGTTCTGTATCAATCTGTTACTTTGTACTAGGTACCGGAAAGTAGCTGATACTCTTAAATGTGACAACCCGAAAGTACCTGATACGCCAGTCACAACTTGGTCCTCAAGTTGATCCTACCTGCTCCTGTGATTACACGGCCCATGTTCCACTGTGTCACGTTTTACGTCACTGTCACCTCTTGTAACATCGGGGATTCGATGTACCTAGTTGTACCTAGTTACTCGATGCTCCTTGTTGTTCCACGCCTGCCAGCCCACGAGAACTCCCCCCGCCTGCCTTAGGTACCCCCGCCCACTGGCTCCATCCACTCCTCCTTTGGATTCCCTCTCCACACTTCCCCAAACGTATCTTGTTCTTCTGTGAAGACTCAGCGTTTTGGTTCTTATTGTAGGTCCGCATGGATACCTACTCTGGTATGCAGCAGTTTTATTGTGCTTGTTTAGTTAAGAGGGGTCAGAAATCTTCAAGTAGGTTGTACCTACGCTGGAAAAGTCCTAGCTGTGGGAACTCAAAGCCTAGA
The DNA here is from genome assembly GCA_955831195.1 of Pilophorus perplexus. Taxonomy (NCBI): domain Eukaryota; kingdom Metazoa; phylum Arthropoda; class Insecta; order Hemiptera; family Miridae; genus Pilophorus; species Pilophorus perplexus. Next base: position 6,775,088 of record OY037014.1, on the reverse strand, counting down.
AGTTGGGTAGGTACCTAGCTAACCAAAGTACCTATAAAAAAAATTATAAATTTATAAAAAAAATTTATATCTATGCGAAAGAACAGAGAAGGTAAGGTACCTAGGTAGGTATTACGTATTTAAAAGCAGGTAGGGACTGTTGATTGAAAATACCATATAATTACTTAGGTTGGTTAGCAAAAACATTGATGAGCTCCAGGATGAAAAATGAAGCTATTTTACTTGAATGATAATAGCTAAGCGAGTCACTCGATTTCAAATTAGATTATTTTCCCTTCAGGGAAAAACATCAGATCATGGATATGTCTTTGGTAAATAATTGTATCACACCATTATGATTGGCAGGTAGCCTACCTGAGGTAGGTACCTATATTTTATAATCTGTATTTGTTAATAATTCATACACAAAGATTCCATTAAATGAATTTTAATAATTGAAATGAATGTCAATAATTCATACACAAAGATTTCATTAAATAAATTTTATTTAGGAGCAATTAGAGAGAAAACGAACTCAAAGTCCAAGGGAGAAGGCTAAAAAAAACAAATTTTTCCTAGAAGAGGCCCCGCTCCCTTCCAGGCACAACGCACCATGAGAGTGGGCGGAAGGGAAGTGGGACGATGGCTACTAGTCCTCGGAACGGTAACATGAATCCCGAGGTTGCTCCTTGGAACATTATGTGACAAGTATCAGGTAAAAGTATCAGGTACTGAGAAGGAGCAGGAACACTTTGTTCCTGTGACAGGAAAAAGCTGTCACAACACATCACTATATGGGAATCAGGGAACCGAAAGGAAATATGGAAAGGACGGATTATTATTATTTTGTCAGAGCTGAGATAAGAGTGATGAGAGATTCCTTATTCTTCTTCTTCTTGTCCGATTATCTAGTAATCGATTTTTCATGCCAACATCGAGTTTAGATGTACCAAAAAATAATTTGAGCGATTTTGTGAAGAAATCCTCCATATCGCCTCTTGAGATTGAGGCAGCTTGCCGGGAATGAACGGCCATTTTGGAAACGACTACAGCGCTCCAGTGTTAATGTAAATCGCGATATTCGGCCTCAAATGCTCAAGGTCATTTTATTATTATCATGAAGATTTGTGTCAGAGACAGATACAATGGTACAGAACCACAAGAACTTGCTAGTAAATTGATCTCTGCCTGTTACTGTCAGCAGTCCGACGCTCTCAACCTTGTTTTAATAAATAAGTCAATATTATATGTCATAATATAAAATGTACCTATAATATTATTATAGGTACATTTTATTTTAATTTTTTAAATTGTACCTACCTACGTTGTTTGGACGGATGTGGGACCTCGAAAAATGTATTATGCGTCAAAAATTACTCGGAAAACGGTACTTTATTTGAGCTCCTAGGATCCTTAAAAAATCCCATTTGGAGCCCCATGAAAGCCCTCTAGGTTCCCACAGTGAAATCGGATCGTTCTGTGACCTCCAAAAATGGATTCCACGGTCGATAATACTTCGAAAACGACACCCCACACGACCCCATAGCCGAAACCCTAAAAAAAAAACCTCCCGTAGCCCCTTTTTGCTCCACAGAGCCCCATTTTGTCAAAAATTTCAGATTAAAAAAAAAAATCCTACAGGCCAAAATGGCTCGGATGGCGGACGGACATTTCGTTTTTGGAATCTAGACCTCTTGAAACGGATAATGTCAAATTTTGAGGCCGATCTGAATCCGACGCGATTACATAGCATTATTCCAAGAATAATACAACAAAAAATCTCTAGTTACTATCTGACCCGATTGTGTGAATGTGTATAAATACTAAATTTACCCTGAACTATTACTGCAAAGCCTAGTTGTCGAAAATAAACGCTTGCCGGGAACAGAAGAGGTCTGAAGAAATTCTGCCTAAACAGCTGTTCGAAGCAAGTTTGAGGAATACCCGCATAATATAGGTAATAATACTACTTAACTTAATTAATACTTAACTAATTTTAATATATTATATTAAAATTAAGTTAAGTATTAATTAAGTAAACCTTCTGGGAACTCAACTTTTCCAGACCGTGCACGCAATGGCTGACATAAAATCCAATGTCAGCAGGAAGTTTTCTATTCATAAATGCCAGGAAGAATTAAACAATCACAACGGGTACAATTATGTGTATTTAATGAAAATGGGAAAGCTGAAGTAGATGTAACATAATATGAAAAATGGATTTGATACAAAGTCATCAAAGAATATAAAAATGGGGAAAGCGTTTCTTTTATTACATCAACAATTTCAGTTCGACGTAGGTATTCATTTGGTCATGGACGACACAAAGCTGTGATTGGGTTACACGGCCCAGGATGGTTTTGTAGCATTGCCCAGCCAGTTTTTGACAGGTTGCACGATTGTTTGGTACCTACCGCCAGCATTTTGGGGAGGCGTGTACGGGAGACCGCCAATGTCCCTGAAAAGAAAGGAAACAAGAAGATGAATAAAGTGTTAGGTTATGATGAAGGACGAAACATTGTTGTCATGCTAATTAGTGATTGTTAGTGTTCGTGCAAGCGCAGACGAGGGACAATCAAGCACAAACCGGTCATTACAAGTTGGATTTGGCAGCTTTCGTGATGGGGAAGGGGGTGCCGTCGCACATGCCGCGGACATCGTCGAGACCCAAATCCAAAATGGCGGTTCCACCGAGTCCTGCAAGGTAAAACAAACAATAAAAACCATCGTCGAATAAACATCGTCAAATATATTATATTTGACGATGATTAGAAAAACCAAAAGAAAAGCTGACCTCTTCGCTTGGCATAGACGGCCTTCTGGGCGGCAGTCTGAGGCTCCTCAAAGCTGGCCCAAAGACCTTCGTCGTGGTCCTTGTTTGGGAGGAGGTACCCGTAAGTTCCCAAGTGTTGTTCTGGTGGGTCCTGGACCCTCCTCAACAGGCCTGCAGGGGCGTTCGGGTTGGTCGGGCTGACGAGCTTGACGCAAATCTCATTGTACGAGAGGAGACCTGGAAATGTGAAAAACGTGAGCTAACAGGTTAGCCACAACTGGCTTTTAACTCATTCACAATAACACACCTTCTTCTTTGGTGTGGGGCCCTTTCTTGCCAGGTCCATCGGCTACAAGTGGAGGAGCGCCTGAGGGTCCTATAAATATTTAAAAATTCAAGAGTGAGTTGGTATGACTGTGTAGATAGTAGATGCAGCAGTTCTATTGCTCATAATTTTTTTTTTTTTCAAATTTGTACGGATCATCGGTACTCACCAGAGTCGCTCGTCAGTTTCCAGGTGCGGCCCCAAGTGGAAATCCCGAGGTTCAATTTGGCAGCTGAAAATGTGTTATTGATCAAAAGAGCTGCTTGGTACTGGCTTAACGTTGGCTACGCCAACCAACCCCTGCTCTTTCCGCCCTGGCAGGCCGCTCTCTTTGTGTGTTCAGTAGGTATGAAATGTAGTGAAAGTGAAAGGATTCGTTTCAACATTTTCTGACAACTAGAAGTAGTTATCCTACAATAAAGATGGCCAAATTTGGGTCAAACTCCTCGTTCTCATCCTCATCGGGGTGGCGGCTCTAATATCGTAGACTACGGGGCCATCCCTTGCTGGCTAATTTTTTTGGGTTCAAGTCAGCCACATTGAGCCAACTTTTTGGTGATTTCAGACTTTTCACGTGATCTACTCGCCCAGCTGGATTTTTCAAGACAAATCATTTCAAAAAATTAGGTTTTCCACATTTTTCCGATTTTAAGAAGTACCCTAGAATGAAGATGGTCATCCTCCTCCTCGTATTGCAGCTCCAATATAGTAGAATAGTGGTACTCACGCTCGGCGCCTTGTTGCAGCCAATAGTTGACAGTCGATTCAACGTTCTGGAAGGGGAGCCTCGGGTAGACGTAGGTCAACGGGGTAGCATAGTCGGCTTTGTCCGGAGACCTTTCGGGAGTTCTGTAATCCACAGCCCACAAATTGACCATGTCGACGAACGGCATGATAGACCGGATGTCGTAGTAGACTGGAAATTAACAAACATGTAAAGACAGTTGAGGGTGAATGACATTGCCCAGGATGATACTCACTGCTGGAATTGACGTGGGGGAGGACTCCCAACGAGAGTTGTTTGTTGTCAGGGCGGAGAACGGCTTTCATTTCTCGAACGAGATCCGTGAACTGGTTACGATGTTCCACCTGCTTGCTGTCAACACCCCAACCAACAGTTTTCTTCAGTTTGTGCCAAATGGAAGCTGCAACATGAAAGACATTTCAGAATGACGTCACAACCGCCGGCCACACTGTCAACGGCAACACCTACCGACAGAAGTCGAAGTGTATTTTTCATGTTGAGGAGGGAATTCCCATCCAAGGTCTACACCGTCGAACCCAAACTCCCTGACGGTGCTTGCGATGGATTCGATCAAAGTGGTTCGCCTTGATTGTTTCTCAAGCTGCCAAAGAATAAATTAATTAGTAAAGAGAATCATTAAGAGGATGCACTGCCTTACAAATCAACCCTCATGGTACTTACAACTTCAAGGTACTTTTTAACATCGTCAACATCAGCGTTGCCTCCAAGACCCAACAAAATGGACAACCCAGGGTTCTGCCTGCAATAAACAACTTAGACTTAAAGGAATTCCTCGAGAAAAAATATTCAAAAACATTTTTAAAAAAATCGGCCCTACGAGCCTCGCCAGGGGGCGTGCCTTTTACTTGGAGCCTTGGCTAAAATTCAAAAAACATGGAACAGGCTTTATTAACCAAATTAATATTATGGCGTGTTGGAAAAGTAACTGTCCGATTCCGAACTAGTGGTCTGACGGTGAGACAAGTGACGATGCCAAATAGTGGCCTAACTGAAGGTGAAGACGCCGAAAGGTGAGGACGCCGAACGAGTGGTCTAACGGTAAGACAAGTGAGGATGCGCACACACACACCTGACATCCTATTTAATTTATAATGGATAAAGGATAATAACCCATATATATAACCTTCATCGTATACCTAGGTTATATAACCTAAGCTGGAGGTTTTGTAGGTTATATTTATATGCTTAATATAGGTTATAACCTACACTGGAGGTTATATAGGTTACATAACCTATGCTGGAGGTTATATAATATATATGCATAGGCATTTGCATGTGCATGTGCATATGTGCTTGCGCAACTTCATGTGCAAGTGAATTTTCGTGACACATCTGCGTCTCCCTTCCCGCGTAAGGGTTTTGGGCAGTTAGGTCACGGCTAAAGCATGTTCCATGCTAAAATCTCACATTCGTCTCAGCTTACTTTTTAAGGTTAGTGACAGCCCTGTATTGGCCTTTGCCTTTGTCCAAATCCAATTTCTTGTCGACGGGCTGAATGTGATACTCGTCGTCGTCGATTTCCGCAAACCCGTAGATCAAATGGGTGCAATGGGGGAGGGCGGCTTTGATCTCTTCGGTCGACACTTTGGCAGTACCTGGAAACAGGATGAAAAAAACTACAATAATATTGTCGAGTTAGGTTGGCATCGGTCGGGACTTCATTTGAATGCGCCATGAAATTAAAAAAATTTCCTTATTGCCCATTTCATTAGTCGCATTGAGCTCCAAGAATCCATTTACAGTCAAACAAGTCGCTTAACGACCCGAGTTGGCCGTCGGTGAGTCACACTTTATGTTAATCCCAGAACAGGCTCCTCTTAACATTGACCTTCATCATTCTACTATGTAAAGAAAAAACATGACAATACCAACAACACGCCATAATTAAAGTAAGCGGCTTTCTATGGGGTTTATCTTTTTCGGAACTTCGGAGAAATTTTGTACGCTGCAGATTGTCAAATCAACCGAACTGGTTTCTGCACATGGCCTCAAACCGGTTTCTGCTTCCCGAAAACCAGCTTCTGTTCACTCAAAACCGGTATCGGCTCTCTTGAAATCTGTTTTTGCTTCCCTCCTGTTTCTGCTCCTTCCAACGAACGGGCTCCTTGAAAACCGGTTTCTGCTTCCCGAAAACCAGCGTCTGTTCACTCAAAACCGGTTTCTGCTCCCTCTAAGAAATTGGCTCCTTGAAAACCGGTTTCTGCTTCGCTAAAACCAGCGTTTGTTCACTCAAAACCAGTTTCTGCTCCCTCGAAATCCCTCTGGGTTCTGAATTCTTGATTCTTGAATACAGTTAACAATTGACCCAAGACAAACCGATGCCTTTGGTCCTTGAACGCGTGAAATTGATTAATTGGAGTTCCTGACTTTTACAACATCATTTGGGGGCTCCTAGAGGCTCTTGAGGAGGGGTTTATGAAGGGATTTGTCCTCGTAGCAGAGTGAGGTGTCGTTTTAGGGAATGTATGTCGACTTATTGGATTTACAGACCTTTGCAGCACCTCAGGGGCTCGTGAGAAGCCGAGGATGAGGTTTGAAGGGTTTAGGACACGGAGTCGAATGAGGCGTCGGTTTTGGAATAATTTTGGGCGTAAAATCCATCGACGTTTGATTTTTTTTTCCTTGGGCTATTAAGGGAATATCGCTGACTTACTACATAAGACGAGTCACACTAATGCGTTTTCGGGATTCAAATAAAAACTAGTTGAAACCGCTAAATATTTAAATGTCTGCAAACCTGTAGCCTTCAAACGCAGCCACCGTCACTTAGTGGGAATTAGTGACTTCCTTTCGCGCCATTCAAAACAAACAATCATCTTCCTTGCCCTGGATTCGCGTTTGGTCTATTTTTAAAGATTCATCATCCCACATCAGAACATTGAAACCACCTTGCAAGTTACAGGAAACCCAAAAGATTGTGACAGGTATCGTTGGGTTAGATGGTTGTTTTTCTAGTGAGAATGTTGATTCATCAGTAATTCCTCAGATATGTGCATATCGGTCAGTCCATTTCGGCTGACCTTTTCAATCTCGCCGGAGAGATTATACTCATTTTATCCTCGTGACCCTTTCTTACGTAAAGGCCTTCTCGATTGTTCGGGCGGGATCGCAGATTTCAGAGTGGTTAAAAAAAATGTAGGGAAGAACATTTGAACGACATTGAGCTGAAAGGAACCAAATCCAAAAAAAGTGATGGGCACCTCAGTATTTTCATTCAGCAAAAATGAAGCATCGTTTTGACCCTCGAAAATTCGAATTTGAAAAAAATCATTGGAACTGAAGAAACCATTCTCAGAATGGAACCATTTAGGCTAATGCTCATTTACCTTAATGGAAGCTTAAGAACGCGTTGACTGTGATAAGGTAAGCCTAAAGTTTGTACCTACTTTTTTCATTGAAATTTCGAGTCTAAGAAAAATATATAATTTGACGACAACTCATTCCAATAAGTAGATACCCAACTATCTTAGGAGAATGATCTTGAGTTTATTCGAAGACGTGATGTTCTTCTATGATTGGTTTATATCATTTTACTTAGGTTCCTACTTACACTTTTTCAATCAACACGAGTGCCTTCCCACCATTTTGACAATGCAGTTTTCTACAGCAATATTGTACTAGTTAGAAATTTGTACATTTATCGTAAGCCTCGCTGAAGCTCAAAACTGAAAGTTGGATGTGATATGGAAAGGGTTTTTTTTTTTGGTTTTTTTGTTAACGTAGGTCCTATTTTGTATGTGAGTACTTTTGTATTGAAACTTAGAGACCGAAAAAAGGAAAAACTTTAGACTGTAACTATTAATAACTAATTTCTTATAGATAATAGATCTACGTCCTTTTCCTGAAATGAATAAATGTAGGTATATGAGAGAGTGAGTGTTTATTGTTCTGACAAATCGACTCAAAAATCAGGGTATGTAAAGAACAAACAAAAATAATAATAATAACCTATTTAATAATAAAAACATTGGCAGAACCGTTTCCAAAAAAAAAAAAAAAATTGCGCAATATTCCGTAGTTGGAAAGAAAAGATATTAAAATCTGCCAGGTTCAAGCCAGAGTTGGGCAAAATCATACTCATGAATATGATTAAGATTTTAATCACAGGGTTATGTTTCTGTGATTAAGACTAAGATTAAATTCGTAATTACACCCGAGAGTACGATTAAAACCATAATCACGGGTATGATTAGGAATACACTCTTAATCAAAGAAATTCTGTGATTAATGCGATTAATCCCTGGAAATCTGTGATTAATCACAGAAATTCCTGTGATTAATGCGATTAATTACAGAAAGTTTGTGATTAATCACATTAATTCCTGTGATTAATTAATTAAATACAGAAAGTTTGTGATTAATCACAGACATTCCTGTGATTAATTACTGGGATCCATCAAAAACTTTCTGTAATTAATTAATTAATCACAGGAATTTCTGTGATTAATCACAAACTTTCTGTAAATAATCGCATTAATCACAGGACTTTCTGTGAATAATCACAGATTTCCAGGGATTAATCGCATTAATCACAGAATTTCTGTGATTAAGAGTGTATTCTTCTTCATACCCGTGATTATGATTTTAATCGTACTCTCGGGTGTAATTACGAATTTAATCTTAATCTTAATCACAGAAACATAACCCTGTGAATAAAATCTTAATCATATTCATGAGTATGATTTTGCCCAACTCTGGTTCAAGCCCAGGTTGATTGAAGATAACGGTTGATCATTTGAGTTTGGTTAGGGAGAGAGAGGTTGATCATTTCTCAGGATGGAGCCCGCTGTGGTGGTTCGTCATTTAGATTTTGGTACAGCGATTTCTCATTTTTCAGAACGGAACCATCGATATAAAATCTATATTTTCGAACGTTGTAGTGTAATAGGTTACACTCATTTCCTCAAGGAAAAGATGCAGGATTAAAATTCTAAGGATTAAGCAACACTCGTAAACGTCTTTTTTTTTGCCGCTTTCATGTGACAGATCAGATTAATGAAAACGCGACGTTGATGTACGAGGTACTTATCTACGAAGTATAACGTGAAGTAATAACTGATCGATCATATTTTTTTGAGGACTTTTATATTTCTTGTTTTTGACGTTTTTAGAAAACTCAAAAAGGCAAAAAATACCAACCCCTACAGTAGTTTGTCGTCTGGTAGTTCTTATGCTCTGGTATTGACTTGAGTTAAGTGTCCTCCGGTAAAAAGTATGTCCTTACTCGGCCCGAATGGACGGACATCAGAAAATCGCCGGGAAGTAATAGATAATTTGAGTGCTTGACTGAATTAGCTAAACCGCCCGTTTTCTTGGAAGTCAACCTCGTAGGTACCATCTGGGGCCAAGCACCTGACCCGAGGACCGGTTCCGAGCGAAAAAAAAAAAAAAAAAAAAAAAAAAAACGTTCAAATCATCTCGAGGCTGAAGACGTACGAGATTACAGGGCGATCGTGATTGCTAAAAGTTTTGGCCAAGGTCAGTAGACGAGACCAGAGTAATGAAAATAAGTGATAATATTACAGATCTTTTCCTACTGACTCCCAATCCCGTTCCACTTCTGCTGACGGGGTGAGATTTGGCGCAAATGGGCAAGTCATGGCAGCATAAGGTGCGCCTATAGGACTGAGCTATTAGTCCAGTCTCACCACGTAGTATAGGTTGGGCCTTGCAAAACTTCGAGTCAAATCGGAACTTTATGGGTTTGTTTGTGGTCGAAAAAAGTCAAAACCGCAGAATTTCTCTTAAGACGTTTTCTCCAAATCTACGTGTTTTTTTTTTTACCCTGGCATCGAATAATACTGCTTCAAAAATCCCCTTTTCATTCCCCTAATTATATGTGACTACTATGTTCAATTCACATGCCATGAAGAGTGAAGAGTAGAGTTGCTTCTATTCGAAGGCATCGAAATGAAACGTGCGTGCAAAGGGGCGCAAGTTCTAATCCAACTTGTCGGGGGTGGGGGGTCAGGCGTCTATAGGAGAAAACTCCAATGCCGCTAACTGTTTAAGCGTCAAAGTCATACGACATCCCCCACAGAGACGTCTTTTTTAGTGGTTTAGTTGCCAGATAAATGAGTTTGATAAGAGCAAGTTGAATAAAGATACTAGCGTCAGACCAGGGGTTTTCTGTTGACATAATATGTCCATATTATGGAAGTTTGGCGCAACTAAGCACCCTTCCGCCCAATCCAACTCCAACTGTTCTTTTCCGCTTCAATCTTAATCATTGGTTCCTGAACGTGTAGTAATTTCCCAATTCCAAATTGACTTCCAGTGTTCAGCCGATTGCTCCTTGCCACTCTATATTTTGGTCGACTTCTTCTTTACGTACCAGCAAAGTTATCAGTCCAATTATGCTAACGGCAGCTCTGCACGTCCCTGTTGCGAGATGGAACTTGTAGCGCCCCTCCTCCAAGATACTATTACAGTCTCTGCTCTAGTGGTTCCAAGTTCAAAATTACTTCATACACAACATCTCACTCGATTCCCTAGCCAAAATCCGACCTTATTCCGACCCCGAAGAGACTCAGGTGCGATTGAGCAGGTCTGAAACCCAAATAAATCGAGTCTACGTCCGAAATCACTATGAAAACGACACCTCATTCGACTTCATGGCCCAAGCCCTTCAAACACATCATTATAGGGGCTATAGCTAGGGGGGCACGAATGGAGGACTTGCGGGAGGACTTGCGGGAGGACTAAGCATCCCAACGGAGGACTAATTTTTCAAGATTAAACAAAAATCATAATATGATAATATCATTTATCATAATATTATTATACCTCTATCTCTCAATTTTAATCAAACATATTTATAAACAAGCAATATTAAAGCACTCATAATTTATTTGGGCTATGTGAAATCCCGTATGTTGAAAAAGAAAAAAAAATTAGGGTGGGGATGGTACCATGGAGTTTAACGTTAAACTTCTTGTTATAGTAGTCGATGAGAACACAATGCACATGTTCACCGCTATCGTAGTGACCGCTGACCCTCAGCCATAAACGATTTTGTTATTGAACTCGCACCTACAAACGGTGTTCTCAATTTCTGCTCTCCCGTCGGTGCGAGTCAATACATCGTAAACCTCACTTTTGGTTCGGCGGGTGCGAGCTCATGGACGCCCCGCGCAAATAATCTGTGTTGCATGACCGAGCGAGGCGAGTCCCCCTGTCGCACGCAAAAAAGGAGTTATTTCCCCTGTAAGCTATGAAACTTAATACCCGACTGTCAAAGGAAATTATAAGATGACGAAGGTAATCAGGTCAGTTTTGCAAAAGCGAAAACTCGTTCAAGTTGCATAATGGAATTATTCAATATATTCTACCTCCTTTTACCGCCTGTGTTGATGGTGAAGTTCTACCACCGGTGTCATTTTTTGGCTTATTGTGTTTTAAGATAAGAACGTTTTATTAATCCGACACTTTCCCAAAATAATCGGGTTTCTCTTTCGTGAAGTCAATTTTTTGGTTTATTATTTTTGAAATAATACACCTGTGTAATCGCGACGGAGGTCGACGACTCCGATCGCCCTCAAAATTTGACATTATCTGTTTCAAGAGGTCTAGATTCCAAAACTGAAATGTCCGTCCGCCGTACGCCGTCCGGGCCGTTGTGGGCAGTAGGAATTTTTTTTAAAATCGAAATGTTGACAAAATACTGAGTTTACCATCTATTTGTGCCCGCAAGGTTTTCAGCCTGATCGCCCCAACCCGTGGGGCGCTATGGAGCTAAAAAGGGGCTACGGGAGGGGTTTTTTGAAGGTTTTCGGCTATGGGTCGAGTTAGGTGACGTTTTCGAAGTAATTTTGAACGAAGAATCCATTTTTAGGAGTCCCAGAAGGTTTCGATTTCACCGTGGGAATCTATTGGGCTCTCATGGGGCTACAAATGGGATTTTTGAAGGAGCCCAGGAGGTCAAATATTTTTCGAGTGATTTTGGGCGCATAATCCGTTTTTCGAGGTCGAATTAATTTTTGCTCAATGAATGATAAACCCTTGTGTGAAATTTGCAGCGTTTTATATTTTTTATTTTTTTATTTTGTTGAAGATCAGCGTTTAGTTTTGGAATGAATCGCCGGGGTTTTAAGAAATCAATAATTGATTGTCATCTAAGGAAGCGAGCCAAAATGCCCCATTTCATTCGATTTAAGGAAAAAATAAAAATAAAACATCAGATGATAGATTGACGGGTGAATCGGACGTACCTTCCCTGTAGAAGGATTTGCCGTTCCAGTAACAGACGTTCCTGAGGCCCTGGACGGCCTGGAGGGCGGCGAGCAGAAGGAGCAACCACTTGGTCATCTCGGCGGCGAATGACTGGCTCCGGCTGGTCCGTCCGGTCGTACATCATCTCGGACGTGGTGGGAGGAGTCGGACGGCCTTAGGTGATCCCCGGACGGGGTTTGGTTTGGAAATGCAAATCAACTTGGCAAACTTAACAAAGGTGACAAATTAACACAACCCCGAGCGGATTTTAAACGCCTTTAAACTGCATCATGTCCACATAATTTCACGGGAAACACTGAACATTAATAAATACAAACTATTTTGACGGTTATTTACACAGAGAATGAATTACTCCAGTCAACTAGCAGTTATGTGGGAAATAGAATTCGGTGACGTCACAAGTGTCGTATAAGGTATTTAAACATTGAAGGTATTCGGTCAAGGAGATTCACTCAGTCTGCCAGGTGGCCTGACCTCAGGGATGAGCCTAAGGATAACAAATTAGGCAGTTAAATCCTGAGATAAAGTCGTTCGGGTGGCAGCTTAAGACTATTTTTTTATGCAAAAGGCCATCTCAGTGCGGGACCGGTTCGTTGCGAGAAAAAGGGGGAAAAATAGATAATGTGAATGAAAGAAAAAAACATTAATACTTTAAGTAGATACTTACCAAGCTAAGGAGGAAGGAGGGATCGTTCCGGGACTCCTGAAAATGGATTCTACGTCCAAAAATACTTCGAAAACGCCACTAAACTCGATCCCATAGCCAAAAGCCTTCAAAAAACGCTTCCCGTAGCCCCATAGCGCCCCACTGGTTTGGGCGATCGGGCTGAAAACCTTGCGGGCACAACAAGATAGTAAACCGAGTATTTTGTCAAAATTTCAAATAAAAAAAATTCCTACTGGCCAAAACGGCTCAAAACAACTTCTTCAAAATTTCAATCTTTCAAAAACATTTCTTTATTGAGACAGAATTAATTTTTGCACAATTAACCTAACAATGAAGTCATTCTTTGAAGGCACTCTCATAAAATCTACTGAAACTTTCGAGATAATCTGGGCTCATACCTCAACATCGAACACGTTGCCTTCCCTCGCTCGTACGTGTCTGCTTCTACGGTGATTGAGCATATCACAAACTTATTTGCATGTTTTGGAATGCCTTCCTGATCGTTTTCCAGCATTCATGGCTGCCTAACTCAAGGTACTTGTTGATATAACGCCGTAATCTGTAGCATAGAAATGGCTCTCCGATCCGCTGGGATGGACGCCCGGACATTGGGCGCAGATTCTCTCGCAGGCTCATCTTACAACATTATAACATTAGTAATAATGAGCTACGATTTGTGATTTAAAACTATCAAAAACAACCGATTTTTGATATTACAATACCTACGATGACGGGTCCAAAACGATTTAAAACAAGCATAAACTTACTTGTAGGAATATTACCAGAAGACTGACATCAAGCAGACATACCGAATCAGTCAATACCTTCGCAGTGTTAATAAGTTCAAATTCTACGTTAGTTCCAGGTTTGATGGATGGTTAACAGAAATCGAAGGAGACGCGCAATTGAGATAACTGCTGTTACAGGTCGCTCGGTCGGCGAACAGATGCTAGAATAGTATGGTTGGGAGCTGTCGAACTTGATAAGCCTACCCAGTTGAAACCTCTCTCCCAACCTAAAAGGTTTGTTCCAGGTTTGACGGCGTCTGTTGACAGCAGTGGACAGCTGTCCGAATGCCTTCTGAATCCGCTGTTGAGTTACGTTGAACAGTGCACCGGCAGACCTGGAACAAACCTTTTATTTTGTCACGTTGTCCGCTCATCTCCTCCAGTTGTCTTCGCGTCCTCCCAAAGTCCTTGTAAATACCTTCAAACACATTAAATGACTCATTCCCGCCCCTATGAAACTCCTCTCTTGAAAAAGGTTGATTATTCTGAACATGATAAACCAAAAAGTATCGGAATTTATCACTTTTGGATTTTTCCCATATGAAATTTACACTCACGTGAATCACTGTGAAGTAACGCTCCAACAGTAGGTTTGTTCCAGGTCTGACTGCGTCTGTCGACAGAAGTTGGACAGCTGTCGACAGAACCCGACCGCACATACTCGAGCTATCAGTTTCCGTCCAACTTACGATCGACCTGGAACAGCAGTTTCTAAACTGCGCATGTCTCCGGCGATTTCTGTTAACATTCCGTCAAACCTGGAACAAACCTAGTTGACAGTTCGCGTTCCAGGTCTGCAGGTGCGCTGTTGGACAGAACTCAACAGCGATTCAGAAGGCATTGGGACAGCTGTCAACAGGCACCGGCACACCTGGAACAAACCTGTTGAGGTTACTTTGTTACCAACTTTCTGTTCCGGACGTGTATCCAAGGAAAAAATATCGATATTGGAAATCGACATATATCGTTGAACACTGTCAATATTCCGAAAATCGACGAACAACCCTGGAAATGAAAAAGAAAGAAAAAAAAACGGCTTTGGATCAAAAATTGACCAAGTTTAGTTTAGTTGCTTAAAAAATGTGGAAATCAAACTGAAAGGCAGAATCGGAACAGTTGAAACAAAGTAAACTGGGAAACTATCAAAGACCTTTCTTCTTCTTATTGGTTGGTTCGTTGATTAGTAACTAATTTCAACGCCTGACAACTGTTGTCACTAATTTCATTGCCCTATTCGAGGGTTATCCTTGTGTACCACAGAGGGATAATATCCCTCGAATATTTCTTTATATTATAAAGAAAGCTCCAGCACCGAGGGACTGTGTTTTAGACTTGAAAAAAGGCCGATATATCGAGATAAAATATCGATACAATCACACTTGACCAGATCGTCTGGACCGTCGAACTGACGACTTCGATGCCACATAATCACACCAGGCGAACAATTTCTTTTCTTACTTTGCTTACCTTTCGGAGAAACACGCCAAGCCGATGTACTGATTCAGAATCAGATACGATGAAAATATGCCGTATGTCGGGTCTGGTCGCATATTGGTGTTACAGGGTCAAAAGAATATTCCATCGCCCTCTTTCCATTTCTTGGAAATGCGCCAATTCGTAGAACAAAAGTGAATAGTATCTGTAAAGGTCCGCCCGGGTCATTGGGCCACAAGATTAACGTTGAGCATTTCCAGATTGTTCTTCTAACAGAGGCTGTAGGATCTGGAAATCAATCATCAGATTCTGCTGTCTGAGTTTTGCCGCCACAGGGAAGAAAACAGGATAATAATCACCCACTTTTGCAAATAGAACTTTTTTTTGTTTTGTAATTTTTTGACAATATATGAATTTGTATTTTTCAACATCTGCAACAGCTTGGTGAACGCTGCCACATCATAGACTCTATTTATATATATACTTTATATATATATTCGGAGTGAAGAGGAGAAGATTAAGATAGAGAGAGCAGCCAGTACGGAACAAGGGAGGCCCCTGTAAAGGAGCGGAAGGGGGGGATTGGGGGCAATTAAACATCGAAATTGTAAAACTGAAGAAACCGAAGAAGGCTTTTTGTTGTTTCACTCGAATTCGGGATACTGGCGGTCGCCAATGTTGATCCGGTCGGAGGCCGAAGTCGTCGAGAAGTTGAGGATGCGGGAGTCCACTCGCTGCATCCGACCTTTCTTCCCTTTCTTGTTCTTACCCTGGTTATACGAGAAAATGATCAACTTTGGGAGGAGGGAAAAAACGAAGACTATTCTTGAAGGGAGCTGCCCTTTATAACAAAACTAGTTCTTGTGGATTCTGTTCATGATCTGGAAAAAACGATTCTAGCTCGTGCGGAGTTTGATCCTAAATAAACGATTGGTACTAATAACTGTATTTGAGGCTCCAGAACATCTTGAAGATATAACCATTGTTTTAATCTAAGCGCAGATCTTGATCCTAACAAACCCCTGTTCGTGTTTGGGAAAACAATAAATTGGTAACCGATTTAGTAAATACAATTATCATTTCACTTCGACGTTTTACGTCAATTTCAAAGTTTAGGTTGAGTTGGAAAACGTTCAGATATTCGTTTTTTAACAAGCTCGTCCACTTGGTCTGGAAGGAGGCAGATCCGTCGATTTTGAATGGAATCGTCGAGCTAAAAATCCTCCACTGATGTGGCATGAATCATGAAAATCTAACAACTGCAACTCAGGCATGATTGGTCGCGTACATAATATTGCTTTTACTCAGGTTCTTTTTTTAACATTAACATACATTGTAATAATTACAATGTATGTTGAGGTTTTAATTGATTTTTTGCAAAAGATAACCAATCTATTTGCAGCACTAGTCAAAACAAGGTTTTGCTCCTAATAAATGGCGGAGGGGTGGGTAACGTGCAACAGTTACTCGAAAGTAACGAATCAATCATCAGATGTTGGAACTCATCTACAGTTTTGACGCTTATGAATGTTGGATGGTAGCTTGATATCGATTACTTCTACTTCTAACATACTCGTTTCGGGTAACGTTCTGTTTCAAATGGTAAGTATACCTAAAGACGTTCCGATGCTACCGATATGAGTAGGTACGTTCACTTTTGTTTCGAAACTACTGGCATCGTATTGGTATTGAATCATCCGATATCGAATGAGTATCTCGTTTTCTCATTACCATAATTTAGATTTTTTGTGAGTCAAAGGAGAAATAGTAACTTGCTTAGCAAGACGCAACCGGGGCATTGCGATCCACTCCCAGCGATTAGACTCACTTTTCAGACAAACCTAAAACGGCGGTCGTCTCACAATTGGCCTTAGCTTTTGCCTTGGGACTACTTAGAAAGCCTTGGATGGCTGTATGAAGCTCGTGACTGTCTTGGCAAGTCTGTAAAACCCTTTGCTGGATTGGGACCAGCTCTGCAAGCCTTGGACAGGTCTGAA